>LR990081.1:3661749-4313832 GCA_905147235.1 Erynnis tages
ATTCCGACCATAAGTTCTGTATGTCGTGTGTTTTAAGAACAAATGATCTAGTTGGTTATGTTATGTAGCTATTGTTACTCGCGCTGGGCGGTCTGAATCTCCACATTAAATTTTTCTTAACAGAACGGGCGTGTAGTTAAACTTTAACTAAATCACGAAGAATGTTCTGCTTTACAGCATTATGTTCTTCATGTCTTGTGTCAACTTCATCACAAATTGGATGACAAATAATATCCTAGTATGTATATTATATAAGTTGTTGCAATTATAAAGCATTTATGTAACCCTTTATCACAATAAATTCTACATTAAGGAATTAAATGTAGGTAGGAAAATTTATAATGCATGCCGATGACTAAAGCAAGTGTTGCATTCTTATGAACGAGTTTCCTTATTAACCTCAATATTATACCTATTAATCGTTGTTAGATAATGTTATTATGAAAAATTGAGTTTTATCCTAAATAATGAATGAATGAGCCACACATTATATAACCGTGTTTTAACCGTAGTCTGATTAGTAAGTAAGAGAAGAAATTCTATCTGAGGTTGTATGTGCTTTGCTACTCATGAGGACTAAGATAAAATATTCGTAGCAGTAAAATACAAGTATCTCCAGTAACCATACCTCTCCAACCGTAACACAAGAAATGACTCACATGTTGCTTACGACGGGTTACCTGTTCTTTTTATGAAAAAAACTACACAGATAATTCTACGTTCCCGACTGGCTGTTAAGTTGCTGCGGTGGCTTTAAACTTATTCCTCCCTACTTCAACACTATAAAGAGAAACTAAAGCCATTCAAACTCTCGTTCCATAAGAAGGTTAGCATAAGAATGTTAAAAAAGATATCAATGTTCATCGAGCGATCTCTTGTAATGCTACTCGTTCAATACAGCGAGAAAGCTATTATGCGGCATACACGCCGCAGGCTATAGCCGATTGCCTATAGCTTTCGTGTGGATATAAGTCTACACCTATTTACATAGAATGCGGCTCCTGTTTTGCGAGTGATCATATTTTGTCTTTGCAATGTCCTCGTAAAAGACATAGAGGAGACTTTTGAGGCGACCATCTTAGACCAAAATTTGCGAAAAAATTCAGTGTAAATAAAGTACCTATTTAGGTGTTTAGCGAAACCTTTGGGAGTGGGAGAGTAATGAAGGCGGTAACAAAGAGAGAGAGACGTTTTCGCATTAATCCCAATTTTGGAAACGATGATTTCCGTGCTTCCTATTTTTCACAAAATATGCTGAACAATCCCTAACAATTTTCACATCTTCGACGTCAAAAGCCCAATTCTAAGTACTTTACTTCGCCGATTGAACGAAATAGAGAAAGAGAAGATTGCGATTTTGTTTCAGTCATCCCCTACGTAGTCCCCTATGCTATCGATTTTTGCCGTGCACCGTATTGAATCGAAAATCGACCCGTGTAAACACCACTTTATGCCAAATCAAACGCTCATTCCTCTGCAATGGGAATTAGAACGCGAGTTAATATTCCGATGCGATACATAGGAATTACGTAGCTATACTCGTACTAAAGAGTTGTACTAGAGAAACAATAAAATTGGGCTCAAGTTTTGAATCTTTTTTAATTGTATAGGTACACCTAAGAAAGAAGTATCTACATAATAAAAATGCTGGCTGGATTAGTTTTAAATTGCAATAACGCCCTATATTTTTTGATTTCATCAGAAAAATATTACTTTATTAGCACAAATTATTAATATTATTAATTGTTAGCCATTTGTAAACACAAATATCACAATAAATTGTTTGCGATGTCCATTATTTTGATATACCTAATACGCGCATTATCATAATTACGTACCTGCACGCTCTAGTTTTCAGCAACAATAGTGAGTCAAAAACAGAATTACCCTCACCGTTGCATACGAAATGACTTACGTCGTTGTGCTTTACTGTGATTTCGTAACAATGGGCAAGCGTAAAGTCAACTTAGGTGTTTTGGTGTTTAAGGACATTTTGGTGTTTACGTTGTGTTGGTTGATCGGTCGGTTATGTCAACCAATTAGAACAAGGCCTTAATTGTATTAATAAAGTTCAAGTTGATCTCGATTTAAGCACGTTCCACAGAAAGCTAATTACATTTTCTAATTCTGACACTTATTCTTCTTCTTCTTTCTCAAACGCGTTGCACGTTCTTTGCACGTTGCACGTACATTTATGGAGAGTGAATGAAAAACTAAAAAGAGTACATAAAATTAAATACAGTAATACCAAGTATAACCAGCGGTTTGAAAATACATCGTTCCATGTAATGTAACGACGGACAATTTCGAATTTCAAAGTGAAACCTAGATCTGTGTTAAGCGGTTAAGCATAATTATATTTACCTACTTGCTTTGTTACGCCAGACGCCAAAGTAATTACTACATGCAGGATTTCCGACATGGTGCTGTTAGGATCGCAAATGCGGTAATGCGCCTTAGTCGCCAACTTTGCTTGTTTAACTCTTCACTACAATCGGGTTCCAGGGGAGAACCGTTTAATATTTTCTTTCCAATGAAGCCTTCTTATGTAACAAGGTTGACATTTAAGACGTAATAATACGGTCTGAGTCTCAGTCTGGCCCACAGTACGGGTTCATTAAACGTATCAAGGGCACCAAGGACGGTGAAAGGAGCCCCGAGCAAGCCCTACATTTTACATTTATTTTCGCTACTGATATGTTTTACCACAGATATAGTACTTAATAGATAACGCAAGTTCGCCCATCAGTTAGATATATGAATATGAAGTCATAACCGGTCTTTTATTACCTAATGAGACAAAGCAAAAACGTTTTAGTGATGCGAATCCTTCGTTAACGTGCAGTGAAGTGTGCCAAAGGCAACGGGACGAATAATATGAATTATTTGATTCATTGTTGATCATAATTCGAATCATTTCCAACTCGTCATAAAAATGACGAGTTTTAAACAAATCGATTTTATTCGAGTTATAGTATTGGAGGAATGAAAAATCGGATGTTCCGTGTGAACAACGATGGAGTGTACATTACACAAACTTTCCAAATATTTTGACAAGGGAAGTACTTGCATTTGCGTGATCTATTTCGATCTATATCAGTGGTACTGTCGATATGTTTTTACACTTATGCAACTGCATCAGATCGAAGATACTGTTGTATAAGCTTAAAAACGTTTTAAAGTCCGTATCGAGTTTTGCATTCACTTAATTTGGAGTTAATTTGAATGACAGAATGTATAACTGCATTTTAAGTTATAGTATCCATACAGATTGCAAGTCCGAGAAATATGTAATCAATACCGAAAAAGAAAGATTGCGACCTTTTTCTTGCGGTTTTATTAATAAATCAATCAGAGAGGGATAAAAAGATCCCTCACTGGGTCAAATTCTTATGACAACATGGACGAAGTCGCGAGCAAAGTCTAGACATTTAAAAAAATTGTAATATTTTGAGTGGGTATGGTTATTAAGTAGCGGAAAAACTATTGTGTTATCATAGTTAGTTCAAACATAGTTAATTTTTTCACTATAATTCATCATTGTGACAGCTTTTTTGGATGACTTCTTTTTTGTGTTAATGTAAATTTATTTAAAAAAACTAAACCTGACCTCTTAATACCATGATGGAAAAATAACTATGGCCGTGACTTCTATAACGTGTTTGGTATAGGTATAAATGCGTATTTACTATTATTATGATTGATGGCAATTAAAAAACGATTACATTGGCTAATGATTGTTGTTATTCAATTCAAAGAATTTTGTGGCATTTTTTGGTTGTAAATAAAATCATATTTAAATCTTTTGTTATATTGTGATTTTCTATATTCATATGAATATATAATTGTTTGCTACTTCATATGCATTAAAATATCTTAAAATCTTCTTCATCTCTAAAAAGGCTGACAGCCTTCGTTTTTACAGTAAACCTTTATAGTAATCGAGGACATGGTTCATTTGTGAACATAATTTCAAACATTTTCATTGCAAAAACTTCGTATGTACTGAGTAGGTACTCAATACAATAGGTATAGGTAAATTCTTAATAAATATAAAGTCCCTTATGTTTTATTATTATGTGAATGCCAAGAAACATAATTATGTTGTTAATTCAACAGCAAATAAAAATTTAGCCATGATTCAAATTTTATATTTTACTGAGAACCAAATTCAGTACCTTGCGAAAGATGTAGGTACTGTCGGGGTAACCTCTATATTCTATGGGTTAAACCTTTGTTTAAAACTATAATAATGCTTAAAGCATATTAAGAAACCTATGAATTATTTATATTTGTTGTAAGAATTTCACAAGATTTACAAAATATAAAACACTTCCGTCAAAACTATTTAAGTAAAAACGATCCGGATATATACTACCTAATTTTGATCGTATTATAAACATTTATTTATATAGCTCTGTGCTAATTTTATTTGTAAATGAATGTTAGCACCTCACTTTCTCTTTTCGCTTCGCCTCAATTACTTCATCAAAATTGACAGGCTATAGTAGGAGAGCTGGCACCGATTTTTGCATAGGTAATTGAGGCAAGCTGAAAACTTGTCTCATACCTCTCCTATTATACCCCGACACGATTTTGATTGATTTAACACGGGGTTGATTTAGCCCCGAGTCACCAGCCAGGTCTGCGGTTCCGTGTTGGGGTATAATAGGTGAGGTATGAGACAAGTTTTCAGCTTGCCTCAAATACCTACCCAAAAATTTATGCAAGCTCTTGGACTACTACCTGATAGATATTATGTTACACACTCGAAGAATGTTAATAATTTTAACAATCTCTCCGAGTAACAGGCGAACAATTTACACTTGAGAATATGACAATTTTGCGAGTGCTTTGGACGAATATTGTCGTTGACATTAAATTGGCCGTGTATTAAACATGTTCAAACTTCGTATTATACAAGAGACAACTAACTAGGCAACTAACTGCATTCTTATGTGTTGCTGCTCTTGAGATGTTCGCCACAAACGTACCTACATAATTATGCGTATGTATCTCCGTCAATCATGCTTCCATAACCGAAATACAAGACATGAAGATGCTGCTTCAAGGCGGGTTAAGAGGTCGGCGGTAAGGTACCTCCCCGGGCGACCTACTATGGCTCTACCGATAAGAAAAACTTAAAATGCTCTATTTTGTTTTGTAACCTTTAATAAATCAAGTGACGAATACATTACACACACATGTTTATGTCGCGTTAACATATATTTCAATCAATAAGTAAATTATAAAACAGTACAGTACATTTAAAAAAAGATTAATTGTCAATATCTTTATTTTCTTCATTATTAGCAAAAGCTCTGACTTTTTCTTGATACAGTAAATGTTTTGCTTCCAATGTCCTTAAGGCGCTGGAAGGTCTTATCCCTCCCACATTTACTAGAAAACTTATATGTACTGGAGGTACAGAGTCGCCAACAGTTGCTAGATCTTTATCGGCATTATTATCAGTTCTAACTTTATTACAAGACTTGATTCTTTGTCTCATATCATTTTTTACATCTCTTTTGTGTTGTTTATTTATGTCATTATTTTGATTTTTATTATCGTTACTTATTTTCGGCTGATCTGTAATTTCATCACTTGGTTTGGTTCGCTGCACTTTAGCTGACTTAGATTTAGAGTTACATATTCTTCTCATAATTTGTGAATGTTTATCTGGGTTATTTTTGTTTACTAAATAAGTATTATCACTATCTTTACATTCCTTAAACTTAGCAGAATCTCGTCGTCGTATTGGCATCTCTTTTTCTGCCTTTTTTTCTATTTCTTCTTGTACAGACTTTTTATAAATTTTTACCCTATTTTCCATCCTCACTTTTTCTGAATATCTTTGTAAACTGCGTGCTCTTTCAAGTCTTGGTTTAATTTTTTCCAGATCTGGACCTAGACCGCCAAGTTTAACCTCTTGTATGGGTTGCACAGTAGCCCGACGAATATGACGACGAGGTTGTGACACATCAGAAACGCTCCTCAAATTATTGTAATCAATGTCTTCTGGTGATTTACTTCTTATATCACCTGAGAACTTTAACCGCTCTTCGTAGCTTTGCTCTAGATACGTACTTAACTCCTGGTTTATAAGTTTTTCGTAGTAAATTTCATTGTACGATTCGGTGTTGAAAAAATCTTTAACGGTATTACTGGTGTCTTCAGCAAAGCTTTCTCTTTCAGTGTCTCCAAATTCAGGAGAGATAGACCTTATTTCACTTCCAATTTTTCTAGTTAATGTTTGCGTCGGAGCAAATTGCTTTCGAAACATTTCTAAATAAGATGTATGTTTTGACCTACTGGCATCTTTATTAACCAAATAACTTTTCACTGGTGAATGGTCTTTTTTAAATTTATCCTTTAAATTTTTACTCTGTTTACCTTCCTGGTTATCTTTTGCCTTCCTACTCTTAGGGACTTTAATTAGGACATCTTTGTCATAAAATGGGACGAGTATTTCTACATTATCTTCCGAAGGCTTGTTTTGGATGGCTGGTCTTTTTTTCAACTCTGTCTCCAAGCTGTCCACCGAAAAATTACTGCCACAACTAGAATATCTTTCCATTATTTATTACGAATTATCAAACTTTTCCTTTTGCTCAAAAAACCAATAGGTAAGTGCGATGACGCTTTCACGCGTCGCTGACACTGATATTATTTTAACATGAGCTGTCTCGCTCGTGAGATAAAGCTGCCAGATCGTAGGCGGGCAAAAAGTTTGATTTGTCGAATTTTAATAAAATATCCTTAATGCGCCATTACTATTATTGCAATACCTTACATTTATATCAAGTGAATTTAAAAATCGCGACTGCATTAGACTCTGTAAGTGTTACGAACTTACACATGCATCTATTCAATTTTTATTGAAGAACGGCGAGGATACTTTCAAAGGTTATTTTATGGGATTTTAGTTCTACTTACTACTACTATAAATGCGGAATATTTGTGAGGATGTATAAATGGATGGATTGATGTTTGTTACTCTTTCGCGCGAAAACGGCTTAATAGATTTGGATTAAATTTGGCACACAGTTAGATTATAACCTGTATGAACATTATAATTTTTAATTATTTTATTCTACCGCGACTTCGTCCACGTGGCCCGTCCACGTGGCCCGTGGACGAAGTCGCGGGTGGAGGCTAGTGAGGGTGTAAATCATACCTGTCGAGAGTTCAGGCACGCAGCGGTGTTGGAGCAAGGCCAGGTTCCTGCGATGTGTAAATTGCTTTATCCACTCTTCGTAGGACACTTCATTGGAAATGCATACGAGACGTTTTCCCTCCCATTGCCGCTTGACTTTAAAATGATGTGAATTCCTTTAGCAAAATTTTCTGCAGTTCTACATATTATTCTTCTTCTTAAGGTGCCTCTCCAACTAGTGAAGGTTGGCAATCAGCTTGCTAAAGTCGTCCTTATTATTTGCACGGCGGAACAGCTCAGCTGCGCCAGCTATTCCGGTCCACTCCCTGATGTTTCGCAGCCACGACTTCTTTCTCCTTCCAACTTTCCTCCTTCCGGCAACTTTTCCCATGATTATAAGTTGGAGCAGGTCATATCGCTCATGTCGAAGAACATGTCCTAAATAGGAGACCTTCCGCCGCTTGACTGTTAGCATTAGACTACGTTCCTGACCGACTCGTTTTAAAACCTGAACGTTGGTCACCTTCTGAGTCCAGCTAATAGACAGCATACGTCTATATGCCCACATTTCGAAAGCCTCTATTCGTTTTTTGAGGTCCTCTTTTACGGTCCAAGCCTCACATCCATACAATACAATGGGCCAGATGTAACAGTGGAGTAAACGAGTGCGTAACGCGATGCTAATGTTACGTGTGCAGAGTAGTTTTTTCATCTTGTGGAAGGCACTGCGCGCAATCTCTACATATTATATTAAACTTAAATTTGGTTCTATTAAAAATTAATAAGGCAACGGCGTCACTTACAAATACAAAACATCTCGAATAGATGCGTAAAACATATCTATAGTAACCCTCATGAGACGTGAGTACAGAGCCACAGATTATCAGTGGTAGGGATATTGTATACTATCGGCTAATGTACAGCAGCCGAAAAAACGTGCTGGGCCAATAGACGACGAACGAACTGCACGCACACTGACGAACTGACGTTTGTCGAACCAATCGTGTGCACCGCAGCGCAGCAATGTCAAACCGACCAATGACAGTACTGCTCACCACTCGTGACGGCAACTATACGTCGCGGTTAAACACATTAATGGCAGAGCGACTATTGTCGTGTCGACTAGTCAGCCAATACATAATATAAAACAAAATAGAATTTTCACTCAGATTTGAGTTAAGAGTAGTTCATATAAGTTCAAAGTTTAACTTTTTGAAACAATTGGTCATTGTAATGTTTCTTAAGTGTTGTTTTCCATCGGTAATCTTGGAATTTTTCCATATAATAAGTAGATGCCTATCTGTATCTATAATAATAATATAGGCTTAAATGTCTATTAGTTAATTAGAATTAATCAACTGATACTAAAAAACAAAGCCATAAAAGTAGATACCGTTTGTGGGTTCACAGTTCTTTTAGCATTTTTGCAAATAGCTGGTTACTTTTTTTATCGTACAGTTCATAGACCTCTTATGGCAATTTTAGAGTTCAAACACCTAAAATATCTGGTTTTATGGGTATGGTCCCGTTACAGAACAGGATATTCAGGTACTAATAAATAATCCTATGATTGTCTCATTGGTTCTTAAAACCCAACGCTTTTAGCGATCTCTTTTTATAAACAGAGGTGATATTGTTGTTTTGCAATGATTGTGGTCTACCATTAGGTATCATCGGCTGTAATGAGAAAATAAAATTTTAATTCAGATTAAGAAGGTTTAATGTTTATGATAGGTTTAGAACATAGGTTAAACTTTATTTTAATTGAAAAAGAAAAACTGAATTTATCATGTTATGTTTTCCATGTATCGTACATTTATAATTATTTGATATTCTCTATTCGAAATTGGAACCTAACTTGTTCTGGATGTTACCTAAAATAACCGACGTATTTTTCGAAAACACGTCACTCGATGACGTAGAACGGAACGAATTACGTCACTCGTCCGTACATAGATCGCAGACGTCAGAGGCACCGCAGAGTATCCTTTATTAGGTTTATTAGTAAGTAGTTAAGTAGTATAACCTGCCAGTACCAGACTACATACATATTTAATACATGAGAATGTGAATAGGTATGTTTGCATGATACTGGTAAGATGGATGCACGGCCATATAAATATGAAGAAATAGAACGGCTATATAGGTGCGACACTCGTACTTCCCCTAGATTCTGCTAAATTTAACGGACATTCGCTTATTGTATCCATTTCTATCACTCTCATCACCGCGGCTGCAAGCGAGACTGAGTTTCTGGCGTGAATGCCAGTTGTACGGGCTAGTATCGACACCATACGATAGTCAAAGAAAAGATGTTGTTAAAGTTTACATAGGCCTCTCCGAAGTCGCGGAATTGAGTTCGATCTTCAGCTCTTCTCATCCAGTGTGTCACCTGGTGAAGATCGTCGACTCACTAAACACCTGAGATGGCTTGTGGCAGGAGAACGTTTACCCCAACGTTGGTCGGACTGAAGTAGTTCTACTTAATAAACCGTAGCTATGTAAAATACTGTGACGCGGTGATAGCCCTTCCTTCCAGAAGGAAGGAAGGAAGGATGTAAAATACTGTAATGCGGTGATAGCCCAGTGGCTTAGAATTAGACCTGGAATCGAGGGGTTCGGGTTCGAATCCCAGTGGCACGCACCAATGTCTTTGTAAAAAAGTTATGTGCGCTTTATAAAATCACCGGCACGGTGAAGAAAAATATCGTGAGGAAACCTGCATACTTAAGAGTTTACAAAAAATGTCCTCAAAGGTATGTGAAGTCCACCAACCCGCAGTAGGCCAGCGGGGTGGACTAGGTCCTACATCCCTCTCATTTTGAGAGGAGACCCGACCCTATAGGGGGTTAATAATTTGTTACTGACAGTCATGTAAAACACTGTAACCCTCTACGTATATGTACAGTGTCAGCGAGTTCTGGAACTACGCCAGTTGAGTGCACTTGTGTACGGATGTGCGGATAGAATGCCGAGATAAGAGGGCAGAAGCGTGCCGGCAGGATAGATCGGCTAAACCGGCATAGACTTTATATAAGTCATAGTCGCTTTATCTGTCTATGCTAGCCGATTCTGTGTGTGTGCAATTTTAATACATTTGCATACTTCAGAATTTTCGATATTTTCACCGACAAAATGTCACCACATCATCAAATACATCAGGGTTTCTAAATTGAAGTGATTTCTTGATTAATAGTCAAATAATCGTGGTTTGTTAATTACGAAATAACAGTTTCATCGCTCGGTTAATAAATTAGGTTAATTTATTGAACCTATTTGAGGAATCAAGTTTAAATATTATGATTTTAAAGACAATCCTACAAATAAAAAAAAAATCCATGCGACTTATGGTCTCTAAGTACAAGGATATACAAAGATATATTGCATATTGTATGACGCTTCTTCAATGTTTATTAAATGTCTTTGTGAAGAAGCATATTTTAAAACGCTTCTTCAATATTTATGTCGTTATGAAGTAAACTGTCTCCCGGCTAATATTTTTTCATAGCGAGGGATTATTCAAAAAGAGCTGGTCTTCAAAGCTGACAATGCACTGGACAAGGTAGCGAACCCACAAATTTAGATTAAAGACTTCATTAACCTCCCCGAGACATCTGTAAACTTTTGCATCCCCTGACAAATGCACGCAAACCCAAAAAAATAACATTTTAATGCCCTATAGGACATCACCGCTCTCGCTAAACCTCCAAAAGGTAATATAAAGAAACCAAAGAGTAGCTACTAATGGATACAAATCCCACATACGAGTACCTACCCTATATCGTTCCAATTATTACGGGTACCCATTGTAGGTTTCTCCCCGTGACAAACCGTATCATCGCTTATCGATCTACGTCACAGCTATTACTTTAACATTGCTTTCGTGATTCAACTTACCTACCTACATCGTTTCGCGTTTAAAGGTCAATGATTAGCTGCTCATTCACTGACTGGCATCGGTATAGTGCATTGAGCACTTAAGATGCCGTTAAAAGCAGATTGGTTATCGATTGAAATTGAAACGCGATTATGTGCGAGTAATTTGCACTTCCTGTAGGGTTAGCATTCTAGCATTCTAGTAATTTTCTATAGGTACATAATTATTATTTTTAAATATCTTTTACAGCGGTTTCGCTGGCGTTTCATCGATTTTATTAATGCCACAGATAAGTAATTTTACTAAAACCTGATTTCCGAACTCCCGAATTTCAGATCTGATAAAATTTCAGAACAAGAAAGAATACGGTATTGAATTTTGTGTAACATCTTCATCGTACAGACAGTTGTTAGGCCTTGAAGATCCCGTAACTTTAAAGGCCTTCCCTTATCGATAACAGCCACTCGGTCTTGTTCTACTAAATTTTCTCATCGTTTTTTTAAACCGATATAACCTTGTCTAACCAAATAGTAGTTACCTGAATGATTCCTTGTTTCTAGCTTATTCGTTGTAGATAATCGTTCGAGAATATCAAGATCAATCAAAACATCTTTGATTTACAACCCGATTAAAATTGAAGCGTGCTTGATTGAGATCACGTCAAATTTTGGTGATATTCAATGCAATGCATAATGTACCAGTTAGCCTTCTCAAATTAAAAATTCGACAACAATCACTCAATTAACCCCCAAAACTAAACTAAATACATCAAAAACCTCATTAATATTTTGAGTGATTTATTGTGATTCATCAATAAAATTAACGCAAAGGTTATAAACGAATTTTATCGGAAGATGGAAAAATTAAATGTTAATTACCTAATCATGCTAAAATAGGCCTCCCGTCTGATTTACGGCCGCTCTATATTTTCGTATGCAGTTTTAGTTTCAACAAACAACTGTAACGGGTCTTCAATGTTTACGTTAATAATTTTAAGTTGAATTACACAATTCAATTTCTGCTTCACTTGAGATATGGGTCAAGCCACTTCCGTAAATTTCTTTTTATTTTGTTTTACGCCAACTTAGGTCAACTTTGTTGAAAGTTATAACACACAATAACTGGCGATAGGAAGACGCCTCTTGGTTTTACAATAGAACTTTCCGTACGACAAAGGCTTCTTGAAGTTGCAGGCTTCAACTGAAGTGGGCAGCAATGTATTCAGCTTGGATCTATTCATGCAGCGCCATATTTTTTGTGACCTTAAACTTGGCTTTTAACGTTAAAATGGCGACGTCATTTCAGTACCTACTCTTGATTTTAGTTGGCGCATAAAAATAACTGCATGCTGTTCTGGGGAACGAGCGTGTTTTGGTTTGTTTTGTTCTTGTTATGGTGCATTGCGTTGCGATTGTGTGTTCAAATATAGGTAGAAATCTAGAGTCAATAGTTTTCCAGCCTCTTGTGTTTGCAGACTAATTTACTTGGAAAGGTAGGTATGAAATGTTTGAAAATTACGTTGAAGCTCGAAATTCTTTTCCTTTATTGATTGTCCTATCAATTTTTCAATTCGTCACTTCGGCGCGGTGTATCTCTCAAATAGTCTTAATATGAAGTCAGTTAAAACAGAAAAGCACTGATAATTATGTTTGGTTGCTGCTTTGCCTTGCTGTTTGCTTCCTGACTTCTCTGTTGTCCGACCTTTCATCAGTTACAAATTTTAAGTATTTTCATTATTAGTTTGATAGTGGAAAACGTTTGACTTTCATAAAGATGTTATCTAATAGAATGTCAGAATAGATGTATGAAGATGCAAGGTAAGACAAATTAGGATGCGGTAGATACTAACAAGTTAAGCAATGCATGTGGGTCAAGGTACCATTAGATTGGTGCCAATTTAGTTGACAATAGCCATTGTCAAATTTTATCGCTGTACTGGACTATATCGAAGGTCGTTTTAGGATTGAGAGACAGCTTAAGTCTACATTAAATGATATGTCATTTCATAATCAATCGTTTATTGCAAGCCTTTATAAATGAAACGGTAATCTTTTCAGACTTATTTTACTAACCGACTTCAAAAAAGGTGGAGGTTCTATTTTTATTTAGAGTTCATTGGTACGATTGTGTTGAAGAATTCCCAGTAATTGACGATATTTTGAAGATTTTAGAACGTGTTTGTGACGGTTTATATCTTACGATCTTTTCTACGTTTTATATAGGTACTTTTGTTGTTTCCGTTGTTACAAAACACAATTAATTACGTTAATCTTGATTTCTGTATTATTTTGTGTCTACGTAAGAACAATCTACTTTAGGGTGATGACATATATGAAAATTCATAGATGCTGTTACCTAATACTCGCTAACCGTAACGATTAGCAATAAGGAAGTGTATCCATATAATGTATATGTAAAGTATACAGAATTAACTATAAATATATATACATACATAATTTCGTAAATTATGTCGGTATAGAACATCAAGCTATTTAATTTAAATTGTACATCTATTAATTTTATTTTATTTCAGGAACAATTTAACATCAGGCAAGCTTGTTCGTTAACTGCTTTTAAATTTTAAAACAGAAAACAGGTGGGCAATACAATGTACCTACTCAACACACTCATTAGGTACCTACCCCCTGTCCTTACTGGCATGTTGCTTGCAAAAGTTGCACGTACGACAATGTACGAGTACTTCAGAACATTGAGATAATTTGTCGCATTTCAATGAGGACAGCTCCACATAGAGCCGTGTGTTTAAAATTGGTCGTGTTGGTCGGTCAGTCGGTTAATAAATAAATAAAATCCTAAAAAAAACACTATTTATCTTACCTTCCCTTGACATACAATTAAAAAAAACATACTCATGCGTCCATACAAAAAAAATAGCCACCGTAAATAGTAGACATAGTTTGATAGATTGATACACACTTGACTGAGTAAGTATCATTCAGTCTGGGATGATTCAAGGGTCCTAAATGTCAAGTTCGCACGTCGCACCTACTCGATAACACGACTACCGCTAGAGCACAATGCATTTACCCCTAGCTATTAATAGAAAGTAAGTGCTATATCGATATGAAACATTCTGTGACAGATTGCGTGAAATTTTCGCGTTTTCAAAAAAATTCACCTAATATCCAACAGACAGACCCACGGAAATCAAATCTGTGGTTGCATGCAGTTGCTACTCATGATGACTCAACGGTGGAAGACATGAAGAAGTTGCTGCTTTACCGAGGGTAATGAGCACCAACCCGCATTAGGCCAGCGTGGTGGACTAAGGCCGACATCCCTCTCATTGCGAGAGGAGACCCGACCCTGTAGTGGGTCATTAATGGGTTACTGACAATGAGGGTAGACAAAGAAGCGGTCATAGCCCCGCAGCTTGAGTAGATCGCAATCGATCGAAAAAGTTAAACAACGGTCCGCCGCGTTCAGTATTGGATAGGTGACCGCTAATGGTTACTTAGGTTCCGTGCTTTGGGGGCACGTCAAGCCCTCGGTCCCGGTTGTTATCGATAAGATAGCAGTCGTTAAACCTTGTCGGCTGCCTAATTGGCGTCTGAAAACATCCGACATGGATTGGTCGCTAGCCCGTTTATCCACCAATTCGAGTAGCGTGGTGGTGTATGCTCCAAGCCTCACCCTGTTGTGGTGAGAGACCTCAAAAAACAAAGAGTCCCAACATCAAACAAGCAACAGCAAGGGGTAGCAGCGAAAGCATACTTACCATACATTGTTATGTAAGCGTAATTGCAATAACTTACTAGGCTTCTTATCATTCTTACGAAGCGTTAAATACTTACTTAGGTGCTTATTCCGTTTGGATAATGTTTAACCTTCAAAGGCGCACAGGTTCAAGATCAATTGGTACGATCGATATAGCTGAACATATTACGCTATTAGTCATTAGGTGTTACTGTATCTATTAGGGTTGTGACTTTTTAGAACACTTTGTGAAGCAGAATTAAAGTATTTTTAAGTACGCGTTTTTTATTTATTTCATTATTCAGTAGCTAGACAACTTTAGCAGAATAGACAATAAGCTTTCTAAGAAATCTATTTCAAACTATAGGTATTTTTCTCGTAATATTTCTTGAAAATGATCATTTTAAAAACTACAGACAGACATAGTCTTCCGCTGAAGCTGCCCTACTTTTAAAAAGACAAAGGATCTTTTTAAAATATATCTCGGCTCCCAAAATAAAACTTTACGTCCGTGGCTTGAAATTTTACGTCCGTTGAAAATTTAAAAGTTACAGAAAAATTATAAATTATAATATTTTAATCGTCTTGTTTTCCAGTAAATCTGCTCATTTAGATAACTATTTTTTGAAATTTGGTAAGTAGATAAAAGAAACGGTAGTAAAAAGAAACATTTTTGTGAAATTTAAAACATCTATAGGTAGTTATAGCCTCAGGTTACTTAGTTACATTATTAACATAAACATATACAAAAGAGGCTATATTTCTAATATAGCCTCTTTTGTATATCTAGAGGCTAATTCTATAGTATGTGAAGACGAAGACCAAAAAGGTCGTTCAATATAATACTTAAAAAACAACCAAGAACAAGGGAAGATAATTACAGTGCACATAATGAATCGTATAATACCAGTAATGATACGGATCATTCAAACGGATTCAAAGTTCGTTAAAAAGCAATCACGGGCCGATCAGCTAACCGAACATTACACTTGACCCAAATTAGTTGAACCTGCCGTAAGTAATAATAATAATATAATAACGCTTCACACTCATAGCCCCACACTAGGATTCCCTGTGTCGTGGGTGCCATGGTGTGTGTGACAAGACATGAACACAACACACCCAGACCAGAAACAGAAATTCAAATTCATCATTAAAATTACTGCTCTGCTGGGAATCGAACCCAGGACCTTCCGCGCAGCGCAGCGGCGTCTTAACCACTGCGCCACTCAGGTCGTCAGGTCAGGTGCGAAGTAAAACAACAGTCGGTAGCAGGGGCGACCATGTTTTAGTAAGTTGACCAGCTGCAACCCTTTTATTTCCCACTGGTGGGCACGAGGAGGATAGGGATCTCTACAACAGAGAAGGGCTGGAGCCTAGCTGGAGCATATTCCAACACGCTGCTCCAAAGCAAATTGGAGGCGAAACCAACCCGTTTTAAAAAAAATAAAACAATATATATAAATATTTTTTCTTAACGTTTTCAAACCGTCCATAGGTCTCCGATAAGATTTAATGACTATTGTACGGGACCGACCGAGATCGCTTGTAATCTACTCAAGACGCGGTGCTTTTCGCGTATGGGCTATACATCGTATGTATGTAGGTGTTAGAACCAATGTAAGCTACAAGCCACCCTCTTAATCCGCCGTAGAGTATGTTTTATTGACACATAGAGAGGTGTCGCCGTAGACACCTTCGCCGCTTAATTAGTCGCCTTAATTAGTGTTGTATCCATAAATGACCTTAGATAGGACTTCGAAGATTTTTGAGGCTGACCCACAAATCAGAAACACATGTCGGAAGATTTATTGTTAAAATTTATTTCAGTATATGTCTAAACGTGTGGTCGGCCTATTCACACATTCCATGCTGATTGTTATATCCGATAGCAGGCGTCAATCGATGAATGATAGATACCTATGATCAATAACTAATTAATAATTATTATGAATGAACAATTATTTACTGACATGCAATGATTTGTTCAAAGCTTAGCTGTGTATATGCCTGTAATTTAGGAAAGAATAGAATTCCTTCTATTCTTTCCTATAATTCCTATAATTCCCTTCCTTCCGGAAGGGAGGAAGGACTTACTGTTTAGTAACTACATAACCCATACCATTCCATAAATCCAAAGTAGATCTATAAAAGTTATGGTTTAACTGTCCTTAAAAGCACTTTGTACGTGTCTATAAATAAGTCGTAAATATTTGAATATCGATATAATTCACGCAAATCATTAATTAATATTCCTACCGCAAAATTAAATAACTGCTAATTCCGGTTGACCCATTTTAACCGTGACCGTCACACGTTAAGATCGCATATTTTACTGCTAATTGCTACCTGAATATCACCTGATATCGACAGAACTGCTAATCTGCTAATTAATCAATCACAGAATACTAATGAAACATCACATCCGTATTGCCATTTGGCAGCGTTAAATATTCAAAATCTGCATTCGGTTTATTAATGATGAACCAATGACTATAATTAGGTCAACGGTTAAGGATACAAAGCTATCAATATACATATTGCTATTAATACGTGAAGCAAAAATTTTGAGTACAATTTACAGCTCACTGCGCGAACGGGGCACAATTAAAGTTCATATGAAAAAGTAAGTAAGCACGAATTCTAATATTTTTATTAAAATGCATTAGCAATACATACATTTCATCAAAAAACACGCCACGCATACTACCATAAGTTTGAGATACTTCGACATGCACCCATAGATAAACATTCAATAAAAATTTCAAATTTCAATAAATGATAGCCGAATTTCGACTACATGGCGATTTACTCTTCATTAATTAACGGCCAGTCTTATAATTATATGCCACGAATGTTTGTTTGTAATATTTAAGGTGCGTTAAGATGTCATTGTCGTTTACTTTGTTTTGAACAGGCAACTTCAGGTAGCCTGCGCGCCCGAGGTATGGTATGTCCCTTATGATTTTACTACCATAAATCTTGGAACGATTTTTATTCTAGACCACGATTCTAGATATGGCACAACGTTGTATGATCCAGTGACCTACGAATACCTATAAAAATATGAAGAATAAAACAGTTATTATTTTCCAATAGCAATAAATAATAACAATCGTACGTCAAAATTGCAAAAAAACCGTTATTAATGGCGCAAGCTCTGTTTCTGAACGTGATATAAAAGTTGGGACATCCAATTAAAATGGGTCAAGTGCGAATCGTATTCACATATAATGGATTCCGTAGCAAAAGAACATTATGTTTGAAGTTCGCTAGGGAATTTTTATATTTATTTTATTTTTGTGTTTTAGGCCCATGGTTATTTTTTACTACGCACTTTCTTTATGAATTACAAGACACTAACTATTACAAATATTATAATTAAAATATAAGGCCCCAATACCTATAATTTTAATTTACCTTACTTTTAGTGTCTTGCGGCAAAAATTTAGGTACAGTATTTTTTTATTGCTTACAGCGGTCACATCAACCAAAAATTAAGTGTTCGATCAATTAAATCAATGTCAGTCGAATGGACAAAACCTTAGTAATTAGGTCTCTGTGATACTGTTTGGTTACGGAACCCTACTATGCCGTCGTGACAGCCCATAATCCTTATTTTCAACTGTTTTAACTGCGACCTCATTACAATCGTATCGTCTTCGAAAATGAAAACAAAAGCGAGTTAAGAAACTTTACGACGAAAATAATTCGTTATTGAGTCGTAACTCCGTAACACTCTCGGTAAGGCTTTAAATGCTGTGTAATATCATACCATTCTCGTTAAATTCGTGATTTTACTTTATGGGAAGATGGCATAACGCTATACTGATTGCAATAAATTATTGGAACCCTCTTGGCGCTTATTTGGGCGATTTTCGTAAAAACTCGCACAATTATCGCAACAAGTGGTGTTTTTGATTAAAAAATCTACAGGCGTTCATAATTTATGTACGAAATTATCTGAAGATTCACTTCGACATTTTTAAAATTGTTTTAAATTACACCGCTTACACAATATATTGGACGTCATCCTCATGTTGTTATCTGATGTGATGTAAAGGTGTTTCCAACGCACTATACCTACCGTGTCATTATAAAAAATATTTTTGTTCAGATTCCCGTGATGAAACTCTACAAATGTTTAAGTATAAACCTATTATAAATTTTAGGATTATAAGGATGTAGGCCTTAGTCCACCACACTGGCTTAATGCGAGTCGATGGACTTCACATGCCTTTGAAAATATTTTTGTGAACTGTCAGGCAAGCAGGTTTCCTGACGATGTTTTCCTTCCACTTCACACCAAGTCAATTTTAAATTTACGAAGCTCACATAACTTTTTCAAGGAAGTTACTGGTGGGTGCCACTGGAACCCGGACCCATCGAGCCCGAATTCTTGGCCACTGGGCTGTCACCGCTTTACAATACTATGTAGTAACACTATGTATACATAGTACATGGGAAATATGTAAAAGTAAAGCCAAATGGTAAAGGTAGAAAAAATTAATCAAATGAAGTCATCTTCGTGGATTACAATTACAATTGTTAAAGCCATACTTATTTTATCAGATGAAAAACAACCAATTCGAGTACCTACCAACTGACCATTTACAAATAAGGTGTGCTACCAAAACAATGTTTCATTTGTAAGATAACCTTACTTAAACCTGTCAAATGAAGCTTTAAACAATGGAGATAGCCCAAGAGCCGGCAGACATTTTTCGAAAAATGTTTGAGGCATCATAAAATCACGTTGAAACGTTGAAATCACCCGACTTATTGTTAGTGTTCTGGATTAATTTTTTTAAACACCATAAATTATAAATAATATCATAAATAATAAATCAATACTGTTTTCAATTGTTTGTAAATTTCAAAACGCTTCAGTCTTTTTTTTATTCACAAAAAAAATAGTTCTTTAATTATTTAGGGCTTGGCCATCCCATTACCCGCGACATCATTTTGCGTTCAGATTGAACATGATTTTTTAATGCGTCAAACGCTTGTCGAAAAATATCCGTCACTTCTTGGGCTAAGATTGCTCAAGAGCGCCAATTAACTTTTATCTCAACACACTCGTTTCCTTAAGCCTTCGGAGCGGAGCAATTATTCAAATGGTACAAAAGTGGCTTCCGTACATTCATACCGTCTTACTGCCGTTGGCAAGACGCTCCCATTGTTCCAGTAATGGATAGCAAAGTTAACAATAGTGTGGTGCTACACGAAATCTTTAATCTTTCATAAGAACCAGCGAACTGTCAGCGGGAAACGAGCTGCTGTCAAAATATCCGACTGAAGTTGAATAGTCTCTTTTCCCTACTTGTCTTAAGTAGCTGAATGGCCTCTTAATAACTTCTTTAAGCTTACTTATCTAACCTCTTTCGTGCACTTTTGTTATCATGTCATCTATACTCTCTTGATTTCACCTTCGCATCTTGTCCGTCTTAACGCTAATATATTAACATAATAATAATTATATTAAATATAAACTTCTGCTGCTATTATTATAGGCAGAAAAAAACTTAAGGACTCTTTAAATAAAACAAATTATAAGACTTTGAATTGCTTTAGAACTTTTGCCAATTTCAGTGCAGTTGCCATCGAGGTTCCCATTTAGAGCATCGTTTCAAACATTTCTTAAGCTCAAGTTCTAATGCTGGGGTTCAATAGCAAACAATTAAAAACATTTCCAATAACTTTCTCCATCTTTTTAATACGAGGATCTCCTGTTTGGAGTTTTAAGAGGGGAAGGGGAACCAGATAAAAATGACGTCAATCTCGATCTTAAATTTCTTCTTTCCTTTTTGAATTTGATTGGTTTTCGCGCAGTCATTTTTATCTGTATTCTCCTTTCTCCACAGGCATGCCTGAACTGGAGAGGCAGAACAAAATCACGAAGCAGATTCTTGAGGCTTTTATCCAGAAGAAACTGGGTCTCTCGAGAAGCAACGTGTATGCGCCATCTATCTTTGATATTCTGCCAACGAAGAAGGAATCAGAGGATCGACCGACGAGAGAATCTGTGGATGAAGAGGTGCCCCCTGAACCCACTGAGGTCCAAGATTACGCGGAAGACGACAGCCTGCAGAGTGTGGAGAGCGAGCAAATCGACTCCATATATTCTGATGAAGGTATTAAAGCAACATTTTTATTTAAATGGGGATGAGCGATGTACGTCCAAAATAGAGTGGGGTCAAACCTAGCTAGTCAAAGGCGCAGCTTATGGATATCGGCATTTCTTTTCTCCAGGTTCGTTTACAATTATTAAGTCACTTGAACGAAACGAATAAAGCTACTCTTCTTTTTTTTAACAAAGTCATGTTACAACACTAGGCCTACTTCTTTACTTGACGGTCTTTATAATTAATCGTTGGCTTAATAAAGACAATAGTAGTTCGATCGTACGGTTTGAGTTACTGTCAAGTTAAGCCATCAGTGGTATCAAAAATTTAACATACTCGTAGATTAACCAAGTATACCTACATATTTAGTATTTTGCACCTTCAGTTAGTTATGAATAACAATTTTCCCTAAAAATACAATAATATTTTAATACACACGGCTCGCATCGATTCCTGCACCTAATCCTAGTTGAGGTTACTTGAATATTATACCGTTATTTCTCATGTGTAAAGGCCTAAAATGAAGAATAAGGGCTAAAATAGGCGCATTTATAGTGAAAATTCAAGATTTTTTATACGTACTTAGTTTTAACGCGCAAACGATACCGCTTAATTAGTCTAAATTAACATTTCGTTATTATATCAATATTAGTTTATAATTTGACAAAACACTGCGAATATTTTCTTTGCTTGTATAGCCTCAATTACCTACTGACCGCAATATTGTGAAAACTAAACATGATGGTTATGTTGGCGCAAACGTTCGTGGACAAATATGGAGCAAGAGCATATCGCAAGGGAGGCAAATATAGTAGGAAAACTTGGTACATAAATCATACCGTTTGCGAAAACTTATAAACCCTTATTTTTTAAGGAAATCTTAAGTGTGAAGTGGAACATAGATTCACAAGATGAGGTGGGCATAACACGGTTTGCTTAGTATTTCGTGAATTCATAATTTACCAAACACTAAATAATCTATTTCACTCATAGACATACAGAACAAAGTGACATTACAAAAGGAAGACCTAAAATGGACCTAAATAAGTTTCTTTCCTGCTCTTTGTTCCTACTATATTATGTGAGATAATATTATAATTATGTTAAGACTTCAGTTACATTCAGTCTGTCTAAAGGCTGGGTAAGGAAGGGTCTTTTAGATCCAAAATGATTCTTCTAATGCTACGAATACACCTCATGCAAAATTTGGCGCGCTTTAGAAGTTTAGACTGTCAGTCTTTTGACATTAGCTTGTCACTTGATTACTGGCTGCGTTCAAGAATTAACAGCCATATTGTGTTGTTTGTATTTCGCCATGCTGTCCTAAATTTACGCGGGCAATAATTTGCGAGGTCCCGCTAATTTTTACTGCCTTCTGCAATATTTAATATTAATAATAATTATTATTATTATTATAATATCTTAATAATAATTGTTATTATATAATATCCACTTCTATGCTTTACCTAAAACTTATTTTTATTAATTCATGAATTTGACCAATCAAAAGGTCATTCTAGATCCGTGACATTATCCCATGTTTGGAACTATAAAACTTAGCTTGCGGAGCGTTTAACGACTGTGGTTTTGTCTATCTTGTTTTTAAAATAAAAAAAATTAATTCGACCTGCATACCTAATCAACCTAAAATGCCGATAAAAGTTTTTTTAAGTCGTAAAAAGACTGGTTTTTAAGAATTTCTTATTTTTCTAAAATATAATATGCTTGTCCTATAACCATCAATAGACTTAATTTACAATATACCTCTACAGATTTGATCTCCCTCGAAAATCATGTGATCAATATAACAAGTTCTATTTAATATTAAGGAAAAAATATTTGGTTGAAATAGGTAGGTACGAGTACTCTGACGGTTTGCTTGTTGCGCTTCTGTGATGATTTTGATGTGATTTATTTTTAAGATATTATATTAATGTCCGGGGAGGGAAATCAATATTATTGCAAAAATCAACCAAGGGCTGAGAGCCGTTCCGGGATATGACGGCATAAGAGAGCATCAAGCTGAACGTCACGCCGTTCACCATCACGGCATACAAGTCGATTTTACTGCCAAGGCACACCAATAGAGCTTCACATTAACAGCGAAATTTATACCACAAGGGACTTGAGATGACGACACAAAAGAGCATCACACCGTTTGCCGTCACGGCGCTAAGCACCGCAACACGGCACTTCTTAATCACTCAGATGAATTCGCGGGCATTCTAGTTGGTGGGCAGTCTAAATAATGGTGGCATTCCGTTTTCACGTAGTTGTTTGTTTGACATTTCGCTACGTTTACCTTGAGAAGGTCGATGCTTACAAACCGGTCGGATGGCAACGGACATATGAGTAGATATGTATGTACATATTCCAGAATAGGACATTGTATACCGGTTGAATGACCTGTTAAGTATACTGTATTGTTTTCAAATAGGTTGTTGTTTGTGGTGGAAACATTGTAGAGCACCTAGCCCAATAAGTAATACCCTTTTTTTCCATCTGTATGCAAGCAATAGATAGAACTTCGATCTTATTTCTCCTGGCTGTTGCCCTTTTATGTTCCACTGCTGGGCCCCGTGCCCGTGTTTTCTCACTACACCTGGACCAACCTTCCCACTTCACCACGCTGCTCCAATGCGGATTGATGAAGAACGCGCGGTATCCAACCCATGGAGAATGTTTTCAGACCGCCTACAGGGCCTTCTAAATTGACTAACGATTGCTATCTTATAGATAACAACCGGGACCGGCGGTTTAACGTGGCCTCCGATGTACGGAAGCCTAATTATCTCCTACTCTAGCTTTCTTTAGGTCGTCCAACCTTAGCTGTAGACGACGGTGCGCTGCTCGGAGGGTCCTAATTTCGATTCCCAGCAGAGCAGAGATGTTTCGTCTGGGGAGGGAAGATTGCCTTAAGATGCAGGCTGCAGTGACCACTTATTATATTAGTTGGCCTGCACGCCCTATTGCTTGATTACTATTAAAAAACATGAAAAATATGCTGATTAACGACGAATTATGACGAGCGACCTAAAATATGCTTCTACATAAAGATATTATTATTTAATTTGCCTCTAAAGATCTCATATATCTAAGTTCTAACTGAGCTGCGATCGAATCAACTTACTTAAGTTGTATGGTGTAGTCTTATGCCTGTGTACACGTTACACTGAGCAATCAAGTGCTGGCCATTTCGCAATCATCCTTGTATAATTATATAGACCTCTAATAAGTAAGATAATTAGCATAGTTTGGAGGTCTTTAGTATCTGGGCATGGACATCTAATACAATATTATTAGACAATTCCTAAAATATCCAACGATAAAGCTTTCCCTCATTAACGCCACCTCACGAGGTCCTAGATCACTTCTGGACTTAGCTTAATCCACGTCAGCCAGTTCGATCCTTGCCCTCTAAATCCGACGGCCTCCCATTTTCTCCTTCAGATCACCAGTCACCGCAGTTGGATGAAGAACTAGACTGTCTGAACTGATTTTTGATACAGTGAAGACCAGACAAACAGGCAAAAGAATGACAAACCGTTGCCTCTGACCCCACGACCATGAGGTCCCCATGAGGTCGCCAAACTAAGCTAAACGTTTGGTAACAAAAGTATGCACCTATAAGAATACTACCTTTTTGTTAAAATACCACTGTAAAAGAATTCTATTCTTATAAATGCCAAAACTGATGACATAATTTCGATTTTATTTTTAAAAATTAAATGAAACCCTTTCGGTGTTTAATGAGTCATAATCTGAGTTTTTGTTAATGTCATACTGCCTCGCCTGCTTAAAGCCTGCATATATTAGTTGGTTACTAAGTTGATTTTTCTAACTCATTTATGACATCATCTTAGAGAAATGCAAAAATTTGTCGAAAATCTTCACGACTTTTATGATTTCGTGAATCGTGTCATGTCGTGATTCCTGTCGCGCGTCGCGTCGAGACTCGTGTTGCGCGGTGACTGTTGTCGCGACGTGTACGACTGTACGTAGTAAACCAGCGTTGGGTGTTTTCAAACCAACTTTAAAGCCTCCGATTAGATACAATTAGATACCTACTATCTATTGATAACAAACGGGGGTGGCTGCTTATTTTGCTCTTCGAAGCACAGACGTTCTAAAACGTTCTCAAGCCGCGAGTCTATGCGCGCTTCACATCTCTTATTACATTCAGGTTTTTCACCTCTTGTGCACGGGGAAGTACTTCAGTTCGTTCTAAAACATCCCCTATCGTGGAAAATTGCAGCGTAACCCCTTCGGTATGCCCACGGGAAATAATAGGTCTAGTGTCCTCCCCCATTCTTATACCGACGAGGACCGCAATAATACACAACACAGCATTACATGCGAGACTTTTTTATTCACCCTATGGACTTTATTTGATCGTCCTTCTCTCAATTATTAATTCGACGTCTATATACCATTTAAGCGTAAGGCTTATAATACAACTACCGAATTATTGAAGAAGCTAAAACTTGTTTGGACTGTTTCTGATTCTATTTTATTCATTACACAATCTCAATGTTCAGTGTGTTTTAAATCTAGAAACTTATCACGTTAAAGATCTTTTTCGATTCAAAATAAAATGTTAGTATTTTTTTAAATTTGGAATTTTATTTCATTCTGGTGGGAAATCACTGTTCTAGCATTTCTCTATGGTTTAACTCGTAGAAACGAGTTAAGCAGCTGAACTTTAAGTTTTTAATTTTATTTTATTACTTAAACGAACGAAATATTGCTGAAGTCGTCAAGGACAAGGTAATGTTTATAATATATTTTATTCATCGGAATTTACAAAAAGTCACGTCTAGATAATTAAATACTTACTAAATAAGCCCAATGACTCTTTTTCTATAGAAATATAGTGTCCTAAATTTCCAATATTTTCTGGTAGCAGAAATAAGCTGTAATGATAAGAAGATACCGAAAGCTTTCCTGTTCCTAACATTTGACAAGTGAACCCTAAAGATATTTTCTTGTTAATTTAATCAAGAAATAATGCTTTAATATTCTAGTACCTACGACTTACTTAAACCGTAAACCGGAGGTTCGATGTAAGAGGAAATTGCGCCACAAATATTTAATCTGCGGTCTGCGACGTTGATTAAAAATTGCTTACGAAGCCTATTTGATATTTGAGGTGAGCTTGCAGTTTACTTTGGGAAACTTGGAAAATATAACGCATTTTTAAATACTTGTTAGTAGGTACAATTTTAATTTGAAGACATTTCCAACATACATGTTATCCGCTAAATACTTGCACAGATGTAAAGATGTCCTTCAATGTAAATCAAATTTAACAGTCCAAAATAAGGCAACAAATGCATAAAACTTGACTCTATGTGGATTAAAAACCAGAGTGACAAATAATTAAAATTATTTAATAATTAAAAATTTCCTTTAATTTATATAGGTACCTACTTATTCAATAACAATCACATTACCTAAAAGACCTCTGTTTCTGTGCACTGGTGTATTATATATTATACGCAAACATAATAAAACATTCACAATTTCTCATTTATTAATACACTAAATTGTGGGAAGATTCCTATTGAACGAATAAAATTAATTGCGACGATAATCTGGAATTTGTTTATGTTTCTTATTGGCTATAACAATTTGGTGAATACAGTTTATATGTATAAACAATTTGAAATTCTTTCTATTCATCCAATATCAAATCAAATTAGCCTTGACACACAATAAATCACCAAAACTATCCTCCGCAAATGTCAGAACTTCATCAAATTACGCGTCGACGAAATCCCATACGGTATGTTTGCACAATCCCGTGCTATTACAAACGATGTTATACGAAACTTTGATAATAAATTTTTATTGGTAGTAATGATAATCACCTATTAAGGTGCATAATTCACGTTTGTTTTACCCTGCATTTCTTGGGATAAATTATTTGTTTACAAAAATGTGAACCGCCTTCAAAGTAAAAAGTAAGAACTAATTTTGTAAACAGGCTTTTGGATTCTGTGCCAAAGTCCTGTTTATAGGTAATGTGCATATGTTGTACAAATTAATGAGGTTATAAAAATTATAATAAATATTTTAGTCTTTATTTCTTAACGTATCGATATTACAAATTAGTTATTACCCATGAAGCCTATTAGATATTCAAATTGCGCACATTAAACCCGTACTAATCTATGGTAATCCATACTAATCTATAGTTTACTTCTCAATTATTAATATTTTTAATTTTAATGCGTGAGAATGTTAAACCGTAACCAATTTGTAATAAGTGCACAATGCTCTAAATCTTTAGTAGGTACCTATCTAACACTAAAAGTCATGAACGATTGGACGGATTTGGTTTCGAAATACACGTGTAAGGTCAAAGAAAGTTCAAACGCTGGGAAAATTTGAAAAGAATGCGAGAAACATTAAATAGATGGGGTGTTTTTTGTTCTTCTTTAAGGGTCGGCAACTTCTTAATTTGGAAGAGCGAAATCTCCCTGGTCAGTTAGTCTGGTTATAAAATAGGGGATAGAAACATTGCTATTTAGAGTCTGCTATGTATTCGAATTCATATAAAAGTTTTTAGATTATAGATACCTTTTAAGAAAGTCTTTAGACTGCTTAATCATTAGGTAATGCTAAATTTCGGGGTTAAATGTTAAGTGCTAAAGATGTGATGTTCACATGACATTCAGGATTAGTTAATCTATATAACGCATCATTAACGCAGCGTGTAACGCAAAATGGCTATGATTATCATAATTTTAATAAAATTTTAACACCCAAATAGACCGTTTTTGTGAATAGTCTGCATCATTAATTAATGTCACCAGCAATAATGAATACTATCTTAATAAAATTCAGAATAACGCGAAATTAAACTATCGATTAATTTTAACATTTATTTCCATAAATCGATATAGACTCCACAAGTATACAACACGTTTAATAAAGTGTGCACAAGTTGTTGAATATTAACAGTGTAGATACTCGTATCTTCTAGACTTATCTCCTTAACTTCAATTCTCTACTCATGAGGACTAAAATGTTCAACACAAATAAAGTAACCCCGGCAACCACACTTCTGGTTAAAAAGTTCAATCTCTAATTTGACCGCTTGATTACGTTTTAATGTTACAAAGTAGTTTTGTAATAAATAAGAAATACATCAATTGAATTTTATTAATTTAATATTTACGTTACACTTTTAGAAAGTATTATTTTTAATTTATATTTTTAATTTAATTTAAATTATATACAACTATTTACATAACTTATAATAAAAAAAAGAATAGAATAAAAATAAATAAAAATAAAATTTCATAAATAAAATAATGATTCCAAACCACTGTCCTGCGGCAGGGTACCCAAGATGCTGGCTGCATTCCCCCTTTGGATAGCAATACTTATCCTTTGTCCAAAGAAGGATCCAGGATCATTTAATTTCAAGCTTAAAATAATGTCACTTAGCCGCTCTGAGCCTCAACACAAAATGCTTCACCGCGGCATTGTCTGCATTGTTCACTGAAAAGGTATTGCAGTCGCAGTTTGAGTGCAATGTGCACGCCAAAAGCTTTACATTCACATTTGTACTGATGTTTATGGACAAAAATATGTATTAACATTCATGCGTGGATGATAAAGATAATGGTAATGAGCTGATGACATGATAAACAGTTAAAAAATAAACAAGCCGAAATAAATAAATAAAACTTCATATTGTGGGATATTGGTTCACTTTAAAAATACAAAATTGAATAGTAATTATTGATTTCATTTGATACTCAAAAGACTCTACTCATTTAGACTTGATTGTGTAGTGTCTCCTTAACGTTACTTTGATTGTTATCATGTATACTTAAGTTATTATACTATATTTTATTTGAAGTAATATTGTAGAAAATAACTATAAATAATTATCTTCTATGTAGGTAATATCAAATGACATAATAACCAGCCCACAAGAAAAATCACACCCACAATCAAGTTGGATTGATTTCTAGGAATTTAAAGGTCGATCTAGATTTCTGAAATAGGCAATGAAGATGAATTCAAGTGCTATCATTAGGTATATATACTTCAAGGATTCGCTTCCATTTTGGATATTTTTCAAATGTCTCGAGAGTATACAATGTTTCTTTAACATTTAAGTATTTATTTGCTTTATCATGAATGGTAAAATCATTCGTGTCCGGGGTAGGTTAGGTACAGTTACGGATTTACGAGTAAATAGGCAGTAGTAAGGAAAGCAACAACGGCTTAACTGCATATAAATGTAACGGTGGCTATAATAAAAAATTCATAATTGTTGCTTTTTGTTTCAGGTAGGAGTAAAAAATACCCCAGTCCACCTTTTGAAAATGAAATAGAACCACATCATAACCGTAAGCATACTTTAGTTTGTATATTGTAAATGTATGTACCATTTCATAAGGACAGACACATACATACACCGTCGCCTTCGAAGTCTTAGTAACATACGAGTAGCGTCTGTAAACTTGGAAAATTAGGTAGATGTCTAAACTATGTAGGCAAAGTATCTGTAGGTACTTGTTATGCTGTTGGATTGTCTGCAACCCTTTAATGGTCCACTGGTGGGCAAGTACTCACAACTGTTATGTTCCAATGCAGATTGGTGGAGAAACAGGCTAGTGGACAACCTGTGACGGATGTTTTCGAACCGCCCATGGGACCTCCGACAAGGCTTAACGACTACTACCTACTAGTATCTTATCGATAACAACCGCTCCCAACATTAACTTTTCACGGCGCGCGCTTTGCTGTTGTTGGATGTGCTGTCGGAATGGCAAAGTTAAATTTTTGTGAAAAATTACATTAAATGTTTAGGAATTAGATCAAAGCAATTTTAAATTCTAATCAATTACAATCAGAATAACTTGAAAATTTAATTAATTATAAACTAGATAAACGACCGAGTTACCGTGACAAACTGAAAACATGATCTTGTATACTGCCATAAAATCGCTATAAAATATTAATAGGCTGACGAAAACTAAATTATTCATTGGAATTCGCGTCTTGTATGACATATTATTTAATTTGAATTAATTCTCGAAGTTAATTAACCAGTTAAGACGACCACATCCTGTCCAATCGCCTTAATGTGACCTAATGACATATTATTGATGGATATCGAACGGTTTTAAATGACTTGGATGCTTTAAGATTTTGCATATTTTGAAGAAATATTCCGAAATAGGCCAATTTAAATGTCACAGAATACACACATAATGATCCTACCTCAAGGACCAAGTACCTACCTACAAAGTCTACAAACATAGGTACTGTATTAGTTGTGCAAAAGATGTTTATGTTAGATAATTATGTGTTTTTCTATTAAAATGGTAATTATTCAATAATCGTTTAGACTTGTCTTACTGCAAATAACCAGTATTAAGGAAAATTTGAATTCACCATGAGAAACGAATCGATTGTTCAGAAACACCGATGCAAGAAAAATGATACGATAATTAAAATCTCTTCATTTAATTGTAAAAACTCCGCACAATTCGATGTAATTACGAACCATAAACCCACATAGTTACTGGAAGCGGAGAAACCTGTCGGCTACAAATATTAGTGACATTTGAACTAGCCAGCTTAACCAAGGCTTTGATGCATTCCACACAGTGGCCGATGCCAAAGCCTGATAATATTTCTAGTAGTTATGCAAAGCTAAAAATAAGCAACTGATTGAACGCAATGAAAACTTATGGACACAATGGAATGGACATTATACAATTTTATTATAAAATATGCGGTGATAGCCCAGTGGCTTAGAATTCGACCTCGAATCGAGGGGTCCGGGTTCGAATCCCAGTGGCACGCACCAATGACTTTGTAATAAAAGTTATGTGCGATTTATAAAATTAAATATCCCCTGCTGTTACCATGAAGGAAAACATCGTGAGGAAACCTGCATGCCTGAGAGTTCATAAAAAAAATGTTCTCAAAGGCATGTGAAGTCCACCAACCCGCAGTAGGCCAGCGTGGTGGACTAAGGCCTACATCCCTCTCATTGTGAGAGGAGACCCGACCCTGTAGTGGGTCATTGATGGGTACTGACATTATAAAATATTATTGTTTATATAACATTACATACAATAAATACTCCGTCCATGGCAAATATTATGTTATTTTCGTTATAAAGTTTTTGAAAACACGGATGATAATTACTCGGAGTATAATTAATTTACTTACTTACTACTTACAGCAGCGCAAATAATACGGTAGTTGGTAAATGATTTAATGGGATTATTCCGTTAATTTATTAATGATGAGGCAACGCGATTTCCTTCATTAAATTTTTATAGGCATAACGACATTTTTCGAGGCCTACCGAAGCCATTAAGAAATCGATGCGTAATGCCTGTTTATTTAGTAATTAATAATTGATTTTGGTGTAAACATAAACTACGTAATGCGTACACACGCTTTGTACGTACGTTTTCCCAAAGATTTTTATTTGCCACTTTACCTTTTTTCTCACACTTTAACTCCTTCTGTTGAAGTCTTTTGTAATGCGTTCACGGTTTGTACGTTTTTCCATTCAAAGCGATGAATGAACGTAACGCAATATAACAAATAGGGCTCGCTTCGTTAACCAATAGTAAAGATGTATTGTTTGTATACATTTCGTATAGTATTTCGTCACAGAGATACCTACTTCAATTAGCAGAGAGATCCCAACGAAGTCTTCACGTCAGTCGAAGTGACAGTTGGTGCGGTATTCGTTGTTAGGTAATGTTTGGTGGGCGAATATGTTTGACAAAACAGACAATCAGAGCATGAGGATTACATCGGAAGAAAACGTGATAAAATACTATAAACTTTTGTATGACGAGACGGAGCAAAAAAGTAAAAGATTAGGTGTTCCATTTTTGATATCTTGACACCCCATCTTGCCATATGAAAATCTTAGTTATAATAACTTTTTATTTACCGTCTATCGTCTGTGGTGACCCTGATCATAGTGTTGAACCATGAACCAACAATGAGGTATAGTAATGAACCTTTATATTTGTTGGAATTTATTCTCATTTGCTTAGAAATAGCATTACTAAAAATATTTATATAGGAGAAACCCGAGACGTTAAAGATAATTGATGTGATTTATGAACTTTCCAAATATCGAATCGTCAAATCGAAATTTAAATATTTGAACAAGCATTTTTCCGTCCGTAACAAAAACAGAATATCCTCAATACTCACGATAGAATAGAAACCAATTCTGTGGTAGCAGCAAAAAGTTGTACGTGCCAATAGTTGAATGCATGTACAAAAACGCCCAACGCTCTCACTTCTTATTTGTTTTCACTTTCATTTTTTATAAGCAACTCATATACTGGAACACCCGTTTCATTGGCCAGGAATCCTTTCTTCCTCCGTACCTTTCGGCCCTTGGAAGTCCACTGCTGGACATGTACGCCACTCCACCTGGTCCTGGGCCCTCTGAATTCAACGGTTTTCCGCTGTTTTCTTCAGGTCGTCAGTCCACCTGGTCGAAGGGCGGCTTGTGCTCCTTTTGCCTAAACGTTTTTCTCCGAAAACAAGAAAATTATACTTAACTAACTTAAGCCAAATCATGATTATTACGATCAAATCCTCAAATGTCTAGGAACTAATTTTTACTTGTATCCACATGAAAAACTTCAAAATAAAAAAAAGCAAAACAAAAAGCAGCTTAAATTGAACGGCTCAAAAGTAACACAAACGGCGCTGCGCTGTCGTTGCCATGAAAGCTATCGAGGTAAGCCCGGCTTAACTGCAAGCATGCTTATGAAACGCTGCAATGTAGTTTTAACCTGCTCCTCGGTTTTTATACTTTTATCGGCATTGTAACATATTTTGAGTTGTCAAGCCTCGAATACCTTGAGTAGAGTGTAAGACTAAAAGCCTGTTTCAATAACATAAGTTTTTGTACCTAAAACCAGGATACAAACCCTGAAGCCAGAATACAGGACTGGAAATAGTTTTAGTATTCCACTTCACACTACATTGGTGTTATTAAAATTTAATACACTGTGAAAATAAGGGATTTTTATTGCTATGCAAATGTTAAAATATATCCATCCTGATATTAAAATATTCCGAAGGGTACAACTATTTTCCCATGTATTTATGTACTTGCATTACGTATGCATGCCTTGCTAAAAATAACAAGATTCGACACAGCCTTTCCTGTAGTTGATTAATCTCAAACAAAAAGGCAAAGAAAATACCATAAACCTGGTTGATATAACATATTTCCTTTTGTAACAAAGAACAGAAGTAGACCGAGGAGAAAAAAGGGCAATAAAAGTACAAACCTTGCCCTTTCCAGTTCATTAACAGGAGCGTAAAGGGCTCAAACCAGCCCTAGTAACTTCCTTCCATTATTCCGAGACGTCCATAATGATGCCAGTGATGTTTTTATAGGACAGCCATATAAATAAGATCTAGCAATTGAGTGGGAGTAATTAAACACCTAACTTGTCAGATTATTTCTGAACAATACAAATATCAATCGTATAAAAGCCATTTTAAGATAGGATAAGGTCAAAATTGTTAGTGACTCTTGGCGAGTCGTTAAAACTAAAAACGAAGGTACTCAAGCATCTGCTTATGAAGTTTCTTTAAATTTTCAGCCGTAGGTACTTGTTCCGTCAATGAATTAATTAAAAGTTGTATAATAATGATAATAATCCGTTTTTGAAACGGATGATTTGGTTTTAAAACTCCGCCAAAGGCTAAGGCTACTTCACATTAAACATGCATAATCCAATAGAATTCTAAATTTTCACGGACTTTTCAATCTTCTTGATGGACGTCCAAAATATAAGGCCGAATCAAATGTCAGCTAAGCGCTTAAAAACCCTTTTTAAGGCGATGTACCTGTTAAAACTAATAGAACTAGCTATTAAAACCTTGCAAAGGTCAAACCAACGCAACGTTTATTTGGAGAGTTGTTTGCGACATCTTCGTTCAGCAGGGCATGCTTGACCGCAAGAATGTGGCTTTCAATCCGAAGGTTACATAAAGCTTTGCTTATTTTATCACTGTTAATGCCTTAGTAGAGCCGCATCGACCGCGCCGAGCACGCGCTTCAAACGGCGCACGCGCATTCGAAACGTTTTCTAACGTGTATTAATTACTTCGCGATTCAGCCAGTGACTAATGAGGTTGACCTAATGTGCTTTTAACCTAATGTTTTCTTTTTCTCATTCTGCATTGTGATCTTCTGAAGTGGCTATATCAATAATCTAAGTAGGCTTTATTATTTTAGGATAGGCTAATCAATCATCCCCTCTATATTTTCAGTGCGACCTTGACATTATAGTGACAGGATCTCAGTCTGTAATGATGTCATGACATGTTTCAAGCCTCTCCTGTTGCGTTTTACTGCTGAACAGGTTTAAGCAGCTTATCTTGATTTTTGTGTGCTTCTATTTAGTACAAAAACTCTATTAATTATAAGTTAAAGTACATGATAGCTCAGGTAGAGCCCCTTACTAAGTCTTTATTAATCTTTGTGTGAGTACTATTTATATTAGCTAATTTATATTAGCTTATTTAATTGTGTTTATTATAATTTTATCCCAGTATTATTATTATAATTTACACCTAGAATTATTGACATTTTTCTTAGAAGCTTTCAGAAAAAAGGACTTACTATCGGCAACTTATACTATTTCCTCCTTAAAGTCGAAATTTCTAGCGGATGCTAACGTCTCGTTATTTAATTATATTTTTTTCTTATTCTTCCCTTTCTTTCTGATTTGCCATTATTTTTAAAATGGTATAATTTGTTTAGATTTGCGACATTATTTAATTAATTGCAATCTATTAATACTTTAGGTCATAGACATATCGATCATTCGATATTATCAATTAAGAATTAATTGTCTGCCTGTCACCGTTTGTTATTAGCAATTATAGGTATTATTTAGATAAAAGGATAAAAGAAAGAAAACATTTGATACGTTGGAACGAAACTATTAAGCTATTGCTATGCCAAGCCACAGTTACTTCTTTAGAGTCAGTTTTGTTATAAAATCTTCTATTATCATCTAGGCCTAAGAAATAGCTATGACGATCAATCTTCAAGCCGAAAATATCACTTTTTCTTTTCTGAAACTTCAAATTTAGATAAGCTTCAAAGCAGCTTCATCACAGCTAGAAAAGATTCGTGTTTCCTTTATAACGCCTGCACCAATATGTCCAAAGAAAGTCAAAATGTTAGTCTACAGACCATAATTGCCAGTAGAACCAGTTGTCGTTTACATAATAGCATTGCATAATATATCAAAGCCTGTTTGATGTGCGTGCTTGCTTAGTATCAAAGCGCATGGCAATGGAAATGCCAATTTCCTATGAAATTGAACCGGACGTATACCAGTCTTAAACTCCAGTGCAGTAAGTAATATCTAGGCCGTTTTTAACACGTAATTAGCAAAAAATTGTGAAGGCTACCTGTATTAAGCGATCTTTGCAGCCGATATGATCATTTCGCCCACTACTGCCTATCTCAAATAAGATCGTTGCACTGTCTGAGGATGTATGTCAGAGGATGCGTTACACTGAGACAACCAGAAGCAATATCTCTCTATAATTTTTCCGTGATCAATGGCAGGGTCGGACCTCCTCTCAATGTGAGACGGATAAAGGCTTGAGTCCACCACGCTGACAAATTTCGAGGAGATGTGAAGTCCTCACATTCCTTTTGGAAACATTATGGACTACTGTAGATCTAATGACGTTTCTCATGACGTTTCTCTTCACGATCCCAGCAGGTTATATTTATTAGTAGCCATGGGCGCCATTAGTAGCCACGGACGCCATTAAACTAACCTTTCTGAACCCAAACCGCAATGATGAACATGCTTCGTGGGTATTTTTTAAATAATTCCAAGAAATAACCTGATGTTCACTGTCGACTCTTGACACGAGGACACATAGGACTTACTAGGCTAGGCTTTGAAGTAGAGTTCCTTTTACACCCATTTTTGAGGTTGATATCGAGGTAGATTATGAGGCAACGGTAAATATATCTTCACGAGCGGATTGCAATAGTTTTGACAGCTATAATCTACTGTCCGGTGCAATTTCCTATGAAATTAATCCGAGATAGATATAGAGCGAGTTATGACGCCAGTGCTCTCATCAGTCAGTAACCCATTAATGACCCACTACAGGGTCGGGTCTCCTCTCACAATGAGAAGGATGTAGGCCTTAGTCCACCACGCTGGCCTACTGCGGGTTGGTGGACTTGGCATGCCTTTGAGAACATTTTTTTTTTTGTGAACTCTCAGGTATACAGGTTTCCTCACGATGTTTGCCTTCACCGTAACAGCAGGTGATATTTACTTTCATAAATCGCACATAACTTTTATTACAAAGTCATTGGTGCGTGCCACTGGGATTCGAACCCAGATCCCTCGATTCGAGGTCGAATTCTAAGCCACTGGGCTATCACCGCTGCGCCACCAGTGCAGCTCGCCAGTGCACTCATACTTAAGTGGAAAATTACGTTAAGCTCCAGACTAGTCCCGGCGAAGGGTCTATTTATATCTGAACTAATTACCTCCTTTCTGAGAAAGTCTATGCGACAGCGTCTGGATACGCTTCTATGTCGTAAGAAAACTTAACTTACTAGGTTTCTTAGAGGCCGCGTTCATATCATGCGTTTTTAGGTAGCGAATAGGATAAAGTTGGGAGAATTTACTCTAATAGGTATTAATGGCGTTATATTAATTTTAATTTAAAAAACATGTTCTACCAACTCTTTTAATATTTGAAATGCAAAAATTATACTTTTTCTAGTCTACAGCGTAATATATAATTAAATAGTTACAATCCAAACAGCAAACTTATGTTGGAAGAGTAGAAAGAAGAGCAATGGGCAACTTAGAAACGCTTCTTCAGCTCTTTATAAAGTAAGACTTACCTAAGTCCACTAGTCCAGTAGTAAACCTTAAATATTTTACAGATTGTTATAATAGCTCGGTATTGCACCGGTTCCATGCCACAATAAAAATAAAGAAAGATGTTTGTTTCCTTAAGATCTATGACACCAACAAAAACATCACAGTAAAATACAACAGTAACAGCAATACATATATAAATAAAGAAATATGAGTATATTTACTTTATGTAAATGTACCTACTCATTCCGTAGTAAGTAAATAGAAGCTTTACTGCAGTTTCTGCATTAAGATCGAAGAAAAAATTTAATTGTAATTCTTTAAAATAATTTTAATAAGCTTGATCACTTAGTTCGTGTCACCGTATTACGTGGATTTTTCAGAAATCGTCCAATCAAGTAGTTGTATCGTGAACTTACCCTTACCGCGGTCGCGTACGAATGGCTACATGAGGTAACACGAGCCTAGTAAGATATCTGATAAAATGTGCAATATTATAACATTGTTGCAGTGAATGTGTTCATCGACAGATGCACTGGTGGGTCTGTAAACTATTAGTGACCCACTGCAGTGTTGTGGACCCCACCATGATGTCCTCATACGGGTTGGTGGACTTCACATGCCTTTGAGAAAAATCTTACGCCCTAAACTAATATTTTCAAGTTTATGTACGTACCTACAACATTTCGCAATTGATAGATCCAACATTTTTAACACAGGGGATATTCTCATGTACCTACCCCAGAGAATAAAAAATGTATCTATGTTAATTTTATATAAGATTCAAAACTACATAATTTAAAAAATACAGTGTCTGGTTTCGGCGGAAGTGGTCTCCTTCCTACATATTTTTCTTTTTTATACGAGTTTTGATTGACAGACAGAAATAGGTAACACCTAAGTACACAGGATATCTCGCATTTATTGATACTTAATTACAATTTAAAAGCGGCATATTGTTTGACGTATTAGTTATTTAATAAAACTAATTTACATGATACTTAAAGATAGTTGAAGGTACAAAAATATATCTTAAATATGAAATAGTTCACAAGTGAACCTTTTAAAAATAGAATAAAGCTAAAATTAAATATAGTTAAGCTTCTCATTTGCGTCAATGTTTCAAACTGTAAGTAACAAAAAAGTAGTAATGTGCAAGAATTAAAAAAAAAAACAATCTCGTAAACGAATCATTATCTCAATAATCTACAAAAAAAAATAGCAAACGGAATTAAATTTGATCTATTCGCTAGGGAACCCAAGCCAATAAACCAAAAACACGTTGAACTTAATAATAACCCTCTGTTCACACCAGAGGTCAAAAACTAAGTGACCACTGACCTTTATAAGATGAATAGCATTATGCCTTCATTCCGACGAATTTAAATACAATAATCCAAAGAAAAGGGTTCATTACGTCGTCATTATAAGCAAACATGGTCAAGAGTGCTTATCGTAAATTAATCATCATCGAACCTCAACTCTGTCAACGCGATGTAATTCACTTATGCATGTATCGAACTCGTACAAGGGTTCCGAATTACTGATAAATAATTTTGTTTTTCGTAAACAAAATTAAAAAAAAAACCGGGAAGGAAAATTCGACACAATTGCAAGATGATAATTGACAGATTTTCATGTAGTACCTATGTATATCTAAATTATTATTAACTATTGCGAACCGTATTGCGAATTAGAATACGTAATATTACGTAGGTACACACCCGTGTCGGGTATTTGCAAACCGTCCATAGGTCCTCTGAAAAGGTTTAACGACTGCTATCGTATCGATAACAACCTCGACCAACGGCTTAACGAAGCTCGGAAGCGCGCATTTAATTCGCTATTAGCGGTCACCCATCCAGGTACTGACCGCGCTGACTGAAGCAGCGGTGCTATGCACGCTTCTCCTCCTAGCTACCGTGTCTAAAATAAAACATACACCCAAACAGACGTGTAGTACTTATAGGTAATATTATTAAGGTGCTGTTATCAACTTTTTCATGCGGAATGCTAAAAGCAAAGATATCTTGAACCCCAGGGAGCGTCATAACAATTAGGCTTGAATACTCGTACTTCTGACATCTTGTTCACGATCTTTTAATCAAATCGGATGTCGGTTAAATCGAGACCAGCTACTGTGACCTTTAATACTTTTTTGCTCTTTGCATCTGTTGCTTTAAGTTTTCTCCATCTCGTTTCTTCATCATTCAGCTATTAGTATTCGTATCGCTGTCTCTGTCATCTTCAAGGATAGCAAGGACGACAGTTGGTTTTAGACTCAGTTTGTAGCTCAAAACGCGAACTGACCATCTTGTAGCAATGCTAGCATAGATATAGATATAAAAAGATCACGCAAATTTAAGCACTTCCTGTGTCAATATATTTGAAAAGTTTGCGTACAAACATCGTCCTGGTTTATTTCGTCGTTGTTGTCCACCGGTGTCGACTAGGGACGTCAGATTAATCATTTCTCTGTCCAGTAACTCGAATAAATCATTTTTTTAACTCTTCATTATTACGAGTTGGAATGTATTCGAATGATGATGAATAATGAATTGTATATTTAATATCATTCGTACTGGCGCTTTTGATTCGACTTTGCGTTAATGTAGGATTTTCGTTTTGTCTCAGTGGGTAACAAAAAGGGGCACACTTTCTCCTAATACAGAAGGGCAATATCTTTTTAGATGTATATCTGTGCATAGCCACTGAGTAGTTTACAAGCTGTTTGCATACTCGTCATACATGATTCTGTACAGAAATCCATATTATTAGGCAATGCACCGCGTGCTCACAAAAATGATTAAATCAAAATATTGTGCTTAATCTGCCGCTCTTATAGCTCGTAGAGCAACAGAGAAACGATCGTTTTCTCAAGTTGTTACTCTGAAATATCCGGACATCTTCAACAGAGAAATAGAATAATAATGTTATATTAAAAAATAAGCATTGACTACAAAATCTTCAGTTAAATTCAACTGCAGTATTAAACAATCCTACAAAGGTAGGTAGGTTCGGTATATCAATCTTTATCACGTGCTTCATACATATTAATCATACTAGTGAGTACATTACAAGATTTATAAGGCCTGAATGAATAATAATTACCATATTTTCATGCATATTACACTATCACTGTCCGAGTAAAAGATATTTGCAATGTGTCATATGCCCTTGCAACTTTTACGATCCGTAATTAAATTAAAAACCGGCCCACAGTGATTCAGAATTCACAAATTAAATAAAAAATAATCAGTTTTGCGGAAATGTACTTGAAATCGATAAAAAGTACTCTCGTTTTATCGGCATGATTTATTTATGAAAATACTTATGGGTACGAATGATATGTATGTAGATCAATGGGCGTATTTTTTGGCACTCTGCATAATATGTCTCTTAGTTGAATATTCTCAATGGATCATGTCGATCACTCAAATACAGAAAGTATTGATACATTATCATATTTATACCATGGGAGTAACCAATTCGTAGTGGTGGTGAAATCAAAAAGATTCAAAATTAAAACAGTATTATATTGTACAAAAAACATTGAATTAAATTTTATCAAAACAAAATAAAACTATATAAACTAGACATCGTATCGTTAACTTTTATACTCATAAGATGTACACATCTTACTTCTAGATACCTACTACATTGATAGGTAGACACAATGCAGTCTGAGAAGTTATAAATAAAGGTTATTGCCTTAGGTTATTGCGTTAACACGGAAATTATATTTAATGAGACAAAAATTTAATTGAACACATTTACAAGTTTTAATTTTATTTTAAAAGAAATAATAAATAAATAAGCAATAATTAATTTTAAAAATTATTATTTTTCATAAATTGCCTATGTTAAATACGATTGTTAAGTACAAATAGGTGTATCCTGTTTAAGAAAAACGATACGTAATTTGTAACCTTTAAATACTTAATAAAAAAATTAATATCCTAAACTGTTGATTTTTATCACGGTAATTAAATTGAGTTAGTATCTTGTATTAATTTAATTAAGTAGTTACCTATAAATATACAATAATATGTTACTTGCGTAAAAACAGCTCATATTAAATTTATTACTTCCCATAGTGGAAAATATTTTAAGATAAACATCATTATTACATTAATCTTAAACTTGAATTATTAATCTTAAAATTGAATTAAAAGTTACTCCTTGAAACATTGATTCCGGACATAAAGCTTTTGCTATATAATTATTATTTTCACTTACCTACAGGTATTTTGTATACCAAAATTGGTTGAGTAATAACGTTATATTTTATGACTGGCCAGTTGGGTAGACGATAGCCAAATTTAATGTGTGTCTGATAACGAGTGATTTTACCTTAAAAGGGTGGAATTCTGTCACTATATTATTCAACCATCCAATTTCATGGATATGAACAGCCCATTGGTTTATTTTAATTTCAATTAATTTAAAAGCGGCGATATCCCAGTAGCTTACAAAGTGGCCTCTTATTCGAAGGGCCCGGATTCAGATCCCAGTGGCACGCATCAATAACTTCCTGAAAGTTATGTGCGCTTTATGAATTTTAAATATCACCTGCTGTAGGATGAAGGAAAACATCGTGAGGAAACCTGCATGCCTGAGAGTTCTCCATCTCAAAGGCATGTGAAGTCCACCAACCCCACTAAGTCAGCGTGGTGGACTAAGACCTACATACCTTCTCATTGTGAGCGGAATGGATCATGGGATTAAAAACAATTTAATACGTAAGAATTTAAAACTTGATCTCAACTCAAATTAATTTCTCTTTAACATTTTTTTATCTTTATTTATTAAAATTTAATGAATATACTAAGCTCATAGTATTTCTTACCAACGCATTTCGATGAATGGGTAACATTACAAAAAACCGGACGAAGGCTAGCTAGCGAACGCATGAGAATCTTGTGATATTTAGAATAAACACGCATCATGGGTTCATCGGAGTAATCAATGAACTTGTCCAAAAATGAGCAAATATTTCGAAAACTTGAAAATGCTATTTATGTGTGTACATGATAGGTTAATTTTATCGATTTAACTACTAATTGAACTGTTGAATTTTGCAAAAGCGTGCAATTTGCAAGTTCATACGTGTGTCAACAGTTCATACCTGCTTAAACGCACTCTTGAACACAATTATTCTCTAAGGTCGCCTCATTAGAAAACCCGAGCTCAAATCAAGTAGTTACATTATAGAGTCGTGAGTTAAGTTCACGCAAAATACGTCTTTACGTAAAACAGTGTTAGTTTTAAAAAATTGTGCAAAATGGTTCAACGACATTTCCTCTGCATCCTGGTGCTGGTGATGAGCTGGATCGCAGACACGAAGACAGTTAACTACCAGGCGTCGGTCGGTGGCTTTGGGAAGTCAGGTAATGTGGACTTGTGGAGTATTATTATACAGGTTGTTAGACCTCAAAATAATCGTCGCGATTCGTGTCGGTTGAAGTCTATTTAAATTTGGATATTGCTAATCACACTAATCACCTTTGAAGATAGATTTCACAGTTTCCGTCATAAGCATTTTAAATAACTGTAAGCCTTATTTACTTTATCTTACCTTAGTAGGTATAGTATAGTTCATTAGGTACTGTCTTGTAACTCTGTATTGTTATAATAGAGTTATTTTAATTCCATATTGTTTTAATAATAATTTTTTTATTTATAGCAATAATAGAAACTTACATTTTATTTTAAATCCTTAAATCCCCAACAGAAGAAGGAAAATAGTTTATGCATTCAATAAATCAATTTATTTAAAGCTGCAAATATTGCATAGAGTCTGGTCACGATATAAAAAGAAATAAAACTCGTTATAAAACAATGCATGGAAAGACACATCGTGATACAATTGCAAAATAAATACCAAAACTTGCTAAACGTATAGCGTGCCGGAACTTTACATTTTATTCAACCTTTAACCTCTACCCTTGACGTAAAAAATCTTGCGGAATGCCGTAGCTAGTAAGTTAATAAGTAGATTCGACTTTATAATGTCGACATCTTGGTTAGTTAGTTATACCGTACGGTACTCTGTTCTAGCAAATTTAAAAACCAGGCTGTGCTAAATGAACGGCATGCATGCGAGCGTCCGGTCCAAATCCAAGCTTACTTAAATGTAACAAAAATCTTTAACGAAAACGATAGTAAATTTTACTAGAAAGGCATTTTACTAGAAAAGCTAACATAATTCGTAAAAGGTAACATTCGTTCGGTGGTTATACAAAATCTATGAAAATGTTCTAATTCGGACAGCTTATAAAAGTATCTTTACTGTCGTCAAGCAAGACCTAGTGCAATCTTCCACTACTGAACGGAGGTTAAGGATTCTGCCCAACGTACTTGGCCGTGATATAGTATAGGTACCTGATCATTGGTCTTGACCCTCATATGATATTACATTTGGTGTCGGTAATTACACGCGAACGTTATATAGACCGAATGGTTCAAATTGGCGATTAGTCACAGCAATCAATGGATTAATTGGCTGTATCACGTATAGCACATTTGAAGGGATTAAACTCTGATCCCTTCCCTTTCTAAAATAAAAGGTAGTTTTAGTACTTTTAGTAGGGAATAGACAATAACTTTTTACATCACTAGACAGGTCTGAAACTATATTACTCTATAGAATGGTAAGTAGTATTGTTTTAACATGTAAAAAATGTTTTATGGCTTTTAAAGGTTCCTGGTAGGCACAACATCACTGTTTCAGTGCAACTTGCGTAGATGAGTGGACTTCATTTGATCACTATAATTCTTCCTCATAGAGTTCTGATGTGTCACGTTCTAACTTTTAGTACGCTTATTTTCTATTTATCACCTTAAGAAACGAATAACTATTATCTAAAATTCTTGTAATACATGAAGAATCAAATCTTCCTCAGTGCCAAGTTAACATAATGTGTTCAACCAAAAAGACACGGCCTTCGCACTTATTTGCTATTTTCGTATTACAAAAAGGTGGTCACGTTTAACAAAAACATTTTATTGGTCGTTAATAATAACATAAAACGTAGTTAACCCTTTATAGCATCTCATTAGAGATTAGCTCAAACAAGAAGCCATAAAATGTGTGAAGTTTGCACGGTGGTCGCAGTCGCCGCGCGTACTACTGGGGTCAAAATTCTACTGCAATATTTTTTATTGTTTTAAATGAGTGTATATTTTCCATTGCCATTATTTCTTGGTCTACCATCCTTGGTCTATATAAAATATCATTAAAATGATAAGAAACCTTGGTTCCCCGTAGTTTTCTACATTACAAAACAAAACAATTTTTGATATAAACAACAACATATTTGATAAAATAAGGATACATACATCAAGTTACAACAGCTCTTTTATTTAGGTATTTCTTTCAATAAAGTATTTTTATCAGTATAATTTAGTGGCGTTAAAGTTTTATTTAATTTTAACAATAATTGGCATCTTGACCTATTTGCATTGTCACATATAAAAAAGGTCATATCCTATAGTACCTACGTCCTTATATTATTTTTTCTTTATCAGTTTCCGATAAATTTTAATGTAGGTAAAACTACCGTATAAGGACTTTAAAATCCTTTGTTTACAATAGCTTCTCAGTTTCATCTGACTTTGTAAGTGAAGAGAAATACTTGTTTACATTAACATTACATTGCAACATATCTTTCAATTCTTTGTATCGTTTAATGCCTTTTCTTTTAAAAAGTTTATCCCCCACAGCTTTCGATGATTCATTGTTTAACTTTAACAGATCTTTTATATGAGTTCTTCTTTAATTGTCTTATGCTACACTTTTGAATTATTTGTTTGTTAGTCTTATTGTTTTTAATAACATTGATATTAATAAAAACGGCACAGCAAGCAAACTAATATAGGTTAACGTTTGTATATTCGTTCCCACACAAAGGTCCACCACCCCAAAGAATAAGGCCAGCGTGCTGACCTAAGGCCTACATCCTTCTTACTAAAAGACTCCTCTTCAACACACATATGTTCAAAACTAGATGCTAGATATCCTTTCTTCCTTTCAGCCCTTCATAGTGCCTCGCTGGACATCCCTAAACGACGCCACTCCGCCACGAGCCAAATTTCGCTCAATATACTTGATGTCTATAAATCCATCGTGTTTGGCTGTGCTGTGTTTAGTGGATTCAATAGAAAAAAGCGTTCTTCTTCGAAAAACATTCATCCACTCAATCCAAACTCTGCTTAAGCGGATTTGCGCTGACCTTTTAAACCTACAAAAAAGATTGGGCAAAACATACACAGAACCTACCCATCACGGAGCGTGACTGATGACGTATTTCTTTGGTTGTCAAGCCAAGTCTTATTATTGAGCAACTTGGTAATTGTGAATCCGATACTGCGATTAAAAACACATTTGCGCAGTTTGAGGTTGCACATACTCGAAGTTACACCGAAATTAGTAACGATGCCGCAATACGATACCTAAATTATCATACTTTGATTTCTTTGCTAGTGTAATAAAGTTACAATGTGGAAAGATAACAAGTCTAATAAGTTTTCCTTACCATCTACATGAATTATGAATTGTATCCATAAAATGTACACATACAAACTCTAAATTTTTATAGTATCAGTTAAGATACAATAAAAAGCTTTAGATGAGCGGAACATTGCGAATATTGGAGTCACGAATTTTGCATCTTATTCAATTGCAAGCTCGATTCAAATTGTAATATATTCAATTGTAATGCAAATTTATTTTGTAACCCTAAATAGGTCCTCACAATGAAATAGACGATAGATTTATCTAGATCGCTCACTCAGGAATAGTAAAAGCATTTTCGAAGGCACGACTTCATATAGTAGGTACTTTTTGATATTTTTTTCAATTTCTCAGTGAAAAGATTACGTCTCATCAAAGGATTACAGATAGGTACTTTTTGAATGAATGCTTTGCTTTGACTGCCTTTAATACTTTAGTGAACTCAGTTCAATTTGTATTATATGGCGTCTAAACTCCATACTACGACAGACCGAAGAAATGCAAAATTTAAGACTTGATGATAGAAGCCTATAGATTTGCGTATAGATAGATAAGATAAAAAAAAGATTAAACGTCATGTTAAACGTGTTGCCAAGGCCCGATGTAAATCAAAAATTCCCAAGCAGCCACAGTTATTGCGATACACGCGCAAATATAATATTCACCCATCAATCACGCCCCATGTCCCGCAAGTCCTCTTTACATTAAATAGAAATAGAATTTCTTTAGAAAGAAATTGTAATGTTAAACTTACCTCAATAGTAACCCCTTCTCTGCTTATTCTTAGACACTGCATCGTACTGCACCATTCTGCATTATTACGAACTTTTGCATTGATAATACAATTTATTAAGGAAGGAAGTAGGATTATTCCAATCTTGATAGTCTGAGAAACTGAACCACTTTCGAACAGTTGTATTATAATGTTATAACAAACGCTTTGTTACGTAAATACAATTTGCATTTCAACAAAACGTAATGGAATCACGTAGTTTTACGAAAATTGCATGAAATCCATGTTATAAGTTGTCCGTGGGCCATCTTTACGATCTTTATTATATTCACCGTAACATTAATCTAGATAACCCTAAAAGGATATGGATTAGACTTTGAAATGTTAAAAGTAGTCCATACAAAGCAAATATAGGATATTGTGTCAAGGGCAATTCATTTAAATAAATTGTTTGAATTATGAAAGTAAAACTTTAAAAGTTCTTCGTTTGTGACATGAGTCAGCTCCTAGATAAGATAATAAACAACTTGCCTTGATTTTAGTTGTTGATATTCTTCACTGAAATAGAAGTCAATATTCGACACCCAATAACATAATTATGTTAGTTATTAGATATACACGTAACACCATCAACAGAAGTCCAACTTTGCGTAGAAAAAGTATCATTAAAATGTAATATTATTCCTTCTCCTCATAAAAATAATCGTCACAACATAATTGTGGTGAAGTACGAGGATGCACTTTTAGGGAATCTGAAATAATAAAATGAAATTTTGTGAAAACTTATGAATATTTTCAACAAGCACCTGCTCCAGGCTCTGTTTTAAAGTACATATTGGAAACAGAATTTTTAAACATAACATAAACTAAACTAAATTTAACAGGTAAGAGATGACTCGTCTATTCGGTTTAATTTCTTAATGTGGTCATTAATGCCGCAACGTTGACATTTAGATATCTAGTTTTAAAAGTTTAAACATATAGGTATGTATGTATATAAAGCAACCTAAAATTTAATGAAACAATATGCACATAAATTTAATTATGACTCACTTTCCAGACGCTATATTAGTGGTGTTATAGTAAAATATACGAATATCTACTAACTATACTGGTCATCTGTATTTAGTTAAGACCTTCACTACATGATAAGTTCTTCTTGGGTTGACTTAAAAATGTTTTTATTATACAAAAAAAATACTTTTCTGAACATGTGTGATCAAGTTTGAAATGTTTATGTACGAGTATGTTTATGTACCTTACTTTTAAGTATGTACCAGTAGAATCATAGTCAAAATAGTTTTGTTCTGTTCGGCCAAGCGGTTACAAAAAAGATTACCTATTGTGTATGACACAGTATCACCTACTAACTTGTTGGTATAAAGGTACATTAGCTTTATAAAAAACTATATAAAACTTTTACGAATATTGTTCTCTAAGTAGGGAAGTAGTAAAGGTTTATTATGTAAGAAACCGAAGCTTTCAAGACCTTAGCAACATAAAGTTTATTTGTTACCTACATGACAAATCATATTTGACACACCTCTGCATTTAATTGTTGAATTATTCAATAAATTATAGCTGAATGTTTTATTTAAATTCGTATATTATTATCATTAGTCGCTATTAGATCAAATTTGATTGCAATTAAGTATAACTACATTTATATGAGAGTAACTGTTACTTATATTAAAGCTATGTAATGGAGAAAGTTGAGATTTATCGGTAGTATAATTTAAGGTCGAGCTCGTATGAACGGGCTTAGTGAAGTGCCTTGGGAGAGACCAATGCGCAACAATGGTCGTGTCGGCTGAAGAGAGAGATGTCCCTCTCTGGGGATCTTGTGTGCCTTAAATAATGTATTAAATCGTTTCTTCCTTGTTTCCAGAATGTTCGAGTTGCAACGACGACGAGCTAGGCGTTACGCGGTGGACCATGCCCTTGCTCAAGACGGGAGAAAAAAGATATTACCTAGGAATATTCTTTAAGGTAAATATTATGTTTGACAAATTTAAAAACAAAACAACCCCTGAGATCTATGTAAAATATAGCCAAGACAGTCGTGATCGTACACACACACGTCTATTATCTTCTGTTTTCAAATGAAACGTGCTTTTTTGAATGAATTAATTAATTAATATTCAAACTCTCGTAGTATTTATTGAATGTGTAGTAAAGTCTTGTAGAATTAAAATTGATTTTAATTGTTAATTTTTACGAAAATATTTTAACACAAATTTAATCTTTGTAATTAGCCGTATAATACCCATGTTTTATAAGCATTTGTTAAAAGTATGGGTGCATAAGAAGGTGAATAAATTTCAGATGATTTACATTAATCTAATGAATCTAATCCATAAATCAAATTAATAAATTAATGATCAGAATATTATATACCATTGTTTACAACTTCAGTTAAGTTTTTTGTCCTTTTGTAGAGAAAGGAACAATGAAACCATTAAATTTTAAACAAGTAAATTAACAATGATTCTAGATTGGAAATTAATGAGAATTCTTATTGTAATGAAAGTTTGCGCTTTCCTTTATACTTTGAATTAGCTTTATTAGGTTTTCGATCGGTCACGAGCCCTGACGCGAGATTGACATTTTTTACCCATCCCAAAAAAGTACACAACGCCGCTAAAGAAGTTTTCACTTCAAAAATTTCTATCAGTGTTAATCGCGGTCTCATGTTTCACCAAAATACAACATTTTGAAAGTCTTACTGCTAATTGCTGCTAGGCAAAGCTACGTTGTTTAATAACAAAGCCTGACCAATTTTATTTACTGTTTCTCAGACTTTCTTTATAATTTCGGAGTTAGATAAGAATTTCCTGGCGGAGCAAAATACCGTTCGTGATAACACTGTTGAAATTACAAATTAGCCGACGCAATAGGTGCAATTTGGCGTAACCGACTCATCCACTGTTTTCATTGTTGCATTATTTTCCTTGAGATTTTTACCACAACAACCGTAATTATTTGAGAGCTGGCTACTTCGGAAGAGGTAAGATTAAGGTTGGTTCCCTTCAATAGAAGTATACATTGTATGCATAGTACACATAATATTATAAATTATAATTAAGTTTGACATACTCGTAAGTATTCTTTAGTCTTGTAGATTGCTTTTTATCATCCACCTTTACTAAGCTAAGCTTTACTAAGCCATAACCTTTACTAAGTTAGCATAGGCTTCAGCTTCAGCTGCTTGTTCCCGATTGTAAATATAATATTTTAATGTAACAGTATTGACGCTTAAGAACTTATGGACAGAAACATAAAACAATTTATGATGTAACAGGATTGACGACATAAGTGCAGGAACATCATTTACGCATTATTTAGTGGCTAGTGTAAAACTAGTAAAATATTTGTCACCTACTACATTAAGGCTCAGTTTATCCACTGAGGTAGGCCACTTTTAAAATAGGTTTATCCCAAGGCCCGCCACATTGACCAATCTTAGTCTACCCGGATTGCGAGTGGCATGCTTAATTGGCACTCAACGTTTGCTTTCATTTCATTATCAAACAAATAAAACTGTGATTTCCTCTAACATCGCCTAGTGGCTATACCTACCTATTAACAACTGAAAAGAAGAATTACAGTGATGATCATGTTCTGAGACTTCGGCAGTCCAAAGTGAATGACATGTCCGATGGCCCTTGGACTGGAAGAGGTTCGACCTCCATTTCAATAACATCCTATTCCAATACAAACACGGCCATCGCGATTACTTAAAACAAAGGTTGCGCTACTTTCGATTACATCGAACATCCCAAACGTAACCGAACTGCGATTCCGGTTTCCTGAATGTTTTGCGTAGTTTTTGGCGCTAATTCTTAGTAGAAGAGTTTTTGTATGAACAGTGAACACGCTCTAGCTGAGGCTAAATTATTATACCTAGCTGCAGTCACAAATTTTTACGCGCTTTCTCTTTATCGAAGACAGATATTGAATAAATAACAATTCTATATATACATTTAGGCTTAAATTAAAAATTGAAAAATGAACAGAAAGTGGGATTTATTTTTTAAATATTTAACTAAATAATTACTTAGATTGCACTATTATAATAACTATCTTAGAACTACCTACAGCTCTAAAAATTATTACATTCTTAGTCGGCGTATGTCATAGATGTAGGTGCATTCCTGTATATCATCAAACTAATTGAAATATCTTATATTCTATTAAGCATTTAAGCTTGTCTAAGTACTCATCGACTAAAACAAAATACTCTTTTATTTCACTGCGTTAAATGAAAAATTAGCGCTTTTAAGTAATTGGTCATTACTGGCAGTTAACTAATTACTAACACCATTGTTAATTTACTGTTTAATATCATAAGCAACTTTGCAGTAGATACCATAATAGATTACGTATTTTAGTATTTTAACAACACGTCACTGACATTAGAGAGTTTTGTTTGGATAACGGTGTATCTACAGCTATATGGTTTATAACATCCATAGAGGATGTATTTACTAGAGATGGCAAGCCACGCAAAAACGTCCCTTCTTTAGGAGGGCAAATTTAATGAATTTGATTAAGAAGTATAAAATTATTCCACCCTCCAAACAAAATCTCTTTCTATCACTAAATATAAGTAAGTATAAATAATAATAATGGTATCATATTTTCTAAACACGCTGTGAAGCAACGTATTCTTCGTGGGCTGTTTTACGGTTTAACGGAAGTACCTACTAAGTAGACATTTGATTGACACATACGAGCTCAGACAGGACTTCTTTTCTCTTTGAGGATGGTTCATGTGAGGTGGATGTTTTATTAATTAATTTATTTTTATACACCAAAAAGTACAAAGGTGGTACAGTCATCCGAGACAACGAATGGTTATTAAAAATGTTGTTCATGGGTTGAAGTGATCACTTAACTTCAAATGCTCTGCACGCCAGTTTGCTACCTACTCATTTACCAAAAAATCTTGTCAATTCTACTACAATTGATACCTCTATGATTGCGGATTACGTCACGCGCGTACGCATCTTACATCGGGCGAGTCGCGTGTATGATCGATTGACGGCTTTCTCCTTCTTCAAACAATTTGACTCATCACGCTTCGCGCCATCTGGTGGTGCAATCGTAAACAAAGTCAAGGCTGCCGGATGCAGATTATATAGGCGCCAAAGTGTAAAGGCGTGAAGATAAACCTACACAGATAGAATTTTCGATTTTTAAACTGCATACATTTGAATTTGGAACGCGATCATCGTCGTACGACAGTCGATAGGTCCTGTATGGTTTGCTACGATTCTTCAAAGGTCTAAACAGAAATGAGCATAGACTATTATAGAGGACCATCTTTTAAAAGTTCCAATTTTTTATATTCACTCATAAAAAATTTGAACAAAGGTAGGCAACGTGTATCATAGGCTTGACTTGAAATTTGTAGCAGTGTATGGATATCGAATACAGCCTCAAATATATTTTTATTACTATTCATATATTATGAGCCATATAAATTGGAAATAAATTTAATATGTATAAAACCTTTTACAATAACTTCCGCACTGACCTCACACGTAGCATCGCTACGCAATAATTTTTTGCCCGTGATGTGAAGTGTAATGATAAAAAATGTTCAATTATAACCCAAAATAATTATAAAATGATATTGTGAAATAATTAATTTGTGTGTATATTATTAAAGGTATTTTCCACGTGGTAGAATAAAAAATCGTAAGTAGCTAAGACAGGTTATACCTACTCATAACTAAATTATAAGATAGTAAGTCCATATACAGAGTTTGGATCTCAATCTAGGCTTGGTTTATAAAAAAAATCTACTTATTCCGTCTATGATACCTCAACTAGCGCAAACATTATAAAATTGTTCCGGAATCTACGCTGTATTACCAGCAAACTTTGCATTCCTCATTTGTGATCAAAAACGTTGCAGCAGCATTCATCCATTGCATTATAGCAACAATTTAGATGCCGCAAAATTTTGAACTTTATGACCATTAAAATAATTATTTATTATTAACGAAGTGAGGTTATTATTTCAGGTGGTAGAGCCACACATACTCGTAGTAGCTCGTCGTCTCCTTACCGCCCGCCTCTTAAAAGCGTAAAAGCAGCATGTTCTCATGTCTTATGTTTCGACTGGAGAGGTATCGTTGCCCGGGACACTTCATTCAAATTTGTGGCCAACATCTTAGTCCTCATGAGTAGCAAAGCACACATACCTCATGGATATAGGATTTTCTTCTCTATTTGAGGTTTGATGGGGCGTCCATAGGCTGCAGTGACCACTTCGACACATCAGGCGGCCTGCATGCCGCTTTGCTTCTCGATAACTATAATAATAATAATATGAGTTAAATAGAATTTTGCACCGTTTCTCGTTGTGGAGGCAATCTCGAAATCCTGACACGAAATAACTTTCTCTGAAACCGGTTACACACAGACGAACCTCATGCAATGTTACAATTAGGCAGAACTAAGCCGAATTAGCATTGTTTTGTGAACGTTTGTCTCTTGTGAAATGTATCCCGCCGCGAACATAAATGCGAATATGTAGGGAAGAATATGTTAGTTAATGGGTTCAATTGTTTATAATTTAAACAAAACACCATGTGTTCACAGTCACATAACTAAGTATTCTTTCGTAACGACACATTGATCCACTACCGGTAAAATTTTGGTTTATAGAATATATCTGGAGCTTTTCAACTCCTGTCCTTTCAGGGGAATCTGGAATAATAAAACGAAAATATATCGTACATGATATTGTTCTATATTACGTCCATTACAATAATGACAGTTCTTATTTTGAATGTCACGGACATTTTTTATTCTTAAGTTCTTAAGCCGTGGTCTTCTTATTCATTCTCTGTGCTAGTCAGTCCTACCTCTTGAATTGACCGCGAAGGCCATAGCTTCAGCCATCTGCAGCAACCGCTTACGATCTATATAAAAATATTATAAACTTTACGTAACTTAGAAAAGTCACCAGTGCGACTGGTATTCGAACTCTATCCTCCAAGTTAGAGGCATTCGTAGCTACTGGGCTATCAACTAAGTGTTCGACATGACGTAACCGCAAAATGGAAAAACTTACCTACAAAAGCCCGATAAGCGATTATCATACAAAACGCTCTACTTTCGAAGTTAAAAAGGCAAAGTTCAAAACACTTCCGGGGCAGATCGATTTCGCATCAATTACAACCAATAGTCGGTTTCTGGAGCCATTCCAACTCTTGCTACTCATAAAAGAGCTGGCGGTCCCAAACTACTTAAGTATCATTAAAGTTATGTTCCTCAAGTGCTCGTTCACATGAAGTCGGATGTCATCCACATGGCTGCAACCCTTTGATGTCCCACTGTTGGGCGCTGGTCTCCCCCGCAACAGAGGGAGGCCTGGAGCATACCACCACGCTGCTCCAATGCGGATTGGTGCAGAGACGGGCTAGTGGCCACCCCGTGTCGGATGTTTATAAACCGCTCATAGGGCCTCCGACACGGTTTAACGACTGCTACCGTATCGATAACAACCGGGCCAGAGTGCTTAACGTTCCGTCCAAAGCACGGAAGCGCGCATGTAATTCTAGTGATACCCACCCAGCAGTGGGGCTATGCGCGCTTCTATCAATTCACTTAATACCTACCTGTATAATGTAATTCGGATAAGCATCCGTCAAAACATCAAGAGCACCGATAGTGGCTAGGAGTTTCGTTTCTTACTTATGAGGTATGGGTTCGAATCCCAGAGCTTTAAAACCACCCAATGTACCAACGTGTATGTACCACTGACTTTAAAAGTTATGTGCTCTTTATAAAATTAAGTACCATCACCTGCTGTAACGGTGGAGGAAAACAATGTTCTCAAAGGCATGTGTAGTCCATGAGCCCGCACTAGTCTAGCATGGTTGAATAAGTTCTAATATATATTTCTCATTGTAAGAGGAGACCGGACTCTGCATGGACGTCGCACTGTCTTTAACCCATTAGGATGAATATAGTCCGACATTTTTGAAGCTAGTAAAAAGTAACACATAGAATTAAAATTAATTACACTAATTCTGGTGCGAATTTTATGTGAATCCTGCTTTATCGCCTCCTTTGTTTGTTGCTTACAATCGATGGGTGTTTTCAACTAAGTAGTAAAAAGTAGTTTTACAATAAAAGTTGTTTCTCAATGACTTTTCATTGGCTTGAAGTTTCTTATTTTTGTTCGTTTCAGTTCATTCGTTACTGCACTATATTTTATTAGCGTAGCACGGAATTCATTCTGTAATCCAATCCAACTAACTTTCTGGATGCAAAAGTTTGTAAAGATTAATTAGTGTTAGTTACTATTTTACGCGAATACGACTAAATACATTTGGGTGAAATTAAGGCTTAGATTATAGTATAAAATACTTTCAAAATAAGATACGAACATAAAAAACCTTCATATTATTGTTCTAGCTGACCCCGCAAACGTTGTTTTGCGATATAAGTTACCGAGCGTTAAAATCGACTATTAAAAGTGGGGGTTGTTGACAAAAGGGTGAAAATTTAAGGTTGTATGTATTTTTTATGCCACATTATTGAAAAATTAAAATAAAAAAAATTGTCCAAAAAATAAAATAAAAATGTTAGGTGTGGACAACCCTTGTCACTTAGGGGTATGAAAAATATACGTTAGCCGATTCGCAATCCTACTGAATATGCATGTAAAATTTCATAAAAATCGGTCAAGCCGTTTTGGAGGAGTATATGGTAACTAAAACTGTGACATGAGAATTTTATATATGTATAAGATAATGTAACAAGGTGACGATTGCGGCGCAAAAATTTTCTTTTGAAAACATACTTTACGGATCGAAACACATTTGTTGCGAATAATTGTTTAAAATTACGTACATATTTTATTTCATTGTCCTGTGTACAATAAACCTTGTCAATGGAACTTACTTTCTATTTGTTTGTTTAGATAAAACTATGCGATAGATATAATGTAGTTCCTACTGTTGGAGCACTGAGATATCAATTCAATCGTTCAGCATTAGGTACGACTAGTATTGTTCTTTGTTAGTAAATAACAAGGTTATAATCTAAAAGAAATATTTTTTTTCGTGGTAATGTACCTAATTGTAGACGATTTTTAACCATAAAATCTAAAATCCAAGATTCTGGATGTTAGTACCTATTTTAGTGAATCATTCTTAGAAAACTTTCCATACACATCACTTCATTCAAATATGTATCAAATTTTCTGAAAACGATTGCATATTCAATGAACCACAACAACAATAATGCGCCATTTTTATTTTTGTTGGATTAAAGTCATTTTACATGCATTTTACGAAACTCCAGGTCAACAAGCTCTCGAAATCGTGACATTTGACACCCATTCATCAATATCCGTCAAGATGCGTCGATATTGCATTGCAATTCCGATAGAGTTTTAGAGGTTAATTGTAAGTAAAACATAGGGGTTATCTTGGACACCTTATTGAAGCATGTTTTTATACGATGGATTTCGGTGAAGCAACGCGTTTCCAAGTAAACAAAATAATTAGGTAGATAAAGAATCAACAACTATATCCACTTTTTGCTATTCAAACCCTTAGTTACGAGTAAAAAATAGTTAAATAGAGTCCTTACGACTGTCAGATAAGTATTACTATGTATTTATAAAAAAGGTTAGTGATGCGAAATTAGTCCAATGAAAATGTTTCAGTGTTGAATCCTATAGAGAAATTTTGACGTCAAACAAATTACAGCCGAGCTTAGTACTGTCTGTCTAATGCCATTCAACTGATGTAAGCTCACGCTCACCTCTCCGCAATAATCTAAAATATCGTAATAATCACATATCATAATCGTAATATCAAAAATGTAATTATTAAAATTACAATTAAATCTGAGGCATTAAAATTGATTAAATTTATATTTTAAGATTACACAGGACTTTGCTTTATGACCTTCCGATAGACCACTTCGTTAATTTTGTGAATATTAGTTTATTAAAAACATATTAAAATTACAATAATTTTGTAGCCAAAAGTTACATAAACATGGTTTTTTAAAATCTAGGTGACAGGCTCACCGGGGGTTAAATTAATTATTACACCATTATAATGTGTTTATGGTTAAACAAACAGTTATTAAGATATCAATTTTCATAAATGACAGAATATAACGAACAAATTAGTTATGATAACTGCGATTGCACAACTTTCGATTTAGCTATGTTAATTTAGTTTGATGATATTATAGGTATTATATCTATGATCGCAATAGCATCATCAAATTGGCCTGTCAAGGTATTCTACGCCACTAAATTGTCATATCGAATCCTTAATAAGATTCTAACGGACAATTTAATGCATGGTTTCATTGACGCATGATTTAATTTGATATCAAATTAGTTACTTGTGCCTAATTTACATAATAGGTTATTTTTGAAACGAATGTCCTTAACTAACAGTCAAATCGTCACTCCATTAGATACATGCAACGTTTTTTTTCAATTTCTTTTTCAGAGACGAGTTTGCGCTTGAGTGTCTCGATTTATGCAATTTTTTGTGGCTTATTTAGGCACACCCTAAACTTCGTTTTATAGTGGTTGTCTAATATTACCTCTATGACTGCTAAATTGCAGCTCATTTCATGTTTGCAAACACTAACAAGAAAACATTAAACCAATCAAAATTATTCTTTATCCTTAACCTCCTACTAGTACCTACCTACAAATCTATCATTGAAATTGGGATTCGTATTTCACTTGCGACCTTAATGAATCAGCAGTAAGCGAAACGAGTGATTGTATCAGTATATCTAATATGCTAATCCGGGTGTTATGTATACAGAATAAGGAGGATTATACCCTGCAACTACTTCTTCCGATGTGTGACGAACCGTGTCTACCACGGTGCAGCACCCGCTACTTAAGTCTAATTAGATCTAGATTTTGTTATTTCATCAACCGACTACCTATTTACGTACTTGGTTTATTTATTTCAAGGAAATTCTACGTAATTTGAGCTTCAATAGTGAAATAAAACACGATAAATTTTGTGGACATTAAAATTGTCATGAAATCTTTACCAAAAAGTCTAAGTAGGTAGGTAGTCAGCGAAAGAAGGCTTACAGGCTTGCTTGTTGTTGCTACTGAAAACCACAGATATTCGTAAGAACGAGATGGGAGATACTTCGATGGGTATACCTATACTTCCTTTCAGTCCTTTGTAGTCCACTGCAGAACAGGGCCTCCCCTAATCGACGCCACTCCGCCCAGTCCTGGACCCTTTGAATTCTACGGTATCCCGCTGTCTTCTTCAGGTGATCGGACTGATGATGACTGGATACATGGACACGTATCCTAAGTGGATACGTGCACCTACACCTCCCCTATCTCTATATCATTTCTTCAAACTCTTTAAACGTCCACAAAATTTGTATCAAAAAGTTTTTGAATATGATTGATTATTTTTTTTCTATTTTTTTCTTTACTGTATCTTCTTCTTATATAATATATAAAATTCTCATGTCACAGTTTTAGTTACCATACTCCTCCAAAACGGCTTGACCGATTTTAATAAAATTTTATAATATGCATATTCAGTAGGTCTAAGAATCGGCTAATGTCTATTTTTCATACCCCTAAGTGATAAGAGTTGTCCACACCTAACATTTTTATTTTATTTTTCATACAATTTTTTTATTTTTATTTTTCAATAATGTGGCATCAAAAAATACTACAACAACCCCAATTTTTTAATAGTCGATTTTTAACGCTCCATAACTTATATCGCAAAACAACGTTTGCGGGGTCAGCTAGTTTTTATACAAAACCTTGTTGGCACTTAACGAGACTAATGCTAATTTCTACTAGAAGACATCTTCAGTCAGTTTATAAATAAAGTTATAAAGTTCAATCATTTAATCTGCGAATAAACGTAGCGAAGAAATCAGTTTAAGATTTCTTTCATGAAGAGTTAACCGGTACAAAGGCAGGTCATAGATAGAATAGACAGACGGCATACAATAGCAGATATAAAAACTACTATTGTTATTTTTATGCCGTGAATAGAAAAAAACGCTTCGAGCGTGACAGTACCTCCTAAGCCATGAGTTTCACAAATGACGATAAGTAAGACAAGCTAAGAAATTACGTATCCCTTTTAGCAAGCAAGCTAAACAATGCGTTATCTAGTAGGGGAACGATGTTCGCAATTTCAGCTACACCTACGGTCAAATTCCAGAAATGAGTTCCTCCCTTTACTTTACTTTAAATGCAAGAGGTATCAATCAATCGTCATTTACTGAGCAACTATCAAATATTTCAAGATTTGATTTTTATTTATTCACTGATTAAATAGTTATTTCGAAAAGAAACAAGTATCTAGCCCATTCGAATCCAATGCAATCAAAAACGTTTATATGTATGAATATACAATACATTAGTTTAAGATTTTATATGTGTAGATATAGGTTAGTTAAGATGATTTTGATCAACCCAAATTTACCTTTTGCTACCAACTGATAGCGACGAACTAAACCTCGCTGTAACGTCGACCCTGTAACTTATAGTAGGCTGAAGATTTAAATCTTCTTGAAACTTTTGCTACTGCACTGTCCATCCACTATGAAATTCATTTGAGATTCATGATTTTCTTATTTTCAGGCGAACTGGTTCAAAGCGCAGCAGTACTGCAGATTCCACGGCATGCACCTCGCTTCTATATCTTCGCAAGAAGAAAACGACAAACTGGAGAAATACGTAAAGGATTCAGGTGGGTTTATTTTTATATTACTTCCGTAATAGCTTTATTTCTAAGAGCACGTAGCACCGGGATCGAAATACTGAATGAAGTCTTGAAAATATTGGCTTTGAATTAACCTAACTACCTTGCACCTAAACCTCCTCAATCAACTTAAGGAAAGGATGAATTTGATTAGTTGGTTGAATATTCGCAGTATTGTCGTCTACCGAGGGGAGTTACGAGTACAATACTTCTGTTTCATAGAGCAGCTGTAACCCTTCTCTGTCCATTGCTGGCCACGAATGTCTGTAAGCAATTAAAGGCGACAAGAGCCATATTCCATCAAGTTGCTTTAAATTGTAAAGATTCTGTTACGTATTAGATAGCCTTGTCCACCAACCCGTATAAGCCTAGCGTGATGGACTAAGGCCTACTCATACTGTGAGAGGAGACAGTGGGTCACTAAATTTTTATAGAAAACTAGGTAGCCTCAGGAAGGAAAATATGAATGAAAGTTCCACCCTCACAAACTCAAGATATTTGCTTTGTATTGGGTTGTATAGTATGTACCTACAGCTAAATGTACAGGTCAAAAAACTGTAGCGAAGTAGCTAAACAATCATTGTCCTTAGAAGCATCATTGAGGCAGTGAAAGAAAGTAGTTCGACTAATAACAAGGCAGCCTGATGACAAAAAGAAAAAGAAAAACGGCGGCTCACACCTGGACATGACAGCTGAACACCGAAGCAGAATCAAGTAGCGCAGCAAAAACTAACGAGATCGATTACGGACACGCAGCTTCCTTATTTCGTGAGAGACTTTGTCTTGTGTAGTGGACGACAGTTTTAATAATAGGTACTCTTTGTGAATAGTGCATAACCTTTATTTATCCATTCATCGTAAATTTGAATGGAATCCACTAAAGTAACTATAAGATTTGTAAGAACGTTGAATAATAAATAGACTATTTGGTTGCTAACATACTCGTTGTGAATGTGTGTAAATTTTAGCTGCTATTAATAACATCTCATGTAACAACTGCTACCACTAAATATTATTTTATTTATAATTACATATAGGTATGGGAATTCGGATGTTTTAAAATTTTATGAAAGCAGATGGTTGTTACTATTGCAAATGGAGCGCGAGGCCTCTTGCACTACTTGTATACGTAACATGAGATAATCTTGATGTCGATGAGATAATCTCGAGTACCAAGATACCAACCAACATTCCATCGTTGAAGTGTGGTGGAGATGTGTGTTTTAATATGAAAGTAGGTATCAATTTAGAGAGTAAATCATCGGAAGTTAATGGGGTGACTATAATCCATATGACGTCTAACCTCAAATTGGATATACCTGCCACCTGGGAGATTATTTCGTAGATACTTATAGAGTACAAGAACTACAGACTTAACCTATTGAATGTCCAGTAAACAGACACAATAGTTAAACAATAGCAGTCGGACCACCAGTGGTTCGATGCAAATTAATAGTTTAAGATGTGTTTCCTACAACCTCCAGAATTTCGGTTAAGGATAAGTAATTTCATTACTGGATTCGATGAGCTCGCCATATACATGATATACATAAATATGGTAAATTATGTAATTGGTCAAAGATTGCAGATCGGGGCTCAATTTAGGCGACTATCGACTATTAAAGGCGACTTAGAAGAAGTAATACTCACAGTCTGTTAAGGCAGTAGGTATGTCAGTGCCGTTTAATTTTGGTTAAAGTTGTCAACAGGTTGCTGTGATCAATTAACATCATTCGCAGCTATCTTGGTCGCTTCTTCTGTATAAGAAAATAAATATTTTCTACAGTTCTTCTCAAGATTAAGATAAAATAATAATAAGATAAAATAAAACATATTTTAAAGTAACTTTGTAATTGTTATTTCCAGGTTACGGCCGGGAGCACTTCTGGACGTCGGGCACTGACTTGGCAGAAGAGGGCAACTTCTTCTGGATGGCCAACGGAAGGCCGTTGACCTTCGTCAACTGGAACGCCGGAGAACCCAACAACTTCAGATACGAGAATGGAGAAGAAGAGAACTGCTTAGAACTCTGGAACAGAGACGACAAAGGTCTCAAGTGGAACGACTCGCCGTGCTCCTTCGAGACATTTTTCATCTGTGAAGTTAGATCAGATTGATTCTAGAACACTCTAGAATACTTTTTAATGTTATGTGATATAAGTAGCGTGCTAGATTTCGACTACTTCTCCGATTCTCTCTTTAAAACGATATTTAATTTTATACTGTTCGAGAAGTAAATGGAATATTTTTAATTGCAAAACATTTGTGCCGTTCGAAATTCGAATCAGTTTGTGGCAATTTAAAGACCAATTTTAGCGGTAAGCGCCGTTCTGTATACATTTCGTTCGTTGTTATTTATTTTTTATATGTTATGTCTTACGGTCGATTAGCACTATGTACATATATTGGCAAATGTAGAAATAAGTGGCATCAAAAAAACATAATTATGATTAAGACGAAACGATCACTGCCTAATGATCTTGAAATAAAAACCTCCGAGCCTTATGGTTCTTGGGACGCTGTGAGTGTCCATAGTCAAACGTAGTGGTAAATAAACAATAGTTACCTTAGATATAAATGTATTAAAATAGATTTAAGTACCGACAATAAATGTTGAAAAACCTAATCTGGAATTTTACTTTGTAATCCTTATAACTGAAATGGATCTAAACGTACTTTGTCTAGTGGACTATTCCTATTCATTATTCCTATTCATCATTATGAGAATAACACAAAATATAAGTACAAAATATAAATATTCATACCTGTATAACATGTGTTTGTTTGACACGTAACTGGTGAAGTTAATTTAAATGTCCAAAATCTTTAATGTCCCACTATTGGTCGCGGGTCCGTCCCACGGTTAATCTCTTGAAAGCCTGGACGATAATCCAACTATGCTCCACCCTGCTGATACAAATCCCGCCTACGCATCTCTTCATAGCACTTTCTCACATTGACCCCTGCTGTTTTATGAACATTGTACGTTGTAGTGGTTGGTCCTAGCCAGAATTGGACAAAATAGGAACCTACCTTTGCCAAATTCGCAAAATTCGCAAAAAGCAGGTTTTGGCTTTTATGGAGCAGGAAAAAATACTGCCTATATAAATCTATGAACCCGATCCACCGACCCGTTTTAACGCCTCACTAGTACCTATATAGATACGAGTAGCTATCACGTTTGAATGTTAAATTTTCAATTGGAAACAGATGCATGTGATACTCGGAATTCTGATGTGCTCTACTATAAATGGCGTTTCACGGTAACAAATCCCCTCTGACCTTTACATTCGCAATTAAAGTGAGCTACGGACAACCCAATTCTACACAACACGGCCTGCATACATGAACGTGCCAATTAACGTACCTACACTGCGCTGTTTGACGTGCGGCGATGATTAAAATACGAATGGCTTTTTAAAGTAACATTCAAAAATTGCATTCAACTCACTTGACCACCGACTCCAGTCACCACACGACTTTATTCACCAAACGAGTCTAGTCACCAGGCGACCTTAGTTACGTTACGTTTCTTGTCAAAATGAGACTCTAGTCACCTCCCAACTAAAATCTCCATGCAAGTCGAATCATCAGGCGACTCTCGTCACCTCGCGGCTCGAGTTACCTCACCGCTGCGTAGTTACCTCGCGACTGAAGTTACAATGCGATTTTATCTCACCACTGTAGTCACCTCGTGACTAAATATACAACGTGGCTCTTGTCACCTCGCAACTCGGATCACCACGCGGCTAGTAACCTCGCAACTCAAGTCACTTCACGACTTAATCTCCTCACGACTTGATCTTGTCATCAAGCGACTCCAAAACAAGGAACGTACATAGTTCCAAGTTTCAACATAGATCCATCACTAGATCAAAGTTTTGAGTATTATTCGATTTTCACTGCAGTGATATTGCCACCATATTCTTACAGGTATAAAAACATCCCTGTCTCGAAATTAAACGTTTAATATCGTCTGAGCAAACACGCGCTAGGAAGCCGACGTAAAGAAATCCTCCAATTGAATGTGGAAACCACAAATACTACGCTCATACATACAATCCCGCCCTCTCAGTAAACATACGGCCGGTGTTATTAATCTGATGTCTGGGACTCTGAATATTGAACGGTACCTATTGAATGTAAGAATGGGAATAAAGAATGATGTAACATACAAGTAATTGAAATGCATAGGAGCATACACGCCACAGACGTTAAACTATCGCTGCTCTTAAAAAAATACCTCAAACCACAACAAAGATTTAACTAAGTATGTAGGAAAATGCGCTGCTACTTAGGAATACTATTATTATTGACTATGTATTTATAGGAATACATTATTGTCACAATTTCAAGTTGAAGGGTTGTAATCATCAGTCAGAATCCACCAATACAATTAATTCATGCCGAGGAATAAAGTAATGTAAGGTAACGTCAACGCCTACCATAAGTAGAAATAGGTATATGTACCCACTTGCAGCCTTTGATAGTACTAAAGTATCATTGTGTCACTCACAAGGCAACATCAAGCGGTTTGCACAAGACACGCAGACAGAACAAGCATGTTCTTGGTTCTTCTATCGAAACAGCGAAATCGTAAATATTCAGCGGCTAATGAAATATGACATGGTGCTGGATATTTTTCTGTACATTTCCCGGCGCCTGCTCTCTTTCCGGCTCGTTAAAAATCTCATCAACAGCAAACCGTTGGTAATTTCTTTCCGTTCCCAGGGTGCCTTTAGCGTTTCAACGTACAACTTGATAGCATAAATGACAATATTTCGCATATTTTAAAATGCAACCTTCAGGCTTCGCTATTTGCTTAAAATCAAACGGAAAAATTTGTTACATATTTACCTATATCCCTTCTTATAGACTCAGAATCCGTAAGCAAGAAACCCTTGAGTAATTACCGGAAAGATGCCAATGAATTGCTATTGACTTGCTTAGTTCCTTATCAACGCCTATACCTGTAGGGATTAGAGCTATTGCAACTAGCCCAGGGAGGTACTCTAACGCCACCCTCTGAACCCATCGTGAAGCAACATGTTCACGTTACTTCGGTTTTGATGGGGTGCTGGAAATACTTTTTTGATCAATCGTCTTAATCCTGCACTAGCAACGTACTCCTGAATTCAGAAAAGATTTCTATTTCAAGTTGGAAAGTGTTCATGAGTACCAACACCTACCACATGACAGTCATATATCAATAATTGACCTGCATGCTTGTTTGCTATTCATTTACAGTGAAAAGTTACAGGCATTGAAGCTATGACTGTTTACTTTTGTTTTGAGTATTCTGACCCGCGAAATTACATTTTGTGGCCGACTTTACCCGTTATTGTACCCATTGCGGAATCGTTTTTGTTGGCAACTTTCCGATGTGAATTAAAAGGGCACCAAGGGGTTTGAACAAAATTATGTTTTTATTTGCTCATAGGCCATTGAAGTAACATACTTAAAATAAAAATAAAATAATAAAAGCAGAGAGTGTTAAAAGAGATATTATAAAGAGGTCTCTTTCAAAGACGAATACTTTTTATCAGTTGATCTGTCAGAATGTTAGCTAGGAAACGGATATGCAGACAACCCACCCCCCGGGACACGCCAGTGAAGAATTCCTATCATACGTTGCGTAAAGGTACTTTGCTACTCATGAGGACTTCTCAAATAAAGTATTACCGGCATCCATACCAAGTCCATACCTCACCAGTCGGAACACATATATGAAGAACATGCTACTTTACGACTGCTTAAGAGGCTAGCGGTAATGTACTCTACCTAGACGAGGTAGGTACTATGGCACTACCACCTAAAAACTTCTTCCGGAAAAAAATCTTAAATTTACGAGTATGAGAAAAATATCGAGCATTTGCAACTATAGCTTACTAAAATTAGAAGCATTGCTTTAAAATGTCACAAGTTGATTGCATTACTAATATCAATGAGATTTCCAGTTGACATTTACTTCGCAGGAAATCGGATTCCCGCCGTAATTAGATTTCATCTACAGCGGGTGGCAGGGACGCCATCACACATTGAATCAAGGAACCGACAGCGTAATAACAATTTTGTTAAGTTCTAAAATCGGAACACATTTTTAAGTTGTCTGCAATCAATAATTAGTTAATTAGTGGGCCACTACAGGGACTCTCTCACAATGAAAAGCATTACTCCACTACACTGATTTAAGGATAGCACTGATCGATGAGGTGAATATCTTAGTCCTCTTAAAGATTGCTTTAATATTTGAAGACGCACGCACAATTTAAGTTGTTATAGCCCTATAAGTACCGAAGAAAAGTCCTCGTGTCGACCACGTCTTGGCAAAAGGAGTACAGTCGACAAGATGGACTGATAACCTGAATAGATTAAAGGTCTCAGAACCAGATGAAGTGGCGTCGATCACGGGAGGCCCATGTCCAGCAATGGACTGCTAAGAGCTAAAATAGAAGAAAACGAAGGTGGCATCAACCGAAATTAATCAAAAATTTAGACCGCCGTTCGAAATCTGATTGGTGATGATGATGATAACGACTATGAAGTCTGATTACATGCTTTTCCGTGCTTGTTTAGGGTGTTTTCGTAGTAGGATTCTTGGCGGTTTAAAACATGCGAGTCAGATTAATCACTAGCCGTACCTACTAAAATATGTGAAAAGTTCCAACAGCACCCTGCTGATGAAAATTCCCGCCCAAATGAATAAACCAATTTAAAATGGGAGTTCAACTAAATACACATAGGTAATAGGTATACAGCGTACATAATTCCGACCTTTTCACAGGCCAACTTCATTTTACACTCGTTAGTTTCTTTTATTTTTGCCGGACGAAGTTTGCAGTAGGCACCAACTCGTAGATGGATGGAGTTTGCTCCATTTTATTTTAACACAGGACACAGCATATACGGAGAAGTTAATTTAAATTGTATTGAAACTTCTACTTTGCCGTTTCATTTATTACTTACTGACATTTTCTGTATTTTTCAGGAAGCATCTCCATATTTGTTTACCTCTGAACGACGCAGTACGGTAAATAATAATTTCCACCAGTGAGCCATGAGAATCTCGAGTTTCGATTGACAGAAGTTATGGTCGTACAGAAATTCGTATTTTGTTGTTCTTGTATAAAAAAATATTTTTGTAAGTGTCCTCGTATCTGTAGGTAGAATTACCTACGATTTTTAACCGACTTCAAAAAAGGAGGAGGAATAACCTCCTTAAGGTAATAATATAAAGTTTAAGAAATGTTATTTAGCTTAACAAAAATTATTATGTTAAAAAAACAACAATATCATTTTAATTACTTATCCTTTAAAATAAAATGCATCCTGTAACCATGCAATTAGTGATGAACAAAATATTCCGTGTGAAAATCTTATTATGTGATATCTCATTAATACTCAAAGCATTAGTCTGATTAACGTCTTAAGATATTGAAAATCCTCCTACAAGGAGCTTAGTAAAAGCTTTTCGGGCAATAAAGTAAAAACTGTGAAAAACTTCAGTAACAACTGAGCAAAGCAGCTTTGCGATAGATTTTTACGTCGTTTTAAAATGCAAGGCTGGGGAAGGCAGCTTATAAAGAAGAATTTTAATGCAACATAGGTAAGTAAGCCGAAGATCCACTTTCATAGATTGCAAAAGTCCGCGCTAAACATGAATTTCTTTTAAGACGATTTCACTCGATTTAAAATTTGTTGAATTAGATTTTAAGTGTTTACTTCTGGCCACTTGTCGGGTTAAGATATTATGTTAGTTTGTTTGTTGCTGATAGAATACAATTTTCAAACAAGTCTTGGTTTTCTAAGAAGAAAAAAAAATTTTGCATTGAGAACAAATCTTTAGACGTCGTTTATTTTATAAACCTCGCCTTTATTAAATTGAACCTCGAATGCACGATCCAATCCATTTTAGTAGGTATAAGCGTGGTAAAAAACAGTTTTATTTATAAGAACACAGATAGATACAAATAAGTAAACCTAAAATGAAGCTAAACAGACACAGAAACGTAAACACTGTAAAGGCTTCCCGTAATCTCTACCTATCCCAGAAGCTTTCAGATAAAAATGACGAACGTTGGTGCAAACGAGTCCGCAAACAGCCCCGTTAGTGCACGTCATGTTTGCATTCTGCCTTTATTGCATCTGCATGGAGAATAGCTGAAATAGCCGGAATAAAAACAGCGGAAATAGAAAAAGCCAAAACGAAAGCAGCCGAAATAAAAATTGCCGAGACCAAAAAACAATTTAGAAATGGTGTTACCGTAATGGTGTTAGAAAGAGCAGTATTTAACATATTTCACCTTACGTAATAGCCTTGACAAAAATTATGTTGTTAAGAATTTTATCATTTAATTTTAATCCTTGCATTTCATAGCTTAAAAAATTGACGAAATAAAAAATCCATGTATAAAAATATACCCACATTCAGAATTTATTAAGCAAAAATAGAAATAGGAGTAGGTAAGAAATAAGAACAGAAGCCAGTACATTTATGTATATTTTAATGAGAAAACGAGGGGAATGGAGTAGTAATAGTGCTATATATATACGAGTAGGTATACCACGTATCTACGATTCACTCCGATGATTTTGCAATTAATATTGAAAAACGTAAAATAGCTTCTTTTTATCGATGGCTCTCTAACAGTAATGCCTCCTTAAGGTACAATCCATACAAAGGGCATGAAAAAGGCTGCGAACAAATCTACAATGAGTGCACCTTCGCGTTGCTTTTAGCTTTTCAGGTCGAGTCTGTAGCGCAAGGTGTCTTACACGCTCCTGAAGAGTTATGCATGCCTAGTAGTTATGTAGGAGCAATAGGTGCTTTTCCTTCACACCTCAGGCTTTTTTACAATACTACGTACATTCCTAAGTTGCGTATATTATGTAAAAACTAGTTGATCCAAAATCATCGCAATTATTTTGACTCTATCCAAGGTACTTGTACTTATGATTCTTTTAATCACAAACTTTTAACATCAATTCTTTTCCTCGCTCTTAATGTGAATATAACAGTAGATAATAACAGGTTGGCTGCTTGAATCTTGACGGTATGATTGATCGATTTCCTGACTGGCTGTCTGATGTGCCAGAGAATGCCAGAGACTGGCTCACAAAGTCACCAGCTAACTAATGAATAATTTGCTAAATAACGGACCGATAGGTTTATTTACCACATGAATGAACAATTTGATCTGCTGGCTGAAGAACGGCGTCCTATTACGTCCTATACGCACTTCTACGCTTCAAATATTCGTCCATGAAATAGACGTTATATCTTCTAACTTGTCAGATAAATCCATTCTTGCAATCCCCTAAGTTTCTTGAACCGAGATTATCGACCAACCAAAACTTGAACCTATGACCTTTTGCTTCAACCCTGCGGCGAGTCCGCTCATTATAACCATATACCTACATACTTAATGTCGTTACTTGTAATTTAATTATAAACAGATTGTAATGTTTTTTAGAACGTAGATATTATGAATCCAGCCGCTTAATTCATATCGAAAGATCCTTTAAGATAGCTTAATAATTTCACCTCCAGTACCATTTTTATCTGCCGCCTACCTAATTCTTTCAAGACGTTTTCATAATAATATAAAAGTATACATATAATTCTATTATGAAGTATAAATTACGTTCATAAAAAATAAACAGGTAAACTGAAATTGTACTATCAATACCGTGCCGTTCCTTTTTATGACAAATTCGCAACAACTGCCGGCGACATTACCTGAGCTCCTTGTGGGGTCGTAAAACGTTAAAGCTCCAGTAAATGTCGACCCCAATTGCAAGCCTACAAACACGCACCTATACAAGAAATGGCGTCATCGACGGGATAGAGGCCCATGCGATCGACAGATACGACAAAGGTTAACGAAGGAGGCGCGGGCCGTCGCACGCGGCCGCCCCCTGACCTTTAAAGTCCGCAGGAGAGCGTAATCCCTCCGCACCAGCTCGCGGCGACATCCCTGAAACCTGAATCGTCTCATTACATCGTCGAGTCCCTCGAGTGCGGATCGGCGAGCGCACCTGTCTAGGTGGGCCGACGAGGCACGCACTGCTGCAGGCCGGGCCGACGCCGCGACGGCGCGTCGGAGGCGCGCATGCGCTCTACGCGCCACTAAAAAATGAATTCCCGTTTCCCGCACTGTGAGCCGCACGCTCGTCGCTGCCGCCGCGTTTCTCTATTTTCGAGTGAAAGGGGGACCGCGCCCGAGCCGCGAGTGTCGTCCGGGGTGTGGTCGTGTGTGTCGCGTGCGTGTCAGTGGGCGAAGGCCGATGCGGTGAGTGTGTCGGGGAGGAGCATGCACCCCGAGCGGCACGCGCGCCCGGCGAGTCGCACGGGCTGCTAGCGGCCGCGGCATGGCGCGCCGCGCCGCCCGCGCCCGCGCCTCATCTCTCGCACCATGACCGACCTGCAGGCCACCTTCGAGTTCTCCGTGGAACTCTACAAGTTCTACAATGTCGATCTCTTCCAGAGAGGGTGAGTGGAGGGTGTACGAGCGCACTTGCCTATATGTAGAACCTACATCGTTACTGATAATGAATGATAACAGTGTTTACACTGATGTTAACGTGGAAAATTAGCCATTTACAAAAGCGATCAGCACAATTAAAAAACTTTATTTTATTGCAGTTAAATAAGTTGAACGAGTTACTTACCGTACTGGGTAATTTACCATGAAACATTTATCCGTCGAAGTCACAGATTATGTTATCTACTCAATTAGAAGATTGAGTACCTACCAAACGAAAGCAGAAGAGCAGTCATTACAAACCTAACATCGATATTTAATAACCGGTTAAGTTGTATACCGTCAGATTCATTTAAGTGGTCCAGTGCTGTGACGTCCAAGTACTCATATGCTAACCTCTCTGAGTAAGTAAACTACATAGGGTACATAGGGTATTAATCTAGATTTCAGGGTTACATAATGGAAAGAAAATAGGCATAGTGTACAATAGTCCTCACGCGTCCGTTGGACCAACTCGTCGTATTTGACACTGAACTGCCATAACTAGTTAAGTCCTCACATGGGATCTTGCGTTTAGTTAATTACGCACAAGATATCTTCATTAAGTAATGTCAAGAGACATCCAGTTAACACGACGTTGGCTTAAGTTATAGTTGCCTAGATTATACGATGTTACGGCAGCTATAGCAACAGAATAAACCTTATTACTAAAGCTAAAACTATGAAATTCCTTTAGGGATTAGGACCATCTAAGATTATTCAATTTCCACCCGAAGAGAAAAGAAAATGCACAGATTTTAAAAGTACCAATAGTGACACAAAAAATTTTCCCTTTCTACGAAAGACGTTATTATAACGAAAGGTTGTTCGTGAAACCATGGAACTGGTTAAATAATAATGTTAAAACTTCTGATATATGTTCTGATACACTGCATCAATGGTTCATGCTTTAGGTACCTACCAGCAGCTTATTTCACCCAAATCCGTTACTTAATCCAGTCGTAAAATCCATCCATCTTCACATATTTACGCATTTATAATAATTGTTGAAAGTAGAATGGTAAGACTAGCTTCTGTCCACGTGGTTGCGGTTGCTTGCGGACTTTAAATTTGATCTAGAGAGAGAAGGCCGTATGTTGAGTAAAACTCAATCCTATACATTTCCGGCAAAACTGCCAAATAATGGGGCAGGAACACCGAATAATTAAAACTTTATTTCCTCTACCCGAGGGTGTCTCCTAGCGTCAACACATCGAAGGGCTCTTTAATCATCGCCCTCAGCTAACTAGGTTACGAGAGCTATTAATCTACAGTTTGCCCTACAGGAACGGCGAACTAATTAAATTTTCTTGCACAAAAACATGGTCAAACGCAGTTTTTTTGGAGGAACTTTCACCATCATCAGACTTAACACGACACGACTTCTGCGAGAGATTGTCTGTGGGTTTTAAAAATTAACTTCGACTGTTGTAAAGGCGGAGAAAAACAGTATGAGGAAACCTGAAACATGTAGGGTCTTTGCATGCATGAAATGCTACATGCATGAAAATACCTGTAGTGGGACATGCTACTTATGGGCTAATTTCCGTTAAATTTTTTGCAGAATAAATAACTTAATGATTCGCGTAACGTTGTGATATTTTCTCTTGACTTACAGAAAAGAACTTACTTACTTCCTTCCTTTCAACCCTTCGCAGTTCACTGCTGGACATGGGTCACGCCTATTTCGACACCACTCTGCCCGGTCTTAGGCTCTTTGAATCCAACGGATTGTCGCTGTCTTCTTCAGGACGTCAGTCCACCTGACTGGAGGGCGGCCTGCACTCGTTTTGCCTAGACGTAGTCGCCATTCGAGGACCTTTCATTCCCATCGGTAATCAGTCCTGCAAGCCATGTAGCCAGCCCGTTGACACTTTAATTTACAAGCTACGTCGGTTACCTTCGTTCTTCTACGGTTTTGTCATTACTGACTCTGGCACGTAGAGAAATACCGAGATCCCTCCATTGACTGGTGATTAACTCTAAGCGTGATGGACCACGTTTCGGCGCCGTAGGTGACAACACACAATGCTTGTACTGGCAACACAAAATGCTTGAAAACTTTCGATTTCAAACACTGAGGTATATCTTCATTTGAATGTCTTCATTGATATAAGTTTACTTAAATGAATCGTAGTAAAGAATGTTTCGTCTAATTTAACTAGCGTGAGCCCTACCTGAACGATTGCCAAAATATTCAACAGTACTTTTACTATACGTTATTTATAACCGTTGGTAGTTTTGTAGTAGTTTTTTTAGTACGTTTTTGTCGCTTGACATCTATCGGTGCTTTATTTTTTTATTCCCCAACTAGTTGAACAAATTCTATTCGGCATTGTTTGTATTTTATGTTTGTTTTCCGTCGTGCTCGTTATTGATGCCATACATAATTATATTAAATGTTTTTTTTTTCTTTTTCCCTGGCTGGTCTTCACTAGTTTTAGGGATGAAATTTTTTATCGTCGGTTAGGTTAAATGTTTGTTATTCTTTACAAGTTATTAGGTAATATAACAGCTGTATACCAAGATTGAGATTTTTATTACATACAAGTACAACGTAGGTACGAGTACATGTACATCACTTAATAGAATATTCTAACACTTCGTTATATAAAAAAGGAACAAACGACGAACGGAACAACATTTAAAGTACCTACACTTAACAACATTTTTTAACATATGAATTATGAAGGTTCGATTCGTACACAAAGTAGGTAGGGTAGCTCTAAATAAATTATACTTTGCAGCGTATTCGATATATTTGAGGTGTGAAGGTTATCCAGTGAATATCAGTGACGTCATTTCGCTAATTCACCAATCACGTGCCAACTAACGGCGAGGCAATGATCCGGATACAAATAAAAGCGATAAGCGGTATAGCTAGCGAGTAAAATTCTTTGAAATTAATTACCAATACATGCGAACGAGGTCGATGATATATTGTTGCCGATTTCCATCAGACTGGACTGTGATGGAGTGAGAGTCTTTTAGATCTAACCCAATGTTTTGGGGAGATATTAATTTCACGTCTCCAAGGAACCATACGCACCGATGTGTTTTTTGAGTTTCATAGATATTTAGTATATCCAGTCCTAATACTGACGACAAGTTTGCATTTTGCAAAAAATTTTATGCATTTGCCTCAGAGTGATTGATATTCGAATATCATAAAGTCCTATCACTGATATTATTATCTCACACCATATCCATCAAATAAATTAAAGCCAATATTTTACAGAACACCAAAATTATGCCTGAAGATATTTACCCGCTCCGCTTGTCGCTCCCTCCATCACCCAGATATTAGCCTGAGTGTCTGGCTGAACCCCTGTTCCAAGCTAACACGCAGTTGGGAAATCTGATTAATTGTGATGACTCATTCATTTATAAAACAAATTGGGAATACATAACATACCTGCTAAAACTTTTAAAAATATAAATCATACGTTATGGTTGAAAAAAAGGAGTTACGCCGCTTTTATCGTATAACATACGGGGGACCAAGCAAGTTTTTCGGGCGCCTCTACGACGTAGGTGCCGTAGAGGCGTCCATGTTAGTCCTCGTTTACCTATAGTCCATTTTTATTCTCTTGTCAAATTTGGTAAACAATCTTAAGAAAAGAAAATAGAAAAGAAAAGAAAAGAATGCGTTTATTGTTGACTGTTACACGAGTAAGATGTTACAAATATTATAATACCTAAGTTAAGAACAGTCTACCCTATGCGGGCATACAATAATTATGTCTTAAATAACTAGTGCATAATTTTAAATTTCAATTATGACAAAATACGTTATGATAGTTCAGCAGTCCAATTATTATTTATTTATTTTAATATTTTTCCTAATCGAACTCATCGGCTATGCAATGTGCCACCCATTTCTGGGTAAAGAGAGAAAAAGCCGGAGGAAAAAACTCTCGACACAGTTTTAATTTATTTATTTATTTATGCGCGCGTTACTACATTCCTTTTTAAAGTTATTTATACATATGATATTATTATATATTGCGAACTTTCTATTCAGTCTAAAACTAGTTTTAACAGCTTTGTTGATTTTAGTTTTATTTTAATGTTAGCTTTAGCTTTAGCTTTTCTAGCATCTCTTAGCATGTATTTTATTTTAATTTGCAATTAAAAATAATGCAGACAAAAAATTATAAAAATTTAAAATCAAAATGTCATTTAATACAGAAACAGATTTCTAGAAACTATAATTTATTTTTTTTAGCAATTTTAAACTTTTTTTCAATAAAAAGTAGTGCCAAGATTGTTTACCAAATAAGACAAGAGAATAAAAATGAACTGTACGTACAGTAACATACTCCGACTTTGGTCCTGTTTAGGTTATCTAAAGCTGTACTTAACACCTAACTGTGGTCTACACTCGGGCTGTACTTACAAACTATGACAGTCCTCTTTTAAAATGTTGTAAATAGGCTGCTAATTGACGATGTACACTTAACTAGAGCCTATACATATTATGTAGTTAGGACTCGTTCATATATACCAACTTACGAATTCTGACAGTAGGTACTTTGTACCCTGTTTAAGATTATTGTCCGTGGGCTGCAGTGACCACGTAACATCAGTCGGGCTATGCGAAAGTTTACAAGTGGGTTCAGTTTATAAAAAATTTGAAAAAAGGTTCGTCTGCGAACCATTAGTCACCCACTGAAGAGTCAGGTCTCCTCTCACAAGGACCTTAGTCTACCACGAAGGCCATTGCGTGCAACCATTCCCCCGATCGAAACAAGACATGACGAACATACTTCTTCATGCATTTAGAAATCGGGTGATGAGGTATAATAGCTCTACCACATATAAAATTAACGTTTTAAAACCCCTTAACTTAAACGTGGGGGCGCATGTGGACTGTTAATCACCTGTTTCTCAATTAAACCTGCACCTGTGTTGCTTTGTTGTGTTACTTTATTGACGTTTTAGAAAGCGCTGCTCTACAAGCTATAAGATAACGGAGACCTGTGCTGTGATTTTGAACACTATCATCAAAGTGTTCGTATGGTAAGTGTCAGTCCACTTACACATGAAATGATTTACTTCGCGACATGATCTAAAGTAAACTACAATGGCTTTAACACCTAATAATTATAGTAAGGTCAAGGATTTTATATAAGAGCACTATACATTATTATATAACTAGATGTTGCTCGACAACAGGCAGAGACCTCATCACTTTACGGTTAGAGGAGCACACCCTACTTAGAATAGGTACACTGCGACGGATTTCCACGTTTGTTTCTGTCACATGCATACGTATTTTCTTAGAAAATCCTGCACTAGGATTGTGTGTCATGAACTTACATGAACCGTGTTCCACTTAATGTCGTCATAAGCACATGTGCTTGCCACGTGGCATTTGTAATGTGAATTAAAACCATCCACATACGTGTAAAACTTTGCCTTATTATAGTAATTAGTAGCCAAAGGGCATGCAAGCCACCTGACGTTAAGTGGTCACTAAAGTCCACAGTTTACTTTCCCAGACGAGCTACTTACAATCTACCACCCCTCTACCACCTAAAAATGGTCCTGTGACACACGACCTGTGTTCGATTTTTGCAATTACATAAAATATTTCCTGAAATTCAAAAATAAATTAATACGTAACTATATTTTATGTAGGTACCCGTTACGTATATTTTAACAGATTATACCGAGTCCATTGCAGTTTACACTGTTATAAATTCAGAAATTGAATTTCTACATTCGCTGAACTCCATTCTAGAGCGGTGTATCATGTAATCCTTCAAACAAAATGGTATTTGAAAAGCTGTAGTAGTCCTTTATACTATAATAAAATAACATTTTATATTCTGCAATCCTTGCGTTGGCTAGATGCCCTTTAAGTCAGCGAGCTGTAAAATATAATGCGCAGAATGAAACGTTTTCTAGTGCATCGTGAATAGGGTGGTACCTATTTATCTGATTTCCGGTTTTTTTTTTAATTATAACTACTGAGGTAGCCAGGCTGGCTGGCTTTGCCCTCTCAAATATAGGAATTGTAGATAGAGGGCAGACGTTGATTTAATTGGTGTTTTTTGTTACTATAAAATAGTGTATGATGACACTCTCCAGTCGATAAAATCCCAACCTCTACTGGAAAAATCACAAAAAAATTTGCTCTGTTTTAGATTATTATTTGCTTGTTCATCTTTAAAATCGTTGTCTGAGACTCCTAAATTTGGCAAATCAAAGCCTGCGTGATCAGATGTAGCTAGGGTCCAACAAATATTTACTTGTGTAACTAACAGTATCTAGCACTAGAAAATGTCTAGACTCTAGAGCCTTGTGCCTTTTTATAGGACAACGTTCGGTCTTTTCCGCAAAGTCATCCCGACTGTGCAGCTGTGACATTGTTTTTTCTTCCGAACTCCCGTTTTTGCTCTTTTTCATTTCGGTGATGAAACAAGAGCGCACTGAAAACTTGCTCTGAAATCCTTTAGGAAATTCGAGTACAGATTGCATGTTTTGCGTAGAGAACCTGAATAACGAACAACCGCTAGAGTTTTTATTTTTATTACAGAAAGAATCTTAGCTAACTTCTTTTTTTTCTTATCTACATTCGCTTCGTTCTTTGGTTGTATCAACATCCTAGCCATTTACATGACTTTTATAGATGTGTTTTCTACGATTGTTACGATCTCTTCCTACGGAGCTGTATTCATTAAAATGATTTTTTTAATTGTGTTACAATGAGTTCCTATGTATAAGTATCTTTAATTATGGTCTAGATTTCAATTGGCCCTAGGAAAGTACCGCTGCTATCAGAGACCAAAAATTACTTTAACAAGCCAACATCCAGGCAAAAAAGTCCGTCAAACAATTTATATTTATGATGGGTGTTTTGAAACCATAATATGGTGAGTGACACAAATAAAGGTACGTAACCCTATTAGGTCTGGCGTCCATTATACTCAGAATTAGTGCGGCCAAGTTGCAAGCCAGTTCAATTGTATGCAGCTTACCTAGTTACCCCTACATCCTATTACGGTGAATAGGAATACAATGCCCTTTGCATGCCGTACGCTTTCTTGCACTATTTAGGTCATACGAAACTCGATACTACATAGGTATCAACCGTCAAACTCATGCCAGTTAGGTAGTCAAACTCATACTAGGTACCTTATTATCAAAATCGTACTACATATACTATACTAATATAGTATAAGTGTGAGGATGGATGGTTGAACGTAAAAACGACTGAACAGATTTGGATGAAATTTAGTACAGTTATATATTGTTTACAGATTACCTGGAGTACCTAACATATAATATACTTTTTAACACTCTGAGCCAAATTTGCGGTCCACGCCAACGAAGTTGTGGACAGGAAGCTAATTGTTTACACATAACTAGATCTAGCATTTGTCTTCGTATAATAACTAATAAGGTGTATAAAAAAAGATTAAAGTGCACTTTATCACCTTTATTATTGACCGTCTATAGAAACATGATAGTGTTTTAACAGTTTTCTCATCGCAACTATAGAAGTTCCACTGCAGAAATACGAGTATATTCCAGGCAACCTTGTTATAACAGTAGAAAAATTCTTTCCCCATTTCAAAAACTTTTCAAAACATTTCTGCAGCACCGCACTTCACGATTGCAAAATAAATACATCCGCGTGCTGGCATACTCAGATTATGTACACTGCGGGTATATCCGGCGTATGCGAGAATTGATAACTTTATTAATTGGGCCTCGCAGTAACCGTTTTGCTATTGTTCCAGTAAACAAACAACGAAAAATTTAATATTAGTAAATATGGGATCAACTGAGCGAGATTTGTGGCAGTAGGATATTCTTAGAATTTTTTTATTAAATTAAGCAGAAGCAAAGGACTTACTAAGTTATAGTACGTATAATTACTGTAATAAAACGTTTACAAATTCTATGATTTCGTCGATTTATTTATCGTCACCATGTGCTGGATCTAATACTAATGAAAACAAACAAACCAACTGTGATATTATTGTGATATTATTTAGTTATTTTTTTAATGACCGAAGCCATTAAACATTTACAATTTACAATTAGGAAGGAGTCTTACCTTTCTCTCTCTTAAATTAATAAAATCATTTTCTTTGGATTTAGCAAATTTAAAAGTTCATTGCACCCGGGACACAAAAACATACGGAGTGCAGAAAAATTATCCGTTGTTTTTAATACGGCAGTCTCAATATTTATTTTCTTTTGAATATTTGCGGCAAAGTTCGGTGAACTTATGTTACACTAGTTGAGTCATAAATTTATTCAGGCCGAGGGCCGGTGGTTGGCAGTTTTAAATGTATTTCCGCGAAAATATTTTTCCTTAGCGTGTAGAAAAGACGTGTAAATCTTTTCAATTCAAAACGAACATTCAACTTATCTTCTTCTCCATATAGGTAAGGAATCCTGAAATATTACACACAAAACTAGAGTATTAAGTGCGTGACGAGTTTCCTACGCGTGCTGTGATAAGAAACTACCGCCACAAATAAAATCTCAAAAAACAGAAATCGTACACCTTAATAACAAATATTACCATTTACCATTCAATACTAAGTAAATACTAAGTATGGCAATTCCAAGATTTCCTTTCAATATTTGCGGCAAAGTCCACTGAACCTTACACTAGATACTCAGCAAATTAATTTAGGTCGAGTGCTAGCGGGCTATAGATTGTAGGTAAATTCCACGAAGGAGAAACGATCGTATAGTTAGACCGCATTAACCTGCTATTAATTTAACAAGTATAAAATTGAATCCAGAAATTTATCGTCATTTTACCAAGTTTCTTAGGCACATAACTTATTTTAAAATAATATTACTCTCCTCGTAGTGAAACCGTTTCAATGAAACTTCGGAATTGAAGAAAAATGAAGAAAATTTAGTAATAAAATTATCATCGTAACAAATAGGAAGAGGAGCTAAAGTCGTACGAACAGGTTTTTTTAATTGCCTTTGCCAATTCCGAAGGTCATTTCACCTAATACATAAAACATATTATTGACTCAAGATTTTCCTTTTAATATTTGCGGTAGAGTCCGGTGAACCCTACATCACTTACGCCACAAATTAATTTAGGCCGAGTGTCGGCGGGGAGCAGGTGTAAATGAATTGCCGAGGTAAGATTTTTTCCTCGTCGTGTAGAGAAACCACACCATGTCGAACTTCAGAATTCTTACAATTTAAATAATATTTATCACAGTTAGGTATTATTTTACATGTTACTAATGTGGTCTAAATTCCAATGTATATTCAGTGTGGAGAGACACGTCCCTACAGTGGGACATAAACGGGAGATGGAGAACATGCAATGACGTAATGTTCACAAAAAGCAATATTTTTTATAAAATATCCGACATGATATGTTATCCGATAAGATATACTATGTTTCAATAAGTTAATCTAAAATCTGTTTCTAGACTCTGGAATCGTTAAGAGTCATTAGAAGTAAAATAGCAATAACTATCTTATCACTAATGTACCTAGGAAACTGTGGCCATCAGGGTGGCGACATAGCGACAATTACCTAATTCAAAAAGTAGGCATAAAAAGTTAGTTCATGACGAACTCTTTTTTTCTTATAGCTTTAAGCTGCGCCATAAATTCATTTAGGTCGAGTGTTCACTCCGAGGCAGGTGTAAATTAAAGAGAGGGTGTGAACAGATTTTGATACCGGGTGAGTAAAACACAGCAGCGCCGTGAAATACAATCTTTATTAAATTACAACTGTAAAGTTCTGAAAAGGTAATTCCGAGAAATTTGTTCAACATAGCTACAGCGTAACACATATTTCTTTGATTTAGCTTAAGCCTTTCGAGTCGCGACATTTGGGATAATTTCTAAAATTACGGTATGGAATGCTAATTCTAAGGAAGCTAAAGCAATTAACAAACATTTAGTGAGTACACGCTCAAAAATGTATAGGTACCTTTACCTAGGTCATTCAAAAACCCTTCGAGCACTAACATATTAAATTGGACTCTGAATTTTGCTGTGAAAATATTACCGCTAACAGAAAATAGCTTGTGCGTGTGAACGAACATACGAGTATGTTTAATAAACAAAGAATCGGAAGGTAATATAATCGTTATACCATTACACTGTTCCATGCAGGACAGTAAAATATTAAAAGTTAAACTTCATGGATGGGCTATCAGAGAGTGTGTGATACGCTACACTATACTTTAATATTGTGAGTATTTTCACGTACTGGGCAACAGCTTAACAGCTAAAGTTTTACTTCATGTCGGACCTTACAATTACAATACTCGGCTACGCAATGCCATAAATTGATTTAGGTCGAGTACGGAGCGCAAGGCAGGTGTAAATGAATTGGGGTGTAAACGGAGTCTCATCCCTGCTGAGTGAAAAGTCGTAGCAACGTGATATGTTCCATAGTAATTACGTTAAAAAACTTTACAGAAATAACATTATCAAAAATTAGTATCAAAGAGACGATTTTCACAATCTTCTTGAACAATTGATTAAATAGATTTATTTTTGTGTTAAGAACGAACATTTGAACTGTTTGTATTTATTAATTTAAAATGTATGCACCTTAAAACTAAAGTGGTTTAGGTAAACTTAATGCCTAATGCCTAAAGGCATATCTACCAGTCAGACCGGGTTGATGATGAAAATAAGCAGGTAGGTGCATTTCTCGAATGTGGAATTAAATTAATTTTGAAAAAAGAAAAACCTAAAACCCTGTACATATACGCTAAAAACAAGCATAGATACGTTAAAGATATTAAGTACCATTATAGCATAAACGACACCACCAAATTTACACACAGCGGAAAATAAACAGTGTTCCTCTTTAAAAAGTAAAACTTCACGTCAGACCTTACACTTCGGCTACGCTATGCCATAAATTGATTTAGGTCGAGTGCCGAGCTCAGGGCAGGTGTAAATGAATTGGGGTGTGAACGGAGTTTAATCCCGGCTGAGTGAAAATTCTGCAACTTTTGTACGCGCACAATAAGAAGAAATAGCACCGAAGCCCTAGCATAATATAGTAATTTTATTGAACTGCATGGCACAGTAGTTAACAGAGTTTCTTATACTGAAGGTTTTGGGTTCTGTTTTTACAAGAGCAGAAATTGAATAGTTTCACTATCAAATATGGCCTGGGTGTGTGTGTTCTTGTCTGCATTGCGACCACGTCACTGGGCATAATAGTGTAGTTTTACCCTACCGTAAGTAGTGTAGTGATTTAAGTTTTGGAATATCAAATTATGCAACATTCACGAAACAATCTACTAGCGGTGACATTGACCATTCAATCCCCTATAATATAAAAAATAGTGTGAAGTTTGTACGATAGACGTATCATGTAACATTATTCTGTGTATAGATGTGTAAATGTTTATTACTGTTTGACGCAAAAACAGCTCAACGGATGTGGATGAAATCTTTTACAAAGATGAACTTGGATTAACATTTAAGAACCTTTTTATCTCTCCCTGTGGACCAAAATTAAAACTGCAGTGACTATTTAATATATCTAAGGTAGCTTGCGCTTTTCAGGAATGAAAAATGTGAATTATTCAAAATATGCAGTAGGTATGCAGGCAAATATTTTCCGGGCATTTGAGTTTAACGCCCGACATTTTCCTCTGAAATCTCTGTTCTAGAAAATCTTGAAGCCGCTTTTACACTGTAAATGTTTGCTTTAATAGTTTGTTTAGGTAACGTCTCAGTACCTAGCACTGACTACGAGTATAAATTGATTTAGGTCGAGCAGTAATCGCCGCAGCAGGTATGCTAGGGTTGGCAAGCTCAAAAAAAAACTGATAACTAAATAACATTTTAACGGCCTTAATGAGTAGGGTTATAAATGTAAAGCGCAGTGTGTATGTTGTATTTGCTTCTTTAAATTATCGTGACTTACAATTAGGTGTAATTTATGACAATAAAGAATTTACATGTTTTGTGCGTTTAGAGCAGCAGTGAGAGCCTTTAAAAACAAATGTTATAAATTGTGCAACGTTTGACGTTTTGAAATTTTGATTATTAACAATAAGGCTTTAAACTCTTGAATTATCTTTTGAATCGTTGTTTTGTTACTTGATTTTGTTCCGCTTCACTCTGGATGGACGTAATTTATGTTAATAATTAAGGTTTATTCCTTAAACTATTTTTCATAATAATGTTAACATAAAAACCTTATTGTCTAGCTACCTAAAGCGTGGCAGCCCTAAATAAAACTGAATTGGGGTGTGAAAAGATTTTATCTCCGCACGACATGCAACTGTGCCGCGAGCTAGCTTGCCAAGTCATTTGCATTTGCAGAGATGATCTCTTCAAGCTACGTTTAACCAAAATGCTTGTTGTACAACTTTATCCCCTAATCTACGAGTAAGTTAACATTAACGACCCTTTGCCTAAATATAAACTCCAAGTAGGAGGTAGTGGTAGTAGGCGGCGGAAGTAGGAGGAAGTATTTTTGATTATTGTAAACGGATCTTCCTTATAGATTTTCCTAATATTTCTTCCTTATATTAATCACCTAAGAGATAAACCGCATTTTCAGTGAGTTTTTTTGAGTTAGGTACTAAAAGTTTGACTATTTTTGTCGGTTCCCAACTTCCCACGTGTATTCTACAGTAGAATTTAAAATTTTCAAACAAACAAATGAATAAAGGTTTCATTTGGTAATGTTTAAAATATTTTATGATGGTGGAACCAACCCCGTGTTCCAATCCCAGTGGCACGCACCAATGATTTTTTGCACGCTTCATAAAGCCGAGCGTTTGAGGTAGTGCTTCACTTTCAATCTGTCAAGGTCAATCATGTATCGGCGTTTTACAATATTCAGTGTTACCTGCTGTAACGATGAAGCAAAATATCCGTCATCTGGGGGTACGGTAGTACCTTTTCTCGAAGCGTTTCGTCGTATTTTTGTACTTATAGATTTGGTCTGGTAAACAATTATTTTGAGGGTGAACCGTAAGTAATTGTCCTGAAACCTACGCGAGTAGAGCCGTGAATAAACGATATAATAAAAATAATAGCAAATTAGACAAAATTTTCTTCCAATTTTTTGTTGGTGACGTCATAGCTCACTTTAAGATCCTGCCTACACAAAATAAGTTCTTCGAATTCCTCCCACTGACTAGGAGTAATTACTGTCTCATTATTTATTTTTAGATCGCGCAGGAAATCTTTAATAGGCTTACACCTACTCGTAAGTATTGATACGTTAATGTCTCCTAGCGACTCCTCTCACTCACTGGCGACTTCTCTGGTATCAAGTTGCTCATGTGAATACTTGAATAGGCGACGGTGACCACTTACCATTAAGTGGTTCATCTGTCACAGGTGTCTCCACATTGGCCTATTTAGTTGCACCTGCGAACGGACTTTAACTCTCTTTTTTGAGCATTTTAAATATTTTATTAAAATCCTCAAAATGAAAAAGTGAACTTGTTAATAATATGTAGGTCTTCCAATAATTTTATTAATCTATCTATGCATCAAAATGTTGCACCCGCGATAATGGAATCGCCCAAATTTAAAGAATCCGCAAGAAATAATCGAAATAAAAATGTAACAATGGAACATTTTTAGATCGGTCGTTGGAATCGATTTGCAAGATGGAGATATTTATGGAAAGCTATTCAGCACGTGAATGTCTCCCGTTGTGTTGTCGCTTTGTAAAGAGAACCGTGGAGACGGACGCTAATAACTTTGCTAGAAAGCTTCGCAAACATTTCCATGTATAACTCCAACCAACCCGACACAGGCTATCCATTACGGATTTCCCCACATATAACATAGAAAATCGGTGTCCCTTCCATAAATAGCAGATAAAATAAAGTTACACTTAAAATTAGCTAGTCTGCATGTTCCTTTCTACTCGTTTACTGTGCCGTAACACTGCACGCTTCAATGTATTCTCCCGAAATCCCGGAAAAGTTAGTGCGAATTCGCAAGGTTCCATAAACTCGTAGTTAAACGTTGGGTCACAGCGCTTCATCGAATTGTTACTCAGCAACAAAGTTGGATGGCCTAGATATTTAACGTCGCCTCGCTTATAACTTATAGAGCAACATTTTGCTTTATTCTGATTTTTGAGACTTCCTGCTGAGCTTAGAGTCGATCCCAGTTATTGATGGATAGCAGTTGAATAACATTTCGCAGGCCCTATTGGCGGTGTGAGAACATGGACACGTGTAGGTAAACCGTATGTAGTGTAGGCCTTATCCACATTGGGGAGAGACCCAACAGTGGAGTACTAAAAGGGATTTCCCCCAGGTAAGTACGTTCCATTAACTTAGCTGGCTGAAATTCCTTTTCTGGACTAATTGTGAGATGAATCCCGATATGCAGTGGTTCATAATGGGAAATCGATACAGGTTCCATAAACTAGTAGTTAAACGTGGGTTCAACTTCAATGCGCTTAAATCTGATTGTTACGGAACAAAGTTGGATAGACTAGAAATTTACACACCGTGACGCTTTTTGAAAAGTTATATTGCTACGTTTTGCTTTATTCTGATTTTCTAGTCATTAATGCGATGAATCGTCGCATTAATTCTTTATAAAATTATATTTTGTATTAATATTACCACACCATACCGAGTGATCGATGTGGGATATGATAGGTACCACCCCGATACTATTACCGATTTTGATTAACATTCGTTCGGTTAATTTCTTGTGATCCTCTTACAAAGTTTACCTTGTTGATTTCAACTCAAATCTTACTAAACTCTTTGGTCCTCCACAGACTATACCAAGTGCGCGTGGGTCTACGCCTATCACCTAAGGTGCCAGTGCACATCGAGGCATCGGTGTCGAGCGGCAATGGCGCGGCGCGGACGGGCCGGCCGGCGGCCAACGCGTCGCTGGTCGGAGGCCTGGCCGCCTCCCGGGCCTTCCAGATCATGTACCGCAACGAGGAGGTCACGCTGCGGGACATACTGCACTTCCGAGCTCATTTACTAGGTAAGGTGGCTCCAACCTATTTTAAGCAACTTCAAAAAAGGTGGAGATTATTAGGTCCCAATGGTGGAAACGGCTCACTTTTCACAAAATATGGTCTGGAGCATTCTCCACCATGCTACTGATGCGCCTAATGGTTAGAAGCCAACCGATGTTGGACGTTTTCAGACGTATAGGGCTTCCGAGTAGATTTTACAATTGTCCGATAACAACTTCGTTTGTATTCTTAACGTGCCCTCCAAGGAACGAAAGCGCGAATGTGATTCGCCTTTAGCGATTACGCATCCATGTATTGACCCCTGACGTTGCTCAACTCTTTCGATGGCATACGATTATTAGATGTTAGGTAAGTTGTTGTTAGTAATGCTGCGTTGCAGTGCCTTGAGTATCTACGGGCCGTCCTCAAATAATACACCGGAACGAGGAGGTCGTGCTACGAGACGACAACATTTAAGAGCTCATTTTCTGGGTGAATTGTTGTCGTCAGATAACTAGCAGCAGTTAGCTTAGGTCCCAAAGGAAATTAGCGAAAAGCGAACAGTAAGTATGGCGGACATAATATTTCATCGATTATTATGGCTATCGTACATTATAGAAATTATGACTTATTTTCTTCTGTACTACAACTACAATTGTACATTGTAGTTGACAACTTACATTGACAACTTATCAAATCCTTATAAATTAAACGAACGAAACATAATTTCAAAATTCCATACGGTTAACGTAATATCTATGTTTTAATCATTCAGTCAATTTATTTTCTGAAAATCTGTGTCATGACTCACATTGTACATCTGAAATGATATTTGAACCACTCTTTTGTCTCATAAATACTTTTTATCATTTGCATCATTTTCAAATATTGGCCCGTTAATCAGTTTAGCTCATTTGTGCCGTCAATTAATCGACACAAGATAAATAATATCCATTGTCTTTCTAAACATTTTGTTGGCAAGTCGTAATTATTAATTTAAGCTTATCTTTAGGTAGATATGAAGGAAATATTGCACCTGCTGTGTGCATCAACAGATGCTCTGTAATGTCTTATTGGATTATCATAGTTTCCACATTCCATAGTTTTGCTAAAAACCAGAGAAAATTTCGATGCAACGAAAGAAATTTTGATTCAACGACCTCGTCTTAATGCAATGGCCTGTATTGTGGTTAATTTTTTCAACCGATCTCAAAGAGCTTCATTAGGTAAAGACCCGCTGAATAATGAAGGTATAAAGACTTATTTATACAGACAGTCGGCTAGGTTCTATGCAAACTTTGACCCCAAAACTGTTATCTCATTATCTTGAATGGCTTCAATGCAAATGAGATTGGCTGGGACCCAAAAATGATCATCGCGCGTCACTTTATCTTCCCGGCGAATAGTAGTCAGTGGAAATAAGTTTTTGAAATAGCTGTGAAAACAGCTGGGATGACTTACGGCCTGACTCTGGCAAGGTGCCACCACGATTGACCTAATATGCAAAAATGACCTGAATAGTAATGAACAAATCCTACCATTTGTTAGCAAATTAAGATAAGCTAATGTTATCCGGAATGCTGTTCGATTTTGTTGTTCAAGACGTTATGTCGAAAATTGTTAATCTGGCGCATTTGAGGGGCGCAGTTGCTAAGACGTCTGCAGTGTACTGCGCAGAGAGTCCTGGGTTCGATTCCCAGCGAAGCATAGATTTTAAAAATGAGTTTAATGGGGGTTTGAACACAGAGCGGGAACAGGAAATTGACCAGACCGGAGTGGTGCCTTGGCGTGAAGCTGTGGTGCAGAGAGGGCGCGTAGTCTAGCACGCAGGCGTCCGTCTCCTGCCGCGTACTCAAGCTGCACTTCCAGCCCGCGCAAGGCCCACACTACCACCTACCAGTGTCCAACCTCTGTTTTCACTTCCCATCGTCGATTTCTCAACTATGGTGTAAAAAAACCCCTCGTGCAATATTTTCAGTTCTTGTAGAAGTAGATTGGGCATTATATATGAGCCACTCAGACAGACAGTTACTCAGTCAGAATTGCGTAGTCTTAGTTTCGTATCTGCTACTTCGTCTTTTGTCTCTTTTCTTGTAACATTTTTGTAACAGTCAGTCAATCAGCCAGTCAGTCAGTCAGCCAGTCAGTGAGTACGTGAGTCAGTCAGACCATCAGTCAGCCAATGCAAAGGAAGAATCTGAACAGTTGATTTTGACGCAGTGGACAGCCGCAACCTGAAGGAGGCGCTGGAGCGCGCGGAGTGGAGTCTCGGCGTGGAGCTGTGGTGCAGCGAGGGCGCGCAGTCCAGCACGCTGGCGCCGGTGTCCTGCCGCGTGCTCAAGCTGCACTTCCAACCCGCGCAAGGGCTCCACTACCACCTGCCGGTCCTCTTCGACTACTTCCACCTGTCCGCTGTGTCGGTGACGATCCACGCCAGCCTCGTCGCTTTGCATCAGCCGTATATAAAGTAAGTCTTTTTAGGTGCCACCACATAAACTTGCTATACGTTGAGGTATAGCAAGTTTAACGGCATACGTATTCTACGTGTCTTTGTTTCCGTTGGAGACGTGTAGTTGCGGGAGATACTTTATTTGACGCCTTTATGAGTGCGTCCTAACACTCCCACGTATGCCCTCAAATCGAAGGATGATACTGACTCCTCTGGCTATCTACTTACATTTTTTTTAAATAAGGTCATCTGTTCTTGTGAGGAGCAACTCGTACGTAGCTACGCACCCATAAACGACCACAGACAGAACCTCTATCCAGTCCGTTTGTAGGTTTGCAATGACTACATCTCGTGGTTGGATGATCATAATTATAGTTAAGTTTAAAAACATCATGTTCTGTTCATACACGGTATGACTCAAACCTGTACTGAATGACTCAGAATTCTTTCTTCTTACATGTCTATCCGCCGTTCCCCTAGGAAAAGCATCATGCATTACGTGCAAAGCTGGTGGGTACAACTTAATTAACAGCTTGTTATTACAGTGATTCTCAACCTGTAGGTTGCGACCCTCAGGGTTGGCATAGTTATTGGAACGACAAAATAAGGAAAAAAATCAAAGAATAAATAATCATAAAAACATAATTTTGCGTGAATGCAATAACAGTTTCTGGCAGTTAGTTAGCAGTTAGTCTAAATTTCGTCTAAATTTTATATAATTCCAATAAATTAAAACATACGAGAGCATTATAAAGAAAAATGTCTATCAGATTATAGGGATCTCCAATCTTTTTTTAATTCGTACTTATTTAATATACATTCAACAAGGTTGAGAAACACTGTATTAGTACATCGATAGTTTTAGAAAAAAAATTTGAAATAATGGAAGATTTATTACTTCGTTCTTCTAGAGGTATCGAATAGATAGAATCATTTAATATACAATAGGTATTTGAATATAGATAGATTCTTAGATATTTTTACCCATTAAATGTTACTTGACACTACAGATTTAAAGGACAAATATAATCTGTATTCACTATAGATACCATACAGTAGGAATTACGAGTACCTAGCTCTAAATTTACTAGAAATGCAGTTTTTAGAATACTTACTTACTTAATAGAACTTATTATGTATTGTGAGCAAATTATATTTATTTATTAATGATGTTCATATTTAGACAAGAATGCAATTCATTCTGTAAAATATCCATTTACGTGCATTTTGCATTAGTACTTGAATATCCATTAATTTCTACTTCTGTTAGGCAAGGCTGACATTACCCTGCCGTAAACATCGTAATAATAGTGAAGAGTTTATTCTTATAGTTATACTGTTTTATATTTTGTACGGTACACTTTAAGGTTGTAGAGCCATTTATAGCTCGCTCAGGAAGGGACCTAACCTTTCCAGTGGAACAGATATTTGAATGATGAGTTTAAATTTCTGGTTCTAATCTGGGCGAAGCGTTATTTTTTATGTTGTTCTACCTAAGATAGCACTTCTATACTACTTCTCCTACTTGTATATGTCCATGAGTTGCGATAACCAATTAATAGCAGACCACCTGCGTTTGCTACCCGTTTAACATGTAACAATATAAAGAAATTAATGGTTGGTATTTAATCAAATCATAACTTTCCCTTTTTCTTTTTTCTTTAACGGTCTTATGGTTTCAGCACCCCTCGCTCAAGTAAACAGTGGGGGAAATTAATGAAAAGCGCAGGGGCAAACTTCAACGCTTCGGGAAGCTTCGAGAACATTCTGTTTGGCTCCAGCGGGAAATGCGCGGGCGGTAATTCTAGCAAAATTGCTCATGCCAGGTAATAATAACACTATGTTTTTAGGAGAAACACTTAATTTAGCAAATGTTAATCCGCATGTGGGTAATGAATGGCAATTATATTGCGCTCATGCAGCGTAAGATAGCATGTCCACGACGATGTCATCTTGTGTTATCTCTAACAATTGTTATTTTATAATATGCGTATGCGAAAGTGTTCCTGTATCGTATCCGTATTAGTAGAAATATAGACTCGCGAAATGAAGGTTTCCGACCCTGGTGTTGAATTTAATCGCAGTTCAAAGCACATAAAAACATTTGTGCACATTCATGAAAAGGAGGTAAACTTCGAAAATTCTCCTTAGACGTGGTGACATAGCACAAAGCAAGTTAAAGTACATCTTCATATTCTTGTTTTCGCTAAAGCTAAACTTCAAGTTCACTAGTAGGTAACATACGTAGCATGGGACCATTCCACGGATACGACAAATGTGTTGTATAAACGCTTCTAGGGGGTCCTAGACATTCTACATTTAACTGCTGTTCAATTCACTCAATAGCCCTGTAAAACTGTCTGCATATCTCGAGTTATATGTTATACAAACAATCCAATTAGAAAATTAAAGCTAAATTACTTGTACTAATTGACAGGCAAGTGCATGCAGAAGTATGCGTCATACTACTCGGTTCCCTGGAAGGTCTGCAGAGTGCTTTGGCGGTGTGTGGGTCGACGGGCGTCCTCTTGACGCCTGATGAGTCTTCCGCCAGCTCCATCGTTGGCGAAATCACGCAGAGGATCAAAGAGCTTAGTGATGACAAGGTCTGAATATTACCTTGCTGTTTATGATATATTTTGTTAGAAATTCGTCCTAGTGTTACTTTCAACGAGGCAAAAACAAAAAACAAAATTATTTGCTTTTGCATCTTGCGAATTCGATTCAGAAGTAGGTTTCTATCGCTGGATCTCCCGCCAGGCGATGTCAACGCCTCGGGCAGTGCGAATATCTACTAACTTGGGGCTAATTAGGTTTAGCGGATTCATAAAACTTTGATAGCGCGTTTGAGGACACGATTTCTTATTAATCAGTCTCGGCAAGATGAATGTGACGTATCTTATACAATATTAGATGATTGTGTCGGCATGCGTGATCAGCGTTATATCATTTTAATATAGGTATCACGCCGCTATATAAGTACATATTGTCTTGTTCAGTCAGAAGAGAGTAGATGACTAATTCTATACAATTTCCGTGGATTGCAGAAATCCGAAGCAGGCGAAGAGGAGGAATGGGCGATGGGCGCCGCGCACGACATCGCGCGTCTTTGCGCTGAGGTGACTCTACGGTGGCGCGCTTTCTTGCACCACACGTCCGATCGGCCTCATGTCCACCACGCCCTGGCTGCAAGGCATCACGCTTTACGGTAAGATTTTTGTTTATTTCCTCGGTATTTGATCATCACTGCTTGCGAGGCAACCACGCTGTACGGTAAGATTCTTCCCAATTATTCCGCGCACTGAGGTGACTCTGAGCTTTCTTGCATCATAGCGTCGGCCTCATGTATATAGGCTTCTCCCAAGGCCCTAGAAGTGATAAGATTGCACCATCGAGTTGATTAGCTACTGGTAACGGAAGATAGATATCCGAACCCAAATGTAATTGCATAAACGAATTTAAAATCACACATAGAATTAAATGATGGTTATTATAAAAAAAATGGTTAAATTCTTAAGTAATCTTGCATTTTAGGAACAACTTTTTAAATATATTTCAAGTCATCGATCATCCCAATTATACCTTCTGTGTGCATTCTCATACGTGCAGCGATGCGGAATATTTTAATTACTTTTCGTAGTTGGAAAGCAAGTACCATTTGACGTTGGTTGTATTTCGGAGTTTGATCAATAAAGCAACAACAACAAAATTATATTTTGTTGTTGTTGCTCGGCTTCATAGCCGGCAACGCACTGGCGACCACTTACCATCAGATTGCTCGTATATCTGTTGATTTTATACATACCTAATAACAGCATAAGCTTATCGTAATCCTTTTCAATTCCAGCATCAAACGCTTCTCCGAATGCTTCTTCGTGCTGGACAACCCGCGCCATTCCCTCGCCGGCTGTTACGACAGCAACTACCAGTCGTACCAGAGTGTGGGTGAGATGGCTCGAAGGTCCCGGTACTTGGCTCTGCTGCCGCCATTGCCTGTCCATTGCATCGCCCTCGATGGGGACCCTCACATCATGCCGATCATCTTCGAAGACAGGCGAGTACCTACTTGTCTTTGTCATTGATTTTGTATTTGTTATGGAATTGTTAGGTGATTCACTTAACTCTGTAACGTATTGTGTGTGACTTACTGCAATAGTTGTACCACCTTTAGCTTTTAAATTTAAAAAAAAGCACCGACCACAGTAGTCCAAAAAAATTTTACTATAGACATTCCTATATCACAAAATTGCAATCATTCAAATTAAAAAAATGTATAATTTTGGAATAAAATGTATATTATTGACATCCCCTTTTTCAGGTATCAAGATACGGCAGAGTTTGCCAGACGTCGGTCGTTTTTAAGTTCAAATGCAAATAAATCTGGAAGTGGTAAGTAATTCAAAATGTTTACATTTTGTTTGTAAAGTTATATTTTTATTATTGAACGCTTTGAAATATTACTAACTGTAAACATTTTTTTTAGACCCATTTTTGTGTACGGAAAGTGTTGGAGATGATTGTGCCTGTAGCGTAAGTTCTCTTATGGATTCAAGAAGACCTTCATCCGAAGCATCACGGGTTACTCTTTCGTTGCCTAAAACCATGATGGACGTCTTAGAACCTCAATTAAATGCACCAAAAACAAACACCAATGTTGTACAAGCAACATTAACACTTGCTCCTCAAAAATCTGCTCATGGCTCTCCGAAAAGAACAATTGTAAAACAAAATGTCGTTGAAATGAGTAAACCTTACAATAAACAATTAGAGCTTACCGGAAGAAATAGATACATCGTACAAAATAATCAAATAAGTGAAATTCAACTTCCTCCCAATAATGCGTTTGCGTCGTGTTCTATACAACAAGGACAACAGCTATCCAGGTACTCTGCTTCAACATTGTTAGATATCAATGGTTCAAAAAATGAAGGTAGCATACCGCGATTACGAAGGGATAAATCTGATGCAAGTGACGTCGTACCAAAGCAAAAACATGAAATAACTAGTGGAGTAAGTACATTACCAGCAAGGCATAGCAAGTCTTTGGATCAATTGAGAGTTTCACAAATGACACCGTTAAGCGTGCAGACACTATCAAAGAATGTTAGAAATAATTCAAATACCTCGGTAAACTATCAAAAACCATATTTACAACCGCAACCAGCTAAACCCACAACACTTCCTAGAAGTGTGACAACGACTGCCTACCCTACAAGTACAACTACACGATGTGGATCAAAGGGTGACGATTACAGAAGAAATATTAATGAATTTAGAGAAAAATATAAAAATCCATGCAACCTTAACATTAATACACATGGAATGAATAATGAAGTTTTTCACAATGTAGGCTATAAGTATGATGGAACGATGAAATCGAATCCTAACCAAATCTATGGTTATACATACGGTAATCAGGGTAATCTGCAAAGAAATAACGTTATTCGTAATCCATTAGAATTTCAAAGAGGCTACAGTGTAAATTTACCCCGTCCTATGTTGCCTCCACGTAATTCTTACCCACCGGTTAGTGGAAAAGCTCAAGTGACTGATCAAAATAACTTAGTTACAAATAAACACGTTCATAGATCCAATTCTACTCACGTGTTTCATCAAAATGTTGACAATCAACACATTGACATCGAGGCAGCTCGTAATCAATTAAGGCACGAGCTAAATTATTATCTGCAAAAAGGTGACTGGAGTTACGATTTCAATACCGGAAGTCTCATTCAAAATTACCAAAAGAAATCCAGTAAGAGCAGTGATGACAGTGGATTTGTGATGACATTAGATAGAAGCAGTGATGGAACATCTAAATCAACTTATTCAAAAACTCCTCCATCAACTCCACACTCTACTATACCATCTGTAAGACACAAGAAAAGTCGGTCTAAAGAATCGAAATTAAACAATTGTGCGAAAGAAAATGCTAAGATAAATTCAAGTCGAGATTCTCTTAGCAGCCACCACTCAATTAAGTCTAGAGATAGTAAATCAGACCGTCACACCCCTAAGTCTGATAGAAGTACTCCAAAATCAGACAAGGGAGCTACGAGGTCCGGAAAATCTACACCTAGATCAGGAAAAATTACACCACGCTCAGACTTGGGCACTCCTAAATCTGGCGGAACAACACCTAAATCCGGCCTTGCAACACCGAAAAGTGGTAGGTCTAGTGGAAAGCTTGAAAAACGGTCAAAACATAAGCCATCTGAGAAAATGACTCAACTTATGTCTGAAGCAGCATCGTCATCTAGTAATGAAAGCATTCCTTTTGAGCTGAGACGCTTAGAGTCCTCTGTTAGTGTACCGTATAGTCTCGACCATGGACCTGAGTTGAGGCATTGCAGAAGTGCTGCTTCTGTATTAGACGAACCGAATTTAAATAATACCTTTGGCTCGGAATCTCTTCCTAATTTAGCACCACCACCGGCGTTTGAATCTCCTCCACTGGATATAGGTGACAAAGACTTCAAAATCTTGCCACCCGAAAACTTTTCAAATAAAGAAGACAAGCAGAGCAGTAGTTCTACGTCAAGTCTTAGCGAGCAAAGTGGATGGGTATCAAGTGGACGTAGCTCTGGGCCCTCTTCACCGGATAACGCTTCTTGTCAATTAAACCAAAATTTTGCACCGCCAAGTAATTCTACAGCTTCAAAAATATCCAATAAAATATATGACCAGGCTAGCGATTCCCGGCGGAGAGATTCTGAAAAAATAAGTGATTTTAAGAGAACTGTTCTAAACGGAGAGCAGTTAAGAGAACGTTTGCTAAAATTAGCAGTAAAAGCTGCACAGACTGCTTCGACTGAAAAAATAGAATGCTGTGACAAAGAAGTATGTGAGGAATGTACAATTTGTAGCGACTCTATATGCACGGATAGTCAATGTGAATATAATAAAATAATGCATAGCAATGGCATAGATGCCGGCTGTAACTCAGATACATGCACAGCCAGTTGTTTTCAACAATGCTCTGAAATGAATTCAAGCAAAATTAGTCAAAGGCATAACTCTTTTAGTGCAGTTCAAGGAAAATCATACGCTTCAGTCTCTAAAAATTCTAGTGAGGGGACAGTTAAAAAATCTCAAACAATAAGCGATAATTTACATCCATATATAAGAAAGGAAATTCCTCAGAAACCTCAACCGGCCCCTGCTAAGACAAACTCATTAGATAAAACCAAATTAAAAGATAGAATACAATATACGGAAAAATTACTAGCAGCTGAAATAAGGAGCTTAACTGTGGATCGTTCCTGTAAAAGCCACAATAAAAAATCAGCTCCAGAATTATCCGCTGGACAGAAATATAGTGGCAAAGCTAGGTCAGAGGTAGATTTGAGCCATTTTAATACGGAAAATGATTACGAACATCTACCTCCACCTCAACAGTTCAGAGACGCTCCACCTCCACCGGATGAATTTAAGGTAATATAAATTAAATAGATTCGATTATGATCAATTACAAATATTTTACTCATGTTTGTTTGTAGGACCCACCATCAAAGTCTCCCAAGTTAAGCCGACAAAGTAGTAAATCGTCGACTCCATCCAAAGCGTCACGTCTAGCGAGTCAGCCAACAACGCTTCAGTTAGACAATCCCTTGTATCACGTTTGTGAAGGTGAGTACGTCATTTCTAAGGTGTGAAAAGCTATGCTTTAATTGCAATTAACATTTCGCCTTTGCTCCAACACCAGGAATATTAGAAAGGAGGAAACTTCGCCCTCATCAATCTATAGGGGCTGCTACACCTTCGACGAGTACACTCAACAAAAGTCAGAGTACTGGGGAATTGGCTAGCAGGAATGAAAACGGAAATATGAAAGGTAGTAAGTTTTATTGTGATTCTATTGTTTTATAACTCTTGCAATTGTTATAAAACTTGCGATGTAAAAAACAAATTATTTCTTTGATTGCGGCTTTACTAACTCTAGCTTTTTTCTTGTAACATACCGAATTCTAATATTAATTATTTTATTTCTAACAGAAGTAATTTAAAACTATTCGACTTTATTTTTCAGAACGTGAAAGTAACCTTGTTAGTATCTTTGGATTGGCAGAATCAGAGAGATTGTTTGTAAAATGCAGGGAAGAATTTAGACAAAGCGTTAAATACCCAGGAGGTATATATTCAGACTTCCCTCCTGTGGAAAACTCTCTGCCCTATTTCCATATCAGTGATGAATACAGAATGTTTAATCCGGAAGGTGAGTTTTGATTTGAACAGATTTATAATGCCTATCATATTGAATAATAATATTATAAATGTGAAACTTTGTGAAGATGGACGGATGAATGGAAGAATGTCTGTTACTCTTATACGCAAAAACGGCTGAACTGATTTGGATGTAATTTGGTATGCACATAGTATATAACTTGGATTAATATAATAATATAGGATACTTTTCATCCCTCTCTGGACCAAGTTCTAAAATCGACGCAAGAAAAGTCAAGTCCTAAACATAAACTGTAAATAACACTACTTGACATTACAGGTTTACATCTCATCATCTGCGTTCATGGTCTGGATGGAAATGCGGCAGATCTTAGATTAGTGAAAACCTATTTAGAATTAGGTTTGCCTGGAGCTCGCTTGGACTTCCTCATGTCTGAAAGGAATCAAGGAGACACCTTTTCTGATTTTGATACCATGACTGACAGGTAACGTAACGTTCTGAACAAGATATTCTTGTTGAGTTCTAGTAATATATTTTGTCTTCCTTACCTTCCAATTAAGTACCAAGTAGAGGTACACTATTTAAATTCCTATGATAATAATTGATTTTTGATCCCCTCCCTCCTGATTCTATTTCTTCTTTTGTATACCCATCTTTTCTTCATCTCATTTGTTGTGATATGTAAAAAAATTGGTCTTCAGCGATAAGATTGCTCATTGCATTGTATCGGTATAGTATAAATTTGGTGTGCAATAAAGTGTATAAGAAACAAATAAATATATTTTAATGAATACATGTTTCCTTCTAGGCTTGTCCAAGAAATTATGACTCACATACAGAACTCCAGCGAGCCAGCCAGAATTAGCTTTGTAGGTCACTCTTTAGGCACCATTATTATCAGATCTGCGCTTGCAAGACCACAAATGAAACCTTTCTTAGGCAAACTGCACACGTTTCTCTCTTTAAGTGGGCCACATCTCGGCACTCTTTATAACTCTAGCGGCCTAGTCAATGCTGGTAAGTCCAAAAATCTATGATATAAAATGTTTTTTTTTTATTCCCACTTCACTTTACCTTTATTTTTCGCCTTATTCACCGTCTTGATTTCTATATACATCGGTATTCGCATCATAACCATAGAAAAGGGAAGTACATAGGACGGCAGTAATAACAACGTTATTAAGAAATATGTCATATTTCTTCCGAACTCAAAGTCACGATGAGAGAAACAGAATAAGCTCATATGGGCTCAGTTTAGCAGAATCTAAGTGTACGACTCGTACTATGACTTCCCCGCTCTATAGCCGTTCCATCTACATGTCAGTAACCCATTAATGACCCACTACAGGGTCGGGTCTCCTTCTCGCAATGAGAGGGATGTAGGCCTTAGTTCCATCTACATACTTCCTACCTATTTCTATTTTCATTGGTTATGAGAATAGATAATATGGTTATGATCATAGATATGGTTATCTTACATCATAACTATCAAATTTACGCATTTAAGGTATCGATTGATACAAATAAATCGATACTTCAAGTCAATAGAGTAACATCAGCCATAATATTTTTCAGGGATGTGGTTCATGCAAAAATGGAAGAAGTCCGGCTCTCTCCTGCAGCTCTCACTCCGCGACGCTTCGGACCCTCGGAGGTCGTTCCTCTACCGGCTGAGCGAGAGGAGCCAGCTGCATCAGTTCAAGCATATCCTGCTATGCGGCTCGGGACAGGACCGGTACGTGCCGCTGCACTCGGCGCGGCTCGAGCTCTGCAAGGCGGCGGCTAAGGACACCTCGCTTTTGGGACAAGCTTATAGGGAAATGGTGAGGCCTTACGCACTTTTTAAAGAAAATTTTATGGATTTTCAACTCTGAGTTGCCAATTTAGGTAAATTAAACACGAATACGCAGCGAAAATGGGAAAAAAATTGTTTCTACAGCGCGAGCATACATTCACATGAGTTTCTCTCTCTATTTTCTACGTATTTCTATACCGCGGCGTTCCTTGCCTAAATTCAGACTGGTATCGGTATAGCGACTTCCGCCACTTGTCAAGAGATGGCGCCACGGGTATCCTGAATTCCTCCCCTTGGCCTTGGTCCCTTAAGTCCTTGTGAACACAACCCATATCGACGCCGCTCCTCTAGTTGTTGGAACCATTGAACCGTCGATCTCTTTACTCGTCACTTGTCAATCCATCTAGTCAGTAGCATGTCTATGTCCGCAAGGCTCAAATAGTAGATAGTCAGTGGTTTACACAACGTTGCTTCTATAAATGAGAGTTTATCAAACACAGATTTGGCACTCTATAACATCTTGACTTGCGAAGCGAAGCGAAGAAGTGATAAATGCAGGCTTCTAGTTGGATCTAGAAGGATGATACGGCCGTACCTAGCGCTTTTTTTCTCAACTTGGCGGGAGCACTCTGTGCCCCCAGAGAAGCTTGGCCGAACTGAGCTACAATATTCATACTTAAATGTTATTCCAGGTACACAACATGGTATCGCCCCTCGCGGCCCGAGCGTCCACCGTATCAGTGGTGCGGTACGACGTGCAGCACGCGCTGCCCCACACCGCCAGCGCACTCGTGGGCCGCGCGGCCCACATCGCTGCTTTGGACTCTGACTTGTTCATAGAGAAATTCCTTCTCGTATCCGCACTCAAGTACTTTCGATGAATAAACTCGCTAAATACATAGACTCCATTCATGTCAAACACTGATCGTACGAGCCGATACCGCGGTTTTGAGGAACGAGGGTTTCACTTGCGGCTTCTTGGTGCTGATCGCAAAGCAAAACCGTCGTGTCTGAAGAATAGTGGGGAAATGTAGCAAATATAACGAGCTACGAGCCGGGCTCGTCCGTATATAAAACCGGACCGGACATGCCAATGCCATGATACAACGGCGAGCTGTATCTAGAAGCCAAAAAACCGCGGTTTTACTCGCCCGTTGATTAAGGTCTTAAGAAGCCAGGCACACACACAGACTAAGGGTAATTAGCTAACAGAACCATTATATAAAATTAGGGTTGACCCACCTGGCACGCGATTCCTATTAACATTCCTCCTTCCTATTAACAGTCTCATTGTGTCTTGAGACATCGATATCGGAACAATCGTGGCTCGCTCCTTTATCGATAGTTGCAGACTACCGAAAGATCACCGATGGACTTGAATGGAGTTTTATCTGTAAATTCTTCTCGATATATCCGTGCATGTCATACATGATGCGCTAGCTTCAGACTTGTTTAAAAGTTCCTTATCGGCACTATCTAGAATAAAGTACATTCGACGAACACCATTACATTTTAAGGCAAGAGCACACTTACGACTAAATACCTACTTGTTACTTATGAATGCAACTTTCAAACAATTTTAATTTTACGATTAGGTCATTTTACAAATACATATTTTATAAACCACCACCTGATTTCGGCATTTTTAAAAAATATACCACACAATACAAAGTCATAATACCTTAATCTTATCTAAGTTATCTTAAAATCAGGTTAATCAAAACTTGCAAACAAATAACACGAATAATAATTATTTTTAAGCATTTTTTGCTTTGCATTTATTTATCCGCACGAATTTTAACTATACCTACCTATACTTTACAATCGATTTGTGTATTTTGCACGCTTGCTTGTGTATAAGAATATTATTCATACACCTAAAATAAGGTATTTTCTACTACAGAAAGGAATTGCAAAGTGGAATAGAGTTTGCGCATTTTTTTATTTTTCGTTTTGACGTAGATATTTGTATTTACTAATCAAAAATATGGAATTATATAACTCAAGCAGAACATAGAAATGTTAGATATTTCTGATGACAAGTGCAATTGTTTTAAGTTTAGTTTCTCGGAATATGAAGTAGGCAAAAATTTAATATTTTGTACAGATAAATCCTGTTTACCCAAGCAGTGATTTATCATGCCCCTGAATGACGCTAGGATTTTAATTACCTAATTAGTGTTAAGACGGATCTTTACACCAATTAATTAAGACTTCAATTTAGTAACTGTAGATAATGACATTAGATGTTATTCGTATTTAGATATTAATTGATTGTTGTGTGTATGAACGGTGTAACATTTTGATGTTATAAGTTCTTTTGTTTACTGGATTGCGAAATATTACCTTTAATTTGTTACAAAAATGTCTTTTGTGGGTTAATTGTAGACATGCAAATTGCGATATGACACGAACCTAATCTTCTACTAACTACAACCCAAAAAATAACTGGTATATTTTCTCGTTGTCCGTCTTTTAATTAATTTTTACTATTATCTTCGCATATCTTAAATGTAAAAAATACCTTTTGCAATCCAGGTAACAAAAATATATATTTTAAAAGATTTACTATGTTATAACAATACGCACCAGAAAGATACATTTTATTATAGTTGTACAAAAGCAGCCCTTTTAAATGAGTATGAAATAAACAGTCTGTATAAAGTTCAATTTAATAAAGAGCCCATCTCTTAATACCTGACAGATAGAATTATTATAATAAAATGAGGTATAGTTACCGCCAGAAGTGTGTTAAGATTATATTTCTATTCGCTAATATTCTTAATAACTTATAATATCCAAATTACATAAAAAGACAATATGGCTACAATAACATGTTTAAACATTTTAAACACCACAATAAACCATTTAAGTACATAAACGCACTTTTGTCGATTACTGTACATATTTTATGGAAATATTCAATATTTTAAAATGGCTTGAAATTACCTACATTTTACAAGATCTAATAAAGAGGTCTTAGCCTTATCAATATTGCTAGTAACTAAAGGTGTAAATTTTTATCGAATGTTAGACTGATCTTTAAAAATATACGATTATTAAGATATTGATAAGTTTCATAGATTTTTTTTCTTATTTGTAGTGATTATAATTTGATAAAGAACGATTATAAATATCTTGCTCTGTCCACTTTTTCTCAAATTATTGTCAGTAGGTAATATTTTATACAGGAGCTTGAAAATCATTCTAGTCTTTGGTTATATTTTATAAACGACAGTAAACGTGTATGAGTAACCAGCAATACATTTAGTTTTTTGTAGAATTCTTGTAGAGGTACCATTATTTTTTTTCATTTGTTGATTTATTACCAAACATAACATTATCTCTGAGAGACATTGGCTTTTTTTCTAAGGACCAGTAATAGGTTTTGTTTCCAGTAGGTAAGCAGTTCAGAGATGATCAAAATTAGGGGCAAAGCTATGTTAACTTATTCAGGTTAGCTTATTCGAAATAAAAAGCAAATATAATTAACTAAATGTGTTGTTGGAATTTTGTTTAATGAAAATCGTAGGTACTTACGTACATACTTAATACCTCAATTGTTGCTCATGGGCGTGCTTATCAAAAGACGTTTAATTTAAGTAGGGTTCGTGTATGAAAATAAACTCACAAAGTACGAATTTTGTAAATAGAGAAAACTAAATTTTATTTGTAAATTACAATCATATGTTTAATGGCAATGTGTCGATGTTATACACTTATGATAATAAATAAATGATGCCTGTAATCGAAAGTCTTTCTTTAATCCTGTTCATAAATTTATAATTATTTAGTGTGCCCTGCTTGAAATCAATTATACTTACCTATTTAATAAGTTTATAAGTAAAAACAATAGTAGATATTATTACTATTATGGTGTACTATCTGATAGTACTATAATTAATATTTTGGTGCCAGGGAACTCATTGAACAAAAACACTCATCAATTTCTGTTTACCTGGGAATTAAATTTTTCTCTTGTAAGCGATTTTAACACAGCGATCACTACATAAAAACACGTAAATTTACCTAAGATGAGAAAAAAAGACAGTGGGATTAGAACGTGAAATACGTACAGGTAGAGGAAACAGTCCGTACAGTCTAGCATATAGACCAATGACGTTCAAACAGAATATAGACCCTTGAATTCTTTATTGGTGCAATAAATAATGCTAAACACTCATAGCCTCCTCCTAGGGTGCCCTGTGTCGTGGAGGCATAAAACACACAAAACAACAACACACACACCTTACCTAACAGAAATTTAAACTCTTCATTCTAATCTCTACCCTGCCGAGAATCGAACCCAGGACTCGCCAAACACCACTCAGACGTCTAAATCATTATGATTGCGACTCGCAGGTTGTGAATAAAAATAAAAAATATAAAGGCACAGGGCCGTTATCAGTGTCTTTATCATTATTTGGGTAGGCGTAGGTAGATCAGGCGAGGAGAATAAAAAGTAGCCTTGTTGTATTACAAACGATAGAATCACTGACTAATAATCAAACAAAAGTCACAATGAACTAATCAAACAAAATCATTGACACTCCACCGAACACGTAATGCACTCGCACTACACCACCGAATTTCTTATTTTTAGCGCCATCTTCACTTTCGCGCGCTTTTGTGCACTAGCGCCCGGCGGAGCCCGGAGTTGCGTCAGAGCGGGAAACGTCAAATGTCATTCATTTGCGTTCCACTCACTCTATGATTTATGGAAGCGCCGTCAAATATTTTTAACATAATTTTATAACATGCAGTCCTTATATTATAAAATAGTTTCGTGATATACTGCTAGAGGGCACTACATACGATTTATATTATGAATTAAATATAAGTATTTCAAAGTATAAATAGGCTTCGCTATCACATTTTTAATATGTGATTTGATTACAATATATTGCGCTTTTCTTCTTTTGTCTACATAATTCCAAAAGAACCGTTCCCCAGACTATCATATATAAATGCATTATCTGTGGTGTGGGCGGTGAATGTCATAATTACGATGTCAATCTACTAATCTGTCAGTGTCATGTCAGTCATCAAGTCAATTCTCCGCTCCGTTGTTCGCTCGCGGCTCGCTCGCAGTAGGCGCAGTAGCAGTTGGTGGGGCATTATTAAATTGTGTGGGACTTCGTTGTTGTTGCCGTTTAGTTGGGCGTTGTAGTTTTTAATAAATTAAACAAGACATTTAAAATAAAAAATCCTACTATACTGTGAGAGTGTTTACTTATGTTACAGTATCGTGTTAGTTAAATCGATTAATAATTTATTACTAGGCAATGCAGAGTCTGCTGTTAGTGAAGTTTTTCTAATAAATAATATTGGACTATACATTTGAATCATGGGGAAGTTGTTGAGTCTTTTGGCGCGGGACGATTCGAACTGCTGCTCCTCTCCAAGATACGATATATTCTTGGATTTTGAGAACGCAGCGCCTACAGATAACGAGCGAGACGTGTACGAAGAGGTTCAAAGAGTTTTGTTGGAATCCGAGAAGATATTAGAAGAGATACAATGTTACAAGGGAGCTGGGAAGGAGATAAAGGAGGCTATAGCGGACCCGTCGAGGATAACCCAGGAACGAGCATGGCGCGCAGTAAAGCCGCTGGTGGATAAGCTACTGGGCTTCTACAGCCACTCCTTGGAGCTCCAACGAGTGAGTCACCTTAATTTAAATGATATATTCTTTTGCTGTTATGTGTTAAAACGTGATATAGTTTCACCCCTTGATGACTATTTTCAATTTTAAAACATACCCTCAAGCAATGATAGTTTTAAACTATCATTGCCCTCAAGTGTTAAATTTATTAATGTTTATACAAACAACTCTAGCAAAATTTTGTTAATTTTTGCTTGAATTCTATAGACATTTTTACAAACCTTATTATATTTATAGCTTTAAATGTTCAAAAGGACATGCTTTTATCAAAAAATAAAGGTTAACAAAATTAAATTAAATAAATTTGTAGAATATCTTATATTATTATTACACTTACAAGAAAAATACCTAACAAATTTTGAAGAAATGTAACATGTTAGCTGTTTATAAAAACCCCTGTAAACATAGGGTGCCTTTTATTTTGATACAAGGATAAAATGTTTATTAGGTAGGTACTGCTGACCCATAAGCTATTAAATAAACATTGTTACTGTACAAATAGTGATAAATGAAATTCACCATGAAAAAAGTCACAGGCTCTTATAAAATAAAGACATTTCTATCAATACATGAAAAACTTTCCACAGTTGCTGCATACAACAGGAAGTTCTTACACTGCATATAAACATAGTCGATAACTTGTTAAAAGAGCACTCTGCAAGCTTATCAGGGAGATCGGACTATCAGAAGAATGCTATCTGTATCAGGAGTGATTAATGATGTCACTGTGAAAGATAACTCACAATAGGATGTGGAGTATTCGTGTTTGGCCTGATATGAATATTGCTTTGAATTTTAAAACATCATTCAAATGTTCATTGTCATTTATATGTAAAAAGCATTTTTACACACATTGTTTTTTATATGTACAAACTTTGGAATAGTTTTCTGACAATATACTTTCAAAGGACTATGAGGCAATATACTTGCAAAAAGGGTGGAAAGACAGCTCTCCTTCAAAACCTGCAACACTCTGGTGACTCTCTTGTTAAAATCATTAAATGACATGACTCCCCCTCCAGTCAATAGGCCACAGTGTTCACTTACCATCACAAGGTCCACCTTCTTACTACAATTGGTTTTAAGTGCCATGAACACAAGAGAAATCAGTACTACCTAGGTCCAAAACAAAAATGAAATTACCAACTATTAATTTTTGCTCTGCTACAAAAAGTACAAAGCTTCAAAATAATTAAATCATATCATAATTTAAATAATACAGGCAGAAATTTGCTGATGCCTAACTATTTATAATATTAATTATAATAACTAGATAAATACATGAGGGTAAAACATACCTACCAAGGGTGCTCAGTCCTGCGTAAAGCCACCCTTATGTTCCTACACAATGTGGTGTTAAAGATTGCAGCTCACTATTATTAACCGTTTGATGAACTTTACCTTCATTATGAGCCTACCTATAAGAACCTGTGTGGTGTTAATCTCAAAAGGCCAGGATGGTCAAGACTATAGTATATTATAACCCATATGTTGATGTCAAGTCTTATGTTGTGGTTATTTTCAAATTCAGTAACATGTTTTTTGTTGCATGTGATTGTTGCTTCTATTGTATAAAAAGAACCTAACATAAACAATTAATCAGATAAAATATAACCACTATACTTCACCTTTTTACTGTTAAGACTGGTAGCTGTAATCATAAATATTGTATTTGAGTCAATATTACGGTCTCCTTGCTCTTGTACATAATCTGGTGACCTCCCCTGGCTACCTGTGAGTTGCAAGCTATGCTCCAAGCGAGGACTAGAATCAATAATTTGAAATCATACTTGAATATTAAATAATTGTTACAGAAGGTTAACATGACATTGCTTAAACTAAAGTGAATTATTGTACATGTAGGAAAAGTTGTTGAAATTAAACAAGTCTGCTGGAAAAAAGTTACTTAGTTAATTAGATCCTTTTACTATATTTTTATAGTATATGTAAATAGTTAAAACAAAGAAAATTAAAAGTTCAGTAATGAGGACAGTCAATAGGGGTGATGGCCAGTGGCCAGGAATTCAACCTCTTAATCGAGGGGTCTGGGGGTCCGAGAGATCCGGGTTCGAATCCCAGTGACACACACCAATAACTTTCTTATAAAAGTTATGTGTTATAATATTAAATATCACTTGCTGTAAAGATGAAGGAAAACATAACCTGCATGCCTGCGAGTTCACAAAAAAAAATGTTCTTAAAGGCATGTGAAGTATACCAACCTGCACTAAGCCAGCATGGTGGACTAAGGCCACAGACAATAAGGACAGTTAGTTTGGGTTTTTATCAAAAGATACAAAATACTTTTAAATTTTGTTGGAAGCCCTAGGTAAAAAAAATTTAGAACAGTTCAGCCTAGAACAAGCTGGTGCAGTATGTTTGAGGCCTTCTCTTGTCTGTTTGTCAGTGACTAGCGGTTCATTAAAAGGGTTTCAGTCTATATTGTATGCCAGACATGCAAGTTAATTAAAACTTTGTTGAGCTTCATACTGTATAATAATAAACTGGAAAATAATCTTCTGTACCTACTCATTGGACGAGACAAGGTTGCGATTAAGTTAATTTTCTCCACACTTTGGTTATCAATTTAAATGATGTGGTGAATCCATTGCCATTTAGCATTTCTTTCTATTAGTGTAAAGTAAAGCATTTTCTTTGCTTTATGCTATAATCTCCAGTTTATTGGTCAAATGTGGGCTGGCAGATTTCATATTTTGTGGAAATTTTAACGGAAAACATTCCAATCTCCTCCAGGATCCCCCGCTAATTTTTCTCATATGCACAGCACACGCTCTCTTATGACACGATAAAACTAATTATTCTTACTGACATCTCGTTTAATCAAAATGTTGCACTTTAATTGCAACATCCACGACAAGTTCATCGAAAAAGTGCACTAATGCATACCGAATGTAATGAAGACCACCGGGGACCTCATAAATAATAATCGATAAGTATTCATTGTCCTACCCGTTTCCCCGTAGATAAGTTGTGTTCGTAAGCATAAGCGTTAGCATAATGAATAAGACTGCGAGCATGCTCGAAGTATGTACGGGAGAAGTGCTATCCATAAATGATGTCATTCGGGATACGATTTCAAGGAATAAGACCCGGCCCGCATCTGACGTTCGTTGACAATTAAAGTATACATCATAAATTAGTATATTACGATATGCATACGCGTGACCTAAGTAGCCTATTATAATAGCCTCGCTGCCCTCGGGCGCTAACTTCACGCCGTGCAATAATAGACAACTTTGGTCACAAGTATCGTATACTATTTTAAAGCAAGTGTGACATAAACCCGCTCCGAACTGGAGCGGGCGGAAAGAGAAATAGACAACTTACGTCACGAAAAGCGTGCGTAAATTGCGGGTTTAGGTCACACTGTGCTAAAAAACTATTTATTTAGTAAATCTATCAATACACGATAACGTCTTCGTGGTGAAGTAATTCAAAAGCTGAAGAAAAACTATCAGGGGTTAGTTACCTCGAAAATATTTATTTTCGAAAAAGTTAGGCAAGACTTACAGATTCTTTGGAACGCTCATCTCAATTTTTGACAGATTTGGACACACGGATTCTGCATATATTATACGCAAATACATAATTATGATTTACCGTAGTTAGGTATAACATTTTTATAATATTTTAAGTGAATTGTAACAGAGGTCCTTAGCTTACCAATATCGTTGGGCTCTCCCCAAAACCACGCGTGAATCATCTCATTGTAATAAAAAAAGGATGAATTATCATACATAAACAGCAACGAATGAGATATATGTATAAAATCAGGCAAGTTTCACTTAAGTATACCCGTACATTCCTCCGCTAAATGTACGATATTAGTTCAAGAAGGTTATCCTTCCTTTTGCCAATGATTTTTTACATCTTAGGTACTTGTTCAATGATTACGCATATGCCTTACAAGGACCCTTTGCTCCTTAGAAACATCTTCAATATCTATCCAGACGCTTACATCACTCAGATTTCTCGTCTACATCAAGCCGTGATCTTGCTTGATAAATGTTTCTTTCATCTTGCTACTGTGCTATCTTACAACTTGAAAATTGATCCAGCCGGCCTAGATATAGAACATAAATGTGTCTTGAATGCGTTAGTTAGTTAAGTCAACTACGATATCTTATCATGATGAAACTGATATGGCGTTTCCCTTGTCACGAAATCTGTGACGAGCCTTTTGTTTTAATTCGCTTTGTGGTCATGACAGGTTATTTAGTCTAATAACCCATTCAGTTAGGACCAACGAAAGATTATCTTACGATAGCTTTAACATCTGTCAAGTCAGTGCTTCTCAAAAGTATAATGTAGTTATGTTTTTAAGATCGCGAGTGATTACGTGAAACAGCTCATAATATCTTATAATATTGTTCAACATGTCTGTTCAAGGTATAGAACACCATAAGGCCGAATTTCATCTGAGCACAGTGAAGTTGCCCAACTATAAACATAAGTTAGTTCAGAGTTGTCTTTGAACTGGCAAAGGGTACAGACAACTTGAACACACGAATGAACATAAATCACGCGTTCATTGTTTCTGATTTCATATCTCAATAATTGAGTGGCAATTACCTCTATCGCCCCACGTTCGTTGTTTGTGACAATCATCCAATCGGGCGATCACAACGCGCATAGAAGTCGCGTGAGAATTATTTAAACAACACTGCATCCTTTAGGGGCAATGAAACCATCAACTGTTGGGTCGGGACTCGGTCATATGGGTATCATAGCAATATGTGTATCATATGTAGATAAATTACCAAAACAATTCAACAAAGGAAATCTCAAATCTTTTATTTATCTGTAAAATTCCGAATAAAGATTATGATGATTTAAACTTATCTAAAAGTGATATACTTTTTCAGAGGGAGGTGAAGTTTCAGTGTAACTGTTTGTTTGCCAGTAACCCATTAATGACCCACTACAGGGTTGGGTCTCCTTCTCGTAATGAGAGGGATGTAGGCCTTAGTCCGCTGGCCTACTGCGGGTTGGTGGACTTCACATACCTTTAAGAACTTTTTTTTGTGAGCTCTCAGACATGCAGGTTTCCTCACGATGTTTTCCTTCACCGTAACAGCAGGTGATATTTAATTTTATAAAGCGCACATAATTTTTTTACAAAGTCATTGGTGCGTGCCACTGGGATTCGAACCCGGACCCCTCGATTCGAGGTCGAATTCTAAGCCACTGGGCTATCACCTCTTATCACTCTTTGTTTAAAAAACATAATCTTCTTAATAAGCGTCTAAAACCATTCATTTCTGGGAAAAGACACCGTTTACATGCTTACAATTACAATATTGTTTAAGATTAAGTTACAAACAAATAAATTGCGTTCTGACGCAAATTTAGAAGCAATATATACCCGAGACATGATAACAAAACACACACAATATAGGCAATATAAAAGGCCTACATAAATCCAATATCGGCGTGACGCAGCATCGTCGTATGCACATGCACAAACAGGCAGCCTCAAAAGCAGTTTTGAAACTCAACGCCTACAGAGGAGCATAAACGATTGCGCCACAATAACGAGATACACCCGCCGAAACGGGCCTTTTAAAGCCAGAAACAACTTTGAGCAGTCAACTGGACTTAATACAAATAATATCTATTCAGCCAGACGCAATGAAGCAAACAGTTCTATTCAAAGCGAATGAAATGAAAACAGGAAAGGAAGCTAAAACAAAATGTGGCGAGACAGAGCTGTATGCTCTTCAGTTTTGTCATTTTGTGCAACGCAAACTTTACCTGGTGCATATTATCTGAAGAGAGACATGGAAATGTTGAAAATGATGCAAAGATTTAAGAGAAATGCTGATAAATAAACAATTGTAGTTAGGTGATGCCATGGACTATAAATAGTCTAATCATTTAACATTTAAATGGTTACTAATACTAACTAACCTGTAGACATCTAATTTTATTAAGCTTTTATATTTATTAAGCTCTGACATTGAATAGGCAAAGTCAAATTTATATTCTTTCTATCTTTCAGCTCAGAAACGTCCACTGCTGGACAAATGCCGCCCCATAAGCTAGCTACTGCAAAATCTAATCACACTCACAATCTAACCACTAAAATCACAACTAAAATGAATGCACAAAGCTCAAGTGTTGTGTTATTGCTTGCGTAATCATATTGAATTTCAGCGAAGCATTCGGTGGCTTCACAAAGTTGTAATGTAACTAGAGAGAGACGGTTGCGCTCCACGAGGTATATCGGTTAACAATACTATGCATGATTCAATAGATTTCCTTATTAGGCTCGGTGCGGCACTGGCGCGTTGCAGTCTTGCTACATGTTTATTCAGTCGAGAGCACGTTTGTACAATCACCTTCCTTAGTTTCCTTACCTACCGTAAATACAATACCGTTGTTCAACTTGCCGATAATGATGTAGGTATGACTTCGAAATATTGTCCCGCAAACGCAAATAATTGTGATGTATGCAAATTTGTGTAAGTTGTGTTTTATTTTCATTACCGATTACGTCACCTTATTAATTTTGTTGCATTTCTCTTCAAACGATACGGTCGGTAGTTATTTTTATAATGGTGTATTATTTAAAATACCTACGCGAATAATGATTGCATATGAAATTCCAGATTACATAAAATTACCTCTTGCATTCGTTTCCTTACAATTCGTAAAAATTATACTGTTAAAAGTTTTACTTATGTTGCTAAATAAATAACTTCTTATTTATGCAAATTTTGTTTTGTTATGACTACGTAACTTAATTTTTGTTACGTTTAATTATATGAATCATCCGTTTTTTTAATTAATTAGATAATAATTGTGTATTACTATATATATTTTACATAGATGGTGAGCTTCGCTAAAGTTTCTACTACCATGTTACAAAATTAGATCTTTTACAGTAGTTTCCTTACCTGTACACACGACACCGTCGTTCACGTTATCCGCACTCACTTTAAATGTTGCAGCGTCGGAAATATTTAAAGCAAATAATTCTCTGTTATGCAAGTATGCAAATTGTGTTTTGATTCCTTCATCTCGTATATTATGTTGTATTATTCTATGAATCACCGTTAATTACTTACATAAGTGTCTTATAATATGTTTTGTTATGCGCGACCGATGATTATAACATAAATACTTACATATAACAAAATTAGATCTTTTGTACCGTAATTTTGTGAGGAGAGTTGTGTGGGGTTGCCTTATTAGATTCTCGGATCAAAAAGGATTTTCTTTAACGATACAGTATAAAGGGGACGTCTAAATTAACTTCTACCGCTAATCTGCTTTCAGTATAAAACCTAATTTTAACATAATGAAAAATTTTATTAAGTATTTTTGAAAATTTTGAGCCGTCGTTCCCTTCCTATTTTTCCTACTTGTTTTTTTTTTGAAATTTTGGAATTTAAAAATATTCGGAGTGAGATAATCCCACTTATTTATCCAACCTATCAATTTCTTAGTGTCATATAATTAGAGGTATATTGTAATGTGCGTTGCGTTAGTGGTCCAAAACTATTTTAACTGCTAGAAAGAATACTCGTTAAAAGAGCCGTACATTTATCACATTGTTGAACGTTACTCACGAACATTACAAATGAATCCAAAACGTCTCTGATTCCTCAAATTCCTTCAATACTAGCGTGTATGGACATAACCCCGAGTTCTAATTGCCATGTCGCACGCAAAAATTCCCGTACGACAACGTCATTTCGTATCTTTTATCGTATTTCAATAAGTACAGCTCCTTATGGAGCCCGGTGTTTAAATTTTGTTTTGTCTATCGGTTATGCCAACCAGCTATGACAAGGCCTAAGTTCTGTATTGTTCTATACGGTTAAATCCCCACACGTGACGCTGTTAGACTATTCCTCATGCAGTAGCAATAAACATCCTTCCATCCTCCCATAATGATTTGTCATAGGGGTTCTTTGTGTTTTATATTCTTTTAGTTGTATTATGTTCACTGATTTGGTTTTAAGATCTTTCCTTTTTCTTCCTTTCTTTTCATTAAAATTAAAGTAAAAATATCCTTTTTGACTTGATGCAATATTTGATAACTGACTTCTGAGCTGAACGTTTGCAAGTTCTACATCCCACCTTCAATAAAGAGGTCGTCCACAGCTAAATGCATAAGTGTCGCTTCTCTTGATCAGATAAATGTGACATAACAAAGCTATTATTGTTTGTCTTTTATGATTTTTATAGGTTGTACAAATAATAAAGTTTGCTTGGAGAGTTACTTACATCCACCGTAAAGCAAATTCAGTTGAGTTGGTACTGTTGCCGGAAAATTTGAGGGAGCATTTGCAACATCATCTCAGGACAGTGCTTGAACCTTGTTCGGAGTTGAAAGTTGATTGATTGTCTATGGGCAGCACCGACCGCTTAATACAAGACGAGGCTCGTTATCGCTGATGCTCATCTGTTTTTTTTTATGTAACAACCATGCAATTAGGCAATCAGGCCACCTCATAGAACGATTTCCATGTTAAAAATCCATTTTTTCCACTTCTATTCCACATTTCATCCGTACGAACCAGTGGCAGTTTATCATGGAATTTTACATATGGAGCGCGCAGGTGCACGGATACATAAAAATAGCGTTTCCCTGAGTAAGCATTCGATACTGGTTATTCGGTATACAGCTGCAGATCTTGATCCCGTCAATGTCGGCCACTAGAGTCGAAGGTGGCAGGTGCAGAAACAGCTTGCTAATTGTAACGCAGAAGCCTCAAAAATAGAACTGCTCAATTTTCCACAAACGGTCCCACCAGTCTTTCCACACCAACATCGCCTATTCTCATTAGATCGCTTTCAATGAGACTCTAATGTATGCTCAGCTTGAAATTTTTTTAATGATAAAATCGATGGAGGAAAGAGGTCCTGAAATGGCAAACGATTTACGACCGGATGGAGTAGCGTCGATTAGAAAAGGCTCCTGTCCAGCAGTGGATTAACATAATAAGGTCTGAAAGAAAGGAAGATTTTTAATGATCCATCGGTTTACACAGACACTTACACGTCTTAATTACGATATTTAATATCATTTACGCATAATAAATGAATAGATATGAAGAAATACGTAGATTCTTATATTATGCAGCTTCGAAGCATATAACCGTGGTGTGGAACCAAATTAATGGTGCATGCAGGACGTTGCACCCATTGCATTCTTTCTCTTGCAGCGCAACGGAATCGCACTCTTTAACGTCATGCAAATTTAACAAGACAACAATCATACATAATTATGTAGCCATCGTCATTACCTATTTTAAAAATGACCCACATTTTGTCCACATTTAAACTTGAAGTCGGCTTCTCGTGAAACTGCAACTTGGCTTGAAGTTACGTACATGTATTAATGAAAAAATTAAATAAATTATATTGCTTTATTCTTTTTTAGAATGCACTGTAAAGTAAATGAGTAGAAAATTATCAAACATAACCTGATGTGAAGTGGTAGTGACCAATACAGACTAGTTTAGTGGCGGCCATAGACACTCTCATCCAAACTCAATCAGCATAGAAGTTAAATCCAGAAGCGTAGTGGTAGTGCGTAGGAGTATTGTTCATTAGGAGGCATAATAATAATAAATTATCTACCGCATCACAATACATGAGCCTATCAGTAACATGATACTTCATAGCGGGCTATGCCGGCGGCGGTGCACCCTGAATGAATGACATAGGTTAAACAAGTTTCAATAGTTCGTCTAGCAGTTGCAGCAGTAGCAACAATATAAAAGTTAAATTAAACAGGACGACATAACATCTTTTTGCTGGGTCTTTATGTATGAAAGAGGCAAGAAAGGCCGTAACGATAACGCCCACTCTACCTACATGCATATTTATCAGCGCTTAACATCTGGTTGAATTTATGGCACAAATCTCGCAACTGAACGGCAACTAGTGTTAATTTAATAAACCGCCGCATCTACCATGTCTGCGTTCTTAATTATGCCGTATTACTAGGTTTTATTGCGCTTGCAATATTGACTTTTGAATACACGTTCTAAGTGCGGGCTTAATCCTGTTACTTACGAGATTCTTTCGATAGGCTCGTATTTTAGGAATTTTGTAAGAGATGCAATAAAATTTAGTTACAATGTTTTTGCAGAAACGTTTACACTCGAAACTAAACACGTCAGCATACAGCAGCACGAAATTTATCGTCTATCGATAAAAAGTTCTTAAAATCAAAATTTTAAAGTGGAAAACATCGCTTGGAGAATTGACTGGGTAAGAAATTATAGACCGCAGTCTAATCAAGTCGACTCAAAACCTAGGAAGTTTGGAACGACTAAAGTAGGCCTGAGTCCAACAAAAGATTTCGAAAAACTGAAAGAAAAAAGATTGTATAATGATGCCCTCAAAATCCAAACCCAAAACAGCGACAAATTGGTCAATAAATGCTCTCTGAAAAAAGGTTTGTTGTCCGATAATAAATTAGATTGAAATATAAATGGTAAAGAATACAATGACCGGACTTATTAATTAATTCTTAATTAGAACATTCCCGCTTCGCTCCATCGGATCGATCGTATAAACTTCTTATGATTTATGTATTCTGATCGAAGTCGGCTAAGTTAGGAAGACCAACAATATCAATATAAAAGTTACTCTCATTAACCGATTCAATGCGGTGGACTATTTGACAAACTTTCATGCCTGGCTACGAACAAATGTTTCGTGGCTCCTCTGGGGCGCCCAACGCCAGGCACTTTGATGGCTCCCCTAAGGCGCCTTCCGCCATGTATTGTAATGTATCGCTTTTTTTGTTGTTTCCACTTGCTGTAAGTTTAGTCGCCAACCAAAATCGAACGTAAGCGGTTTTATTGTTCGTTTAGTGTATAAAAAAGTGATTATCTACGTGTATTAATGGAAATGGAAGGTAAGTGACTCATTTATGTAAGGTGTTGTAAACCTTTTTGTAGTTTTCATTGAATTTATAAAACTATACTTATTTCTTTTCTAGTCTGTCGACAAAATTTAAATTCATGATAGATTTTTTATTTAATTACATTTATTTACATAAATTTAAAAGATTTACAATTCAGTTTACGCACTTTTTATTTTAAACAAAAAGTAGTTACAGAAAAATTCGTCGTAATGCTCACAGCAAGTTTTTTTTTTGCTTGATATAAACATATATTCTTTTTTGTTCTAGAATTACCAAAAAAAAGAAAATATATCCCAGAATCACAACTGGAAACGCAATGTGACACTGACTACGAGTTTGTCGAACAGGCTTATTTAGAACAAAATTCCCAGACTTATGATGACTGGGAACCTGGTCAAGAAAATGAAGATGAAATAAATTCTGCGGCGGAAGGTACAAAAAAACCTACGAAAGATTGTGCAACGTACACAGAAATATCCACCAAAGATATTTCAACGTTTACTGAAAATATAATGGTAGAAGATAAAGAACAATTTACGAGTACAACCGTCGTGGATATTCACGCCTGTAAATATTTTGGGAAATTCGTATCTAACGAGTTACTACGTTTTAGTATTAATGAGAGATATATTATAATGCAAAAAATTATAGAAACGCTAAAAAAATAATTTTATTAATAAACCATAAGTTTTAAATGAAAAGAGTTTTAGATGAAGAGAGAGAGGCGAGTTAAATGAAAAGCATCGGTTTTACATAATATTAAGGTTTATTTATTAACATTGTGCAATAATATTACATAATTGTACTTATTTATAAGGTAGATTTTTACTATAATCATTAAAAAGACTGATTTAGTAATTACTAATGAGAATTGTTTGTTATAAGTACATATTTAAAAATCTTCAATTAAACAAATTATAACATATAGTGTGTGTATTAATTGAAATCATGAAATACCTGCAAGCTAAAAATATCATAAATATTAAAAATTTCTAATACATTTGTTAATATTTATGATATTCTCGGAAGCATGGGGTGAGACATAACCCTGGGAATTCTGGGCAATCAGAACAACCATACATAACCAAGTTTCTTTTTTTAGTTTTGCTATAGCATACTCTGCATCGCTTTCTCATTGTCCTTCCACCACTCTTAGTAAAAGTACTAGGTAAATGTATTTTTCTTTCAACAAGGGATCGTTGTGGCACGGTTGGTGGCTTTAATAAATTTTCTAATACACTTTTTCTAAAATCATATAATTCTATATTCGATTTGCTTATTTCTCGATATAAAAGAAAGCTATTCACCAAACATATTTGGATTAAATGGATTATAACTTTTTTATACCAACGTAAGGTTTTGTGTTTGCAGGAATAATAACTTAAAAGCTGGTCGTGCCTATCAATTGCTCTCATGTATTTATTGTACTGAATTAGTACATCAGGCTTATACTTTATAGTGCGTATTCGGCGACTATTAGTCCCTTTGTAAATGCTTTTATGCTGCGAGCTCAAAAGCAGCACTTCGCGTTTATCCTGCCATTTGGTAACAACAATTTTTTTGGAATTGTGAACAATACAAGATTCACCGGTGTTTAATTTTATATTAATTAAAGTGGGATTACCAGCGCGCTTTGCTCGTAGTGTACCTGTTACGTACGTGTTTTTATCTAAAAGCTCCTCTGCTAAACCAACGCTGCTATAATAATTATCAATATAAAGTGAATGGCCTTTATTTAAATATTTTTCTATTAACAACATTACTACTTTTTTTACATGATTTTTTCCACCTACCAATTGATCCCCAGAACCAGCATATAAATGAATTTTTATTACTAGGCCATTCATGTCAGCTAACATATATAATTTAATTCCATAACGATGGACTTTCCCTTTTAAATACTGGCGGAAAGAAAGACGTCCTTTCCACAAAATCAAGGATTCATCTATTGCAACATTATTGGATGGGTAATAAGTTGTGGACATTGTTTCGTTGAACATATCTATTAACGACTTTACTTTAAAAATACTTTCCGGCCTCATTTCATCTTGGACATTTAATGCTCTTAATATTAAATAAAACCTGTCCCTAGCCATAAATGAATGTGGGCTTAGGCGCATTAAATAATGTCGAGACCAATATTCGGCCATTCTATTAACTTTCACGGTACCCATAAATAAAATTATGCCAATAAATACCGTGAACTCCTCAAGACTTATCTCCTTCCATTTTGTAAAACGAGCTTGTGCGGTGCGTGCTGCAATCTTCAATTCATTGCCGCACTTGTTTGTACAGTTTAAAATTAAATCAATGATACGACTATTGAAAAATAAAAAGAAAAAATCTATCGGTGTTTTTCCACTCATGTTATGAGGCGGTAATAAACCAGGTGTGCCCGTAAAAGGAATCTCGGCCATATTCGAGGGGTTTCCATTGAACCAATCGGTAGTAGGGGCTTCCTCAGTTGTATTTTCAACGTCCTGTTCTAACTGATCTTCAGCACAAACGGCTTCTTCATCTTCTGTGTTTTCATTTACCAAATCTTCCAGAAAGTTATCCACATCCTGTGCCAAAATCCCATACAATTCTGCATCACTTATAATAGCATCAATGCATGGCATGTCTGATAAGTTTATATGGCTGGGAGACATCATTCCGGATAACTCCATAGATATGAGATCCCAATTTGACGGGCCAGGTTCAGGGGATGGAGGAGTAGCCATTTTGGTTAGCAACTGAAAAAAATAGTAGAATAAGTTATCTAGCAGTCAACACACTTTATTTTATACGTTATAAAGGTGTTGTAACACAGACGAACACACACACAAACACACACACACTCTCTCACACAGATATACATTCTCACATTCACTGTCATACACAAGCACACACACATACACACTCACACAGTGTTTGTACATGTGAGTGTGTATGAGTGTAAGTGTTTATCTGTTTCGTCGAATGTTATGTATTTAAGCGCTTATGTGTGTGTATGTGGTGTTTGTGTGTCTATGTATGAGTCTGGGGGTGTTTGTCTGTTCATTTGTTTCAAGAGAACACCTTACATAGGGTACCTATCTTTCCGCTTAACGTAGAATTTTAAGTGTTTTACCTCTTACTTAACATTGTGTAGTTAAAGACAGAATAATAAACGAACAATTTAGAAAATTTTGTATTTTTTTTAGTTCTGAACACTGGTCACGAAATGGGATTTTTTCCAAAAACCATAAAATGTTCAATAACTCAAGACTGATTTATTTTGGCATATGAGTGTTCCTACAAAAGTTGTAGCACGAGACCTGTGCTACATGCCCTATCTAGGTTTTCCTCTAACATGGAATCACTCTGTCCCTCATGTTAAATTTCAAAAAGCTCATGTTAAATTTCAATGATTGAAAAGACTAGAAAAGAAAAAAAGAACATTGTTAAAAAAACTCACCTTGTAAAGTCAAGAATCAAAACAGAGTCCAAATTACTAGCCGGGGTAGTCACTGAAGCAAAATCTCGAAGTCCAGATACACAGTCCACAGTTGTTAAAAGGCAAACTAAGAGACTTCAGAAGCGAGCATTAAACGGTCACAACGTGCTTACGTCTGATCACCATAAATAGCAAAACAGAAGTAAACGAAAAAACATCATCGATAGTTAAGTAATTTGCGCGTGAGAAACCTTGTTAAGTGATTTATGGCACCGACTTCTTTTGTTTTTAGTTAAATAACATCTTTCCCTAGCCCATCAATAAAAAGGGTCGGTCGGCACGGCATATTAACAATAAGCAGTAGGGCAATAAAAAGCTTAAAAATCTTTAAAACATCTTTGATATGACTGCATAGCATAACAACAAAAGATAGTGCTTTTCTGAGAATCGTTTTTGTTGTTGTTTCTCACCAAAAATAAACTAAGTACATTGTCTTGATACCTAAGGAATGCAATTACTAGTCCGGTTAAATTTGGACATACTTCGAGAAACTACCTAGTTATTACCATAAACTTGCAAAAGAGCATATCCACAAAGCAAAAAAAGTGAAAACAGATATTTTTTAAATATTTAACTGTCATGATTAGTGCTATTCGTTTGTAACCCTTAATATTAAATAACATTTAAATAACGCTTAAAATGGTTTACCATCCCCGAAGAGTGTGAAATCACGCTACACCTTAAAGCGATTTCTCTGGAAAGGATCTACGTGATAAATAAAGACACTAATATTTTTAGAACACTGAAATATGTACTATTGATAAATTTAAATTAGTCAGTTTTTTGGTTTCAAATATTGGCTCCTCTGGGGTGCCACCCGCCATGCACAAAAGTTACCTTTCATAATTATTGTTTCTATTGAAAAGGTTTACAACATCTGAAATGTCTTTTTTCACGCTATATCTTGAAACTAATACTAGTATCGTAATCTACGTGACAAATAAGGAAACTTTCATTTAGGGCTAGCCTCTGAATAAAGCTTTTTTAGCGGAGTTTTACAGGAAAACATTTTGGCTCCTCTCGGGCGCCACCCGCCATACACAAAAGATACACATGGCGCCTCTGCGGAGCCATCCGCATTGAATCGGTTAAGGTAGTAAAAAAATTATATTGTGTAAAAAACACCATAAATTAGGTAACTATATGAAAACATGCAAAGACGGACCTAGTATAGCGCCTCGAGAGAGACCTACGTCTTACAGCTTTTGAAGAAAATATAAGAGAGAAGGAGAGAATTTTCGTTCTACTTCATAATAATATTGAACTCTTAAGCTTCTAGAAATAATAGATTCTAGTGTCTAGAAGCTTGCAGTAAATTAAGAGACTGAACTAACTACATCAGAACTGTGGTTTTTAAGTGCTCAATTTATCGTGTGGTTGAATTTTAATACGTGTGAGTAATACTACGCCTTTAAATGCGGGAAAGACGAAGATGTGTTCCTTTGACATAGTCGTTTTGCTTTTGACGATGCCACGATACTGCTTATATTAGGAGTATGTTCTTTATGAAATGATACCGACATGATTTCTATTCCTATTCTGTTAAACTTAATAGACCTTAAAGATTTAGGACTTTATCCCATTAGTGAGTGACCCAATGCAGTATCGGATCTCCTTTCAGAATAAGAAGTGTGTCAGTAACCCATTAATGACCCACTACAGGGTCCACCACGCTGGCCTACTGCGGGTTGGTGGACTTCACATACCTACCTTTGAGAACATTTTTTTTCTGAACTCAGGCATGCAGGTTTTCTCACGATGTTTTCCTTCACCGTAACAGCAGGTGATATTTTAATAAGAAGTATGTAGGTCGTAATTGGCCACGCTGGCCTAATGTGGCTTAGTAAATTTTTCATTATCTTTTATTTGAAATCAATTTTTCAATTAAGTCATTGTGTACTGTCTGTTTTTAACTATTCAAAAATCTAGTCATTTCCTTCCAAACGATAGTAGATTCGACATTCTTGAAGAACTCATATTTATCTAGAATTTTAACACATGCGTGATCCAGTACCATTTATGGCACATTGCATCAGTTCGTACGAATTCCTGAGTTATCCTTTACTTTGAGACATAGGGCTGTGGAAAATGATTGAGGAACATGTTAGGGCTACTAGCATACGCCGAGAAATACACAAATCTACACAACGGTATATAATAGTCAGATCAGTTTGAAAACTTTCAAATAAACGTTCTAGATCACACTATAGTCTTTTCATGATGCATATTATTTTCGTGACTTAACATTAAATAGCTAAAACAAAATGTGACGAGACAGAGCTGTATGCTCTTCAGTTTTGTCATTTTGTGCAACGCAAACTTTACCTGGTGCATATTATCTGAAGAGAGACATGGAAATGTTGAAAATGATGCAAAGATTTAAGAGAAATGCTGATAAATAAACAATTGTAGTTAGGTGATGCCATGGACTATAAATAGTCTAATCATTTAACATCTAAATGGTTACTAATACTAACTAACCTGTAGACATCTAATTTTATTAAGCTCTGACATTGAATAGGCAAAGTCAAATTTATATTCTTTCTATCTTTCAGCTCAGAAACGTCCACTGCTGGACAAATGCCGCCCCATAAGCTAGCTACTGCAAAATCTAATCAAAATCACAATCTAACCACTAAAATCACAACTAAAATGAATGCACAAAGCTCAAGTGTTGTGTTATTGCTTGCGTAATCATATTGAATTTCAGCTAAGCATTCGGTGGCTTCACAAAGTTGTAATGTAACTAGAGAGAGACGGTTGCGCTCCACGAGGTATATCGGTTAACAATACTATGCATGATTCAATAGATTTCCTTATTAGGCTCGGTGCGGCACTGGCGCGTTGCAGTCTTGCTACATGTTTATTCAGTCGAGAGCACGTTTGTACAATCACCTTCCTTAGTTTCCTTACCTACCGTAAATACAATACCGTTGTTCAACTTGCCGATAATGATGTAGGTATGACTGCGAAATATTGTCCCGCAAACGCAAATAATTGTGCTGTATGCAAATTTGTGTAAGTTGTGTTTTATTTTCAATACCGATTACGTCACCTTATTAATTTTGTTGCATTTCTCTTCAAACAATATGGTCGGTAATTAGTTTATAATGGTGTATTATTTAAAATACCTACGCGAATAATGAATGCATAGTTATGAAATTCCAGATTACATAAAATTATACCTCTTGCATTCGTTTCCTTACAATTCGTAAAAATTATACTGTTAAAAGTTTTACTTATGTTGCTAAGTAAATAACTTCTTATTTATGCAAATTTTGTTTTGTTATGATTACGTAACTTAAATTTTGTTACGTTTAATTATATGAATCATCCGTTTTTTTAATTAATTAGATAATAATTGTGTATTACTATATATATTTTACATAGATGGTGAGCTTCGCTAAAGTTTCTACTACCATGTTACAAAATTAGATCTTTTACAGTAGTTTCCTTACCTGTACACACGACACCGTCGTTCACGTTATCCGCACTCACTTTAAATGTTGCAGCGTCGGAAATATTTAAAGCAAATAATTCTCTGTTATGCAAGTACGCAAATTGTGTTTTGATTCCTTCATCTCGTATATTATGTTGTATTATTCTATGAATCACCGTTAATTACTTACATAAATGTATTATAATATGTTTTGTAATGCGCGACCGATGATTATAACATAAATACTTACATATAACAAAATTAGACCTTTTATACCGTAATTTTGTGAGGAGAGTTGTGTGGGGTTTCCTTATTAGATTCTCGGATCAAAAAGGATTTTCTTTAACTATACAGTATAAAGGGGACGTCTAAATTAACTTCTACCGCTAATCTGCTTTCAGTATAAAACCTTATTTTAACATAATGAAAAATTTTATTAAGTATTTTTGAAAATTTTGAGCCGTCGTTCCCTTCCTATTTTTCCTACTTGAATTTTTTTGAAATTTTGGAATTTCAAAAAATTCGGAGTGAGATAATCCCACTTACTTATCCAACCTATAAATTTCTTAGTGTCATATAATTAGAGGTAAGTATATTGTAATGTATGTTTCGTTAGTGGTCCAAAACTATTTTAACTGCTAGAAAGAATACTCGTTTAAAGAGCCGTACATTTATCACATTGTTGAACGTTACTCACGAACATTACAAATGAATCCAAAACGTCTCTGATTCCTCAAATTCCTTCGATACTAGCGTGCATGGACGTAACCCCGAGTTCTAATTGCCATGTCGCACGCAAGAACTCCCGTACGACAACGTCATTTCGTATCTTTTATCGTATTTCAATAAGTACAGCTCCTTATGGAGCCCGGTGTTTAAATTTTGTTTTGTCTATCGGTTATGCCAACCAGCTATGACAAGGCCTAAGTTGTGTATTGTTGTATACGGTTAAATCCCCACACGTGACGCTGTTAGACTATTCCTCATGCAGTAGCAATAAACATCCTCCCATAATGATTTGTCATAGGGGTTCTTTGTGTTTTATATTCTTTTAGTTGTATTATGTTCACTGATTTGGTTTTAAGATCTTTCCTTTTTCTTCCTTTCTTTTCATTAAAATTAAAGTAAAAATATCCTTTTTGACTTGATGCAATATTTGATAACTGACTTCTGAGCTGAACGTTTGCAAGTTCTACATCCCACCTTCAATAAAGAGGTCGTCCACTGTTAAATGCGTAAGTGTCGCTTCTCTTGATCAGATAAATGTGACATAACAAAGCTATTATTGTTTGTCTTTTATGATTTTTCTAGGTTGTACAAATAATGAAGTTTGCTTGGAGAGTTACTTCCATCCACCGTAAAGCAAATTCGGTTGAGTTGGTATTGTTGCCGGAAAATTTGCGGGAGCATTTGCAACATCATCTCAGGACAGTGCTTGAACCTTGTTCGGAGTTGAAAGTTGATTGATTGTCTATGGGCCGCACCGACCGCTTAATACAAGACGAGGCTCGTTATCGCTGATGCTCATCTGTTTTTTTATGTAACAACCATGCCATTAGGCAATCGGGCCACCTCATACAACAATTTCCATGTTATTTTAAAAAAATCCATTTTTTCCACTTCTATTCCACATTTCATCCGTACGAACCAGTGGCAGTTTATCATGGAATTTTACATATGGAGCGCGTAGGTGCACGGATACATAAAAATAGCGTTTCCCTGAGTAAGCATTCGATACTGGTTATTCGGTATACAGCTGCAGATCTTGATCCCGTCAATGTCGGCCACTAGAGTCGAAGGTGGCAGGTGCAGAAACAGCTTGCTAATTGTAACGCAAAAGCCTCAAAAATAGAGCTGCTCATAAGAAGTTGCTTTGTGCCGTATTCATCGACCCCTCCTGATTGGTAGACTAACTAGGTTAGGTAGCTATTATTTATGATCCAGAAAGAATCGAAGATGAATAATAAGCCATCGCGTGAAAAGGAGTGGAAGTGGCTTCGTTTAGGAGGGGCCTCTATCTTGCGTAGGACATCCAGAGACTTATAGAGAGATAAATGCGTTATGAACAATATTGTCAAACCCACGCCTGAGCTGGGCAGTCAGCCTTTTTAAACCTCATGGTTTATTACGGGTCTTCCCACATTAGAAGCCTGAAATGAATTCTCCAATGCTCTCAATAGGGCTCTCTTCTCTATCAATAACTGCAACGATCTAATAACGCATAACGTTCTCTTGAATTTTCCACAAACGGTCCCACCAGTCTTTCTACACCAACACCGCCTATTCTCATTAGATCGCTTTCAATGAGACTCTAATATATGCTCAGCTTGAAATTTTTTTAATGATAAAATCGATGGAGGAAAGAGGTCCTAAAATGGCAAACGATTAACGACCGGATGGAGTAGCGTCCATTAGAAAAGGCTCCTGTCCAGCAGTGGATTAACATAATAAGGTCTGAAAGAAAGGAAGATTTTAATGATCCATCGGTTTACACAGACACTTACACGTCTTAATTACGATATTTAATATCATTTACGCATAATAAATGAATAGATATGAAGAAATACGTAGATTCTTATATTATGCAGCTTCGAAGCATATAACCGTGGTGTGGAACCAAATTAATGGTGCATGCAGGACGTTGCACCCATTGCATTCTTTCTGTTGCAGCGCAACGGAATCGCACTCTTTAACGTCATGCAAATTTAACAAGACAACAATCATACATAATTATGTAGCCATCGTCATTACCTATTTTAAAAATGACCCACATTTTGTCCACATTTAAACTTGAAGTCGGCTTCGCGTGAAACTGCAACTTGGCTTGAAGTTACGTACATGTATTAATGAAAAAATTAAATAAATTATATTGCTTTATTCTTTTTTAGAATGCACTGTAAAGTAAATGAGTAGAAAATTATCAAACATAACCTGATGTGAAGTGGTAGTGACCAATACAGACTAGTTTAGTGGCGGCCATAGACACTCTCATCCAAACTCAATCAGCATAGAAGTTAAATCCAGAAGCGTAGTGGTAGTGCGTAGGAGTATTGTTCATTAGGAGGCATAATAATAATAAATTATCTACCGCATCACAATACATGAGCCTATCAGTAACATGATACTTCATAGCGGGCTATGCCGGCGGCGGTGCACCCTGAATGAATGACATAGGTTAAACAAGTTTCAATAGTTCGTCTAGCAGTTGCAGCAGTAGCAACAATATAAAAGTTAAATTAAACAGGACGACATAACATCTTTTTGCTGGGTCTTTATGTATGAAAGAAGCAAGAAAGGCCGTAACGATAACGCCCACTCTACCTACATGCATATTTATCAGCGCTTAACATCTGGTTGAATTTATGGCACAAATCTCGCAACTGAAAGGCAACTAGTGTTAATTTAATAAACCGCCGCATCTACCATGTCTGCGTTCTTAATTATGCCGTATTACTAGGTTTTATTGCGCTTGCACTGTTGACTTTTGAATACACGTTCTAAGTGCGGGCTTAATCATGTGACTTACGAGATTCTTTCGATAGGCTCGTATTTTAGGAATTTTGTAAGAGATGCAATAAAATTTTGTTACAATGTTTTTGCAGAAACGTTTACACTCGAAACTAAACACGTCAGCATACAGCAGCACGAAATTTATCGTCTATCGATAAAAAGTTCTTAAAATCAAAATTTTAAAGTGGAAAACATCGCTTGGAGAATTGACTGGGTAAGAAATTATAGACCGCAGTCTAATCAAGTCGACTGAAGACCCGAAGCGAACGAATTTAAAAATACTCAAAACCTAGGAATTGTGGAACGACTAAAGTAGGCCTGTGTCCAACAAAAGATTTCGAAAAACTGAAAGAAAAAAGATTGTATAATGATGCCCTCAAAATGCAAACCCAAAACAGCGACAAACTGGTCAATAAATGCTCTCTGAAAAAAAGTATGTTGTCCGATAATAAATTAGATTGAAATATAAATAGTAAAGAATACAATGACCGGACTTATTAATTAATTCTTAATTAGAACACGCCCGCTTCGCTCCATCGGATCGATCGTATAAACTTCTTATGTTTTATGTATTCTGATCGAAGTCGGCTAAGTTAGGAAGACCAACAATATCAATATAAAAGTTACTCTCATTAAGGTAGTAAAAAAATTATATTGTGTAAAAAACACCATAAATTAGGTAACTATATGAAAACATGCAAAGACGGACCTAGTATAGCGCCTCGAGAGAGACCTACGTCTTACAGCTATTGAAGAAAATATAAGAGAGAAGGAGAGAATTTTCGTTCTACTTCATAATAATATTGAACTCTTAAGCTTCTAGAAATAATAGATTCTAGTGTCTAGAAGCTTGCAGTAAATTAAGAGACTGAACTAACTACATCAGACCTGTGGTTTTTAAGTGCTCAATTTATCGTGTGGTTGAATTTTAATACGTGTGAGTAATACTACGCCTTTAAATGCGGGAAAGACGAAGATGTGTTCCTTTGACATAGGTAGTCGTTTTGCTTTTGACGATGCCACGATACTGCTTATATTATGAGTATGATCTTTATGAAATGATACCGACATGATTTCTATTCCTATTCTGTTAAACTTAATAGACCTTAAAGATTTAGGACTTTATCCCATTAGTGAGTGACCCAATGCAGTATCGGATCTCCTTTCACAATAAGAAGTGTGTCAGTAACCCATTAATGACCCACTATAGGGTCTCCTCTCACAATGAGAGGGTTGTAGGCCTTAGTCCACGCTGGCCTACTGCGTGTTGGTGGACTTCACATACCTTTGAGAACATTTTTTTTCTGAACTCAGGCATGCAGGTTTCCTCACGATGTTTTCCTTCACCGTAACAGCAGGTGATATTTTAATAAGAAGTGTGTAGGTCGTAATTGGCCACGCTGGCCTAATGTGGCTTAGTAAATTTTTCATTATCTTTTATTTGAAAACAATTTTTCAATTAAGTCATTATGTACTGTCTGTTTTTAACTATTCAAAAATGTAGTAATTTCCTTACAAATGATAGTAGATTCGACATTCTTGAAGAACACTTCATATTTATCTAGAATTTTAACACGTTCGTACGAATTCCTGAGTTATCCTTTACTTTGAGACATAGGGCTGTGGAAAATAATTGAGGAACATATTAGGGCTACTAGCAAACGCCGAGAAATACACAAATCTACACGACGGTATATAATAGTCCGATCAGTTTGAAAACTTTCAAATAAACGTTCTAGATCACACTATAGTCTTTTCATGATGCATATTATTTTCGTGACTTAACATTAAACTGTAACACCGAGAAATCAAAAAAATGCTTTAAGCCCCATTACTGACTAAAAAGATTCACTTTTTTCGCATTGACAACAGTCTGTTGAATCCTTCGGCTATATTCTATAGTTTTTTTATAATTATTTTTATGTTACAATCATTAACAACCATAACAACACTTGATAAAAATTTTCGTTCTTCCTTTAAAATATGTAGTTAAATTTTATTGGATGTCTGACATTTTCTCTTCATATTTTTTTTTCATATTTTACAACAAAATGGCAACCCTAACACTGCGGCGTCCCCTAAAAAAAACTTATGATCAGCAACACGTGATTCACCTCTCAGCCAGTATGTGATTCATAGCAATTAATAAACAACTAACGTGTAACGCCTCGTTAGTCGCCACTGTTTAATTTTTAATTTCATGTTTATAAATAAACGGTCCTAAGTAAAAATATTCTACATTCAGCTGTAGTACCACACGCGACGCTCACTGCTTTTCTAATGCCGTGACGGTATTAATGGGTTTCATTTTATGATCCGTTTTGGTAGAATTTATGACTGATGACAGATTTTGTCTTAATACTTGTACGTTTGTGAGCTTCGTTTTTAAGGACTTTTGATAACCATATTTGTTTTGTTTCATAAGTGTATCAAAACACAGAAAATTTATTTCTAAGTATGGAAAAAAAAATTGAAAAGCAATAGTAGGTAACATCAACCGCTAATTCCCTTCTTCTTCTAAGTCGCTACACTCTTGACAGAGTGGTCGTGGTCGTCTGTAGGTTTCCTTCATGACGACTTTCATGGGAAAATAGTGTGGTGGTTTCCCCTTGCCTTCCACACCGCAGTGATATAATCCAAAGTTCGTAGTTGGAAAGAGAAGAGAGCGCTGCTGCACTCTTTCATTGGGTCCCTTAGTCGCCTTTTACGACACCCATAGGAAGAGTTGGGTCCGCCTATTCTCACGGTTTTCTGTGCTTAGCGAAAAATAACGAGCATTTCTACTTGGGAAAGGTAAACCTTTCCAAGTTAATGCTGACCGCACCGGTCGCCTAATTATTTTAGATCGTTTACGACGGTATGATTTAGAAGTAAAACTAAACGCGCTTCCTTGTTTCCTTGAAAGAAGAAGAGTTAAGGAGCTAGCAACTGACAAAATCCTCAGAAGAAGAACGTAGGTTTATACGACTAAATAGAAGCACAACATAATTATTATGATTTATGACCACAAATTAAATCATAACCTTCCTTTTAATTCGCGTTTGTCAAGTGGAAACAGGCCGTGTTAATCTATTAACCTAATTTCCTTGCTGCTGTCGGCTACGTCCTCAGCCCTCTCATACAAAATGAGTGCTTCACTTTTAATAGGTTGCTGTTATCACGATGACTCTCTAAAACTTTGTAGACAAAGAGTACGCGCGCAAACTCATGACTTTAGAGAATTTATGGACGACGTTAGTAAGGATGCGTCGTTTTCAAGATTACATTTTAAAGATTTCGCGTCTGGAAAGTTTTAGTGCCTTCAACTCTTATGTTTACCTAAAACGTGCTTTGCTCCTGACAAATTTCAGGCAATTTCTAGTTTGTAAACTAATTTATTACTAAGATAATTTAATGGGTGTCGTCTTGGGAGCCTTCTTATTATCTATTGCCACCATCATATCCCATCATCTGACAGCATGTTCTCCATATATCGAGGCATCTTATTCATCATGAGTAGCATGACATCCACATTGAACCTCAGTGAAAAATAAAAAAATAATTTTTTTTTGTCTGTTTGTTTCGGCTACTGGGCCGATTTTGACGGGACTTTCACTGGCAGATAAAGTCAGAGTAACTAAGGCTACTTTTTTAGGATTCCACGCGGACGAAGTCGCGGACACAGCTAGTTTACTATAAAAATATCTATACTTACTATCTTCATTTCTTTTACGCTTTACACTGGAACATAGAAAAGAGTTCCAGTTCGGAATATGGAATTGAGAGTTCATAAAAGCTGTGATAGAACGTTTTTTGAATTTCGATTGGTAACATTTGGAACTAACTTCCCGAAAGTATTTTCTGATTCGAAGACACTTTTAACGGTCGGTTGGCACATTGCCAAGTTTATGTCAGCAGAAAATGTATACGTTTTATTGGGTCATGTTATTCCAATAACATGATAAATACATTCGTTTATTCACATAGCCGTACTACAGCATACTTCGCAAGCTTTATGCACTTCAGGTTGCAATAATTGCATACGATTTAAACTGAATCCCTTAGTGGCAAATAATTTGCGATTCTTACCCAAGTTGCAACTATTTAAATTTAACCCTTTAAAGGACGATAAACCTTTTATGAGGTACTAAAAATGAATAATACAGCGTTTTTAACGCAGATGTTAATTTAAGAGATATTCCAGTAAGTAAAATAAAATCACAGTCAGTGAATATCATTCGTGAAAAAAAAATACTTGTTTATTTAATTGTGTTACTATTAGGTACCTACTTACGCCTCATCAAAATCTATAAGGAATTTAACCAACGTTCCGCGTACTCAACCAGTGCACTGTTTCCTACATTACAACTGCAGGCACAGATGTGGATTAATTAAACGTTTGAATGCTTATTTAATATTAAATTTATAAATTAAACAAAACAACAAACCCAAAGAATGTAGGTATGAGTAATTTGGACTGCATGGAGCAGTGCGGGACCGAATGCGAGCAATTATTGCAGTCGCGGTGTTCCTGTTTCCTGCATTGCAACTGCAGGCACAGGCTTTAATTAAACGTGTAAATGCTAAGTTCACATCTTTGTTCCGGTTGATTTGATTGAAGCAGTTCAATTTAATTGAACATTTAAGATTGAAAGGGCCTCCAACATCGTTCATATTTACAACATATAAATATGCTAACAGCTACAGCATACAAATATGCAAATATATTTGTGATTTAGAATTAAATTTTTTTTTTAAATGTAAGCTTAAACTTAGTTTTTTAAGTTAGGTACTTACAATACAATTACGTACTAATTAGGTACAGACTTTAATTTGGGTCCTTGGGTTCTATTTCTATCTGTAAATGAACTCTAGCAAAATGTAGGCGTAACTGATCAATAAGTTTTATTCCGTTTATTATGTTTACCCATAGTTGGATCTAAATAAAACGGGCCGTCTACAATCTGACCTTTGCCAGCAATATTGCTAACATTTGTGAAGATAAAGGTCATGCGTTTATCAGCACAAAGTGCATTAGCCGGGGAGTGTTCCCTTCCGCTAGTAATTTGTAGCGAAATATCTGGTCACTAAACCTTTTTAATCACTTGTAGCACGGATTATATTTGAACTTTTTTTATAGTAGGTAAACTATCTTATACACGCGACTCCGATTGAGTGCGGTGCTGCTTGACTAGACTAAGATGGTAGTGAAAGTGAAGCAAAAAGTGGCAAAAATCTGAGCTCAACTTAAAAATTATGAAAAAAATATTTTTTTAAAATAGGTCCACAATTGGCGGAGAAGTAACCGAACATACTCGTACATGAAAAAAATGTATACCATAGAACATAGAACCTTCTTCGTTTTTGAAGTTGGTTAAAATGTAGTCTTTCAAAATATGTTGCTTATTCAGTATGTGGCCTACATTAGAAGGTTAGAGATTATCTAAGATCTAGTATCAGCGGAGTTCATTAGAAGGAGTGTTTTCTTCCGGCGACTGTTATAAGTACACTTCCCCTAATCTCGCGACCTAGCTGAAAGCTTTTCTACATTATACGGAGTACCTACCTACTCGTAAGTAGGTACGTACTACGCCATTGTTATTTAAAATGTTAAATCAATCCACATCCACAATAAGAATTGAAAATTGCAAGAGAGGCTCTTCATTTCAATTTAAAATTTAATTTTAACTTTACATTACAATTAAATTTTCCTAGTTGATTTTATTTATTTCTACCGTTAATTATTATTTGAGATTCGGTCACGTCTTAACAATTTTTCAGTAGCAGATCTGGTGGAAGAAATTTCCATGTCTTTTAAACCCACCTCACCCCCCAAGGAGTTTTTATAGTAGTGGAGTAACAAATAGGAATGCACACCACGTGATGTTAAGGTGACACGGACTTTTTAAAGATTGGACAATCGGGACATGGTCGCCCATGAGATGTAGCGACTACTTAACACCAAGGAGCATGTATACCCTTAGGTACCTACCTAATCATTTCCAACTTAAAAGAATTGTTAAACCCATAGTACCAATAGTAGTATGATGAAATAGGAAGCAGCAAATCAATTTAAAGAACGTCCAATCAGGATATAGGCCGGCATTAGTTAATGGATCCTCGTTATATTCTATCGTTTGAACGTTGAAAACTTCCTTTTTAAACATCGGGCAGCTCCGATTTGTCCCACTTGCAGGCTTTCCGGGACAGTAGGTACACCCTTTTTTAGTTTTCAAAGCGGAAAGCTAGATAATCGCTGCCCGTAAAAAGTAGTCCGAAAACTTATCGAAGTAAAGAAGGAAAATAGGAAAGCGAAAATGTTTTTAAATTGGATCTTTATTTTTTTTAAACAAATTGATATTACCTAAGATTTTAAATTTAAAACCTTTATCTTTGTTGACAAATATCACCCAATTTTTGGCCATGTGGCCAACAAACTAGATTCGAATTTCTCACGATCCACTGAAATAATAACAACTGACTAAAAACATCTAAAATTATATTTTTTATCATCAGCGATCAAAGATCTGACTGCACACTGAAATAGTTCTTCTTTATTACTAAGAAAGAAGTGAATATCAGTCCTTTATTATCGTGGTCTCCCTGCTGTTTGCTAACGGTGGGTTTTCAATAAACGATCTTCGTGTTTGGATTGAGGTTGATAGTGTTTTGTTGTGCCAAGGTACCCTTTAAAATTGCTTTGAAATAATAGATGTTGCCTGGCAACCAAACATTTTTGACGTTTGGTTGCCAGGCTCCTCTCCAAAGATCGATAAAAAGAAACAGGCCATAAGAAGATACATATTGTTTCAACTAACGGCACGTCCATGCTCCCTTGTCTCATCATTCACCCGACCTGTTTAGAAATCCACGACGTGTAAGATTACCTTGAAGACGAAACTTCATTTATGGACGGAAGACCTATTGTTCGTCGACTCGTATAAGGTAGCATTAATCCAAGTTATTCAAGTTTGGAACTGATATACCTATTTGTTGGATGATAATAAGTAATACTTATGTAGTTCTTTATGAGATTGTTCACGCAGGTACCTAGACTCTTTTTTAACTTTATATAATGAGGAACATCAGTAGGTTCGCAGAATCACTTGAAACTTCGTAAGAATGGTGCCTAAGTGTTACGAAATACATCTGTTTTTGTTTCATTCAAAAATTCGAAATAGTTTTAAAGTTATAGACATTGGAAGTTGAACAAAAATTCAAATATCCGTGAAAGCGCGCGCTTTGCGTGTGACGTAGCTAGGCTGGTCCCGCACCTGCGTCGTGGTGCCTCGCGCGCTTTGAGTATACTGAATGACTGATACCTATCGTGAGTAGGTAACGAGTTCGTCTCCCGACCGATTATTATTATTTAGTAGTTATTCAATTTTAAACATGGAAGAAGGATTTCAAAAAGAACAATCAAATAACTAGTCTAGAGTGGATGGTTTGATAGTGGCTCGATATTTTTCGAAAAATGCTGATTTCGTTGCCGCTCAAATGCGAGGAGTAAAATGAAAAAATAAGTATAAATCCAATTTGTATATCACATGATATTTATTTATTTTTTACAATAATACTGTAATAGCAAATAGGTACGTAAGTAAGTTTGTAGGTAAGGTATGTTCGAAACATATTATACTGGACAGCAAATAAACCGAGCCACCCGCCACCTTGTAACATTAATCCGATTTGTTCAGATAGTAGAAAACATGCTGATATTTGCTATCTCGATGTCACCGAGGAGCAGCTAGATAAACTTGAGCGCCTCCACATTTTGTGCATAAGGTTCATATTTGGTCTTCGCAAATATGACCATATATCAGAATATCGTACTAAACTCAAGGGGCTCCCATTCCGTCTTCGCCGGAATGCTCATATTCTTTCCGTTCTCTACAGCATTTTATTCAATCCGACCACTCCTACTTATCTTAAACAGCGCTTTCAATTTCTATCTGACACACATAAACTATCCCTACGATCTTCTGATAACCTTCTCCTAAGTGCTCCTTGTCGTTCTACCTCCTTTTATCGAAACTCCTTCACTGCCGTTGCTGTCCGTCGGAACTCCCTACCTAAATCTATCCGTCTAGCTAAGTCCCTACAACCCTTCAAGTACCAGGTCAAAATCCATTTATTTAAAATCTTGATCAGACTTTCCTTGCCCTTGCCCTTACCTTACCCTTCTTACTTTTCCCGTGCGCTATAGTCGTCAACTAGCTTCCTATGCTATGTATGTTTGTATTTTATATATGTATGTATGTATGTAAGTATGTATATATTTATATATGTATGTATTTATGTATGTACTTTTTTATGCTTTTAAATATTATCTAATGTATTTAATGATTTTTGTATTGTTTGTATATTATGTTCTATATTGTATTCTACACACCCTACCTTTTTCTCACTTCTCTCTACTGTTCAGCTCCTAATCACTTGGTTGTCTGGAAGAGATCGCTTTTAGCGATAAGACCGCCATTTGTGCATTATGCTTTTATTGTTATTAATAGTGCTGGTTTCTATGTGTGTGTACAATAAAGAGTTTAAATAACATTAATAAATAAGTAGAAAACGTACACCCATCAAACTCATACCTACAGAAAAGGTATTTAATAAGAATTAAAATGACCATTAATTTAATCTAAAGTACTTGCAGCTGACACTGTAATCAAGCAACAAACGCAATGTTAACGGTTTGCTCTGTTTTGACTAGAGTTGTGATATTGAAGGTGGTCGAATTTTCTAATCATTTCTTTGGATCATTTGCTCAAACGCGTGTTCTATACAACGCGTGTGGTATACAACACCTCAGGAAGCAGCTCAAGCTTACATTACTTCAAGCAGGCTTCGAACGCGAGGTCGCTCGCGGACTTCGAATCAGCAGATCTTCGGTGCAACGAGTTTACAGGCGTTAATTAGCATAAAACGGACTTTCTGTAGATATAAATATGATCGCTGTAAGTCTCATACTTCCTGAGAAAATCTGAAAAGTATTAGGTACAGATGGCGGGTGGCTCGGTTTATTTGCTGTCAAGTGTAGTTAAGCACTGTACCTACTAAGTACTATGGTACCTCCCAAAGTCTTTTCTCCAACTAAATGTAACCTACTCGTAGTAGGTAACGATATGTATTAACACAAGATTTGACTATATTTACACAGCAGGCAACGGGAACAGCAAACAGCTGAGCGAGTCGGGGCAGGCGGTGCGGCGAGAAGCGATTCATGCCTCGTGACGTCACACTAGCGAGTGCGGTCGAGCGTTTCTAATGGTTTCTAGCCTATTTTGTAAAATTAATATCTCGAAAACTACTTATCGTATCGAAGTAATTCTTTCGATGACTTTGATCTTATTTTATAGACTATATGATAAAATAAAAAGTGAAAAACACCGTTGTTCTTCATTCCGATAAAATCATAAAAATGGACCAAATAGAATAAGGTTAGTTGATTCGTATCACACGTCTTATTTTAACACCAGCTGTGTGTGCAGCAGCAGTGTTATTTTTGTAGGAAATTCGCGAATGTTGGTGTCGTGTTAACGCATAAATATTTCTTGAGTATGTAGCTGAGACCTAGTTTACGCCACTTGATCTATATAAAAACGAAACTGTCGGAATATGAGTTATCAAAGACTTTTTTCTCCGGTCAAATTAGCCGAAAAAATAGACGTTTGCATAATTTGCTGGCAAAGAAACTGAAACTTATAATTATGAACGTCAGTGCCCATCGATCCCAAGTGTGCGGGAAGTCTTATTGAAAGTCAGTAAAGGTTCTTTTTGTTTGCTTTCAGGTAGTCCCAAGGTTATTAGGGTCCCTGGTTGGCGGCGGCATGAGTCCGACACAGCACTTGGAGCAGCAACAAGCCTTGGTCAAACAGTTTGCAGAAATACTGGAATTCGTACTCAAATTTGACGAACACAAGGTAAGTTTGACGACTCTATTACAAATAATTACCATCCTGGTATCAATTTCTGGTGTCAGTGGACTTAAATTTTATCTAAAAAAATATTAATTGTCGAAGTACCGGGTTCATCTTGAGAGAGGCCTCTATCCAGCAGTGAACTGATAAGGATTGAGGGCTGCAAAAGTAGTGAAAGTAACATGAGACTAAAACACAAAAAAAGAGATGTCCATTGCTACCTATGCTTACGTAAATGCGTAGTCAATCACGCTTTCGGATGTCACGTTTTTGAGATCTGATCACATCCCTTTCTTTCTTACCTAGGCTTAGATACAATTTGTAAAACTTTCCCCATTTTAACAATTTTCAAATTGGCGATCGTACTAAAGAATAAAGACACGATACGAGTAGGTATATCTAATAATAGCCAAGGTATTTAGTTAGTGTTTGTATTCATAAATATTTATGTCATGACGAATTAAGGAAAATATTTGAGATAGTACTTGCGTCGTCTGTAATCAAAAACGGATGTTGGTTATGTATTTACGCCATGCATCCAACTTTACCGGTTCAAAGTTTTGATAAATTTGTTCTCTTGCTGAGCAGCGTGATAAAAACGAAGAAAAAATACAATAGTGCGCTTGATACTGTATCCGATAAAGTTCTACACAATTTTATTTTAAGAATTTAATTGGTGTTATAGTCTGTCTGACTATCGTTTCTGTTACGCAATCACTTGTAGGAACTCGCATAGAACTCGCAAACTAAACTCAACGCGGACCGAGTCGCGGACACAATTGATATGCGATATAAACAAAGCTGTAACAAATATCACAGCTATTTATAATAACAATTACGCTGATTATGTATGTAGTGTACAGTAACATAATCGCGAATTGAAAGGCCTATTGACCCTATCCTTGCAATGTCATTACTCCCAAGACGGCGCTGCAATATGCATTCAAATCGCTACTATTCCCCTGAATTTCCTCGGAGCTAATTAATTCATTGGTAATAGAAGTTCATATTTCAGCAAGCCACTTTTATCTGGTAGCACTATGAAGTAAGATACGTAGTTATTACCGCCGCCCACGTAATCCGACATGAAATTATTATGCTTTATATGTTGTGTTTCAGTAAACTTGGTTAGGTGTGGTCACGGAGCTAGGAACCTCAGAAAGGACTTCTATCCTATTTGAGGTGTTGGTTGTCTGCGCCCATTTTTTGCAGTGACCATTTAATCAGGTGGTCAGGTGGTCTGACCGCCCGTTCCCTCATCATTTACTTTTAAAAATCAATCATACAGCCGTATCGTATTCCACAAAGTAGAATTATTGTACCTCCAAAAATTTCGTCGGTTGACGTCGGTCTTCAATGTTTATACTTTGCTATCGCCCCTATCAGCGATTGTATCAATTCACATTTATTAATCATCGTACAATGGTATCTACGCATTAGTCACATCGCCAATAAATATAATTTGCAATCTACTCGATAGAAAGTGTTGGTGTATCGGCCTTGCTCGTTGAGTCATACTCAGTCTTCAGAGGATATTATCTCTTGATTTGTTCAGAAGATATATTATTAGCATTACAGATTTATAGGATTGATATCAAAGTACCTGATAGTTGACTGGTGAATCTACTGTTGACGTGATTGCTAACCTGTTGATTCGATTTTTGACGAAATTGCTGACCCAACTGTCGACTGATGAACCGAATATTGGTGAATGTCGTGTTTTGACATGGCGAGCGTTCAAATTTTTAAGCCCTATGTTACACTCTTATTTAGGTATATTATTTTGAAATCACGACATTTTACAGTGTCTTTAATAGGTTCTACATTCCCTCTACAGTACAAACTTCAGACAAAATTAAATGTCCATGCATCGAATTTTTGACAAATACTAGATAGGATTCAATGTTTAATGACCTACTTAAATTACAGTAGTCTTACTAAACCACTACACAACAATTTCGAAGTCATCCGACCTCGTGTTGACTCATGCTCTTTACTTCAGCGCCATGTTTATTTACTTTACTTTATGAGAACGCAAATTGTAATTTTCCAGTTAGATTTTCCCTAGTAAATCCCTCGTCACTTCGCTGCAAGAGTTTGGATAATAACTCCTTATAATTATCTGACTGGCTCAATGCTTCTAGTAGGTAAGCGATCCTAAGTACTCCTCCGGAGGTCACCGGTACCATCCGCACAATTCCAAACCCAGAACAACATATTGGTGTGATGAGCACAACACTATAGTTAGTAATTTTAAGGATGCGATTAGCCCGTTAGCTATTTATGAGGCTTTTCATAGCGACGACAACACTGTGAGTTATCGTAATCGTATGATGATGTTTGCAGATCCGTTAATTCCTTTAAAAACAGAGAGTTTTCTCACGTCGAGTTTTCATACGATATTGTTATGTGATTCATGGCAGATAACACGGAAACAATTTGGAATACATGGGCACCACATAATACACATTTACTTCTAAATTTTTTGTAGGTAAGCCGCCCAGGAAAGTACCTTATCACACCCTCTTGACACGATGTGAAACAGACAGCATGTTCTTCATGCCTTGTCTTGTTGTCCCGAAATTAAGTCCTCATGAATAGCAACGCACCTACACACAATCTCAGATAGGATTTGTACCCTATTAGACGTTCAAGTCCATGGACTGCAGTATCCACTTAAAAAATGTATCTATGATAAAAATCAAAGCAAGTAGTCAAGTCAACCATGTGGATCATAAAAGATCGTCGCCGTCCAAGCAATCTTAACGATCTATTAGAGGTCTACACATAACGGACAAGCACGAAGCGGAAATAATAGTTTGGTTTGCCATTTCCTTCCCCATTTCTCTCCGTTATGTTAGACGTAGCTTATGTGCTTTTCTCAGCCGAATAAATACTGAAGTATCTCGCTACAATAACGAAATTCTCTAAACTTCAGAAAAGTATTCCTTGAAGAAAAATGTTCATATTGAATGTCTGTTGACTAATGAAGCGGTAATCTGCGTTGAACATACAGTTAAACTACAAGTGGTTTATTTTTCAAACTTCAAACTGCGACGAACGTTTAGGGCACTTTTTACACCTTGGGTTACGTTACTTAAGTTTAAGAATCCCTTATCTTTTCTAGCAATAAATATAGCCTATGTTAGTAGGGCTGAATGTAGCTTTCCAATGGTGAAAGAATTTTTGAAATCGACACAGTAGTTTTTGAGTTTATTCATTCAGTTTATTCACAAACATACACACAAAAATACACATTTTTCCTCTTTATAATATTAGTGTAGATCAATAACCCCGTTCCATCTTCAACAGATGAAAACACCAGCGATACAGAACGACTTCAGCTACTACAGGCGGATCGTGTCCCGCGGGGGCCTCATCGACAAGGAGCTGCCCCCGGGCGAGGAGCCGCACATAGGCGCCGAAGTGGCCAACCGCATGTCCCTATTCTACGCGCAAGCGACGCCCATGCTCAAGGTGCTGTCGGAAGCCACCAGCCAGTTCGTCAACGACAACCAACAGGATCTGGAAAACACGACGGAGACGCTCAGCACGATGGCAAAAGTCTGCTTGCGGATGCTGGAGAATCCGTGAGTATTCAAATTCCTCGTGGTTCTTGACACTAAGGGTGCCTTTCCACCAGAGGTGTGCTATGCAGCTATGCTGCGAAGATGTGAACTCGACGCTACGAATATATGTGACCGTTTCCACCAATACTAAGCTGTGTAGCTGTGCGAGGAAGATGCGCTATGAAGATGCGCCGTCGCAAAGTAGCTGCGCTAAAGAGATACGCAGCTCGAGCTATGCGATGTATCGATAGTAGTCTACACCACTCGTGACGGGCCATAGCAGGCATCCATAGCACGCATCCATAGCACGCATCCATAACACGCATCCTTCCATAATATAAAAAAAAACATATCTTAGTTGAATCCGTTTCCACCAGTGCTACGCTATGTGCACCAATGAATATGATTGGTGGATATCAAACGCATCCATAGCAACGTAGCATAGCACATCTCTGGTGGAAAAGCACCCTAAGATTCCGAAGCGCACATAGCCTCGCTGCTTGCGTAGATCGCAAGCGAACAGTGCGGGCAACGTCGGGCGCGGTCAGTACTTGGATGACTGATCGCTATGGACAAACTAACTACACGCTAAACCACAATAGTGAAGTACCAATTTTGTTTAGTTTTTGCATGAGTATAAAATCGACAGACTGCCGACGGTTAACGAGCTACATTATTGGGAATTTTGTTCGATTTTATACTCACCTTGGGTGGATTCAGAACTAGATAGGCTGTCGAATTGTACACATGAGGTAATTTGTACATTCGTTAAAATATTTATTTTATCGTTTTAAAAGTAAAAGATTTATATGAATACAATAAATTAATGAACAATTACGGTACCACGTAAAAGTAAAAATCACGCTCCTACATCGGCCATGGACTAATGACTTTTAAAGATTGCGGAAAGTCGTTGGATTTAACAAAGGAAAGGAAATTGTGGCTCCAATTAAGAGGGGCTTATGTATGCCTCTCTGAAGCTGACAGATTTTTCTAATTTCTAATTTAGATCCTCTTGTGATAAATTTAGCGCGGAAAAGACGCAGCAGAAATCGAATGATAAAATTTATGTATTACATATTATGTGGTATAGAATAAATATAATAATCAGTATAGTTATTTTATAAATAAAATATATATTTTAAAGTAACATATTTTAAGATCTTTACAAAGCCTTAATGACGTAAGTACTTACCTTACTTATAAGTGCTGTATAAGTCATAATTTCTACATTAAGCCCGGCACGTCTGCGAATTCCCCAAGATTACTGACCAATTGACTGCTGTAATGGGTGTGATGGATGTTATACTCATACTCGTGAAATCGCAGGAGTTTCACCAGAGGTGCAGTTAGCTTCATAAATATCGTAGCGTCGAATATAAACAAACTTGTCTTATGGATAACTAAATTCAAAATCATCTTATAAAATCATATTTTGTAACTCACTCAATTTAGTCCAATTAAAAAGAAGTGTCGTTGTGTGTGTGTGTTGTTGTTGTTCTGTGTCGCTCTTGGAAGACATCACTAAGTTAGTAAACCTAATGTTAGAGGGTAGGGTACATAATGAAATCACAAACATCTTATATTAAAAAGTATCTATTAACTATTCATAAGTAGGCAGTAGGTACTTTGAGATTTTTTTAAATGTAATCTCATGATCTGATCTGTGTCATAGAAAACTATTTCTCATAGATATGAATAAAATTTATTTCAAAGAAATCTCTAGTCATGGTGAAAATTAAAGTTTGGCACTGTTATTAACCCCCGATGCAAAAGAAGGGGTGTTATAAGTTTGACGTGTCTGTCTGTCTGTGATTCGGTCGTGGCACTGTAGCTCGCAAACAGATGAAGTGATTTCAATTTAGTTTTTTTGTATAAAAGGTGAGTTACGGGCGAGTGTTCTTAGACATGTTTGATGAAAATCGGTTGAGTCGTTTAAAAGTTGTGGGGGGTGAAAGTGAGGAAGAATAACCGAATGTCTGCAAATATAATCGAGTGGGGTCTCAGATGAAAGCGCATCACGTGCACATTATAAAATAATATGTTCAATGAAAATTTTCGTTATTGTGTCGGGTTTTTATTTATTTTCAATTTTATGGTTATATTACAATAATTTGATATCTTCAAATGGGAAGGTGAAACTGCTTTTAATATTTCATCAACCACTCTGTGACACTTGTTTGTTTTGTGAAGCTGACTGTACGTTAGACTTTCTCAATATATCCCGTCATAAATTTTCTATAAATGTAGCGTATTTAAATTTCTCTTCTCCAGTGATAGAGCAATATCTTTGCCTTCTAAAACCAGTCTAGATGTATAGGTTGACATACTTCGCGATTTTACACAGAACATAGAGAGTACAGAAGTCATGCTGTACTTATAGAGTGCCTTCTGGAATATCGCATTGTAATACGTCTCTCCTGTCTGCAAACGGTCTACATTGGCCCATCATCAGTAATCATCACACGTTTAAGAGGGTTGACGAATGACATATTGTTCCGAGGGGTGAAAAGCGTCTTAAACTTCGTCATGTCACATTTCTAAATCTAAAACACGAAAGAGTAATAAACACGAAATTGAAATATAGTTGTATAAACTTGAAAAAAATCCAACACTATCTGTAGGAGTGAAATTGCAAAATACGTAGGTTACCTACGCTAAGAAGGAGAGTCTCAAAATATGAACAGTTTTCACACAAGGACGGGAAGGGGTCTAAAATCATGAAATTTTTGTGTCAAAGTAATTTATGGATGGCCCTTTAAAAATTAACTACATCGGAAAATGAGGATTTTTATAACATTATAACATTTAACTAAATGTCAAAAAAGTTACGGTCATCATAAAAGGAAATTCCTATCTCCCGTGATTGGCTATTAAGATAAGGAATTAAACTGACGGTTCCATGTCAGTCCAACTGTCGTATAACGTAATAGTGGCAATTAACATGAACATTACATTTTTATTTTCTACGTAATAAAAGGCTATAACGCATAGAATCATTAGAATGGCATGGATCTAATGACGGTTAAAGACATTTAATAAACCAATATAAATAAGAAAATGGAGGTTTTGCAGGAACTATACAATTAGACACATTGTTTACTATTTATTTATTGCTTTGTTTACTATTTATGTATTTCTGAATTACTAGCTCGTAAATAAAAAGTATCATGTTAACGTTAATTCAGGTTATAAACTACAATTCTTTTAATTTACCAATCCGTTGGGTTGTTTCTGCGTAAAGTAGGTAATAATCATGTCAAATAACTAAGAAATAAGGATACTGCAGTAATCACTATATTATCTTGAAACCCTTAAAAATTTTAATACAAAATTCAAATGGCTGCCATTTCAAAATGAGAGGGGTTAGACCCCTGGGGGGATGTTTTGTCGATGAAACTTGGTCTATTTTATGCCCTTAAAATATCGCTAGTTCGAAGCCAAACACCCTGTATATTTGAACTCTAAAAAGGGATAAAAAATCCTATATTGTAATATATAAATTTGTTCACCCGTATTTGCGTGAAAAAAAATCAAAATCAAAATCTTTTATTCATTGTCAGGCACGCTTTCGGTGCCCCTCAGGCTATCGTAGACCAGGGCCCTTATTCTGTATGACCATTCGATCTCGTATCACGCCGATGTCGTGTCTTACCCGTGATATCGCTTAAAATGTTATTCTGTATGACAACGTCAAGTGATTTCATACGACAAGTCCGTGATATCGACTGTCAAAGATATCGTGAGTTAAAACAGCGCGACCACGCAGATGTCACACAATTTCACGTCAGTTTGAGTCTGAGAAAATTAATGAAAATTTGCTAACTTAGAATTAAATAAAAATTAAAGAAAATGAGTTCAAACGATACCGTAAGTACATTAAAAACGTTTATTTTGAGCTTTTAATAGTAAATAATTGATGTTACTTACATAATAAATTAGTTAACAATAAAAAGTTGAAATGTCAAAGAATGACATTATCATATTTTTTCGTTCAAAATTTAGTCTACTTCAATAATATAGTACATAATCACAAAATAATATTTTCCTTACGTAACTAATTTTTAATTAAGTGTATTTTAGTATGTATCGGTGGTTAATTGTATTTAAATCAACATAAAGTGAAAATAATGAATAAATAGCATAGAAATTATAAAACCGATAAAAGTTCCATAAAACCGGTAATTAAGGTTTTTGAACGAATGCTGTGACAAGTTCCTAGGCATAGACAAGCTATCGTGCGCCTTATAGAATAGAAATTTAAGATTCCGTGTCGTGCCGTGGTCGTGCCGCGTTTGTGACACGAGTACGGTTTGATATCGGCACGAGATCGAATGGTCATACAGAATCACCCCCCAGGAGAAAAAAGCGGGCGGAAAAAACTGCCGGCACTCTTTTAAAATCAAACAAGAGTAACGCATATCCATCCATCCTCACAAACTTTCATATTTATAATAGTAGTACTAGGATTTAACCTTATCGCTTATAAATATCGTTTCCAGACTACTATTGAGGTGAGAAAATTTAGGTAAAGAAAATCAACCAGCGATAGATTTTCATTTCAAAATTTTTTAGTCATGATATTCTTTTTTAACACAACACACGCACTAGAAGGCAGTTAGTTACTTGTGTTTGTAATTCGATTTGCCCCGGATCTCCCAGTATTATAAACAAGGTGTCTACGTCATCGTTATTTACGTGGAATGTTTAGAAGTGGAATACTATTAGAGTAATTTAGACTGACAGCGATCTCCTAGCGACCCACTTCTTACCCAAGGTCCAGGTAGAAATGGTGTCAGCGCGGTCCCGGTTACGCACCCAAGTGTGTCCTTGTTACGGGCACAATTTATTTATTGGAGTTCCGTAGGCGGGGAATCACAGACATCCCAATGTTTCTTTACGCGTTTTACAACAGAGTTAATTGGAAGAATCGTCACGTAATAAAAAGCGTTACATCCCCTTCGTGTGAATGTCTGTCTGTTTCTCTTAAATATGGTTGTGTGTGGGTGTGTTGTCTTGTTATGGGCTCAAGGGCGTGTTTATTGGGGGTTCGTAGGCGTGGAAATATCAGAAATCTCCTTTATTTCATGCGAAGTTTCTTAACGCGGCTTGCACAGAGTGAGGCTGGATAGGATAGTAAGCAAAAATCACGTAAGCAAAATCTTTACACCCCTCCAGGTGACCAATCCCTTGCTTTATTTCTGTCTTTTTCCATTTCGTGTATCTATGTGTGTGTAAGAAAAAGAGAAAAAGAGGGATGACTATTTCTAGCGAGGGACATTTTCTTTGTTTGTTCGTCTGTCTGACAGATCTGCAAGCTGTAAAACGATTCATTTGTAGAGTCCAACCATACCTACGTATTGGCTCAAAATAAGGCTCGCTCTTGGCCTATTTCACGTAACTACGTATCGAGTATCACACATCACACCATATCACATATTCACATCCACAGACTCGCCAGATATTAGATACGTTGCCAGTGTAAGTGATAATGCGCTCACGCCATTCGATTTCTCTCTATCTACTGCATGAGCCGTATCGCGTTTTGGACGGCCATTTCCTCTTTCAACAAGCTTGTTTTTACTGAGCTACGGAATGAAAACATTTAGATACTTAATAGTGTGTTATTTAAATTTATATCGTGGTTTTATTTTATAGCGTGGCTCCTATACGTGTGTCTGTTCGGTTATTCACAGTTTACACAATAACAAAGTGTATCGTCCTTGATATCTAAATGTATTTTTAAATGTTAATTTAAAAAAGTTAACGAAATGCAAATTTGAGTACTTAATAAAGTAAGTTAAGTAACAAGGACCTCATAGTTCTGATAGTAGACGGATCGGACCTGAAATTGACCCGCTGCTGGAGATATTCAGTGTGCTTTAGGCCCGCTACAGACCTTCAGTTTTAACTGCACAGTTTTGACTGTACAGTCGAACTGTGCAGTTATAAAGCCCGCTACAGACCTTCAGTTTTAACTGCATAGTTTTAACTGTACAGTCGAACTGTGCAGTTATAAAAGCCCGCTACAGACCTTCAGTTTTAACTGCATAGTTTTAACTGTACAGTCGAACTGTGCAGTTAAAACTGAAGGTCTGTAGCGGGCTCAGTTCAACTGTACAGTTAAAACTGAAGGTCTGTAGCGGTCTTTATAACTGCACAGTTCGACTGTACAGTTAAAACTGAAGGTCTGTAGCGGGCTTTAGACGCCCGTCGGCCATCATAAATGTCGCTTTTCAAATATATAACCCGAGATGCTCTTATGCTGGCTTAAAATGACAGTGGGCAACCGTTGGATTCAAAGAGCCCAGGAACAAGCGTTGGCATCGTTTAGGTAAGGTCCCACGGTGGACTTTAAGAGGGCTGATAAATAGGTATATAGAATATTAAAACCGAATACATAAATTGAATACGAATATAACTCATTCTCTCTTCATTTTGCTTTTTCTTATTTATTTATTTATAGCTTCTACATCCGTTTCCTAAAACCTCTGATTCCGGTTTCCTGTTCAATTTTTTTAACCAGTTTTTTTTACTTCTTTCCGATACCTGCCTATAAAAAATTCGTTCGCCCTATTAAACTCAATTCGCATACGGTTAATCCGATTCCCAAATTGGATGGCTCCTCCACTTCGATGGCTCCGTCTCTCCAGAACGGCGACGGAAATACGGAGCCTGCTTCGTACGCTTATCGGATATCAAACAACCATCACTCATTCCGAACTTTTAGGACACGTACCCATGCAATGACGTACATTTCCTTATCAAGTTGACACTAACATTAGGTGTCGTAGCGATCATAAAAAATGCACGCCAATTTGATTATTGTGGAGTATTAACTTACCGAATACAATTGCGTGCGTATTCTGTTGAATGTTTTGGCCCGCCGTGTTGCCCACTGTTCCCAATATCGGGCGCACAACCATTGAAAGTGACAATAGACCTGTGTGATTTGAATGACAACATCGGCGGACAGTTTTTAATAACCGTTCGTTACAATGTCGTATTGTAAAAAGATTCGACATTGAACGCGAGTTAAAATCTTAGTTGCAAAAAGCAGGTATTTTTTAAAGGTTATGTACAGATAAAAGATCTTTTTTATTCATATTTCGGGCATTGCTGGCGCAATATGCCATTTTTAAATGAAAACGTTCAACTGATTGACCTGCTTTAATTTTGACGCGAAAAAAATTAAAACCATGCCACGAAAATGGCCTGTGGTAAATATAGGGGTCAGCTGAAACCCTAACTAGGCTGGAAACCCGCCAACTCGGCCATTTCGAGTGCTGCTAGAATGTTTCCTTCACTATAGGCGCTTCACCTTGGTAGAGGTGTGCCTAATAATGTCGGCGAAGAGGCCATCGAAGGCTCTGAAACATTTTTACCGCACAAAAGTTTTTTCATGCCTTTTGAAACATAGCCAAGAATACAAATGACTTTCGGTGCTTACTTTGATTAGAATTAGGTATTCCCCAACATTAACTGAAAACATATGTGATGTGGTAGAAGTGGCAAAAATGGTCTGATTCTTTATTTCAGAATATGTCGTTTTGTAACTGAAAGGTGTTCTTTAATTTTTAATCTATATAAGTTCCTGTTTATGATTACCTCGTTGTCAATTACCCAATTCAATGTTTAGTTTACACTCTCCAAACGCTTCAAACCTAAAAGTACTTATGTGAACTTCTAATCTTAAATATGGGGATGAATTGTTGGTCTGCCAAAAAATCAGGATATTTTATGGAAAGTAAGAATGCTTTATGGATCATACAGTTTGGAATTTTACAATAACCGTTCCATCGGTCTCGGTCTCACGTGGCGCATTGCAGTATAGTGTCCGTCGATGTCTGAATTTTCATTATTCTTTAGCGTCATTTTTTACATTGAGAGATGAAAATTGGCAATTTACAAAAAAGTTAAATTGAAAATATTAACAATTTTCGAGATAGTTTTGAACCGGCCTCGATGTTATAGGATACAAGGCTGTTTGAAACGAGGTGTAATTAGACATCTATACTTCTTATTATGCAGATGGTACAGATGAATATGTGTATCACCTGATGTTATGTGGTATATTGTCCATCTATGAGTACTGTTTGCGGTTAAAAGTAAATGAAGTTAGAATCATTTTGTTTAAACCTTAATGTTTTCTAAAACAAAGTCATATTGTGTAATTGGGTTAAGTAGCCTTGTTTAACTCTACCCTATTCCAGCCGCACTGTCCTACTTCGCCCCACTTTACCTCACTGCTGCCTACCACGGCTGTGTTGTGATTTACCACTCGTACACATGCGAAAGTCATTACCGTGGTTGGATCTTTGTTATCTGGAACAAGGTATCTATGCTATACTCGGTTGGTTCCTACCGTGCCCTCAATTTATATGTCATTTACACCGCCTGCTTGATCCCTAGAAGCTTTACAAAATAAAAATATTGCTTCCAATAAATTTTCCGAACTTAAATGCTTTATTTCACGCATGGAAAAGCTTTCGCGGTTGAAGGCGTGGTTTTATATTATTTTATGGGCCCTCTAGCCCCGACAAAAGGTGTACCTTAATTCTTTCAGGTCATTGGCTATTGGCTATACTTTAATCTTGCTTGTAGTATTAATAAAGTTTAACTTATAGTTCATGATTTCATTTCAGGAAACCACATTGTTATTTGTACGCAAGCACCATATGAATAATGTTTGTTATTCATTAACAATAAAAAGTATTGGAGGGATTTGAATTAAATTTAGTAAACCATCTATTAAACTAAATTTAGTTTATTATTTGTATTAAGGATACTCTTTTTATCTTATCCTATTTAGTAATAACTAACACCTAAGACCTATTAAATCTCCTAATAATACTTTGGCGATGACTAGTGACTACGTTTTACAAACTAATATTCGCATGAACGCTTGTTACTCCTATGACTAAACATGGACCTAATATATGCTTAATGCCTATCCTAGCTAGATTGCTCCATTATCCGAGTCCTACACTCAATATTGCGCTGGCCGTCAGCTCTGTGCGGGACAGAGCCAGATATATGCTTAATGCCTATCCTAGCTAGATTGCTCCATTATCCGAGTCCTACACTCAATATTGCGCTGGCCGTCAGCTCTGTGCGGGACAGAGCCAGATTAACCTATTATGCGCCACAGAGGCTATTGTCGCCCCTACTTCTGAGAGGATTTATTGCGGAACATATTAAACCTCATAAGATAGGTCATACTAATCGTAAATCAGATTGGTGTTACCTTTAATATAAACCCGTTGATATTATAGATGACGAAAGATTATTAAAAAAAATATAAAGTTTTTTTAGCTCGAAAAATGTAATGGATGTGTACAAATATCCATTCGATTTTACGCGTAAACGTATTAAGGCATTTCAAATACACATTATTTACAACTTTAAGTACAAGATACTCTAAATCTAAATCAAAAATCCATGCGGATGAAATCGCGGCTGCAAGTTGGTGTAATAAAGTTTTAATTATACTGCAATTAAAATAATTTAAACATATTATTGTACAAGACGGTGTTACCGCTACGGAAGCCTTCACATCCAAGCTACCCAAGCGTAGAAAGAAGAAAAATAATATTTTTCAGCTTGCTGGGTTTCCATTGAACTCGCTGCTAATTAAAATGACTAAGATAATATAATCAACTGCTTATTATGCAACCTCAAACCATGAACTCTATTGAAACAGAACAAATAAAGTCCATGCTAATTCACAGCGCATTTTCAGGGTGGTGAATAGGGGCGCTAAGCATCGGCCACCGCCATCTCATGTTCAAAGTTGGTCTTTAATTGACGAGTAGTTCGCGTTTGAAAGTACCTATGTACTTTGCAAGACAACAGAATGCAGTATTCTAACTCTAATTATTCGGAGCAGACAAAATAAGAACATGGTGGGTAATCCCTTGCCAAATTGCCGGGCACCGTAAAAAATAAAATTTGAAGTCTGCATTTATGTCAAAATGACGATCCAGTCTGGGTTAGAATGAAAGGCTGAGTCCGTGAATTTTTTGACCTAAAACATTATTGCAATTTTATAATTGTTTTAAAAATTAAAGATACATAAATGTATTTATCTGGCTAAGAACCGCATACAACAGTTGAGTCAACGGTCGGACCAACAGTTGAGTTAACGGTCGGGCCAAAAGTTGAGTTAAACGATCGGGTGAATAAATAGACAAAAAACTGTGAGGTCAACGTTATGTTCAGGCAGAATAACCTCTGTAAGATTGGCTAGCCAAGCCACCCACCAAGTTTATATAATGAGATTAATCTTTATTTTCCTTGCACAATATCTTGTAATTTCTACGTCAAAGAAATTACGAAGAAGCGGTGTCAATACAACCACCAATACGAGCAGGAAGCGTGTTCCCGTGTGCACAATAACGCCGGCTTAGCTCGATGCCTTCTGTCCATCTGAGTTATTTCGCTCCACTGACTGCAGATATACGCGTTGCTGGAATTGAAATACCTAGTTCGCTTATTTCAAATGCATGCGTCCAGTGTTTACCTAGCTATATGTGTTGTAAGTTTCAAAATGTCAGTAGCAGAGATAAGTTGAATTTGTATTGTTTGTTTATCCTGTTTAAAGCTGGATGTTACATTAAATTGTCTATTAAATGCGGAGATTTTTTTACTGACATATGACATACTATCGATTGACGAGTACCAATACTTTGACGAAAGTGTTCATGCTCGGGGCACAGTAATGATGTTAAATTGCGGTGCAAGAAGGGGAGATGTCTTCTGAACCTCCACCAACGTAGTAGAAGAGTAGCTACTCGTAGAAGTAGAGAATGGGTAGGTAAGGTCAAGGAGGATAAAGTAAGAGGGAAATTTGACCACTTAAATCCGGTTGTGTGGACGCTCGCTTGATGCTTTTGCTTAAATAAAAGATAACCATATTAAGTAGTCTTTGAAACGAATTCGTGATGCTCGTGTACGAATACACGATATACTATTAAAAAAACACGGGTAGGTATGTTTGTTTTCCTATGTTATGTTTACCCAACAAAACGGACGGCCGGGGTTTATGGCACAGTAAAACTATAAGTATAATACGAATATAGATTCGGGTCGCCTGACACCGTTCATACAACGGCGTACACACCAAAGTAACTACTCGTTACATTTCTTATGCCGCGTTTCCACGCTTGCCAAGCCTCGACAAGCCTCGACAAGCGCAAGCGTGGAAAGAGGGCGTTTGGCTTGGCTTGCGTAAGCTTGTGGTCGCTTGTATCCGATCCGGTCTAGTGTCGGTTTTTGGACACAGATCAAAGGGCGCTTGCGGCAAGCGCTTGCGTCGCGTTCACACGTTGGCGCGCGCTTAGTAGCCGCTGTGATCTCGCGACGAAAGCACGTATGTCTAGTTCTATCTTAAAAATGTTAGTTACGATACTCCTCCGAAGCGGCTAGACCTATTTTTATGAAATTTTACATGCATATTCAGTTGGTCTGAGAATCGGCTACTACCTATTTTTCATACCCTTAATGATAAGGATTGTCCACCCCTAACATTTTTATTTTATTTTTTGGACAATTTTTTTTATTTTTTAATAATGTGGCATTAAAAATACATACAACTCTAAAGTTTCACCCTTAGTTATTTTAGTAATTTAATAATGTTTCATCCCGCTCGATAACTTATAATAATATGGCAAAACAACGTTTGCGGGGTCAGCTAGTTTGGAATAAAAGTAGGAACCAAACGTAATGGCGGCTACAAGTTCGGTGTCCGACATGCTTGGATGTACGCATCACACTGACGCGTTCACAAGCGTGTAAACGGCTTCCAAATGCCAATCGAGATTGGTGGACGCTTGGGGCTTGTGGACACTTGGCGAGCCTTGGCAAGCGTGGAAACGCACCATTACAGGCTAGGGCTGCCAAACATACTTGGTTCAACGGGACAAGTTTCGTACACCATTTTGGTCAAATTTGTATGTCTAACTCGTAACAAGAACCTTATTTATAAAAAACTTTTTTAATAAACACTAAATGAATGATAAGTCCCTTCAGTCGTCTCAACTTATGGTATTCCTATTGTGAACGTAAAATGTATCAATTTAAATTGAGAATGGCTTCACTTATAAAACTCGTGGTAAAATTTTCCTTTTGATTTAATTTTTAACATGTTTACAGTAATTTCGTAGTTGGAATATTAATTTGTCATTAACACATATTTTAGTGGGCTATGAAGCGAGTCTGTTTATGTGTTTTATTTTGGGTTAAACATTTTTTTTTCGTAACCCGTTTTGAATTCCGCTATTTGGACACAGGTTCCCGGTAATAGTTACTTACCTAGTCATGCTCAATGTTACGAATTTCATTTATTAGCTTACTAGTGAAAATATATGTATATGATATTATATGATGCCTGAAGAAGACAGGGGAAAACGGTTGGACAGGACCCTCGTTATGTAGGCACATAATCTGCCCGACCATAAACACGTTCGTCAAAGTATTCGTAGTTACTGTCTGCCATTAGTATGGGAAGATGTCAGATAGACTGACATCATAATAATTATGAAACACTAGTGACTGACCGAACTTTTACCACCTGTGGCCCGAGCATGAACACTATATGCTCGGGACTGCCTAGTTTGCTAATCATACAAAATATCAAAAAAAAGGTTAATTTTCGTTTTCAGCAAGCTAGTGGCCCAGTTCAGTCGCGAGGAGACGTCGCTGCTGGTGCTGCGCGTGATGGTGGGGCTGATCATCCTGTACGACTGGGTGCACCCCTCCGGCGCGTTCTGCCGCTCCTCCTCCGTGGACGTGAAGGGCTGCGTCAAGTTCCTGCAGCAGCAGCCGCAGCCCAAAGCGGAGCCGCTGCTCAACGCACTCAGGTATGACCAGCCCTCGTTCGAAGATCGGTTTGTTTTCAGCGATGGCACCTGGTCTAATACTGACAGGCAAGTGACAGAAAGTCACCTTTTCAGGACTTTTTCTTCAAGACGAGCGATACGATCTGCTCCAACTGATTGGGGGAAAGTGGGAAGGAGAAGGAAGTCATACCTGCAAAACATGAGGGAGTGGACCGGAATAGCAGTACGGCCATGCAAATAAGGAAGACTTTAAAAAACTGATTGTACACCTTTACTAGTCGGATAGGCAACCAAGGAAGAAGACGAAACAAGCCTGACTGACGAAGTACACCCGTTCAGTAGGTCGCAATGACACCGAACCGACCGAATATGTCCAACCTCAAGTGTTTGCTGGTGCTGCGCGTAATGGTGGGACTGATCATACATCATGAGTTGGTCAGGAACGTAGACTTATACTGACAGTCAAGCGACTGAAAGTCTCCTATGAATGTACCTATGTTTGTATTAACCAATGCTACTGTAGGATCAGATCTCCTTTGACACTGAGCAGTATGTATGTATACCTTAGTCCACCAATCCGTGTTGGAGCAGCGTGGTGGAGTATACTCCGGATGTGGGGTGAGACCTGTGCCCCACAGTGGGACATAAAAGATTGCAGCCATACTCTAGACCACATTTAAATTACACACAATTAAATTATGTATTAGTTATAAGTTTTCAATTGTAATTAGTACTAACATTAGTTTTTATTTTATTTTTAAATTATTAAAATGTAATATAACTTCATAATTTGCATATCTGAGAAGGTGAATATGGATTGATCAAAATGCCCTGTAAAACCAATAACTAACCCATATTCGTGCAATCATTTCACCACCACGCAGTCCTAGTGCGAGTTGGTAGAATTCACATGCCTTTAAGAACATTATGGAGAATGAAAATCGGAAATCAACAGAGTGCCCTAATTGCCCTAATTGGGCACTAATTTTAGGTGTCCCATTTTTGATATCCAACCATATAAAAATCTATGCTTTTAACTGTAGCTATTGATTTGTTTGTACCACAGGTATACCACCAAGCACCTCAACCACCAGTCGACGCCCAAGAACATAAGAGCGCTACTGGCCGCGTGAGGGCACCATTCCAGCCTTGCATGTTGCTGTGGGGATTGATCGTGACAATAATTACGTGGGGATTTCTCGTCGGCGATTATGTTGCTCTAGTTACGCGCTGACGGTTTCGGCTTGATCTCCTTATTGCTTACGCGGTGGTTCTCAAACTGTTAGTCGCGGCACTCGCATCTGAAAACTTCGCGGTGTTGAAGAAAACTTGTGAGGCGATAATGCCTACTTACTCGACAAAATAATTGCAAAATGTCGGAATAAAAACAACTATAAAAGCTAACATCCTTCTTACAATGCAATGTAATAAATGTGAAAATTTGTGAAGAATGGACGGATGGATGTTTGTTACTTTTTCACGCAAAAACAGCTGAACAGATTTGGTCGAAATTTTGTATGCAGGAAGTTCATAACATGGATTATATAATATATTTTTATCCCTCACTGGACCCAGTGCCACGCGGTCGAAGACGCGGGAAAAGTCTAGTAACGAATAAAGAAACAAAGATAAAAAAGCTGTTTTGGCATTCTGAATGTTTCGATAATGCTGTGGTTTATAAAAAGAAATATAGGGGTTGTCAGAGTTTTACGGGTGACGCGGCTAAATAGGTTGGGAAACACTGCTTTAGCGGTTACGATTCCATAATGTCCGATATGATTGCCGTTCTTAACATAAAATTTTATAATAAACGTGTGCAGGGTTCCTATTCAAAGGATGATTATTTGGTGTTATTGTTGTTATAGAAAATTATAATTATAGTTGTGTGTCCAAGTTGTTGGTTAAACAAGCAATAAACGATATGTTGTATACATTTTATTATTATTGATGATGTTTAGATATTTTTACGAATGAGATCAAGCCCGAATCGCAGAAGTAGATCAATTAGTGCGTAGTTTTAAATAGAATAAGAAAAAATATTGTAGTCGAATCCAGAACTATATCAATCATGTTATAAAGGTTTTCTCGTGTAAATAGATCGATAAAAAAACTATAATATTTAAATTATCGATTATTGAAAAAATGTCCTACAAAACGAAATAACAAAATATTTGTATTTACGTTATTATTGTGAACAAGTGATATTTTCAAGTTATCGTGTACGTGGTATTTAAATGCACAAAGTTATATTACATCAATTTTAAATAGATATAACATGCTTCAAAAGCAAATTGTATTGCATACTATTAGATATGAGAAATCTTTCCCGGCCCCGCACAGTGCAAGGCTAGTGTATCCCTAGATACGTCACAACACTCAGAGAATTTATAAAGCGAGTCGCAAATGTAATTTAGCTTAATGTACTCTAATTGTAAGTAATTATTATGATATTTCACTAAGATACTGAGGAAGTATTATTCATAATGTAATAATAGAAATCGTCGGATGGAGCAATTCACCAGTGGTTCCATGTAGTAAACAATTTTATTGTCATGTTCATTATTTTAATCTACAATCCATTCTAACTGGGCATTGGTCTTCCCGCAAAAGTACCTTCATCTGTATTTGAACACTGAAAATTGATCTTTTAATGTTCACAAAATCTTAATAAGTAATGTAATAAAATTATAATAAGTTTAGATTGCAAGAAATTTACATGGTTGAAAACCCTGAAAACATATAGGAACTTTTTATCGTGATACACAAAGGGAATCATAAAAAGCGTGTAAAAAAAGGATTTAAAACCAATTTGTGATTAACCAGATACGATAATTCAAATCGATACAATTTCCAATGTTCAAAGTATCAAACTCAGAGTAAGTGTACTGAGCATACATCCAGATACATTTTTGGATCATAAGCCCAGGAACGTAACTTACACGTCGTTCGAAAAGACTGAAATATAATGCTCTGAAAACAATGAGTCACTTATCAGATCCTTGGAAGATTTTGGATAAATGTTTTGCTATTAATTACCATTAAATTACCTAGATTATTTCATAACTGTAGGCTTTTTATGAAGCCCGAGGCTATATATAAAATAACAAACAATATTGCCTTTTTAATGTAATAAGTATGTCGTTTTACTAATAAATAAATGCATATACCACTGCCTTGATGTTATCGTAGTAAATTTAAATGGATTTTATATGGTATGTTTACTATTATGTATAGATTGGAATAAGTAATATAAGCATGTACGCCCGTTTAAAGTTTTATTTGAGATATATTTACATGGATTGTATTACATAATTACGATTATTAATTATATAGCTTAGTTAATTTAATACCTAGACGAGTGATCTCGACTTGTCATTGCGATCTATAAAACACCCTTTTACTTAATTCCGTTTTTACATTTCGCACCTTTAGAATGAAAGTGACACAATTCAAAAATATCGAAAATCGAGTTATCGTCATAAAATGACATAAAATGAAATTCTTAATCTAACAATAGTTCAAACATAGCCATATTCAAATGGGAACAGGACAAAACTGTTATATCCGTCACTTTCTTACGTGGCGAAATGCGGCCCCATGTCGGGGGGGAAACGACTCTGTTAGTGTTATGTTCTCATCGCTGAATGCAGGACGTCGCGCAGTCAGCCGGGTAGTGACCTATTAGGTCGTTTTCATAAAAATTTATTTGGTCTTAAATGACGCATTACCCACTTTGGTATCCCATCATTTATTATTTATAAGGAAAAAACAGACACAAACCATAAAACGTAAATAAACAACATTATATTGTCACAACGAAACAGACGTAACTCTTAAACATGCACATATTAAGACATTATTTTTGTACAAAAAAAGACATATCTCCTAAAGCGTCAATTTTTTTTCATCTTTTTTGGTCGTAAAATGACAGACATAATAAAATAATTTTATTCTATATTATTACATTTAAAAATATATTTTTTTTTGTGACACAATCATACCTGAATGTATTTTTTATAATTTGCAGCATAAATATAGCCACTGACTTAAACAATCATGAAATAATAGACAAAAGACTATGGAGGTGTCAAATGTTGCGAACTTCTTTTGCGTTTTCCCAAAAATTTGCTTTTTTGAGTTACGTCGTTTTCATTCTAAGGGTGCGATTTGGTGGTAAAAATGGGTGCAAAATGTTGCAACCACAGGATTTTGAGTAACCTATATAATTATGTACCTAGTTATTGATCTTGTCATGTCGAGACTACACGCCCAACCTATAAATAAATTAATGTTATTAATCCATTCATGTCGCTGTAAACGCTCAAATGCTCCGTTAATAATCCTATTCAAGTCTATGTTGGTTCGTGTACACTATTTTGATGTTGTCTCTATGTCTTCCACTTGATTCGGTTATTCCTATTTCTAGTATAACATTGATTACTTCCGATCAGCATTATTATAGCCACTTATTATTGCAAATTATTATTATGAACTATATAATTCATTTTTAATATAAAACTACCAATGATGGGCACCTGATATTTTCACTGTAGCCAACGAATGCAGCTTCAAAATTATAATCATCATCTAACAAATACAGCCCGAATTTACTGTTGTAATAAATACCGTTAGTCCATCGGGTGTACCTGATATCTTGGTCTAAGGCCCTACTTAAATTGAGTTTCCTAACAAATTTTAAATTTTGCTATTATCTTATGTAGGTAGTGACTCTAATATACAGAACTTAATTGAATCGATATCCATTTCCAAGAAATATTAAAAAACTTGAATCATTAAATATACAAAATATTATGACTTAAAATTAGTTCAAAATATTATTCTCTATTCCCCACTAATATATTTACTCAATTGAGTGTATGCATTGTTTAATCTGAACCGAACTTAATTATAATTAAGTAGTCCCTTAGATTCTAACTGCACTTGTTATTCAGTTATCTTAGTTAGTCTATCTTTATTATTAATTCTATTTTATCGAATTTAACTATTGTTGTTGAATAACATTTGAGCACAAAGTTAGAATGACATGCTTATAACTACTACACACTAGTTTTTTATAGATGCTGAGCTGAAATGTCACAAATGTATGAATAGCGCACGTCCACGGCTTAAAGCGGGTCCTGACTTATGGTGAATTAAAAATACCATTTTTTTGTACGGACGTTTTATGTGTGCATAATCAAAGCTTTTCCTTCATACCTTTTCTTGAAATGGCTCATGCCACTAGACTTAACTCTTGAAACGCTACCAAGACTTGCTTAAATAAAAAATGATGTATAGCTCATGTAACACAAGTCAGGACTAGACTTTATTTGTATACCATAAATAATATAGTGTGTAGGAGTGTTGTATGTAAGTACTAAGTATTATACTTAAATCGTTAGTTGCATGTATTGATTGCACCTTGGCACAATGTTGTTGTTTATGTAACGTGAGTGATATCTTGTTGAATGTCTCATAATTTCTATGACAAGGGATTATCTACATTTTATCGGTTCGATTCGACAGCCCGTTACTTTCGCGATAAACAGAAAAATCCATTTATAAATAATGTTTATTATGATGATGGAAGCGAGACGGGTTTTTCTGTTATATTCAAAAGAATAAATGAAGCAATGGAACTGAATGAATGTAGGCAGTCCTTTGATGTTATATGCAATATATATAATTTTCTGCGCACTCATTCTAAGTAGCATTTAATATAAGGATTTGATTATTTGAATTGAATTATGATAAGAAATCAAACACAAAATTTACACTGCCCAGAGTCAATGTTGTAATCTATTTTTATAAATGTCAATTTTTCCATGTCACTTTGTAACTGAAAATAATTAATACTCCGGGACGAGTCTAAACATTGTGTGTTTATATAGGACATTTGTATCGGTTTCTTTTGTGTAAATTTTAACTAAGGGAAGCAAAACGTTAGATAAAATCCATGTATAGCCCGACCAGGACCTTACCTTGCCATATAACAGATGGAGTTATTGGTTTTAAATTCAGCTCTTGGTGATCTGGTTGGCTGGCAATAGTGGGAATGCCAGCAACGTCTTGCATTAAAGCCAATGAAATTGCGTACAACACTTAAAGAAAATTGACACACAGAAAAAAACTAAATGCTAGTTTGGCTATGTTACAGAAAATATAACCCACTGAAATAACTATACCATTTTCCTGGTTTGGCTATATGGTTACTGAGAATGTAGGTGTGATAGCGTTGATGTAAGAAACTTATGTATCTATTATAAGGCACCGGGAGTATTGAAGGTATGAGGCGGGCTTCTTTTTCAAAGATAACTCCTGTATTGACATACTTTTCGGAAGACTCTTAGTAACTCTTAGGTACCTTTTAATTTATTCTAGATTTTTTTCTAAATTTTAATAAAACATTATTGTTTGTTTCAATTTGAATAGATCTTTTAAAGCCATTTTTAAAGTGAAATATTCTTGCTTCTAAAATTCAATTATAGTAAATATTTAGCAAAATATTCTAGAAAATACATTTAATAGTGTTTCAAGAGGTTTATGATTGGTTATCTCTTTAAGTCAATTGTTTAAAATAAACCTAAATAATTTGTATGATATAATATTTTTCTTAGTTAACTTTTATTTGTTGTATATAATAAACACACCAAAGTTATAAATAATAAACTTATTAGTCCTAATAATTTGTTTTATTTGTACAACTTAAATGATTCTTCTAATAACAGTGAAAAACAATACTCTTAACTAATATTTACAATTCAATAAATAGGGTGGTATGGAGGTTCAAAACACATGAAACACATTTGTCTGATTCTAAATCTCAAACAAAAGTCATGCAGTTGCTCAAATGTGACCAGTCAGTTATTGAATTACAATAAAATCAGTCAGTCTACAAATTTTTGGAACAATTTATGTCTCAAACCTCAAGAATTACCATTCAATTTTCATTGTCATTCGTTAATGTCTTGTTTATGAGTACATAATCTTACATCTTATTGATGTTTAATTTTTTGGTCTCATATAAATAATGGCCAGCTTCAGTTATACTTCAAGTAATGAGGCCTAATAATAATCAAATTTATGTAAATTGGGTAAATCTGAGGCTATAGGACATTTAAAAGTATTGACTTGGTAATTTGTGATCCTAATTATTAGCTGGTCGAGGCTTCAGAATCAACTTGCCAGTTTCATCGCATGACATGTTGAAATCATTGAGGACAGAGCGTGTGCGAGCTGTAATAATGCTTGGTGCAATCACTTTTCTGTGTATTCCCATCATGAATAGCAACACTGAAAAAAATCATTGCATTTGTTATCAATGAGCCTAAGACCTCTACTAGACAGTGGGTAACCATTAGATTCAGAGGGCACAGGAGTGGGTAGAGTGGTGCAGATTAGGGGAAGGTAATGTCCAGCAGTGGGCTTCTAAAGGCTGATAGAGAAATTAAGATAATCACAATTTACACAGTACATACCAAGAAATGTAGAAGTGAACGCAAAGAAAGGATGATTCCACAGAGACTGTGTCAGTGACACTACTGGAGTAAATGGATCAGTCAGCCAATGCCACGCGGCTATAGCAGTACAAACTGACACTACCGCCAACAAAACTGAAAACAAAATAATCATAGTGACAAGGTGATCCAGGAATTATAATCATAATTACTACCTTGCAACCGCGACTTCATCTGAGTTGACCCAAGAATTTCACACAGAGAGAGATAAAAATTATCCTACATGTTAATTTGACTTTATTATTTTTGTCATGATTACAGAGAACACTAGTACAATAAAAAGCAAAATTAAACATTTTGAAAAAAGCCATGACTGTTAAAATGTAATAGGAAAATAACAATAATAACTATTAAAATATTATAACAATAAAATATCTCCAAATTATTCATGTTACTATGAAACTAGTTCCTTCAATGGCAGTTGCAGATGGATTTTCTTGGGTTCAATTTCTTGTTTTTCAAGTCAGGAGTTTTTTAATTTTTTTATCTTTTTTCTATTACATTTTAAAAACTGTCATGGGTCTTTTTTAATTTTGCTTTTTATTCCAAACTTTAAAGAGCAAAGTTACAAACATAACAAAATAAGAAAATTAGTTGTAATTTAGACTGTCTATCCAAAGTACTTCTACGGTGCATGACTCCAAATTAGTCCAGTAGTTTCCTAACCTATTACCTATACCATTTTGCACAAACACCCTCTCACCCCAAACACAATTGTGTGTTGCTATTGTGTGAGTTCACTTGTTGAGAAGCTATAAGAAAACTTATTATGCAGACGATACTTAGTAGTGGTTTGATCTTGACTGTTAGTCAAGTAATTGTCCATAGAGTGATAGTTGTCTTCATCAGTGTATATTATGGTCTATTGGTGTAGCACATGTTCTTAGCCTGCTGTACACTGTACAGAAAGTGTGCTTGATGGTTACTGTCTGCTACACAACGCAAAACATAAGGACACACCTAGCTCTATGTGACAAGTTGAACTAATGGATTACTTACTCCTCCATCTCATGGTTGCTGGCTGCAGACATGCTATCACTTCGGTCAGACGTCGCTCAAAAGCTTTTAAGTCTGTAAGAATCCCTTGGAAATATTAGATGTAATTATTTACATGAGTGTGATGTAAATAACCATTGTAACATGAACAGTTTAACTTTAATATTTTTTGGATCCTTTTAAATTAAAATATTTAGTTTTAGCGAGTAAATTGCGTGTGAATGCTTGATGCCGCCTATCATTTATTACAATTATATTTTGGACACGCCATTCGAGTCGCCAACACCGCGGGTAGGTCTATCGAGACCCTGATCCCAGCAGGTCCCACCAAGCAGGTCTCAGCCCTCAGACACTGAACAGATAATCATAACAGATAATCAAAATCATACATCAGCAATGGATTTAAAAAAATTTCTTACCATCACAAGCCGTTTGTTCAAGTGACATATTGACAAATTGTACGACGAAAACTGTAACAATATTCCAAAGTATCACCCAAAACAAAAAACAAAATTTATTCGTTCGGTAATAATTGAGTAAATTTGTTTCATTTGAACATTATAAGTAATAAAATAAATAAACTATTTCAGGACAACACAGTACCTAACTCACTCCGCTCAGTGACATTTAGTCATTTACCAAAAAATTGCCAAAAATACTTTAAAATACCAAACAAATTCAAACAATCAATATCAAATTAAAATATAACAATAGGTAATGTCAAATCATATGTCATGCATGAATGACAGTGATATGACATGACTGATTGAGATTTTATGCGCTCACAACACTATCCTTACCTTTCTTTCTTAAAAATAAGGACGGACAAAGCGCGCTCCACATTCTCGGCAAAACTACACGAGACATAGCGAATACGAGAGTGTGGAGGACATATTCGGCAAGTCTCGCCTATGTTCGTGCAGTCTCCATCCCGTGTCGGTATTTCGTAAGAATCAAAGGGCTCTCTGCGCGAGCGAGAATGTGGAGAGCTGCTCTCGTCTCGTCAATAGTTTTGGCGAGACCCGAGACAAAAACTCTCGTGGAGAATGTGGAGCGCGCATAAGAGTGGAAATTTTATAAGAAAGTAAGGTAAGGATAGTTTGGACGGCCCTTTTGGAGGATCGCGAGACTGGCATCTGGTAACACTGAGCAGTGCCAGTCAGTCAGTGTCAACGTCAGTCAACATTTCAACAATCAACAAGGTCAACAACAAGTTTAATCAAATAAAAGTAGGTAGTCAAACCATTTTAAAAGCATTAAAACTAGGTAACTAAACCAAAGTCCAAACTCCAAAAGATATTTTCAAACAATACAGGTAAGAGAGATAATAATTTACTTTTAAATAAATTCTTATTTCACGTACGTTTCACTAATTTTCCGCTATTTAAATTAATCGCTCATATAAAATCTGATTTTACTATAAAGCTAAAATGATGTACGTTAAAATTTAAAATTATTTCTCTGTCATAATAATATTCTATATATTGTATCTTCTCGTTATTGTGTATCTTCTCTTATTCTATATACCTATTGTATCTTCTCGTTATTGTGTATCTTGTCTAGGTATCTGTTTTTACATTGTAGGTAATTATATTTTATGGGTCCAGCTAATGCTGTAAATTTAATGTTTAACAATATTTCATTTAGCATGATCATTACTTTTATTTATCATTAAGAATATGAATGTTTATACCATCTAACTCTTAGTAATAAAAAATTAAGAATTATGAACACAGATCTAGATCTAAATAGACAAAATATAAGGAAACAACACAAGTTAACCGAAAAGAAGACCAAAATTGCCACTTTTATATTGACAACTTAGACAATCAAAGAACATTTTATTGATGGGAATTTTACATCAATACAAAGCTGAATCAGCAATAGAACGAATATTATAATTTATTTAATTAATAATTATTCATCATCATTTGAATTATTTTGTATTCATCATAGTAATGAAATGCAAACTCAAATATTTTGACACGAGAAATACTTACTTGTGTGAGCTATTTAGATCTTTATCTGTGGGAAAAAAAGTAGAAGGTGAAATAAAAAGATAAGAGTAAAAAAGAGTTGAATATGAGTTTATTACTTTAGTAGCTGACCCTAAAAAAAGAGTTTAATAATAGCTGACCCCTGGCACATATTATGCATCAGCTTTGATCCACCATTAAATGCGTGACATGTTGGACATATTATTATAAACCTTCATATTGAATTACTATTTGTAAAAAAGCACCTTAACATTTGTTGTGTAGTTTAAAAGATCTAAATATACATAATGGTAGAAAGTAACTTTATTTTGTTACTAGTTACATTAATTAATGATTTCCTAGATTTTTTACACTATCTTATTATGATATTACACTTGCTGACATAATTAACCACCCACTCTTTTGAAATCAAATTTTTTCCAGTTTACCATTTTAATTGGAGACAACACTTTTTACCAAAAAAATCATAAATACTTAAGCTCAAGGAACACTTAATGACAAACAGACCACTTTAATAGGGTGTGTGGTCCATTTTGTTGGTAAGTGTAATTGCAGGTCAATTTAGATTTTATCTATCCAAGGTAGAGTACCTTGATAAGGTGACACACCATTCCAAGGTGATACACCATTCCAAGGTGATACACCATTCCAAGTATCCAAATAAGTAAATTTAACGTTTATACAAAGAGTCGCTCTCCCTTTCTCCTGCCTTTTCCTTCAATGTTAATGTTAATGGATGCCAAAATTTTAAATAAATCTTCAAAGTGCCTTCAAATAAAAAAACAAACACAAAAACTACAGCATTATCATATTCATAGAGGTGTATTATTCGTGTGATTTATCATAATAACGATCATTTTTAATTTTCCTTTTAAGTTCATATTGCATTTTCCTTCTAGCTGTTTCATTGTTTCATTTACACTTGCTTTTATTACTTAATAAAATATTTTGCTAATTATTGCTGAGCTTTGATTTAAAGTGAACTTTTAATCTGTCTCATTTTCAGGATGTTTTCATTAAGACAAGTAGTTAACAATGTGAAGAGGGTAGTCCCAAGTTTTAGGCTGATGGCAAGTCAAGCAGGAGGCCCACTGACAGACCTAAGAGTGGACAATGATGGAGTAGCCATACTGACCATGCAACGAATGCCCGTTAACAGCCTCAACTTGGAACTGCTCCAAGACCTTAATAAAGCATTTGACGAAGTAACCAAGAACAAAGCCAGGGCCTTGATCCTTACATCGGTAATTTTTTAAAATAAAATTTGTTTTCTATCAGCAGAAAAAGAAAGTATCCACATAATATGACAATAGGATTTTAATGTGATGATTTCGAGGCATAAAACATTGTATGATAATTTAAAGCTATCTAACTTTATTTGTAATGCCTTTAAATATGGAATAGTTCTTGAAATTGTTGCTTTGAAGACAAAAAAAACTAAGGATTTTAAAAATAACTTATTTACAGCGTTTTTTAATAAACTATGTTGTACATAAATTACTTAGTTTTTTGTGCTGTGTAGGTATGATGTGAATAATAATTTTTTGCACCATGTGGTTTTGAAGCTTAAACAATATACAATTAATTATGTACATAATAATTGTACCTACATTTGTACTTATTTTTATATGATTAATTTTAATAAACTGGACTGCCAATGAATTTAAATTATATTATATTTGCATATCATAAAGTATAATAAATAAATATTGTTGTAATGTAAATAATGTATAATTGTGGAAGTTCTTTTAAATTGCTACATGAACATAGTAGTTAAATATTTAAGCTGACCTGGCACACTTTGTTCTGCTAAATATAGAAATTTCTACTTTCTTTTCAGATTTTCTCACCATATAAACCTTATAAGTCCTTGGTTATACAAACATATCAAAACTAAAATGAACCAAATCGGCCTATTAAAGATTTTTTACTGATTCCAAAATTTTGACGTTTTCTAGGCATCGCCGACAGTGTTCTCTGCCGGTTTGGACATAATGGAAATGTATAAACCAGATTTGAAAAGGGCTGAAGTATTTTGGACTACTCTGCAAGAAGTTTGGCTGAAGCTGTTTGGATCTAGCTACATTACAGCAGCAGCTATTAATGTATGTTTGTCTGTAACTCATTAGTGACCCAGTTCAGGGTCAGGTCTTCCTTGACAATGAGAAGGATATAAGCCTAGTCCACCATGCAGGGCTAATGGAAGTTGGTGGTCTTCATATGCATTTGAGCACATTATGGAGAACTCTCCGGTGTACTGTTACAGCAGATGATATTTAATATTATAAATCACAAATCATATTGTATATTATTTTATAGCACAAGTGACATAATCCCACCAACATATCTTTTTAATTTAAATAGTGATTTAAAAAAAGAAAGACACAAGTATTACAATAAGTAAATCAAATATGTACACATAGAATGATGAAATTAATTTTTATTAACAATAATTGTTTTAAATAAAAAATATTGCAGGTTGTAGAAAAATGGTGTGTAAAAATGCAGACCATGGCTTAATTGCTGGTTTATTTCACTCTGAGCTATAAATTTTTTAAATTATTTTCAGGGTCACGCCCCAGCTGGTGGTTGCCTCTTGTCCATGTCGTGTGAATACAGAGCCATGGTGTCCGGCAAGTACACAATAGGTCTGAATGAGACTGCTCTGGGCATCATCGCTCCTGCTTGGTTCATGGACACTATGTGCCACACCATCCACATCAGGCAAGCAGAGTTGGCCCTTACTCTTGGCAAGCTGTTTCCAGTTGAAGAAGCGCTGAAGGTGAACAGAATTTATTATAAATTCCACTTTAAATTGCATCACATCACATCCTAGGCTTTGAATCTAAACAATATTGAAGCAGCATGTTTGTTTTGTCTTGTCATTATGAACATGCGTTACTTAGTGTATGTGGTGTAACAAACATTCTCACCAATAATAAGTAAATAAAAATAAATTGTATTTAGGATTAAGGACTATTAAAGAGCATGGTTGCCTCAGATACATTATTTGAGATGGCCATTAAGTTTTGGAAGTAGCAATTCTAGGCGCATATAAACTCAGATCAGGGCCTGATAAATGCAAGGTAATAATTAATAATTTTAATATTTGCCACCCTTTAAAGAGGTGTCTGCCTAAAGTAGTTTTACTCTCATAATTGGTTGTCATAGAAGTTATGTTGACGTCAAAAAGTAAAGTTGGATGGAATTATTTTTTTAATTTCCCAAATTTACATACTTTTTTGACATCTATTCACAGCATTATCATTTAATTAATTAACCAATCCTAATTTTTTAAACTATATTTTTGTGATGGGAACTCTGCCGGTATGCAAATTACTATAGTTATATCTACAGTTCATTTTTATCCTCTTGTCTTATTTGGTAAACAATCTTGGCACTAATTTTTATTGATTTATTGAAAAAAAGTTTAAAATTGCTTTAAAAAAATAAATTATAGTAACCTACTAAGACAAGAGAATAAATATGGATTCACCGGCACCAGCTAAATTTTAAAAGTGGTCTATGAGAAAATCTGTCTGGAAACCTCTGGTGCTTCTGTCCCTTTATTGTGAAAAAAAATTTGCTTAGAACCTCACACCATTTAACACACAGATAAATTATTGCAAACTTGCAGATTTTAACACAATGTTTGATTTCAGGTGGGTTTGATTGATACTACTGCCACAGATAAGGATGACGCTATTGCCAAATGCAAGGCGTTCATTAAACAATTCGACAGAATTCCTCCCTTGGCGCGCTCTATCACTAAACAGAAGATCCGGGAAGCCCCCCTTCGTAGACTCCAAGGGAATAGGAAACAAGATGTAGATGAGTTTCTACAATTTCTGCAAAATCCCAAAATACAACAAGGACTGGAAATGTACATACAAGCCATGAAACAGAAAGCAAAGAACTGAATTAATTTTATAAGCTTTAATCTGATTAAGCGATAACTCGTTAAGTGATGGAATGAAGTAATAATATTGAGTTGAGAATGTTCTGAAGAAGAATGAATGAATGTTCTGAAGAATGAATGAGAACATTCACGCACAAATCGTAAACGCAGACTAGTTAACTGTTTGTTAACTGAAAAGGCAAAATTGTTACTAAATAGGTACTGTGTTCTATGAGTTAATACAAAATTATAATACAAGATAAAAAATATATATTTATAGCAAGCATTGTACTAATCAAAACTAAATTTCAAAACTTTGTATGTTTTTGTGCTTGACACTTTTATTGTAGTATTATATTGTAAAAATGTGTCAATGTATTTTGTAAAAATATGTATTTAAGATTTATAAAATATACGATTTTATAAAAAATATTTTGTAGTTTTCGTCAAACTTATAACGACGAATATTACGACATTCAGGACAAAACATTTTTCGCTTTGCTTTATGTTCTAAGCATACATGACATTTAACTACAAACTAACTCACCTCTCCACGCCAGTTATCTACTCTACAAGTGGTTACATCCTTATTATCTTTAAAAAATTAAATATCACCTGATGTAATGGTGAAGAAAACATTGTCAGGAAACCTGCATTCATCAGAGCTTAGTGAGGTGGACTTGGACTAACGCCTACAACTACATCCTTCCTATTGTAATGAGTTCCGTACTTACAGTGGATCACTATGAGTTACAGACAATCCTTACCTACCTAAATATAATGATTTTGTATTCAAGGTTTTTATATTACCTATTAAAAACTTTCCGGGCTTTTTATTCAAAAGATACCTACGTATTTAGTTATAAGATAAAGGTAATATCGGCTCAGAGCGGTGATAGCTCATTGGCTGAGAAATCACTCTTACTGGAGATGTCTGGGTTGGAATCCCAGGGGCATGCACCAATGACTCATAAAAGTTTTAAGCGCTTTCTGAAATTAAATATCACCTGCTGTAATGGTGAAGGAAACCATAGTGCAGAAACCTGCATGTCTGAGAGATCTCAAAGGCATGTAAAATCCACTAACCCACACTGGCCAAGTGTGTGGTGAACTAAGGCCTACCCTACATCATTCTCATTATGGGAGGAGATTAGACTGCAATAAATCATTAATGGGTTACACAAAATTGTAAGTAAAATGTTTAACCTGTTTGAATTTTTACAGAGAACAGAATTTTTGGTGAAATATTCTGACCCAAAAGAAACTTTGATATTATTAATATTATTATATTATAATAATATATTAATATAGCCTGCCGGGCTGCCGAGCCAGCTTATATTGAAGTTAATATAATGAAGCGTTGATAGAGCGGGTGTTGGAAGGCCCAAAATAGGGCAGTGCGATGCCTGCCGGGTCAGGTAGAAGGTAAAAGGTAAAAGTAACAGTAGGTATACATACATATACCTACTGTTTCGTATATAGCGAATAGGTACTCAAACTTAACCAGTTTCAAGAAACGAGAATAAACCTTTCTCACTCAATCTTAATTCTTAAGTCACGTATAAATATTATATAATCCCTGTATTCTGACTGTTAAGCTGCGAGTGCATATATTACGATAGCGTCTGCACAAGGAATCCTCAGTTTGACTCGGATACTCGAAGACTCCTGAAGTGCAAGTAAAAACGCGGTGATGTTTTGCGTACGACCAATAATCGTGAAAAATGTCGGACAGGCCTTTCAGAGTGTTAAAAAATTATCTGGCCACCCTAATAAATTAGTAGACTTGCATGTAGATAAGGATGGCATAGCAGTGTTGATGTTGCAAAGACCACCGGTCAACAGCCTTAACTTAGATACCCTCGAGGAAACGCGCAAGTTACTTGACGAAATAGCACGTAATGAATATAAAGGGATGATTATGACTTCGGTAAGTATGATTCATAAGTTAAAGTAAAGTATGTATATTATTTTAGAAAAAACACTAAAAGACCGGTTAAAATAGATATTCAGTCTTGCATAAATTTGCATTTGCAAAGAAGCTAAAAATTAATTTCAATTTAAGGTCCATTTTATTTTTTTCGTACACGTCTTTAATAAAATTAAAGTGTAAATATATAACCATAATTATACATTTATGGTTACACTTATACGCTCGACTACAATAAAATTACCTATCTATTTTATGTACCAGGTACCTGCTGTTTACCTATTGCTAAAAAGATATTTTGTTGGATGTTTGTAGAATAGGATTTTTATAGATGAAATTGAGAATTTTAATCATGATTATCATGATTATCATAATCAGGATTTTTATAGATGAAATTGAGAATTTTAATCATAACTAGATACATCAATTGATTAATTATTTTTTTCAGGGAATACCTAAAATATTTACCGCAGGACTTGATATATTAGAAATGTACAAGCCAGATTTGGCTAGAGCTGAAAGTTTTTGGAGAACTGTTCAGGAAGTATGGCTTAGATTGTTTGGGGCAGGATGCGTTACTACTGCAGCTATAAATGTAAGTACCTACTTCGTTTTACCTACCGCTATCCTAATTGCGACCCGCGACGATAATATATAATCGGTCGCATTTGTCAAGTTTGTCGCACGACAACGTCAAGGACGTACATTTGTCGCAATTTAGAATATAACAGTTAGGTTAGAACAACTCCAATCAGGCATGTTTATGACTTTTGTTGCGTAGGTTGGACGGTCGTTTGTGCCGATTTGCGACAACTAATAGGACAAGGCCTTATGTGGGGTAGTACCATCGTTTGTAGATCAGCGGGGTGGTACTGTTTCCGCCACCCGAAGCAGAATATTATCACGTCACGTCCTATGTTACGGGAGTCGTGTACGCCGAACATACTTTAATACAACAATCTTATTTCTCATGAGTAGCAACCTCAGATAGGACTTCCATTTGAGACTTGAACGTGGGTTTCCATGAGTTGCAATGCCAACTCAACATAAGGTGGCCCGCATTATCAAACAAAAACACATTCATCTTAAAAATCGACAAATAGACATAGTTTAAACAGGACATAGTCTCCTAATCGATCGCTAATCCGCCCAATCCCAGAATCCAACGGTTTTCTGCCTTTAAGTCCACCTGGTTTAAAGAATAAAATGATATCTACGAATGTGACAATCTGCAATACATACCTACATACATACAAAAATAAGCGGTCAGAGTTTTATATAAAACATTACGATCCACTACTTAAATGTTTTATAGTAAATTGATGCTATTATGATAATAATAATAATAATATGTATTTATGATAACTTCTTTAATTTTTGTAATTACATTTAATTGCCCATTTAACGTACCAAAATTTGATAAGTTAATTATTATTTTCAAGTATTCGGCTGAAATAAATTACTTACTCAGTGTGCAGTTATTATAATAATAAGTATAATACGATCGCACTCATGACTTCGTCTGCGTGGACTGAACAATTTGGCCCGGACCTTGAATACATTCGACAATGCAACTGCAATAATCACTTCATAAAAAGTGATAATTACTTTTGCTAATTAATGTCTAATAATAAATTGCTAGTCTTATTGAAGTTACTTTTTGTGCGTATCTGTACGTACATGAATTGCTTATTTACATAATTATACCCACATAAAAATTTACCTAAACATAGGTTAAGGATCAAGTAATAAAATCCATTAACATAACATTGCAATATTTTAACATTGTAATCGGGAGATACTACATGAATATGAAACATGCTTATGCTTATTTAGTAAGTACACAACATAATAGTCCCAAGATACCAGGGCCGCATTTTCTTACGAAAGAAATGTGGACGATGAGTAGTTTTAGTATGTACTAAGATCGCACTTGCTTAGACGGCCAATTTCCAGGTATCAGGTAATCAAGGTAGGTACCGTACATAAAAACATTACTGACGTCACGTATTTTCTCCCGGCTGATTTTCACCTATATTGCAGACATATTATAATTATTGGCTCATGTCATGTCAGTACCCATTAAGCCATTAATGACCCACTACAGGGTCGGGTCTCCTCTCACAATGAGAGGGATGTAGGCCTTAGTCCACCACGCTACACTACTGCGGGTTGGTGGACGGCTAAATTGCTATTGGCTATTGGTTCATAAAGCCAAAAAATGTTTTAATTTTGGTAAGGTGTACGTAGATGTCAATGTCCTTTCAGTAAGTAATTTCTATATTTTAGGGTCACGCACCAGGCGCCGGTTGTCTTTTAGCGTTATCCTGTGAACATAGGGTAATGGTGCAGGGTGGATTCAAGATAGGGCCCAACGAGGCGGCTGTGGGGGTTATCGCGCCTCCGTGGACGATGGAAACTCTGTGTCAAGTGATACCCAAGCGACAAGCTGAACTGGCGCTTACTACAGCAAAGATGTTTACCACAGATGAGGCGTTGCAGGTTAATTTACTATCTCTTTTGTTGTCTGTGACCTATTAGTAACCCGCAGTGGACTAATAGGTTACAGAATTCCCTTTCACAATGCGAAGGATCATAGAAAAAAGAATATGAGTAGGATGTACATATGTAGGACTTCTCAGACATGCAGGTTTCCTTACGATGATTCACGGTTACACCAGTTGATATATAATTTTATAAAGCGCACATAATTTAAGTAAGTCATCAAATTGGCGCGTTCCTTTGGGATTCGAAACCGGACCCCTCAAGTAAGGGGGCGAATTCTAAGCCACTGAGCTAACCACCGCTATTAAGACTTATGTTACATCTGTTGAAATATTTTTATTATTATCAGTATAAAGAAAATAACCTTGTATGCTGTGAGTATTAAATTAACATATAAACACCGTTATGTTTTCCTGAGAGTTCTTGTAAGGATTTTTTTTTGCAATATTGCAAATAAGTAATTTCGTACATTTTCCGTAATTTAATTACACAGTTATATTTTTTACACATATTTTTTTATTCTTGTTGAAGCAGCTCGATTAATAAACATTTATAGCTGCCTATTTAGCATTATGCCATAACATGGGCATCAAAATAAGTATAAACCAATTTGGGATATTTGCCATAACATTACGATCTGCAAATCATTAATAGCGGATCGCGTAAAACCTCGCCGGATATTTTATGAGCGATTAAAATATAACGAGTTGGACGGGTCTCTTCATCAATGTATGTTAAAATAGCGTTGCACTGTGAATCCTTAACGAGTATTAACGACATGATCATAGCCAACTGGATACTCTCTACAACATGGATACTCCACTCCTCCACGCTGCTCCATTGCGTTGGTGGATTGATTAGTGTATTTGGTGGGGCTAGTGGGCCAGTGGCCAACTCGTGTCAGACGTTTTCAAACCACCCATAGAGCTTTCGATAAGGTCTAACGACTGCTATCTTGTCGATCACAACCGGGACCGACTGCCTAGCGTGCCCTCCGAAGGACAGTATAGCATACATTTATTGCGCCACTATTAATAGTAGTCAATATTTAAGGTTCGATTTCTTCAAATTAGATAAGTTTTTTGGTAATAAATATTGGTTATCGTTTGACAGGAACTAGGGACTTTGTATTTGATATGAGGGGGGCCCCTATCGATCGCGGGGCCCTGGCCACTTGCCCAAAGTGCCCACTGGGAAAGAGGGTGACTGCACGCGACAATGCTTAACCTTTTTATAATTACCTCTATTCATATTATAATATTATATCGTATTTTCAGGTGGGCATCATTGATGAAATTGCAAAAGATCACGAAGATGCTATAAATAAATGTAAGAAATTTATACGACAGTTCGATCACTTATCTCCGGCGGTACGCGCCATAGTAAAGCAAAGAGCGCGTGAGGGCCCCATGAAAAGGCTACGAGAGAACCGCCAGGAAGACATCGATTTATTTCTGAATCATCTAGTGAAACCTGCAGTACAGTCAAGTTTGGAACAATATGTGAAACAACTAAAATATAGGTCACAAAATAATTGAAAAGCACGAAAAGCTTCCCAAGTTTGTTTTAATTTTAAAATATAATGTAATTATATTGCGGGACGACAATTTCCATTTAACGGTATTCCACTAGTTGTTTACCACAACAAAAAATGAATTATGTATTTGTACGATATATGTAACGCAAGTGAACACAAAAATCACGTTCAACAATTTCGAACAGAAAACGAACAACGTGGTTTAAATACGTAATTTACACGAGTTGGTTGAAACTGCTTATCTTTTTAATACCTACCTGCTGTATTAAGGTAGCTAAATTATGATTAAAATTTTTGAAATGTGTTTCTTTTCTTGAAATTATAAAATCAAATTTTCGACGTTGACTGGGACCTCTTTATAATTTGGTTTGCAGCCAACCCGGAACAGGAACTTTTTAAATAGGTATTAATTTTACTTATATTGAATAGATATGAGCGCCGGTGGCCAATCAGTCGGCGGCGGCGCGCTGACTTTTGGAGGTCGGCGGCGGCGGCGTTTCGGCGGCGTGACCTTGATAAAACTACCTTAATAAGGAAAGATATTAAATACCTCAAAATACCAAACCAAAATAACATCAAAAATTACTTATAACATCAAAATCGAAAATCACTCATAACTGGTCGGCCAACCCGTCGTGCAACTTGGCCAAACAGTCGTGCAACTTATCGGCCAACCAGTTGTGCAACTAGTCGTGCAACTTGTCGGCCAAACAGTTGTGTGACTTGTCGTCCAACCAGTCGTGCAACTTGTCGGCCAACCAGTCGTGCAACTAGTCGTGCAACTTGTCGGCCAACCAGTCGTGCAACTTATCGACAAACCAGTTGTGCAACTTGTCGGCCAACCAGTCATGCAACTTGTCGGCCAACCAGTCGTGCGACTTGTCGGCCAACCAGTCGTGCAACTTGTCGGCCAACCAGTCGTGCAACTTATCGACCAACCAGTTGTGCAACTTGTCGGCCAACCAGTCGTGCGACTTTTCGGCCAACCAGTCGTGCAACTTGTCGGCCAACCAGACATGCGACTTGTCGGCCAACCAGTCGTGCAACTAGTCGTGCAACTTGTCGGCCAACCAGTCGTGCGACTTGTCGGCCAAACAGTTGTGCGACTTGTCGTGCAACTAGTCGTGTAACTTGTCGGCCAACCAGTTGTGCGACTTGTCGGCCCACCAGTCGTGCAACTTGTCGGCCAACCAGTCGTGCGACTTGTCGGCCAAACAGTTGTGCGACTTGTCGGAAGAATCCAACTCGGCTATCGGGAATCTACGACAAGTCTTGACGTCCGATATACATACCTCAGTGCCTGAAGTCGAGCAATCGTTTCGTCGTTTTCGAGCAATGTGTGTTGCCAGTGATGACCTACGGTACCGAGACGTGGCCTAATGCACAAGCTCAGAGTCGCCCAGAGGGCAATGGAGAGAGCTATGCTTGGTATTTCTCTACGAGGCAGAATTAGAAATGATGAAATCCGTAGAAGAACGAAGGTGACCGACATAGCTATCCTTCGCAGGACCGACAACCGATGGGGAAAAGAGGTCCTCGAATAGCGACCACGTTTAGGCAAAAGGAGCACAGCCCGCCCTCCGACCAGGTGGACTGATGACCTGAAGAAGACAGCGGGAAACCGTTTGATTCAGAGGGCCCAGGAGCGGACGGAGTGGCGTCGATTAGGGGAGGCCCATGTCCAGCAGTGGACTAACAAGGGCTGAAAGGAAGCAAGGAAGGCTTGAGATCGTCTGCACTCTTGAGATGTTTTCCAAATCACTGTGCGAACTGCTGTGCTTCTTAGCCAAGTCCATCAAATAGTTAGAAGGCGTAGGCATGGAACTCATTCCAGGTCTAGGTGTTGCATCACTTGCATCTAAGAACATGTTTATGTCTGATGATGCCGCCATTTTCACTACGTGAACGTGTGAAAGTGCGTCCGATCAGCACCATTGTTCAAACTGAAGTTCAGTTTCTGAACTGACTCGTTCAGTCGGCGCGCCGCCCGCAGTGGCCGGCGGCGGCGGCGCGTGGTGAAACCGTGGCGGCGGCGGCGCGCCGGCGTGGCGCTCATATCTAATATTGAACTATGAAACCAATATTATTGCAATACATATACAACACTTTAATCATAAATAGCTATGAACCAAACACAAATAAACATACCTATTGCACCAATACTCCTTACGGTTCAATGTGGGCTATCGCGTATTAATTCGTCGCCGAAGTGGTAGTGTGGTGTGCGTTGTTTCAAATGTTCCTATGTCATTCACTTTTTGACATTATTTTAATTTAAAAAAAGGTCGCGCCCTATTCGGATGCCAAACAATAGCCCTTTTGAAACACATCAAAATTCATCCGCTAGAAGAGCGGCGGTCTCGGGGTCAACTGTCTCCGTCATGCTCATCTGCATGTCGGCCCATTCCTCCCGCTGGTTGTCAATGAAGTAATATATCTCGAGAACTCTGTCCCGGTTGCGTTTGATTTCGTTGCTGGAAAGTGGAAAATAATTTTATTGATTTTGATGTATTGGAGACTAGCATGGTCGCCAGTTTGTGGTGGTATCCGAATTCGAGCTACACCGGTAACTACGAACTTTTCATACATTTTTTTCTATGGACAAAACGCTAAATCAAGCCGAGTTAATTTTATAACCAATAATAATGTATTAGCTGCCACCTAGATTTATCACCCACTATCGGACTCAGGTCTCTTCCCGTAACAGGGGAAGGCCCGAGGGCCTACTTCAATACGCTGCCCCAATGCTGATCGGGACCAATCCGGTCGTTTTCAAACAGTCCATAGATACAAGATTTAACGACCCCTAATTCTTATCGATAACTTTGCTGAATTTTACACGTCTCTTTTGCTCTTCACTGCTGGAGGCGGGAGATAGATAACGGAGATCCGCAGCTTTGTTGTCTATACAATCGTGTTTGGTAGCATTTGTCTAATGATTTGAAAATATCTGCTTTATTATCCCATCTGACTGGTCTGAAGACGAAGGAAGGTAAACGGACGGAGCTTTTTAGTCTTTTAAACTATCGATAATTTCGATCACTCGCGCTCTACTCAAACAGATGTGTGGTAACTATCTTACTCATTAGTTCCTTGAACAAGGTCATCTCGCCAGTTATTGGCGCGCGTCATCAACAAGTCCTCTCGCGCGTCTATGAACCTCATGTGGTTATCGGAGGACTGAGCCACCAGATTCATCATCAGATCCCTATCCATCATTACCTGTGACAAATGCATAATTGTATATTCTATAATTATAAAATTGTAAACAGATTAATTAGAATCTAGGTCTACATCGCAGAGACAGCTCAGCTGAAATTGCCAATCTGGCTTCTTATTTAAGAGTTTCGGTTTTAAATTCCAGCCAGCGCATGCTGCACTAAGGTAGTCTGTGACCAATATGTAACCAGTTCGTAAAATACCTACAAGACTCCTACAATGAGAAGGATGTAAGTAGGCCTTAGTCCTCCACGCTGGCCTAATGCGGATTTGGTGAACTTAACTTGCCTTTGAGATCATTATGGAGAAATTTCAGGCATGCAGGTTACAACACTTACTGCTTAATATAGCACACAACATTTTAAGAGTCATTGGTCCCAATGAGATTTAAACCCGGACCCTTCTTGTAAGCTATTATGCTATCACGGCTATAACATAAACTGGAAAACGTAGGTTATTTAATAAATCCTTATACGCATAACACACTTAGTTTATAAAATAAAAACACAATACAAAACGATGTCGGTATATGCAAAGGTAAGATTTAAACAAGCTCTTTATCTCTCAAATAAATGTATTTCCTTTGAAACGACCAAATTTAACTTGTCATAATAACAATTGATCCCATGTTTATTGCATTTCAACGTTGCCAAGAAATACAATAAATAAATATAAATGCCAAACAGCTTAAATGCATTAAGTAGGAAATAATATTAAGATAAAGTTTTCAACGGTTCATAGTCGGGTTGACATCATTTTGACTCGCTATCAACAACGAACATAATTTTCTGTAGTCTTTTAGGTACGTAACTTATATTCTTGCAAATAAACCTTTTATGTATTTCATAATAATAAGCAAATTAGGATTAGGTATTCAAAAGATTTTATTAATTCGATACGAGCACCTGCCTGTTTACAACGTGTTCATACTTTTTGGATTCGGTAGGTATGTAATGGCGTAACTTAGGGTGGCAGGGCTGGCAAAATGCCACGGGCCCCGGGGCTGAAGAGGCCCCGGATTGAGAAGCCGCCCGCCGGCCCAGAAGTAGCCTTAAAACTTAAAACTAAAAGAAATTGAGAAAGTACTGAGGCCCCATCCAATGAATTAGCCACGGGCCCCGGATGGTTTAGTTACGCCAGTTACGCGTAGATTAGGTGGGTAATTTAATGTAATTTTATTATTTACCTCAAACAGTTCAGGAGGGGCGTCACCCAGCAGTATTTTGTTTCCGAGCAGTTTAGACAGCGTTTCAAACTGCCTCATCGACCACATGCCCTCGTGCTCGCGCCACGCGCCGAACGCGTTTCGAGAAACTTCCAGCAGCTTCGTGATCATCTCCGTCATGTTTACAGAGAACTGAACCCTGGATTCCTAAAAAATATACTTTATTCGCTTTGTTAGCTAATAACTCAAAACTCACAACAAAATTTTTTTTCATACTTCTGTAAAATAACCTCTACAAGCTGAATATAAGTACTTTGACGACAAATGTTTTTCTATCTCAAACGATTTCTGCTAAAACTAGCTTGAATAGATGTATATTTTCTTTATTAATTACTTACTTCCATGTAGAAATATGAAGGGGCCCTGGGCCCCACACTAGCTTAATCCAACACTGGCATGAAATACGAGTAGGTACTAATTTCAAACTAAATTATTAAATTCATTAGGTTAACGGTAAAATAAATTATAAAGGGGCCCTGGGTCCCCGCTAGCTACCGTTATTATAGTACTCTGGCGTAATCGCATTCCAATATAGTTTTTTAGGCTTTGTTCTGATTGGTTGTCGCAATAATACGATACAACCGATGAACCAAGTAATGCGTCTAAATTTAAATACGGAATTGAGCTATCCTAACTGACAATACGCAATGACTTCCACCAATAGGCATGATGACAGTAATCAAGTATCGCCAAAATATTTATCCGATCTAATGAAATAGGATTCAAAGATTTTGAAACATGTATTTATTCTCTTATTAATGTCGAGATTAATAATTTATTTGTTAAAATAAATCTACAAAATACAACAATCCGCCATGATAGCTAAAACACCCATCAGATCGAATTACGTCAAATTACGTCACGTCTTAGTTAACGTCATTTTTTTCGTAAGCATATTATACGCGATCTGTCATTTTTTACTGAGCCGTGGCGCAATGACAGACGTCATAACACGGGCGAGCGTTTTGGACCGAATTTGGAACTTAAAATTTAAACGTACTTTTATTACACAAAAACCTTAATTTTCTACAAAAATATGATATATTTTAGACATAATAGAAACTTCTGAATATCATAGAAGAGTTTTTGAAAATTAGTCATCATGCCTATTATACAAAATGACGTTGTCATGCGACAAACTTGATGCGAGCGACCAATTATGTCGTCACATGACTTGGCCACTATGACACAGGTTACGTGAGCTGAGACCAATAAACCCTTCTCAAATGTATTACCTCGCATCGCTCATACAGTTGCATCTCGATGGTCATCAGCTTCTTCCACAGATCGTACACGATGTCGTTGAAAGCTTCGCCTACATCCATAATAGTAGGTTCCAATTGCTCAATCGTCGCCTGTTTGCTCGTGAACTTTGCTATTATTTCGTTCATCTGATCAACTAGAGGTTTTTTCTTAGTTTCAAAGTCGGCTACAACCCTGAAAAAAAATAAAAAATTTCTTTGGTATTTTTTTAAATCAGTGGTTTTGAAACAATCTTTGGGGACGTAACCACGATAGTTAATATTGTTGCGTAAAAGAGCGTAAAACATCCATATATCATGTAGTAAGACTAGTTGACACTAAGTAGCATGTAGATAAGACTGGTTCACACTAGCATGTAGATAAGACTGGTTCACACTAGCATGTAAGAAATCTCGTTTTCTCTGAGATACCTACCATGAAATAAATTGCAGAACTTACTCTTTGCTGATTGCAACACTATCGTCGAGGGCGTTATCAACTAGATCTTTGAATAGCTTGATCTCATGTTGCCTCGCGTTGTATGCGCCCTGAGCAAACTCCACCAGACCGGCCATCGTTTCTACGTACTGTTCTTTATACCTGCAATTTTTTAAGTAAAACAACCAGGCAAATGGGCACCTGATGAAAAAATGGTCAGTTGCCTTTGGCCACGGGCAACACAACACAGACAAACAGGGGAGTGGCCATTGCGTTACCGGCTTTAATTAGTACCTACAATGGAAGCTTGACCCATGGAGTTTTTTTTTTCTGAATTCACTGAAGCTATGCAGCTAGCTCAGCGGCATTAAAGCCCGAAACTTACTGTATCACTTTCACGAACAGGCACGCTAACAGTGATAAAATCAGCTAATGCGCTCAATTTAGCAGAATTTAGGGCCTACGCCTACCTACGTGCTATTAGTAGACTAGAGACTGGTGTCAATATCGTACCCTGTAGCCTGTTACAGTTCTGATGCCAACCTTATACCTACACTGCTTTGAAATAACAGATAGATGTCCTGATAACCACACTGTAGGGTATGTTATTAAAACTGTCAAAAAGGGATTTGCACTCATTTAAAGAAAACATGTAGGTACTGTTCATAAAATCCGAGGAGCTCGCCCCCAATCTTGAGTAAGAGGGATCCATCTGGATCCTTCTCGAACATGGACTCCAGTAGCTCAGGACCGCTCAGGTATTCCACAAACGATAGCGCGTAGAACTCCACTCTTGCGTCATATTCCTCTTTCGCCAGTCTCTCCTTCTCTGTTTTTTCGTCGGCTTCGTCCAACTTCCTCAATAAACCACTGAAAGGGTGCGTCCACATCACAAGTAAGTAAGCGCTATAAACAACACGTTAAACATTACTTGCTAAAATCCTTTGTTATTTTGAACGTTAACCGTGTCCACATTAGTGTTTAACGTGTAGCTTAAAGTTTTAGGCTCCTAATGTGGTGCGTCCTAAAAGTTTGATTGGATGTTATAATAGAGTCGTAATTATAAGTAATGAGTTATAATTATAAGCACAATCTTTATTGGACGGTTTGACATTGAAAGGGCTGCGGTTCGATCTGTGCGATAGGTTCATCAGTCGTCAGTTCATCAGTGTACGTCGTCTGGTGGTCTAGGACGTTTTTTCGGCTCCTGTACATCGGCCGAAAGTGTATTACATATGTAAAATATCCCTAGCACTAATCATCTGTGCTCACGAATCATGACGGTTACCTATTACTTAGTTAAAAATATTTTAATAAACTTTTAATATCAAGCATAATTAATAAGTAGCCGAATTTCATAACGTCTCACCAAAAAACGAATTGGGGTCGCAAAAAATTGTCAAAACGCCTCACGCAATTAGCGGACGTTTAATAATATTCGCTTACCGAAATAAAGCTCTGCCTTTCTCCCTTTCTTCTTCTGTAATCGTTTTGTAATCCAAGTATGTGACCCTCGTGAGTGCAGATTTAAGAAACTCATACGTCATAGGGTCGTCACAGCAGGGATTTCCTTTAAAACTGACCGATCTAAGTTTCCTGAATCTTCTCAGATACGCCATCTTAGAAAGTAGAATTTTATTTTTAATTTATCGTCTGTAACGACTGTAACCTTACCACACTGAAGGGGTGGGTCTCCTCTCACAACGAGAAATCCTCTGCCAAGGTGCCGGGTACCTTTTGAAGGTGTCCCCCCCGATACCAAAACAAAGGCCGTGGTCCGCCACGCTAGCCTATTGCGGGTTGGGACTTTCATGTACATTATGGACAGCACTCGAGGAGTGTCCGTCGTACACTAGAAGCATCATACATGTACCATTCGTCTTATAGCGGGTTTCCTATTAGGTATTCCTATCAGACAGTAGTTACGTAGTTATTGTCTGATAGGTTTAGTTATTTATAAGCCGATTCAGTAGGTAATTAAATTTATAGGCGATTTCAGTAATCAATCGTTCTATTCAACCGGATCTTAATAATATTTATAATTAACATACTTCCTTAAAATCTTCAATAAGGTTATCGCCAATGCTGAAAACTAGAAGTTTTTCCAGGGCTTCTAAATTCTCCAACTTTCTTATTTTATTATGAAACAGAGTTAATATTTCTAAATTGACCAGTGCATCTAGGTTTTCGATTTTTTCTATTTTGTTAAAAGACAAATCTAATTCATTAAGACCGGTTAATTGTTCCAAATTCTCAATCTTTTCGATCAAATTGTGCGCCAGTGTTAACTTTCGTAATGACTTTAGCATCCAGAGATGGTCAATTCGGAGTATATTTTTAAATTCGATTCTAACTATGGGTGCTTCGTCTAAGTGGACACCTTCTTCAGCGAAAAGTCTTCCTGCTTCTTCCGTTGGTCCTATAATAAATTGACAAATTGTGTTTTAAGCTTCAAACTATTATGCCGACACCAGCATTCACAGTCATTCCCTGTGCAGGCTGTGGTCTGGGTGCCATGGACATACACATAACAGGAACGTACAGAAAGTACAGTGTGTACGATCAGAAGCAGAAAAATGTATCATTCAAATCTTTGCTTCGCTGAGTAAAATGTTGTCAATATTAAGCTTCATTATTCGCTGATCAATAATAGAAAAGTTTATTGTAACTCATTAACATTAGATTTTAGTTTTATAGAAAGTATACATATAATACATACCGTATTCCAAAATACATCTTGTAAGCATAGCATTGTCTATAACACCCGGTTCAATATCAGGGTGAATTATTAAACTATTCAATGTCTTCTTTTCAGTCATTGTATATTTTTCTTACAATCAATATGAAATTTATCAATAATAATATAATAATAAAACCATAGTCCAGTCATTTTGAACATTCAAAATCGAAAATTTAACAATAATTCCAAAAGTTTTCAAACTTCGGTCAAGTGAATGGTACATTGGGACGACAATAAATCTCATTTTGCAACCTTGTCCGCAGTCCGGAACATTGCTAAAATTGCAATTAAATTAATTTTTGCTATATGGTCGTGAAAAAAATTCCAAAAGTTCTGCAAACTTGGAGTGGTGTTAAATATATTATTTTACATCACGTGTCAAATTTGCAACCAATTTAAGTGTACGGAACATTCTTTTTTATTAAAATTAATGTTTTTCTTTATTAAACTGAAGGAAAACGTTCCAAAAGTTCTGCAAATTTGACAGATATATCGGAAAAATATACCGAACGATTGTATAAATTTGCAACCTTTTACGTTGACCGGAACATATTTATTTATAATTCTTTTTAATTCGTGGTCATTTTTTCGAGTAAGGTGGTCTCGGAATAATTACAAAAGTTTTGAAACTTGGTTGCAAACTTCGAAAACATCTATTCTGATGCATTTGCAAATTTGCAACCTCATACGCGATCCGGAACTTTATGCAATTTGCAAAAATGTAATTTTTTTATTTTATCACCTTATTACATTTTTGCAAATTGCATAAAGTTCCGGATCGCGTATGAGGTTGCAAATTTGCAAATGCATCAGAATAGATGTTTTCGAAGTTTGCAACCAAGTTTCAAAACTTTTGTAATTATTCCGAGACCACCTTACTCGAAAAAATGACCACGAATTAAAAAGAATTATAAATAAATATGTTCCGGTCAACGTAAAAGGTTGCAAATTTATACAATCGTTCGGTATATTTTTCCGATATATCTGTCAAATTTACAGAACTTTTGGAACGTTTTCCTTCAGTTTAATAAAGAAAAACATTAATTTTAATAAAAAAGAATGTACCGTACACTTAAATTGGTTGCAAATTTGACACGTGATGTAAAATAATATATTTAACACCACTCCAAGTTTGCAGAACTTTTGGAATTTTTTTCACGACCATATAGCAAAAATTAATTTAATTGCAATTTTAGCAATGTTCCGGACTGCGGACAAGGTTGCAAAATGAGATTTATTGTCATCCCAATGTACCATTCACTTGACCGAAGTTTGAAAACTTTTGGAATTATTGTGAATTAAATGTTCAAACTGACTGGACTACAATAGCTCGGTTTGGCTATATGTTTTGGCGAGCGGAGAGCGATCAACGCCGTATAACGGCGATTAACTAACAACTATTGTCATACTGTTGCTAGGATATAAATACAAATACAAATATAAAAAAGGTTGAAAGTTGAAAAGACCAACACGGAGTAAATCCTAAAACTGAATAATAAAAAGCAATATTATTTAAGATAATGTCAAATTCATTTATTATAATAATAAATAATTATATTATAATATAAAAGTAATGTTTTAATTAACTAATTATTTATTATAATGATAAAATGGGTAGGTAATGGTATTTGTATAAATTATTAATTTCATTGTGTAAATTTAAATTTCCCGCCATTTCACATGTATTTTTAAATTTTACATCGGGCCACAATTTTGTATTTTTTTTCGAATCTAAGGAAGGCTGTTCACGAGTTTTTAAACATCAAGTAACTATATAATCAACTGGTATTCAATTTTTAATTTTTATCATTTTATTAAATTTGGCGATCGATTAATTGATATATCTCGTAGAACGGCGGTAAGACATAATAATACAAAAAAAAATTTCACGTGACAATTTTTAGTGTTTTGCTTTTATTAGTAAATTTTTCTCCTAAATATGACGGTAATATTACTCTTAAATTAATTATTTTTAAATAATTATAGCAGACTAAACTTGAAGTCTGCCTTTGCGCTAATAAATCGGAATCAGAAGCAATATATATTTTTGTACTGACAACACTCCATCACAGATAACAACAACTCCATCTGTGATTGTGACAAAAATAGTGACAAGAGAAATCGGTGAAATTATTTTGATAAATATTCGATCATCATTTCATAAAAATGTCTTTTTTCGGGGTAGGAAATCCCTTTGCTACGCCAGTAGGCCAGAAAATAGGTAAATTATTACAGAACTTGTTGTTCGTGTAGAATCTGTTTTAAAATTCAAGAAATCTCGTGACTAAAGTTTCCTATGGTTTTTGTTGCGCACTACAAATTTAAAAAATTTTCTTTGTTGCACGTACCTTAGGAAATTAACTTTTAAATGCATTCTTAATTTCGTATTGCATGAAATAATTAAAATAAGAAAAATCATTGCGTATATCGGGGGCACAGGTTTTTCGATAGACTCTATTTACTGGTAATTATTTTTCAGAACAAGCTACTGATGGCTCGCTATCGTCGGAAAACTGGGCTCTCAACATGGAAATCTGTGATATTATAAATAGCAGTACTGATGGACCAAAGGATGCCATAAAAGCCATTAGGAAGAGACTGACCCAAAGTGCTGGGAAGAACTACACTGTGGTCATGTACACTCTCACTGTACTAGAAACTTGTGTGAAAAATTGCGGGAAATCATTCCATGTGCTTGTCTGCAACAAGGAGTTTATATCTGAGTTGGTAAGTGCTGTTATCTGTATGCTTTTGTTTAACAATACCTTTTAAGTTTATCTGCTCAAACAATTGACCTCAGAGCGTTGTGGACTTTTTGTGTTTAATATGTCCAAGCAAACAGTGTTGTGCCGTCTGCTTGGACATCACAGTCAGTGATTGAGACCAGCAACAAAGGAGTTGCCAGGACTTGTGATGTGTTTTTAATATAAAATCTTCAATTACATCTAGGTATAGGGCTATCCACTCTATTGATGTTTTTCTTTGCCTAATACTTTTGATTTTACGATTTTACAGTTTCTTTTTCTTTTTCAATCACCTTCAAACTTCTCACCATCATCAAGGCTCGTGTTATACCAATTTTTTTATTAGTACAAAAATAATAAATAATTCACTATAGAGTGGGAAACAACTGGATTGGTTGAGTAGCATCTACTAGGTCCATGTCTAGCAGGGAATTTTATGAAGGGCTGAAAGGAAGGATTAGGCAAGTTCTTTACTTTTTATTTCCATATAAGATGATTAAACTGCTTTGTGTGTGTGTTAGCTATTTTTGGGCTGGGATATTATTAAATAAACATATGTATTTATCTCTTGAAGTTAATCAGATAAGGGGACATTCACTCGTATCTACTACAATATGCCTTGATTGGTGATATTCACTACACATTCATTCAATGTTTTTATTGTTCTGTTTATTTTTATTGTCCATTAATTAATTCAATTGAAAATTGAAAATACACACCATTTAAATTGCATCTTGCAATAACCATATTAATCCTATTTTTACTATCAAGTATGAAAATTTATGAAACGAAATAAAATAAGCAAGATAAATATTACTGATAGCTCATTTTCAATATAACACAAAGAACACTTCAGTATTCTGATACTTCTTTTTGAATAAATAAAAGTACCTACTAAGTACTATCTTTAAAATTTTAAATGTAGTTGGTGACAGACAAGACTAAATAAACCCAATCATACTAATGAATGTCAATGTTATTTTTATTTTTGTACAACAATACCTGTTTATTTCTTATCTTATACTTGGACACTTGTATTGTACAGATTAATTTATAATCAATTCTTATTTTCATTCCTTAAGTAAGTGGTTTCTGTTTTTATGTCACATATTTATAATTCTTAAGTAAATAACTTGTTATTTTCTAATTATATCCTGTTGTCATAACTATGTATAGTGATATAGACTATGACTTTCAGTTTCTTCTTCTCAATCTTGGTGGCACACAGCAATGATTTTTATAACTTGTGAGCATTTTACAAAGTCACTTGCTGAAGGTAAACACCTAAAGAAACCCTGCTTGAACTTGCAAGTTGGTGGTGTCTGAGATCTTAGTTATGTACTTAGTTAATTCAATTGTGAATTAATTGTACCAGTGTTAGAATGAATTAGAGCTGAATATCCAACTGAACAAACTAAATTTTGCTAGGACAAACTCAGTACATCTACTAGTACTTAAATAAAGTTCAACAAACAAATGATTGACCATTAAACAAAAAAGTTGCACAACAATAAATTACCTGTTGTAAGATATTAAGGTCTTTTAAAACTAACTGAATATTAATTATGTGACATTCCTCAACTAGTTTTTGTAAAACCAATATCAGTGAAAAAGTGTTCCTAATGTTAATTTTAATGCTTTTTAATGTAAATAAGTAAGGCCAAGGACATACAACTCAATCATCTCAATAAATGATCCAACTGGCATCTGTTAGCCCTTAATTTTGAATTCTGACATCCCAGCTTCGATGTTCACTGTTCACTGCAGCCCATGAACACAGACGTCCAACCTCAAATAGAATATAAATTTCTATCTGATATTGTATGAGAGTGTGTGTGAGTAGCAATCATGAGGCTCCAGATGTTTTCCTTAAATAGAGTATATCCTGTAACCACGCCTGTCCATTCAAAACACAAGACATGAAAACATATAGCTTTACGGCGGGGTAACTAAAGCCACCTGGCCTTAGTCATCAGTAATCTGACATTGCCTTAAATTTCGATTGGTTTCGATCTAACTCTGTACTCAAGCCACGCTCACTTGATACAGTTAAGCCCTACAAATACCTTTAATTAAAGGAAACACTTTTAGAGCTTTTACATAACAGTTATGTTACAAGGGTGTTAAGTTACAAGGGCTGTCACGCAACCCCACAATACATGTTATATTATTTTAATTTATATACTTTCCTGATGTCCTAAAAGTTCGCGTTAATTCGATTTTGTAGATGCCTCGAAACATATACCTAATATTCAGTGCCCTAATTACTATTCCATAATATTTGGATGCATAATTATCATTGTAAACATTTACAAGGGGATATAAATTGCTGTTAACATATTATGTTTGTTACGTAAAAACCAACACAGCATTTAATGGATTTTAATTAAATTAACATGGCATGAAGACCAATCCATTTTTAAACCTCAAAAACTTTTCAAGGGAAACTTCTGTCTACTTGGATAGAAAACAGATGTCTTTCATACTTGATACCTATAATGTCTGCGACATTTTTCTGTCTGTTACCATATTTTCACGACGATGATGTATTAGGTAGAGAGGTATGTTTAATAGAAATTCATTGCCAAGTTTACACTGATGCAATCAACACCACGTTGCAATAATTACCTGTCTCTGTTCTGCGTCATCGTTCACAGCTGAACATGGAATTATTCTAGGGTTTCTTGAAAGTTTTTCGATTTGTCTGTGTTAATCCATTGTTAGTAAGATTTTACGTCTTTAAAATTCATCGGTGCGTACCGCTGGAATTCTGTCTGTAAAAATAATGGGTAGTTTTATATTAGGTACTCAAAGGAAGGAAATAATACACACTGTACACTCAGTCCTGTTATACAATATGAAACTTTAGTTAGCTAGAGCAACTGCATATATTTCCATGCAGACACACGATCTGGCTAGGTACGTCGAGGTAATTATGAATAATATAATGACGATACTTATGTACTCAGGGCTCAATGTAAACCACCTTTAATACGCGATATTATGACGAACACGCAGGACTAACAAGAATATATTGTATTATCTTGAATGTTTAAAATGTAAACAAATTTCGACTAAAGAAGATTGAAGAACATTGAAGCTCGTAAGGATCTGGTATATTCCTCACAAGCTACATAACCAAGTATTAATAAAGCTATTACTGAAGACATCGTCGGATTAATTACATTGTGAAATATTTGTTTAAATTATAAATGAGTAGCAAACGCCGATGTTAAGTGGTCACTGCAGCCCATATTTACCTACATTTTAGAGCACTCTTCATTATGTTCACGTACAGGAAAGATTCAGCGCATTTATGTTATTCATAGTGCTAATTTTAGTTCATTTGAATCTGCCAGTCCTAAATGTTCAATGGAAGTGGCATGTTAATTTTTATCGAGTTCATTTAAATTTGTCGGCAGGTAAAACTTATTGGACCCAAAAACGATCCCCCAACCGTGGTGCAGGAGAAGGTGCTAAGCCTCATCCAGTGCTGGGCGGACGCGTTTCAGAGCCAGCCCGAGCTACAGGTGAGACAGAAAGATTAGCCAATTATTCACGGACATGGGTATAGTTGCCGTCACGAGTGGTGAGCAGAACTTTCATTGGTCGGTTCGACATTGACTACGCTGCGGTGCACACGATTGGTTCGACAAACGTCAGTACGTCAGTATGTGTCGTCTATTGGTCCAGCACGTTTTTTCGGCTGCTGTACATTGGCCGAAAGTATACAATATCCCTACCACTGATAATCTGTGCTCACGACTCATGGACGGTTACTATAACACGAATAATTTTTATTCTACGACCAAAAGTTATAGAACCGACGTTGTAGAGAACGCAATATGCAACAGAAAATATCTTTTGAATTTTATGTGGGACTAACTAGTTACCAGATATACTCTAAAACCCACCTGCATCTTATTACCAAGATGGAGGCCGTGAGACAAGGGTTACGACCCCACAAATTTACATTAAACATTAAAATAAAATTGAGTCCACTGTCGAATGCACGCTAAATCCAAAAAATGTAACATTTCAATGGACTATTTAAAACAAAAAAGTGGTGTAGAAAATTCTAAACTTACAAAACGCGGACCAATTCTCAAAGTGGCCGAAAGTCAACAATATCAATTGATCTGAACAACAAGCATTCTTTATTCATCTGTTGTTGCGGAAGCATTTCAATTGACTAATGGCGGGTCAATCTAACAAATGAGGGCTAGAAACATGATACTTTGGCCCAAATAAAACACGTGAACTTGTTTTTTTATGTTAAATATAGGCAAAAATCCATCATGGCATTTGTTTGTGTAAAGCCATCTGCAAACCCAGTTCCATAGGGGGTTTCCCCAGAGAGGATCCAAGGTAGGTTTAATATTATGCGAGGAGGTACAAGCTGCTTTGCATTGCGCCTGAAAGAAAACGGAGTGGGGAAACATTTTCACCCTATGAAAGGCAAAATTTCAAGCTCAAGAGTAGCCAAATAGAGAGATTGGAGGCGACCTCAAAAGTAGTGATGCGTCTACTTAGAATTTCAGACAACGGTACAGGCTATGGTACTATGGCCACGTGCTGCAGTGCACGAAAACGTTCGCGTGACAATAAAGTTTGGCGAAAAACGGATTTCTTCATCCACGTTTAGAACCGATTGCTTTATATTATAATCTGCGAACCGTCGATGAATGATATCGGGTGTCGGTACAAGTGAAATCGCCATCGGATAAGCAATAACGCGAAACGGTACTGCAGTATTGTGTTTCACTCGTAACGCCAAGGGCAGGGCGCCCATTGTTGCGTTAAAGTTTTAACTTAAATATTACCTCAGTACCTTACTTATCTTCGTAACCAGGAGTAATGAATAGTTCACTTGATATTTGGAGATCGATCTGTAGATCCGACTAGTTTTCTACTAAAAATGTAATGAGTAAATTTGCTGGTATCCACTAAACAGAAGGATGATAGTATATTAACTTATTATTATTTATGTAAGATTTATTTGTATTTATGAACATACTAATTTTATGTCTACAAATTAGTAATGTAACTCCCAATAATTTTTTTTATATGTTTCCAGGGTGTCGGGCAAGTGTACAACGAACTCCGGAGCAAGGGTGTGGAGTTCCCCATGACTGATCTGGACGCTATGGCCCCTATCTTCACTCCGCAGAGGGTAAGAAATATCCAAATCCATTTACCCATTAAAGGGTAGAAAAGTAAAATTATATAAATAGTAGAAAGGAAACATTGTAGTTAAGGTAGGAGGTTTATAGGTAGTGTAGGTTACCTTCATAACCTGCCTCTTCCAATCCTTTTGTTTCCTTTGTATCTGTTCGCTGTAGTTGGGTAATAATGACCAAATAGGTTGGTCCACTTTGTCGTCGGTCTAGGTCTCAATTGCTAGTTCTGTTTAGTCTGCAACCCATTAGTTACCTACTGCAGGGTAAGACATGTATTGGTGGTCTTAACATGCCCTTGTGAATTTATGCCGAAATTGCAGGCTTGCAGGTTTCCTTACATGATTTTTTCCTTCTCCATTACGGCAGGTGATCACACTGAGATTCGAACCCGGACCTCTTGAGTAACCTAATTCTGAGCCACTGTCACCCCTATGCCAACACGTTCTATATAATGTTATGAGTTTTTGTGTTTGATAATTCTCAGAGTGTGCCAGATGGCGTGGAGCCCGTGGTGGGGTCCCCTCAGCGCGCCGCGGTGGCCCCCGGCTCGCCCAATCGTCCCACGCAGGAACAAATCACTGGCACTGTAAGTATACCTTCAACATCTTTCTACCACCCATTAGTTATCCGCTGTTGGGTGGGCATTCCTCATACAACAAAAGGGGTATATTTTAATCAATTTATGCTTCACCTCACTTATAAATTTCAGAATAGTCCCACTAACTTTCAAAACTGTTCGAGATTCTCAATCATCAGTCATGCCAGTAGTCATATACCTGCAACGGGAACTCGTGAATATAAGGTTTGAAAGTACTTGGGTTACCCCAAAATATATACGTGAGATAAGCAGTTAATTCATACGGTACTCATAAAACATTTCAAAGTAAAGAAGGATATAGGCTATTTATTTTGTAAAAAAACACATAGAACAATCATTGATATGTGGAACAGTGTTAGAACCTAAATATTTTGATAAAGAGGTCAAATTGTCATCCAATAATTTACGAGTATCACCGCTTTATAGAATCTACACTTATTATGTATGTGTATAACCCATTACTGACCTGCAGTTTAGTGGCCTTCAGATGCCTTTAAGATCATTATCGAGAACTCTCAGGCATGCTTCGACACCCACATCAATCGCGAGGAATGATGATCAGTGATCATTATCATCAGCCCTTTGAAAGTTAGAAATATAAACACTTAATAATGTAATAGCGGTGATAGCCCAGTGGCTTAGAATTCGACCTCGAATCGAGGGGTCCGGGTTCGAATCCCATAGTGGCACGCACCAATGACTTAGTAAAAAAGTAATGTGAGCTTTAAAAAAATTAAATATCACCTGCTGTTACGGTGAAGGAAAACATCGTGAGGAAACCTGAATGCCTGAGAGTTCAGAAAAAAAAAATGTTCTCAAGGGCATGTGAAGTCCACCAACCTGTAGTAGGCCAGCGTGGTGGACTAAGGCCTACATCCTCTCATTACGAGAAGGAGACCCGACCCTATAGTGGGTCATTAATGGGTTAATGACAATAATGTAATTGGTGGTCAGGTGACGCTGTCGGACAGCCAGAGCTGCAAGCTGCGCGCGGACCTGGCGGTGGTGGAGGGCAACATGGCGGTGATGAACGACATGCTCAACGAGCTCACCGCGCAGCCGCACGCGCACCACCACGACAGCGACATTCAGCTGCTCAACGTGAGTCCCGTAGTAGCACACCGATGGCGGTGGCGTAACTGTGTGCTTAGTGCGAGTTGCACAAAATTGTTCGAGTAACTTCACCGTCGCGTTAATCGACTATACGCTAAGCGCCAATTCCGTTTGTCATCTTAGCCACAAGATGGCGCTGCTTCAATCCCATAGAAATCGACGTATTCGCGCTCGATACGTTCAATCGAAAATGTTTTGTCAAAACTCGCACTCAGCACACTGAACCATCCATGGGGGACTGTTTTAAGGCTACTTCTGGGCCCGCAGTCTCTCACTCCGGGGCCCCTTCAACCCCGGGGCCCGTGACATTTTGCCAGGCCTGTCACCCTATATTGACGACACTGTTGACCTGATTACCGACTTCAAAAAGGAGGTTATCAATTCGACACGTATGTATGTAATATTCTCGGAACTGCACAATTTTTACATATTATGTTGGTCTATTACGGCTTGCATACAAGAATACAAATTTTCATGGGTGTAGGTATGTATGTAGATATGTTTGTCCTCGCATATCTCCGAAACTAATTGACGGATCGTGTTCGTTATTTTTTTTGTTTGTTTGCATTTTGTTCAACTTAGGGAATGGTAAAAGTTTCATCAAAATCGGTAAGCAAGTAGTTTTCGTGATAATTATGGACTTTAAACTAAATATTACGAAAAAAAAAATATAAAAAAATTTAACTGACATCAACAAAGTATGAAATAAAATTTGTAACATACTTTAGGCCTACCGTTTTTTGAAGTTGGTGCCAAAATTTAATAATAGAAACAAAATAAAGTATGTAACAAATTCTACTTCATACAATTTTGATGTCGGTTTAATGTTTTTAAATAATTTGTCGTTGTCAGGAGCTGGCCGAGACGCTGGCGGCGATGCAGGAGCGCGTGGCGGCGCTGGTGGCGCGGCTGGCGGGCGCGCCGCTCACCGCCGACCTGCTGCTCGTCAACGACCGCCTGCACAACCTGCTGCTGCGCCACAAGCGCTTCCTCAACAACAGGTACGCACACGCACACACACACACACACACACACACACTATACACACTGCACACTCGCCCATTCTAATTTCAAATTCAAATCGTTTATTTGTTGAATGATGAAGGGTTACAAAACATGTTATGATACATAAACATCTCTTATTCTGCCGTTGATAGGTTTACGAATATTGTATTACTTCTAAAATTGCGAGTACTAAAATTTAAATTGCAGAGAAAAAAAAATTAGAAAGAATTTAAATATGTTAACAATAATTTTATTCATCCTGCGTCTCCATCTACATCTGCATGCGTCGTTCATCTAGCTCACACACTGCTCTTTTTATCTCTCTCTATCACACACACACACACACACACACACACACAAATTGTATTCACATACAAATTCAACTAAATGTTTTATGTCTCTCCTTTTCTTCCGTCAGCTATAAATTTACAACCCGTCTGCAACAGTGAACCCCTCTAAGGTCATATCTCCATTCACGCAGTCATTGGCGGATGCCACTGAGAATCAAACTCGTACTTCAACTCTGAGCCGCTGGGCTACTTTATTCTTATTCTCTCAGTTAAACATAGTATTCACCCGCTGACATAATCCAATCGAAAAATCACGTAGAAGGATTTTATGTAGAGCGAATATCTAAAAATCTTGGACTATCATTTTAACGCTCTCTTTCTCTCTACTATGCTCATCACACTACACTCGCTTACAAGACTTTCAAAACAATACGATATAATAGTTGTCTGTCTGAGAAGGAACTAACTATGCTTTTTGTACAGGCTTGCTGCAACCGGCGGGGCCACGCCCTCGGCGATCCTCGGCGCAGCGATGGGAGTGCCTGGTGCCAACGATTCACGTAAGTTGTCCAAACTCTAACTCGCTCTGAGAGATGAGATTCAAATGTGTTACATTATTGATAGGCATCATTGATCATACTATCGTCGGCTTGGCCCTCTGTGAAGCAGCATGTTCCTTGTGTGTTATGTTACAGTTGTCGGGGTGTGGTTGTTGGAGTATTTCATTAAGGTGAACATCTCTCATGAGTGACACAACCGATATGACCTCAGATATTTTTATGCAGCTATGGTTGTATAGCCTAGTTGAGGGTGGGACGAGCCCATTTGCTACTCATACATACTATAAATATAAACTTATTTATAGATATATATAGAAAAATAAATATATTATTTAATACTGATTTGTGTGATGGTGAATAGGTGATATACAGTTGATGTTTATTTTCAGCAAAGAACGATGATGACGCGTTGATTGATCTCAGTGACGACGTACCTGATGTTGCTAAGCTATGTAAGTAAACTTTTGTTTATAACACTTATACTATAATTGAATATTTGTAAGGAAAGAATGATGACTGAAGCTATTCTATCAAATAGAAATGCCTTGATGAATTTGAATAAGATTTGATACACACATTGTTTGTGATAAGTATACTATGTATATTCAATCCATCTTATATTGAGACATATTGTGTGCCTTAATCTCGATTATAAATTTACTATTTCTTCCAGGACTAACTTTTAAACTCTCGTAGAAATAGTGCCATAAAACTTTTTTTTGTTTCCTAATTAAAGTGTCGCATTGGTATTTTGCAGCGGTGAAGGATACCAACCAAGTGGATAAGTCGCCGAGCAGCTCCAAGGACGAGTTCGATATGTTTGCGCAGTCTCGCAACGTCACCTACGAGAATACTAAGATTGGGTAAGTGTTAAAATTATTCATTTACGTCTAAAAATGTACTAATTTTTTTTTTATAAGAAGGGCAGGCAAACAAGCGAACACTACTGAGTTAATACGAGCTACACTAAGTTAGTTGCAGGTTTTGAAGGAATCTGCTTACATCTGTGGGAATGCCTATTGGCTATTCACTTACAATGGCTTTCAAAACCAATCTTTAGTTGAACCTGTTTTGTTGCTAAGATACGCTTTGAACATACATGATAGCTGTCACATGTGTTCTTTGTTGGGCCTAGTCATACTGCACCATAGAATAACTCGTACTTACTTTTAAGAGTGCTGGGAGCTTTTTTCCGCCCGTTTTTTTCTCTCAATCTACGTGTTGCCTGAGGGGCGATCGAAACGGATGCTCGTATACAATTATAAATGTATGACGTTCATTAGGTGTGCACAAATTGTACCAAATAATGAATAAAAACTTTTGACTTTGTCTTTCCAGCGGCAGCAGCTACGCGGACGGTGCGGAGCGACAAGCCGACAGCCTCGCCGCCGCCGCGCAGCGCTCGCCGCCGCCGCACGCGCGCACCGACAACAGCGCCAACGCACTCGTACGTACACAAGCACGCGCACACACACACACACACACACACACACACACACACACACACACACACACACACACACACACACACACACACACACACACACACATGTGCCAGAGTTTTCCTCTATATAACGGTACAAACTGCATTTAAATCAGTTGAATTGAAAGTCACGAAATTGATAGGTCAACAATTTCTATGTAACACACAATCTGCAGGGGAAAAGTAGCAAACCAGGCTCAGGTTTTAGAACTTTTCTAAATTAAAATATGGTTGGCAAAGGAAGCGATTTCACGATTGATGGCTAGACTTTTCGTTTCATCTTACAATTTGCAAAAAGAAGGTGGGTATCGAGTTTCTGCCCCAGTTCTTGTTTGTTAATATTGCTTTTATACTTAACCCTTTTATTATTTCACTCTGTACTTAAGTTATTTCCTCCTTTCCTTATTTATTTTATTATAATTTACCTTTCAACAGCCTACGGGGATGGATCAGAGGGAGTTTGATGAGATATCCGCTTGGTTAGCTCAAGAAAAGGTGTGTTTCTTTTTGTTTTATTATTTGTTTATTTATTTGCCCTTGCACACACGCAATATGAACACAACTATGGTACGTTTCCGTTCTATATCGCCACACCAGGAAAAATAAGCCTTCAAATATGAGCACATTTAATTTTTTTGATAATAATATATACTTTTTTGCTTTAAGTATAATTTTCCTGGTTAGGCTTATCACTTTATGGTCACCTCTACTATATAATTACTACTTCATACTTCAATATGTTGTGTTTAATAACTGTATATAATTTTGAATTCAAAAAAAAATTTTTTTTTTTTCATTTTGTTACACACAAACGGTACTCAATACTTGTTATCGGCTTAACAAGGCATTTTATTTCGCGAGGACTAACAAATCCTAATTATTTTTTAAAAATGGTAAAGAAGGATGTTTATCTTTAGGCCAATTTCAATAACATTCTATGGTATGGACAGTCATGCTACAAGTTTGTATGCCAAGATATCCTTATGAATAAAGCTCTGTTGAAATCAACAGCCGAGCAGATTGTGTCAGATAAAAATCGATGATACAAAATATATGGGTGTATTCACATCTACCTTGGGTTCCGGCGCAGCAGTTTGTCTGGGCCTTTGTATGTGATTGACTTGTGTCCAACTGTCCATGGCACGCACAGGGAATCCTAGTGTGGGCTCTGTATTTATTTATAACAAATGTTGCCTAACGGTATGTCATTGAAACTGGCCAATAGTCGATGTGTCATGTGACTTGAATGTACGGAAAACGCAGGCGTCCTGCGAGGCGAACGGCGGTCAAGAGAGCGTAACCAGCAGCGACTTCGACAAGTTCCTCGCCGAACGCGCCGCCGCCGCCGACGCGCTGCCCCCCGCCGCTGCCGCCCCTGGGGCCCCCGCAGCTGGGGGACCCGCAGCTGCCGGGGGGCCCGGGGCCGCCGGGGGAGCGTCCCCCCGCCACCGCCACATCAGCAAGGACGGACACGACCCCATGTTCGCGCTCTGAACGCCCCCGCCTCCCTGCCCCGGCTGCGCGCTTTCTACTGCTACGATCGTGAATGGCCATTGAATTACTTTGTCGCGTGGTGTGGTAAGAAGTCATTTTCATTGTATCATTCTTTCAGCCCTTTGTTGTCAGTGGACATAACCTTCCCTTGTCCCTCTGATTCTAACGGTTTCCCGCTGTCTTTTTAGGTGGTCAGTCCACCTGGTGGGAGGGCAGTCTGTTTCATTATAATAACTCCCCGGAAGTTAATAGCTAATAGCTAAACGGTGACGTCTGATGTTGCCAACTCCATTCTAGTGTAAAACTGCATAAAAGTTCAAAAACGTGGAGAATACTGCAAATGCACTGAGATTTATTTAGGTATATTGATTACAATAATATATTTGTGATTTTTTTTATTATTAATGAATTAATTAAATGATGGACACGAAATATTCATTAACTAGCCCTAGTTTTTATTTCGTTACGACGTTAATGTGACCTCATAACGAAATAATATGATGTATTCGAATATCACAGTTATTGTTACAGTGACGATTACATTTCAAGTGAAGAAAATCCCTTATTATTATTTCAAAGGCTTTGGTGATCGTGCAGTAGAATGCAAAATATTTATATTGTATGATCCTTGAATCATTACACAATGGTGGAGTGTGTAAAAAATGTTAATTTTACTAGAATCTAACTTATAATATTTCAATCAATTAAATTAAAGGAACAGAAACAATTTTTATACTTGAATAATAAATTAACGACTATAATATTAATTATTTTAAATATATAATTAAGCGGTCTAAGGATTTGCAATAAAATACTACTTGCAAATGACGAAGATTATAAATTTTCATGAAATTTTAACGATTTAGACTGTAGAACTAAAGTCCAATGCAGTCAAAGCATTTTAAAGTAATGAATTATTTCACAGTAATCGAGACCATTGCGTAAAAATTCAAGTTATGTTATTGAGTAAATGTTGTTTGGCATCGATTTTTTTTGTAATCACAAAAGATTATTCAGGTTCACATTGAGACAGTCATGTGTTTTCCACAGTGCTAGAGATTAGAGGGCGCCCACATCTATTTACGTGGGACGATTTGAAGATTTTTGATTACACGTGTGATTTTTCAAAGTGCGTATTTATAGTGTTCACGAAGGGCTAACTATGGAATTTACATAAACACAGTAAATAATTTTAAAATTAGATTAGAAATATCTCAGTAACAAGTTCATCATAATTTAAACACTGTTTCTTTTTTGAGATATAATCATGCTGATTTTGCCTTTGATTTTGAACTATTAGATGTAAGCTTGGTATAGAGTCCCCGCGCACACCCTGATCGTTGGGCGCCCTCTACTCTCTCAGTTCGATGTAGGGCGTGCCGCGTGGTGCCTACTTTATCGGTAACATTGAAATATTTTAAGCTGACTAGTTGCGCAGTACAAGTGTCATAACTCATAACATTACTGACATTTTTAGTATGATGACTCTATTCATGTTTATTTATTTTAGTGGAATACATATAATTTTAAATAAATAAATTAAAGTTTCGCAACATTCCTAAACGCCTACTTTTGAATAACCTTTTTAAATTAATGGTGTATGGAGTATTCAATTTAAAAACGTTAAAAATTTCTTTGAACGCTTCAAACTTTTGTTGTGAGATTTGTACTGTAAGCGATGTTTTGTTGAATTATTTTTAAGTGTAAGTATTTTTATCGTATTTATTATACATGGAATTTTAATTTAGGATTTATTATTGCCAATTTCGATGTATTTCATTGTTTTGTGTGGTTAAATAATATTAAAACGTATGTTAATAGTAAAAAAATGAATGGAGAAATGAACTTAAAATACATAAAAAGTTAGTGTATATTAGACATAGCTTGATATAACTATGTTATGGTATTTTCTTGGAGCCACTATATTGCTTGAATCACAAAGATTTGTTACAAATAAATGGCAAATGAAATCTGCAGACACATTTTGTGGACTTTGTGCAAATCAGCCCATAGAGTAAAAGAATTCAAATTCGTAATCGTAAATGCACTTGTATGTGTTAACTCTTGTGTATTGTCTAGATGTTGAGCTTTAGCAAAAGTAGTATGTTGAGGTGCGCAGAAGGATGCGCGAGTAAGTGCTTATGATGATAGTCATAGACGACTTACACAATGACCAAGGAAACCTGCGAGTTCTTTAAAGACTCATACAATCAAAAAATGTACGAGATTCTTTACTTTCAAGGTTCCAGTAATACGAGAATCAAACAGACCTAGAGATTAGTAAAAGTACAGGAACTTACTCGTGTTTCAGTGAATCATCTATAACGACATAAGTTATTTCTGAATAATCTCAAAACATATACCCCGTTGGGGATTGTGGTGCAATAATAACGTTGATAAGTCACTGCTAATGCTGCTATAACACTGATAGCCTGATGGCTAGCATCTGTCTGTATAAGAGCTTCACATCACATTACAGCTCTATATTGCATCGTTATTTATTTATCATCCGGTGTTGCCACACAACGCAGCACGTTAGAATAGATTTACATTAGGTAAATAAATAACCCTAATGTATAATTCGTGTAGACTAGAAGAGACCACGGGAGCATTTATAACAAAACAATTTGGTGTTTACAGCCTCAATTGTGTAATTCAGAATTACGATTTTTATAGTATTCGAAGAAGTGAAAAATGAATGTCGAATGTGATAGTTGTTTTATACTATGATTATTACGATATGTTTTGTATGCAGTGTTCAATGCAACACAGTTTTAATTATAAATCATGGTATGTGAATATGTAGTGCGTCATGTACCTGCACGATTCACAATATTTTTAAAGTAATGTTGTTGCACCATCTGCAGAAATACCGTCGAAAATTTTTGACTGTATTTATCTCGATTTTAACGTGATTTAATACTTTTGGTGCTGTGTTGCACAGATTGAGTTCTTAACTTTTAGCCGGGTGTCCTGCAAGTTTTGCCAATATTTGCGTCATCAAACGTGAAGTTTAATTCAAGTCAAAGTCGATAGGATTACATTAGAACATTCACTTCTATTTTTACCCCACTTTACAGTCTATACTTTCACGGTGTACTCTGGATGGAGCAACAATATTACACGTAAATTTATTGCTTGCATTTTTATATTATTTCTACAAATATAATAACTGTATATTGTATGTTGTCTCGATAGATACACTCGATAAAATAACTGTATATTGTATGTTGTCTCGATAGATACACTCGATAAAATTCTCAAAAAAACCCCCGCCTCCCAAAAATTTTCATGTAATGAGAATAGATTAATATTGTCATAATCCACGTTACCTATGAATGTTAACCCACTTGTACCAAAGTAACAATCAAAATCAAATTAGAGAGAAATTCAAAGATAGATATGGAAATAACGAGTTGTGAACTTTTTCATAATATACGAGCATAAACAATCAAATCATAAAAAATTTAAAAAAAATTTAAAATTAAATTAAAAAATTAAATTAAATTTTAAAATTTATTTTAAAATTTTATTTTTATTTATTTTTATTCTATTCCCTTATTTTGTTATAATGTTATGTAAATAGTTATGTATAAATAAATAAACAATCAATGAATTTATAAAATCAGAAATAAAGATTGCAGAAATATGATAAAACTTATTGTAAATTTTTTTGTCTCCCTAATATTGTTTTTATGACCTGAAATTTTAAACACGACTCGTTTTCCTACACGATTGCTTATGAATTAAATCATTCCACTTTTTTGAGAAATGGTCTTGGTGTTAATGTGATAATTATAAAAAGAACAAGCTTAATGTTAATTATTTAAAGAATTATTTTATGTTTTAATCGTTGTATTTATTAAGATAATAAATTATGATCCTGTATTTATGGTGTTTTTATTTTGGTGTATTGCAGTGGATAACGAAGTACTCTCTTGGTCATTATTGCCATCCCAAATGTAGCTTATTTATGTAATGTTGGCAATATTGTGGTTGAAATGAAAAACAATATAACTTTTATTAAATTTTATTTATCAATTTCTGTATCTACAACAGATACATACAGCAGCTGCAGGTTTGGCAGTTCGACTTATATTTATTTACATTAGACATAGACATAACAGAGAACAAAAACTAATCCTGAGATTTAGTTGTCAGTGGAAAATAGTAACCATTAAATGGTTCATTACTAGTTCATCATACCTGATTAAAATCATGTAGAAAAATACATCAAATTGTCATAATGATAAAATCATATCTTGTGATGAAAAAGGTATAAAAATATTTTTTATAAAACTTAAAAATAGTTTAAATTTTCACTCTCCGCTTACGCTTGTTCGATACAACTTAACATTGTACTGTAAGGAATGTGAGACCGAAACACCATTATGATACAGAAATTATAAATACTTTTAATGTCTTACGTACTTATTTACCAATTAACGCTGCTGTTGGTAATATGATATAAATTATGCTTTTAAGTTAAATCTGCCTGTTAGAGATCCAATAACGACGAGAGTATTTAACAATATCAATAACCAAGGCCGCTTTTGAAATACGAGACATTATGGCAGCGTCCTGTTTGGAAAATCTTATAGAATCGACGGTATACTTAACGTTTAAAATAAACCCGGAACAGGACTAACTTCTTGTAAGTTGATGATTTTTAAGCGGCCAAGAATCTTTACAATTTAATTTTAGTAATGTATGGTTTTTCATAGGTTTTCGTACACCCGAAATTTAAGAGATACAATACGAAACAATACAACCTTAAACAGATAAATAACATTAATAGTACAGTCTAGCAGATGAAATGCACAGATGGTGTTAAGTTTAGAGTAATTATAATCTATAACTATACTATGGAAGTCTCATGCGAGCGAACAAGTCGCTAAGTGCTTATAACTCATCTCTGGCCTTTCCTGGTTCTTCCTCTTCGTCGAATTCGCTCTGTGGAATAAAAAATAATAATGAGATCTTAACAAACTAATCTGAGGTTAAAAAAATATTGTGTCGAATGTAGAAATTAATCTTAGGAAATTTGGCTACTCCCTACAGTACTATAGAACTAGAAAAGTACTTATGATAATATTGTAAAATCACTACAATCTGATTTATGCAATCAATACTAAGAAATTATTCTAATTAAATTTATTTACAGATATTCCGGTTTGTTGGGATTCCAATTCACACCTTTAATTTGAATCGTGTAAAGATGAAAAGCAAGATTAAGTGAATGTCAAAATGAATTAATATTTTTTACTATGTAAAAAATAAGGTACTTTAATTGTGATGAATATGTTATTTTGAATGAGATGTGTAGGTGTGTATGAGTATAAGTATAAGTGCTTTATGCCAAACAGCAGGAAAACAAGCAGATGAAAATTTAACAATATTTATGTTGCCAGTGGAAAGATAAGCAGTCACACAATAGGCAATAGATGTTGCTTGGCAACCACACATCATTAGGGCTATCCATATCCGAGACTGATTTGATTTATTGAAATAAATGTTCGCCTCAAGTCCAGTATCAAATGGAGTGCTTCCTTTTTCTATGGTGTAGAGGACTAAGAAAAATGAAAGTGTCGTGCATACTGACCACTGAGGGCGCGGGCTCGGCGCCTTCGCCGTCGCTCTCCACGAACTTGGTGAGCGCCGCCAGCGTGCGCTCGCCGTTGTACTCGTGCACCTGCACACAGACACACACATTTCATTTATTTACTATTCAAATATCACCAACATTGAAAACTTTTGATACACATAGGGTATATAACTCGGGTAAATCTGACCCACCTTTAAACAATGTTTACGTTGAAACTTCCTTCTTATTAACTTTATTTAAGGTTTTCCGATTAACGATTGTCTTACTATGATTTTGACTACCAAACTTTGAAAAACAAAAATTTAATTCATTTCTTGACGCTTTGGTTTAAAGTTAATTAGGTTCCATAAGTAGCCAAACTATTGCTATTCATGACAATATGGACAGTTGCTTCAAATAAAGTATCTCTAGCATCCACACCTCCAAGTGGCTTCTTTCATGAAGCAAGACACGGGGACATGGTGGCACATGTAGCCAAAACTCAAAAATGCTATAATTTGCCCATTGCATCCTAATGATTACATCCCTTTGCTAAAATAGCACAAAAGACCTCAAAAAGGCAGACATTTTTGTGGTCGTGTGTTGCTACTGGCAAAAGGCTCATGAGGAGCCCTATCCTCTAACCAACTATTTCCAGCAACCACACGTCATCGACCGAAACACAAAACACGAAGAACATGCGCGAGTTGCTAGGTGTCCGCTGCGCCACTTATGAACGCGTGTACGAGTAGGTGGTACCTGGTTGTCCTTGGTGTAGAGCTTGATGGTGGGGAAGGAGGTGATCTTGGTGTGCTCGAGCTCGTTGACGGTGGCGTCCATCTTGGCGATCACCACGTCCTCGTCCTTCTCGAAGTGCTCGCCCAGCTTGTCGTAGATCGGCGCCAGCTGCTTGCAGTGGCCGCACCTGGGAGGCACGATACAAAGTAATGCTTTAAATCAAACAATTTATATTAACAAATTAAAAGTGGACTCAACATTTATTTTAAAGAGAAGTCTAAGCGTTTTGACAACATACTCGTACTCGGAAAATTTCCCCAGCCCTTATTTTAGGTGTCCCATTTTTAAGCTCCATCCTGACATAAAAATGTTTGCTTTACATGTTGTTATTAGGACTACCTATTAGAATTATTTGTCAGGAGTAGTAGTTCCGTATTATCCTTATTACTAAGGTCACAAGGTGCTATGGAACGCTGGGGGTCAATAACTACGTACGTATTATTAGGCTACGATAACTATGAAGTTTTAAACCCCCTATCTATGTTAATATCACATTATCAATTGATTTGAAAAGTAAAGGTTTCCCTTCAAGACCTAAACTTAATGATTGTATAATCGATTATTGCGAAATAAAATAAATTTATTTAAAGCCCATGAAAAATCGTTATTTACCCAAGAGTACCCGTGAACAATCGATTAACAAGTTTGCACAGATGTGGTATATCCATCGCGTCAGTTCACATGAGGTCCACGCATTTTAATGGCACATTTATCACAATATTACATCAGCCGCGCCGCGTGGCGTCTCGTGTCAACAAGAGAGTTTACTCAGTGAACGTAAAGGTCCATTTGCATAATCGGCAAATCGTTTCCGAGCCGCCGCGCCATCTGATCCCTCCTACACAAAGCATTAATTTACTCCATTGAATACGTCCTAACGAATATCTGTTTCTGCGGACTTGGCTAAATATAACTATTGTTGTCGCTTTCATTTTTCCAATAATCATTGTGTAAGAACTAAACAATTGCTGAACATATAATTTCAATTAGATAGAGTAGCAATTAAAATCTGTGGCATTTTTGTAGAATAATCTTTTTTTTACTTGTATAACATGGAAAGATAACTGTATAGTCATTTCTAAATTAAGAATAAAATACTCAAAATATGCACTTGCCATATATACATAGAAATTCCATTTAATTTGTTAAGCATTCAATATTTGAATTATAACCAAAACCATACATTTTACGTTCAATAAACTTGAGAGCATTGAAATTAGTTTATAATCAATTTGTTGTGCTTTGTGTAAAATGGGGAAATTCAAAAACATTGAATGTTGTTGATAAATTCAACAGAATCTCTAACTACAATTCAATTATAACATCAAACAGCATAAAAGCATATGATATAATCAATGTGCCTTCCTTACAATGTGCTATACATAATGTGTATACATAATGTTTCCAGGCATGTAGTACTTGCATGGCAGGGTTTCCTCTCGGAATGAGAAGTAAGGAAAGCCTTAGTCTGCCACGCTGACCTAATGTGGGTTGAAGGACTTCAAATGCTTATGAGAATTTTATGGAGATGCAGGTTTTCCCATGTTTTCTTTGGCCATTACAGCAGGTGACGTTCAATTTACAAAACGCATGTAACCTAGAAAAGTAAGTAAGACAAGTGCCACAGAGATTCTAACCCAGTCTTTTCAATTGAGAGATGCTTGTGGATGCATTGATACTCATGTGTTACCAGTATCGCTGTTAATTTACTATTCACAAACCACCAAAATAGCATTAAAATGTACTGACCAAGGAGCGTAGAACTCGACGAGCACCTTCTTCTCGGGGTCGAAGACGACCTCGTCGAAGTTGGTGGCCACCAGCACCTTGACGGGCTTGGCGGCCCAGTCCTCGGGCAGCGCCTCGCTCAGCAGGTGCTGCTTCAGGGTGCCGGCGAAGAACGCTTGCACGAATTCCTGGACATCAAAGCGGATGTATTTATAGTTTATGTAATATGTAATTATGTATGAAGTCCATTGGGTGTGCACAAATGGTAAATGATAATGAGTAAAAGATTTTGAGTTTGATTAGATTACCTTATTATTACATTTATATTAACTACTAATTCACTGTTACTACAGCAGAACTATTTATAAATAATTTTTCTATGCTTCATGTGCTTTATATTTATTTGATCAAATCACTGATTTTTTGGGAAATGGCTCTGAGGTTTCTTTCAAGCCGCTATTGAATTATAGTATAGTGAATTATTTGCTATGTTTTATACTGTTTTTAATATTTATCTGACTCCCTCTTTCCTATACATACCGCCTTCTAGCAACTTAACATAATACCAAGCCCGAAGGTAGATTGTCAGAAAATGCTTGTGGTATTGTATTATTTTGGCCTTATATTATCATTTTTGTAATTTAATTTGTATGATAAAGAATTAAACAACTAAGTAACTAAATATAATTATCATGCAACATCAAAACACTTCCTTAGTACGTCAGTAACGCGTACAATACTTCAGAAACATGCTTTGTAATAGAGATTCCAAGATTCTAGCAACAGCACGGTCTCAATGCATTTTCCATTTCAAAAGAAACAACGGAATTATGTCGACCTTGAATTGTGCGATACATCACCATGTAGTTATAGCACAGCTGTATTATTTCTTCTGACAGTTTCTTGCTATATGTCACGCCTGGAGGTATCCGAGCGTGAATCACAATCGTACACGTAGGTTGTAAAAAGGTTATACCTACCTGATGTAGGCAATATAGGCAAAATAGGCATTTCATGATTACACATTTTGAAGTGATTAATTTGTAAGTCATTTGACAGATTTTTAACGAACAAACAGTTATATTGTACAACTTTTATATAATAAAACTGTGCAATCATACTCAAAGAAAGTGCACTATGATTTTTAAATTCAAAACTGATAGCTTAACCATAGGATAAATGATTCCTACGGTTAAACTAAGTCATGGCTCATCATTCAGAAAGCGTATTCGTCGCCTGACACGTTCGACTACTGATGCGTGTTACAGGAAGTGACATCACGCTACGTATCAATTATATGCTCATTACACAGCTTTTAATTATACTTCTTCGTTATTTTTTTATGTGCCGAATCACAATAAGCCGTCGTAATAGCTGTCGTGCCATAACGGTTTGCAGGTAATTAATATCGTTTGTCGTTTAATGTGGCGCGATACATGAAATGCGTGATAACTGCATAAATCGTGTAGCGATATCGATATTATCGATAGCAATTGTACACCACCTGTTGCCACCTACTGTGACTAATGTTGTTTTAATAACATACCCATTACAGTTTATTGGGTGAGAAATTTATTTCATGGTACCTAAGAAGTGATTCTTGTTGGAATAGCGAATTATTTTTATAAGTAGACCGACAAAACACTATTGATGTGATTGAATTTTTTACATAAGGTTTATTGTGGGCCAAGCGATGAGTCGTAATAAAATAAGTTTCCTACATTGGAATAAAGCTAAGTAGGTAGTAAAGTTACTTTAAGGTTTAAGTAATACCTTCTCTCCTTCTCATGCCAGTCCTTATGAAATAAGATTCCTAGTATTTTTTATTCACGATTCAATTTACGAATGTCTCGTGGTAGCCTGACCTATGTAAATTCATCCCAAATCTTTAATCATGAGCCTCTGTCGCAATTAGGTCGCAACAATGACTCGGGCTATCCCGAAAACAAACGTACGTTGAACTCTGTACCTCATATAGAACAGTAACATGTTTTTTACATCATTGAAATCGTGAGAACCAGAACTATACAATGGTATAAATAAAATTTTACAAATATTCCGCGAAAAGTGAGGTCAAAATTGGACGCCGCGCATTTTTGCCCTTCCTGTAAAATTTGTGTTTCGACGCTTACTACCACATTCCTCTAAGGTACAGAAGCGTATTTTTATATTTAATAAAAATCTATATTGACTTCTAGGCTGGAGCCTATTTGAGGTTTGACATGTTTGTCAGATCGCTTTGACCATAATATATTATTATCACAATGTCGCCTGCACGATTCTTTCAATCACACTTATACAAGCTACAAGTTACCTCAACAACGTTAGCGCTGAGCTCGTTGCTGGCGGGCTTGTACTTGGCCATGTCCTGCTCCAGAGCGATCAGGCGCACCGAGGGCACCTCGTCCTTCTTCATGCCGAAGAACTCCAGGATTCTGTGACGTAATATTACATTAAAAATTAAAAAAAAAACCACCGACACAATAGTATATTTGCAGATATTGTGTATTTTCCCCACTTTTACTCCCACAGTTTTTTCAGGGCTCAACCGATTTTCATTGAACATATTTTTTGTAATGTGCACGTGATGCGCTTTTATTTGAGACCCCACTCGATTATATTTGCAGACATTCGGTTATTCTTCCCCACTTTCACCCCCCACAACTTTTAAACGACTCAACCGATTATCATCAAACATGTCTAAGAACAGTCGGCCGTAACTCACCTTTCATACAAAAAAAAACTAAATTGAAATCGCTTCATCCGTTCGCGAACTACGGTGCCACAGAAAATGCAGACAGACAGACACATCAAACTTATAACACCCCTTGTTTTGCATTGGGGGTTAATAAAATCAAATAGGCTGAATATTTATTTTGATATTTTTATATAATAGAATTGAGAGAATGCATAAAATCAATGAATAAATAGAAATATAAAGTAATGTGGCATGCAGTGATCTAGTAAAACCTATAACGTATCTTCGTGGATCAAAATTTAATTAAACGACTAATTGTTTGAACTTTTAACAAAGGTATAAGCTATTTTTAGCCACTTTGCATTGGGTTTTATAGGTACCTATGATTTTTAGCTAGCTCTATAAAGTTAGCCAGAGTTGGATATAGCGAATGTCATTTAGTAGCATACCTACTATTATTTATTGATTTTTAACAATTCCGTAAGATGTTCGCAACTGCTCTTTTTCTAATAATTAAAAAACACATTAGACTCACCTCTGGTGGTCATCTTCGTCGGTGTCGATGGCGACGGACATGATCTTGTCGCGGTAGCTCTTGGCAACGGGGCGCAGGTCATCCAGGTATTTCTCGAAGTCACCGTTTTTCTGGAAACAACCCAAGTACCATAAGAACCTTCGAAGTTTACCCAAATATGATGATTACCCAAAATTTATCCAAATATATGGTAGTTCTTATTACTTATTAATATTTCCTGCTGAGCAATATATTATTGAATAAATTATTTAAAGCATAACTATTCCTATTGCAAGGAAGTGTCTTTAAAAAAAATCGTTAAATACGTCGTCTGTTATGTAAAATACACATTTTCTACCAAGCAAAGAAAATATTTTTGTGAGTTTTTACAAACATAATAATTACGCGGAAGTATTGTTTTAACAGATAATTTCATCAAATAAGTGTATGGAGAGTTCATTAATATTAGACGCGAGGTCAACAACCTTACAAGTAGCTTGGGCAGCAACGGACGTGACTTTTTCGATATAACAAATATGTTACGCAAACATTAATTAAATGTGGAAAATGTGAGATTAGTATTCAGAAATTTGTTATTATGCAAAAATAAGATCGAAATTATATTCAAATTTTGATTTAAAACATCCAAGAGTATTAAGGGTTTTAATGTACCTACCTACATAGTTTTTTTTTTCGAGACCAATATTTCAATCTTGTATCGTTAGATTTTTTTAACTCATTAGAACGTCGCGCATGCAAAATATTGAGGAACACTGCGTCAAATCATCGGTCGCGGTTGTCATTAAAAAAACTTTCTCGCAACTCTTTTCAAATTAATATTATAACGATATAAAATGTCATTCATAGATTAATATTAATACATGCACGTCTTTTACTAATGATAACGGTGATACATCGACCCCAATTCGACATCTCAACGCGTCAGTTTTTATGGAGATATCGTATGAGACAGAAAGTAATCTTGTTACTTTCACAATACTCCCGACGGGGGACCTCATGACCTGTTCCAATACTAGTTCTGTGAATCTATACCTACATTACTTTTAAGTCATGCATGACTGCGATCTCCGAATTTTTCTGTAACAAGTAACGATTATATTTCGTTCCTGATACGCTGATGACTCGACACGATTCGCAATGTGGGTCAAATTTTTTGGTACTCAAATTCTACAGAGAATATATTATTATTTCATCTCGGCTAATAGTAAGCAAAATTAAAGGTCACTTTCTTTGAACTACAATTCGCTTGGTCATAATAGTTATTAAATGAAACGTTAATGGTGGATTCCATTAATGTTATTGATGGTCCAATTAACTGCAATAGAATTTATTTTTAACGATTATTGAGAAACACGCCGCGGATATTGCAATGGATACTGCAGAAATTCCAATTTTGCAAAAACTCATGATTTAGAATAAAGTGTTAGTGTTAGTTATTTGAAATAAAGCATGAAACTCATGATTTAGATTATATACAGCATAGCGGTGTAGTTATCACTGGTCTATGAAGCTCTTGAGTAATACTAATAAAAATAATAAGTAAGAATAAGATATCTTTAGTAAGAATAATAAAAATTGAGTATCAATAATTAATATACCTATTGAAAAACGAAAAACACGGTTATGTGAAAAATTGATATTTTTCATATTTTCAATATACCCAGCAACACTTCCACAAGATATATCTAACAACAGCTCTTAAGCTAAAATCCATCTAGATTTTAAGGCTATTGATTACAGCCACGCGATTACACCAAAGAACCATCAAAAACAATGCAGACAAAAACTATCCCTTTTGTGGAGTTGGATAAAACATGTACATCTACTTCTGTGGCAATAAAGCCTATCTGGTAATAAGTCCAAAAATACATTTAACAAATTACCTTGGAAAGGAAGATCAGCAAGTGGTACTTGATCTGTCCGCCGAAGATCTTGGAGGCAGTCTCGTGCGAGAACTCGACGATGGTGGGCATGCTGTGCACAAACACCCAGGTCTTCATGGCGTCCTCCACGAAGTCGCCGTCGTACTTGACGCGGGGCTCCTCGAACTGTTGTCCAATAATATAATATATGTCATAGTCTTTGACACTACTGTACACTTTACATTTAGACTTCATACCATCAAATATTGACTTTTTCTATTATCTGTAAATAACTATAGTATAAACCTCTCAACTGAAAATGTTCTGATGATAGTGAAGATCACATCAAAATTACTAGAATAGTATACAACAGGCGCAAGAAGCAACTTTTTATAGATAGAGGTTTTCAAAATAAAACATAATAACTTAATCTGCATTTTTATGTGTATTGTCAAGCTGCTTTAAATGCTTATTGATCTTAAAAAGATTTTGAAGAATTAATCATACAACATCTGCAATAGGCATAAAATTCATGACACATAATTATTACAACTATTATTTTTTAATGATAATGATAATGTGAAGAATCAGCATTTAATTATAGTAAGCTTGAACTTGACCATCACTTCCAATCCTTATCATTTCAAAACTAAAAATATATATTAAAACTATGTATAAAAAATTCATATCTTGAATTTTGTTATCATTGGTTTAAGATAATGTTAATGAGAAGAAAAAATAATTATTCAATGATGTGTCATGAACCTACTGACAGATATTTGGTTTTTCACAAGTGACAATCTTATTGGCATTTAACATTTATGGACAATTTAAGAAATATAATATGTAAAATGAAACCGACTGCTTCTATCTATACATATAAAAAAATTAAGCAACTTACGTTCTTGAACAGGACAACGTCTTCAGGGGACACTTCCAGCTCTGCCATGAGCCCCTCATCGTTGACCACAGCAAACACATGGTCATCAACCACACCGGCAAAGTTGTAGAAGGTGGTTGCCTTGTCTGTGCCTTGCTCAGGGAAGAAACCAAACACAACCACTGGGTTGGCAGCTGTGATTTCTTTGAACTCCTGAGAATTGGTGATCAAGGTGGCAGCAGGGCCAGTCTTCTTCTTCAACCAGGCAACAATGTCATCGGCTTGGCGTCCACCTGCGAGAAAATAGTTATGTGGTAAACCATGTATTTAATAACTGATGGTGTGAACATTAACAATCCAATCAAAATATAATTATCAGATTTGTCCTACACAGATTAGAATGGTGTAAAATCCTCCAGCAAATATTGAAATTTTTATTTAAGGCATTTTCAAATTTATTTTCATGTTCTGATGATGTCTCCAACTTGTATCCCAGCCTAACTAATACTCAAATAATAAAATTATAGAATGTCTGTCTTATAAGGTCACCCAAAATAAGGTTTATTAAATTAATTTGATAGTCTGTTATAACACAGTAACAAATTTTTAATAAGATAACTGGTTTTTCTTCATATTCTATTTATAACTGAATCTTCCTTTAAACATATGAGAATCACTGCAAGATTTAGAAAACCATAACAGTTTATAAAATACTGATTTACTGCTAGCAATAAGAGTTACTGATTAGGTGTTACTAATACAAGATAAGATTTATTACCACTACTACAGTTAAAAATTCAATAATATCAAGTGTGCTTTACTTAATCAAGTTATACTGGATAAATTACCTGAGTAGTCAATTTGGTTTCCTTTCTTGAAGAACATAAGAGTTGGATATCCTCTGACTTTGTAGATTTCGGCGAGGTCTTGCTCCTGTGTGGCGTCGACCTTAGCCAACTTGATGCTAGAGCCTTCCTCGGCGAGCTTGGTAGCCGCCTTGGCGTACTCCGGCGCCAGCGACTTGCAGTGTCCACACCATGGGGCATCTATGACGTACACACGTTTACTATAAAAATGCCGCCCGGCAAACAACTAATACCGGTCGACAATAGAAAAGTAAGATTATGATTTATGAATGATGAACATTCACGAAACGGAAACGTTAAAATTAATACCAAGTTTTCAATTGTAATTTATACAACTTACAGAATTCCACTAGGAGGAAATCAGTCGAGGCTAGAACGGAATCGAAGTTGGACTTAGTTAAAATGTAGACGTTATCTTCTGTGGGAATATCTTCATCTCCATGAACGAAACCCAAAAGGGCTATTGCCACCGTCGTCAATAATAGAATTCGCATCTTGACTTCCCGGTTACCGAACTATAACTACAGTACTTGAACTACTTGATTCTCGGAAGATGAAGCTCCACAAAATGCCGAATTTGCCACTTCATTCACACTCACACCGATTCATTTGACGTGGCAGCGTCGATCGTGTGTTTGGCCGTGATTGGTCGATTTATCTTTTTAACATATGAATAATGACACCAAGATAAAAAATACGTGGGTATTTAATGTAAAAAGTAAAAATAAGTTGAAACTTGACCTTGACATACTATAATATTATTTATTCCTTTTACTAATAATTTGTATATTAAAATGAATTGAAACAAAATAATCATAATGAGTTTAGTTTTCAAGGGTTTTACTGTATATTTTTGAATTTTAGTTCAAATAGATTCTGACCATAATTTATTTTTGTACTAATGTTGTAGTTAGTAGTTCAATAATTATTGTAAGTTAAAGTTAAAGTAAATATTAATTAAAACGAATACCTTGGTTCATCAATACCCCTAGCCTTTCACTATATTAAAAAAAACATGTGACAGTGACATTGACTGACAACTTGCGAGTCAATTGAAAAATTGAAAACAATAACAATAAAATTACGCTGTTGTAAAAGTGTAATAAAGATTTAAATTTAAATATCTGATCTGCTTTTACAATCATATAAAGTGAAACTGTACTGTATTATTGGTCCAAAATCAAATAAAATTCCAACGTAAAAGTAAATTATTTACTTCGTTTCTAAATTACTTAAGATAGTCTTATTTAGATTTCATAGAAAGTTTTCTTTAGTGTCGCATGATGATTAAATTATATTGTCTTTTAGCAATGACTAATCTCTGGAAAAATTGTTCGTTTTACACTACTCTGTTTTAAACATAAAAAATACCATAAATCTATGTTATACAATCTCATGTACCTATTTAATATTCAATGTCTTCTCACTGTCATAAATAAGTGAATCAAATATTGTGGCCTTCGCACAAACATACTAAGACTTTATTTTAGAATTTTATATTTGGACAGTATCCAATTTTTATACTCAGCTCTTCCAACAACCAGTTATCTCATGGTTTTCATGGTTACTGTAGTTTAGGGAAATATTCGTGAATTAAAAGGTATAATAGTTGCTTAATTATCAATATTTGAAATCTGTTCAATTAAAATTAAGTAAATATATGGTGAACTTTGAACCAACCAAAAATAATGTAAATCAAACATTTTATGTGTTAAATGTTTAACATTTATTTGTTCTTATCTTACAAAATAATGAGTATTCATTATACTACAAATATTAAAAATTCATTGAATAAATAAGGTTGTAGGTACATAAAATTAGTATGTTATATACAAAACTTTCTACAGATGCCAGAGCTCACTGTAACATCAGAAATATATCAAGAATATGATTACAAGACTAAAATAATCCCAAGCAAAGAAGGAAGTAAGTTCATAGTTATAGTTTCTTCTATAAGTACAAATGGGGTGTGGTGTGACTATGTGGAGACAGATTTCGTTAGTAACTAAGTTTAGCATGTATACCCATTTTAAAAATTTTTGTTTCTGTAAAATTTTGCAACTGCTTTAAAAAAAAATAGTTTGTTTATTTCTGGGATTCAAATCCAAATGTCTATTAAGGGACTGCACAATGTATTATCTGGGCTATCACCACCTGCTCCCTTTAATTTTTTAAACTCTTTCATAGGTTTAATTAGTTGCTTGTTTTCAGATGTGATATCAGAATTTCCATTTTTATTATGCAGTAACAATAGTGAGAAAAAATTTGATAAAGATGATGACTTGGATGTTGAAAGACCACATAAGGAAGTGATTAAAATCGGTAAGTAACTCTAATATACCTATATGTAATAAAAAATATATATTTATTATTACATATAGGTATAATTTTAATGGAACACACACTATACTTGAATCTTCTGAAGCTTATAACTTTCACTATTATTCCAGATAATCAAGTGTTTGTTTTTTTTATTTAAATGAGTAATCTGAAACAGTTTTTAAATCAACATTTTAATAATAAAATGTTTAAAAAAGTTAAATTAGGATACACAAACGTCACAAACATTACTAAATAACTTCATTTTTAGAATTTTTCTGTCATTAATTAATTTGTATTTTAGAAGTAGCAACAGCAGGTTGATATGATCCAACAAAACAAATCAAAATGTTGACAGTTATTTCTGATTTGGTAGAAATAATTTTCACCATGACGTGTCAATTAGGCCATAATTATGGTCATATGCCTCCCCTAATTGACGCTACTAGTCCACATGGCCCTGGGCCCTCTGAACCCAATCAGTGTTTTGCAGTTCTCTTAAGGGAGGCCTGTACACCTTTTGCCAAAATGTGGTTTTTATAATATTTTCTTCTTCTGTGCAATGAGATTCTCTCTGATAGGTTTGATTAATATCATGATATTTATTATGTTTCAGAGCACAGTCTCAAAACGAAAATTGCACTGGTGGGGTTGCAAGTGTGGAGAGGGGCATTCCTGTTGGGTGATGTGCTGATATATTTGGGCTTGAAGGGGGAGCTCCAAGGCAAGAATGTTCTGGAACTCGGAGCTGGCACCGGACTCACGAGTTTTGTTGCTGCTCTCTATGCTAAAAAGGTTGTGTGTACAGGTATGAAAATGTTCAATATTGAATTGACAACACTGTGCATTGATTACAGTTTTATTACTAAATTTCATATTTGGTACTGAATTTCTATATCATTTTTCATATCTCATTTCAGATATAGACTTAGGAGGAATTTTGGAGCTTATAAAACTAAATGCAAAATATAATGCAAATCTATTGAAATCACAGTTCAAAGTTATACCATTAGACTTTGGTGACACTAATTGGAGTCCAAGCTTATTAAGTGAAATTAAAACAACTGATATTTTCATTGCTGCAGATGGTATGTATCATTTAATTTTGTTTTTTCCTAAGTAAAGTAAAATAAGACCTTTTTCCGAATGAGGACTTAAGTGGTTGTCCCTGATACAACACAACACAGCACAGTGATGAAGGTTGATATGATTGTTGGCATTTCTCATAGTCCACCGTACTGCACTAGGCTAGCATGGTGGACTAAGGTAAGTAACCTATGTCTTTTTCATTGTAAGAGGAGACTTGACCCTGCAGTCAAATGTCTGTAACATTAGAGACATAATGGGTTACAGACAGGTTATACATTTGACTACCCAAGTGGCGCAGTGGTTAAGGCACCGGTGCGCTGCTTGGAATTCGATTCCCATTTCAATGATGAATTTCAATTTCTGTTTTTGGTCTGGGTATGTTGTGTTCTTGTCTTGTGTGTGTCGTCCATGGGCTATGAGTGTGAAGCGTTATTTCTTCTTATTACGTATTTCTCATTGGCGGAGCAACTTGACAAAGCACCTTGTATGCAACAACCTCAGTTAGAATTTCTTCTCTATTTGAGGTTGGATGTGGGTGTCAAGAGCTGCAGTGACTACTCCACATCAGATCAGCTGCTTGCCTGTTTGCCATTAATTTACTTTAAAAAAATATAGGGTGTATAAAAATTAATATTTCTTTTAGTCATATACGACGACGACGTGACAGCAGCGTTTGTGGAGACCGTGAAAAAAATTCTAAACACCAATCCGCCTAAGACACTATACGTCGTATTGGAGAAACGGTATGTGTTCACGATAGATCACATGGACTCAGTGGCACCCTGCTACGAAACATTCCTCTCATTGCTCGATAAGGCCAAGGTAGACAACGCACATTCCCAATGGACAGTGGAACAACTACCTCTGGACTTTCCAAAGTACTTCACGTATGACCGCGTCAAGGAATTAGTGCTGTGGAAGATATCATCGCAACCTAAATGATTTTGTTACAAGGAAAAGTAAATGAATGTGATATTAAAATAATTTTTGGAAAGTATATTATATACTCTTTTATTCATTGCGAGAAATACTTTTATAATATTAAATGCAGTGTATCAGTGTTACCGGGCTGGCCACATTATTCGCAGGGCTGACAAACAACGGGAGGAAAGGTAATTGAATGGCGACCACGTCTAGGTTAAAAAGACCAAGCAAGTTGATAATGAAGGCTGGAACTATGAAGGGCTATACAGGAGCTTGCTTTTATTATAAATTTCAATATGTTTGCAGGTAGTTTGTGAAATAGCGTTTTGAAATAAAATAACTTGGATGACTTAAATATTTATTTCAATTTGGTAAGTATACTCGTACCTAGACCTAGTGTAACACTACTCAGAAAGAAATACAATTTCGATTACTTAAAATAGCAATAATAATAAATATATAAATAAATGGTTAACAAAACAACAATTTGAACATACAATAGCAATAGATAAATAAGCAACTGAGGGTACTGGCGAAGTTCACACACAGAAGTTATTTTTATGTGGGCAAGAATTACTTTTGTGTGGGCCAAAACTCATTATATTTAGAGAGAAATATTTTTCTTAGTTCGGAGTTTCTCGCTTGTTGGTCCTTTTCCTTGCTTAGTGTTTCGATGCTTTGGCCCACACAAAGATCTCCCGTGAAATGTATGATCACTACTTGCGTATTGAACGACACGTTCTTGTCCGCGATTTGCTTGCCGTAAATCTGAGGCCCGAAGTCCATTGAGAAGGGCAATGAGTAATCTTCTGCTGTGAATAATAAAAACCCTTAAAAAACAGAATGGTGTAGATATAATTGTTTCTTAAGATAAGAACACACCCATATCAGAAATTTAAACTTCTCATTCAAATATTTGCTTCGCTGGAAATCGAACCCAGGACCTTACGCGCAGGTCACTGGCGCGGCGTCTTAACAAGGCCTGGAGCATATTCCACCACGCTGCTATCGTATGCGTATCTATTGGTGGAGAAAAGGGTTAGTAGCCAATACTGGCCAATCCGTGTCTGATGTTTTCAAACCGCCAATACAAAAGTATCGATAATAACCGAGACCGACGGCTTAACGTTCAAGCAGGAGCGCGCACTTAATTCGATCACCCATCCAGACACTGACCGCGCCCGACGTTGCCTAACTTTTTCAATCGCTTGCGATCTACTCAAGCATAGGCGTGCTTCTCATTAGAGTAATTACAAAGTGGGGCTGTGAGAATGGCACTGCAAATGGCATTTTGGACTTTTTCCCAGTTTTGGTTTTTATCTAATGGCAAATTCGATTTATTTATTGTTATATCAATAGTCCTACTAACGTGCGTTAAATTCATCCGATTCGTGCACCGAGGAGTCGCCCGTGCATTCGGGGCCGCAGCGGCCGTCCTTTAGGATGCCCCTCATTGTTGTTAGTTTACTTATTGCCTTCTCTGCCGTTTTGTTATTTTGCTCGCTCTTGTGCTTATCGATGTTGCGTAGGAACTTTTTCATCTGCAACCACTTAAAATTTAACAGCCCTTATATTTACTAAAACTAAAAAGCTCTTATGGTGAAGGAAATTTCTAATCCATCCTTATTTTTTATTTAATGTAAAGTATCGTTTAGGTATCATTATAAAGAATATTTCGAATAGGTTCGAAACTCGACAAGCTGTCCCGAATGAATTAAGTGATACGTATATTTATAAAAAATTGAATCTATCAGTTTTCTAACGCACAATATTTTAAAACTGCCGGCCGAATTTTTGTAGTTTTTAGATACTACTGCGCTTTAAACCGTTCGCATTGTTATGGGTGCAACTAGGTACATACGAGTACGTAGGACGCTGAGTTGAGAGTGAGTAGCACCCTTGAAGTTTGTGTCAGTTATCGCTTGGTGAGCATCAATTAGAGACGGTGATGCAAGATATCTTCTTTGAGGTTTAGAGCAGCAGACGTGTGTGTCATTCATCAGACATAAAATAGTTATAGAAATAAATAGCTTTATGGGAACCATTAAGTGGAATACTTACAGTTTTCGACATTTTCTTTGGTGGATCTGGATAGGACATTTTGGGCTCTCCGGGATTGCTTCCCACAACATACATCGTGCCTTTTGGTATGTTAAAATCTGAGTATCCAGATGGTTGACCCTCGATTGACTCGGTTTGACCTCCCGAGACGGTAGAGGACTTGCTATTAGTTGGAACATATGTTGATTTACTTGGTTTTTCAGGCATTGTCTTTTGGGTGGAACTTTTATTTTTATTTTTCTTCTGTTTCCTTCGAACTGGTGATTCGTCTCCATTCGAGAGGCTTTCGTCTGATGTGGAGGGGAATACTTCGTTAAGGCTCAGCACTTCCAAATTACATTCATCGAGATTAGATAGGCTTTCGGCGTTCGCTACTTGGCAGGGATGGTCGGTCGAATGAATGCTAATGAATGACTTCTGGCTTGAACATAATCCAGCTTCTGAGCCAACAGAAGTTTTCTTGGTAACAGTAACTGAGAAGAGAACTTTTTAGTTAGACTATCCACAGTTAGTACAACTTGTATATTTTGAAATTAATTAATTATGAATACATACCAGAATAAGTACAATTCTCGGTAGGATTACAAGTAATGACATCGCCTGAAATATAAGGTTGGATATAGAAATTTTCTTTAATCGAGTTTCCGTGGCGGCCCCAAAACCGGCGGAAGCTCGTTAATCAGCTCTTAAATCTCGTAGTATAGGTTCGATGGCTCAAAATACGGAACGGAAAACTTAGGCTATTTAACATGAGTAGGTTGTTAAGCGAGCACTTGTTACCTCCATCATCCATCCCATAATTCGAACTATGTGGTTCCAGTTTACATTTATCAGATGATTTTAGTGTTTTCTTCGTATATGACATATTTAACAATAAATTTCAGTGTGTGATCTTTGACAAATATCTATCCATTTTTCATACAAATTTTGACACGCGACAGTTCTAATTTTAATTCTTTTTTAATTTTGTAATAATTGATAACGGCCATTACTTTAAGATATAGGTATTAGTATTTATCTATGTTTAAGACAATTAAGGTTGCTGAAATTGTTTAGCGTTTCTAGCGAATGAGGAACTGCTGCGCTGAGGTGCGCCAGTAGATTTTATGTGACTACAACCTCCACGTTTTTTGTAGTAGGTTAAAACACGTTGACTCGCCCATATACATTTAACTCATAATATTAGCGTGTGTTACGATAAAAGTATATTAATATATAAAAAAGCGGTTTTCCATACACTTAAATTAAGAAAAGACTGATTTTAATCACAAAATTACAGCTTATATACGTTGAAGGTGAGACTGAGAATTATTAATCAAATAATAAAACCACGGAAAGGTATTGAAAATAATTGTTGTATTTCATTTCATAAGTACAAAACATTACTGCATGTTATACGAAATAGAACAATAAAAAATAACAAAATAGGTGTTTTAAATTAAAATTGCAAAATGTAAATACATAAGACAGAAATTTAACATAAGCGTGAAAACTTATTGTACATTATTGTTGGTTGTAAAATTTAGGGTCGTAATTATATAATCGACAATATAATCACGCTATTATCAAAACATCTGCGGCTGATCGTAAGGCAAGGGATTCAGGCAGTCTTTATTTAACCATGTTTATTGCCAGAGAACACAGTTCTTATATCAATCATAACCAATGCAGTAAACTCATTCATTCATAAATATCATTTAATTCATCGTATTCAATTGATTCTATACAAATTTCATTAAGCTCTCTTCGGATTTCATTTTTATCATTAACTTAAAATTATTTCCCAAATAACTAGACTTCTTGGACTGAGCCGAGACAGGATGTACAATTTGAGTCATTTTGAGTCTTAATTTAACTACGTCTAGCGATTTAGTTTTATTTTTAAAATGGATTTAATGTACTCCCCTAAATGGATTTTTTTACGTTAAGATTTTGACAGTAAATATTCAATATCACTAAACAGACTATCTGGTTTCTGAGTGATTTTAAATGTTCTATGTATATGCCTGAATATGTACTTATTAAAATCAGTCTATCGAATGTGGTTATTAAATTGTATATTTTAATAAAGAATGAACACAATACTGTTTATACAGCAAATGAACACAACGTCGTGTATGGAGCAAAGTATCTACGTATTAAATAGCGTAATTAGTGCATGTATTATAATTAAATTTTCTATTGAAAATAAGCAGTGTATAGAGGCACAGTATGTCAAAGACTCAATAAATACCTCTTGCTGTGGTTATAACTATGTAGACCTTTATATAAAAGCTACCAGTATGGACATACACATGGAAGAGTAACTAGCGGTTTGTTGATCATGATACATATCCTTTGTGAATAACACGCCTTTCTTCTGTCTTCTACAATCACAGCAATAAAGAAATAAATACTTCTCGTTATCGCTGTCACAACACTGGTATTCCCTGATTTTATAAACGCCAATAACAGTCCTCGTATTCGTTTCAATCCCCATCAAAATTTGGTGAGTAGCATTAAGAATAAAATACGGTAATCAGTATATCAATAGTCTCTCCAGATTGACTGTTAATTTTTCCATTGGAATTTGGATTACACAGCCTTTTGGGTCATAGTACTGTATGTTTAAGCATAGCAGTTTTCATAGTCACGTCCAAAACACAGATAAAGTTTTACCATTAAACATCAATGTTTATATAATAATTCATACCGAATACTACCTAGCAAACTAGTAAACTTACTACACATCAATAATTTGAAAAAGATTTAACCGATCACACAATACACTTCTAAGATCATCTATCAAATTAAAACCATTACATAAAACAGCTTAAAATCCGATTCAATTTCGAGACGCCTGATTAATTTTGAACTAGCAAGCAGACAACAAATCATAATTTAGTAACTTAACTATCGTCATCCATCACATGGACTTCCATTTACTTAAAACTAAAACATGATCGGACAGGACCGAAATTAAAATTACCTAATCACAATAGTGTAACATAATTTTGTTAAGACGATCGTCAATCAATATGGCGACGGAGATAATAAGATTAAAAGGGAAGGAGATGGACTCGCGAGATCGTTTAAAAAATTTTGTTCCATCAAGTCCCATTACAAGAGCCATTCGAAAGTCCCACAGATAAAATAGGCGCTACATCCGCGAGCCCAGTCTCGAGGGAGGCCCCGAGCGAGCCCGGCGGGGACATCGCTACACGGAGCTCTTCCTCTCCGAGATGGAGGAGCGCTTGCGGTTCTGGATGCTGCCCGAGGACAGCTTGCGCTTGGTGTCCAGGGGCGGCGGGCTGGAGGCCTTGAAGGCGGCCTGGGTGGCCATCTTGTTGGCGTTCTGCAGGTTGCAGGTCTTGCGGCGCACGGAGGGCGAGGCGTCGGCCGGCAGCTTGGCGGCGGGCGGCGGCTTGTGGTCGTGCGGCGCGGCCGGCGCGGCGTGCGCGGCCTGGTGCTTGCCCACGGCGTGCCAGTGCTCGCGCTGCGCCCGCAGCGCGTCGCGCATCTTCTCCTTGGCCTCGCCGTTGTCCGCCAGCATCTGGTTGAGCCGCTGCACGGTCTGGTGCAGCGCCACGGGGCTCAGCAGCCCGAAGTCGTGCAGCGAGCACATGTGCAGCACGAAGTTCCGGTACAGGTTCTTCTCCAGCAGCTCCTTGCCGCGCATCTGCAGGAACATCTGGCACGCGAGCGGGATCTGGCAGTCGCCGACGTAGTTGTACTTCATCACGTGCAGGTTCCACATCTTCATCAGCTCCTTCTCGCCCTCGTTCACGTCCGTGAACTCGTCGATCATCATCATCGTCTTCTGTTGCAGCCACAGCGGATCCGTTTCGCTCTCCGAGTCTATGTCCAGCTCGTTGGGGTACACCGGCAGGCAAGTGATCGTGTGATGGTACAATCTGTAAAATTAAAAACAATGGTTGAAAAATAAAATCTTTTCTTTTCGGAAGCACAAACTAAAATTGTTTAAGGTCAAGGAAATTTAGATGTGACGTAGGCACATCGCCATAAACGATTAACTACCAGACTCCAAATTACAAACCACTACATAGTGAATGAGTGGTTCTTACCGATTATGTCCTGTGAGATACGGGCGTTGCGCGTCCACGAGGTCGGCATCGTCCAGCTCCAGGAACTCGGCCAGGCTGTGGCGGGCGGCGCGGCGGCGGGCCCTCGGCCTCCAGATCAGCAGATGCGTGAGGGCAGCACGCCGGGCGGGGCCGGCTCGTACTCCGCCCGCGTTGGCCGCAGTGCCCGCCGCCCCCGTACTCCGCCCCCCGCGGCCCTGCGCCGCTATCAGGTCGTGCGGCGACCCCGTGTACGAGCCGTCGTACAGCTCGTTGATGGATACGTCGATTCGCGCTCCTCCGGGGATGGGCTGGACAAAAAGAAATAATTATAAATGTTTATGATTGCCCATAATTTTTGCAAGAACTTAGGGTTAACAAAAGTTAGGGCATTGCCAAAAGTGTAGGTTGTTGACGGTACAGACAGTAAGCAAATCAAAGTGCACAGTTGCATAATTTGCATAGCCTGAACATGTATCAGTCTTAATACAAATGGTTAATCGTAAGAAATTGAACCTGAATGAACCAGAAAACCAGTGTTAAAAAATACACTGTTACTTGTACTTCTCCACCACACTGCTCCTGTGAGGATTGGTGAAGAAACTTGGGCTTGAAAGACGATACTTACGAAATAAGTGAAGTTGAATCTGGAGTGACACAGCTTGAGGTGCTTCAGCAGCGAGTAGAGCGTGCCGCAGTCGAGCGAGCACCACGGACAGTGCAGGTCGTCGCACGCCTCCGTCTGCTGCCGCGAGTTGTTGTTGTACAGGAACTGGTAGATGATCTGCTGGCGTTTGCCCTCGCTCGTGCCCGGCTCGCACTTCACTTTGTCACCTGTGGATCATGTCACACATATTAATACAATAATCGTTGATCGACCTGTGTAGCGCAGTGGATAATACGCCAGTTACATGGTACGCTGATTCCTAGTAGAGTAGTTTGAATTATTTGTCTTATCAGTTTAAAGTAATAAAACACAGTGGCACCGCACACACCCACAACTTTACTCAGGTGAGCTTTAAGAACTTTAAATGTCACCTTAACATAATAAGGTTTCATCTCTGGACAAGGACATAGGCCCTAGTCCACCACTTTGGCTAAAGTGTTTATTGGATAATATACTTACCATAATCTTTATTCTTGAATATCTACTTACCATTTTTATTGTCACTAGTGCTGCATTTCTGTGCATGCGAATTTCTCTCCTTACTGGAGCTTGATTCCTTTTTAATTCCATTCTCAGTGACTTGCTGGTAAAGCTTTGGTCTATTCACTAATCCATTTGTGGGCTCCTGACTCCAACTGAGCTTAAGTTTTAATAATGGTCTTATTTTGAATATATCAAATGGATTAGACTCTGTTTGTAAATCACTATCCTGTATAATGGAAATTATTATTTTTAAAAGATGTACAATTTCACATAGACAATGTATGCTAGTATTATCATAAATATGATATACATAATACATATATTGATTAAATACTGTTTGAACACACTTAAACTTAACAGAAATATTTTTGCCGGTGACCACACCTTAACCTAAGTACAACACAAGAAGATCACAGGAATACTTCACTGGGCGGACTACTATGGGTCTACCACCTTAAATTGGTGTAGTATATAATGCATTGTACTTACATTAGGTATTGTTTCCCACTGAGCCATAAGAGCTTTATGAGGAGATCTAGCTATAGTGGCACTCCTGCCTCCGGGTGTGGCGTCATGTAGCACTAAGTCATATTCCCCATTGGTAAGCAGACAGCGATTGTGTTTGTCATACACTATTAGTTCACTACCGTAAAGCTTGGTCCATTTGTTGTCTGATCCTGCTGAGTTCACATGCTCGCCTGATGACTTCAAACGTTTCGCCAGTGGTTCTGAAATAAAGATTTATTTAACAATTACTACATACCATTATTTACACTAACACTAGAAAATAATATTTATCCCCAATGTATTACATAAATCAATAATCGTGATGGACCACTAAAGATCACAATTCAACTGCACCTAGTAAAAATGCTATGTTTCTGTGCCTAGTAAAAATGCAAATAGGTAGTTTAAAGAAAAAATTACAGATTAGACATTTATTAATTTAACATCAGAGCTTGTAGCAAACATCTCATATTTTATTCAAATATCAGAAGAAATAAAGTTAAAAGGAAAATCCTCCATTCTTTGTCCAACATATTTAACTGCGTATTTTAGAGGGCTTTGATCACACTTAGTGTGGGGCTGCAATTAGTTGGGTCACATAGGCACAGCACAGGCACACACATTTATCATATTGAGATATTTACAAGCCGCACAGACAATGTTTGCAAAATATCAACCCCACAGCATCAAATGTTACACTTAAGTTACAGATCTGATATCATGATATGCCTATAGGATATTTGAATGAGTTTACATGTTTTATTCAGATGGAATAATTACTGTCTGGTGTATATTTACAGTATTCGCAATGCTATGCACAAAACACACATAACATGTAGACTGTCAATATTGTATTATCAGAACAGTCAATACTGTTTAGTCAAAACAGTATTTCTGTTTTGGTGGGTTGACAATAAAGTTAATGCAGTAAGACCATGCTCTGCCAGGCCACTCACACTAGTATGGGAATCAGCCAGTATTAATATAAATATCTAGTAAAGATATGTTACAAGAAATATAATCATTTAACCCTACTACTAATAAATGTGAAAGTTTGAGGATGGATTGGATGTTTGTTATGTTTTCATGTAAGAATGGCTGAAGAGAATTGGATGAAATTTGGTATGCATGTAGTTTATAATTTGGATACTGACACATATAGGATTCTTTTTATTCCTCTCTAAATCAATTTCTAAAATTCACATGGACAAAGCAGCGGGCATAGTTCAGTATTATAAAAATTAATAGCTTACCATCATTATCTCCATTAGTAATCTCAGATGAGCTTGATGCCCCATTGCTAGCACCATTTGCTGTTGCCCTTGTCACTGTCACCCTTAACATAAGCATGTAGGACTTGACATTAGGGCCTTGGGAAGGACTGAAGGTGTCACTGGAGATACTGACTGCAGACGCCATCGCTGGTGGTTCAGAGGTGGAAGGGTTCAGAGGCACTGAACAACTGCCAACCTTAAAATTTTGTTGAGGATTTTAGAAATTGAAAAATTGTAATCTACTTTGTTTGTATTAATTCTTAAGATAACCCATACACAATTTTTTATCTTTGTAACATTTTTTAAGAACTAATTTGTCAATATTTAACATTAAATGTCTTAATCACATTCAACATGTTTCGCATGTTCTTGTAAATGGTATAGTCTTAAGTCTCTTTTAAATACAGAGTAAAAATATTTTCTGAATGAATAGATGGTTCTACTTACAGAAACTTCTACAATAGCAGACGAACTTTCCTTTCTTTTCTTATGGCATATCTTTAAGAGCAATGTCTCCACCTTGACCTGGTAGTCTCTAGGATCTTCTAGGCCTTTGTCGTAAAACCCCAAGAACGTAAGGGTCATGTAACCTCCCAGACTGTTTGGCTGCAGCTCAGTACTTTTCTTTAAAGTTACTTTCTCCAAGAGGCTGTCCAGTTTAAAGCCGTTACGACTTCTATTTGTTCGCGACATACGACGTTTCATATAGGACAAAGTTCTATTAAGAAAAATCGGCTGAAAGACAAACAAACACTCGTCAAGACACTGTAACTGAAACAAAATTAGCGGCAAACACACAGATACCAAATACAAACCGACAACATGTTGCGCGTCCGCAAGAATCTGTATATTTGCGTGGGCTCTGAAAAATGAATTTTATTTGAATAATTTTTGATAATACATTGTTAACCACAGGGGAACGCTCACTTATCAGTTGCTGCAATCAAACTTACTTTCGAAAGCTTGTAGAAACAACTCATGGTCGGCTTGTAAGTGATCTATTTTGGAGTTCTTATTCGTTTCATTATCCTTATCACGCTTCTTGGGAGGCATTTTTTTGGCTTGATTTGATTAATAACTAACTACACTGAAACCGCCAAGCAAGTTCATCAGTTCGTTGACTTGACAGCGTCAGGTCAAGCTATAGACATTATTAGATATTAATAGACAATATAAAATTACAGTTTTTTTAACTATCATAATCTATGACAAAACATAGTCTAATGTGTGCCTAACGTGTGTGTGTTGAATATTAAATTACTGTTCATAAAACGGTTCATTTTTGAGTTTATTAGACAAACTACGATCGATATTCTCACTTACGATTGTAAAATTTGTAAGCGTTGGTATTAGCTATTTACCTAATCAATCTGCTAAATAAAGGAATAGCTAATAGATCACCAGCTGTTCCAAAAAACAAGCTGAAAATGGTTTTGGAAAATTGGCTCAAGAGCCTAGACGCCATCATAAAAGATAAAAGAAAAATGTGTAATGTTACTGTCAACTATAACTTCATGCTGTCAACTGTCCTTTTGACGTTTTTACAAACAAAATATCAATAATATTATCAATCAAAGTTCAAACAAATCGAAGTAAATAAATAAGAAAAAATCAATGTAATATTAATGTTAAAATGGTATATCTTGCGAAAGAAAAAAGAAAACTGAAGAAGAGACTGCAATGTATTCAGCGAGACGCTCTAAGTAGGGGTTTAGAGTTAACCGTGTTGTACCAGTTTAATTACATCTGTAATTATAAGAAATATTCTGCAAAGTATAGAAAACATCACTGGCTTATGATATTAGGAGTGACGCTTTTTACATCGACAGTTTTCGTAGGCATTGTCGTGGAGAATATATTGAGTGCCAGGTGTCTATTGCCTAGTAATTACTGGGTGTGGGAAGCGACACGCCCGCTCGCCAATTGTAATTACTGTATGAATATTACGAAACCTACTATTTTTATGAACATCACTAGGGAAGAATTTAATGTACGTGATACTTTCATGTTTATGAGCTATCTTAAATTTTTATACATATTAGTCTTTATGTATATCATTGCATGATTGTTTTACAGACCCATGCATATTCTTCAAAGCCAATAATAGTAAAAAAGGCTGTGAGTAACTGGCCAGCAATGAAAGAATTTAACTATTACACATTCAAAAGGCTATATGAACAGACTGCAGGCAGCTATGAAAGTTTGGAGGATGGGTGTCAATTTCTCAATTTCAAGTCAGACCTGTTTACACTAAAGGATGTATTTAATATGCCCAATGCGAGAGTTAGGAATGAACCAGGGCAAACTCCTTGGTATGTTGGTTGGTGAGTTAAATTTTTTTTTTCAAGAAGCTATCTAGGTGTCTGTAAATTTTTTTACAAATCTTATTTTAAACATATCTCATCTCACGTTTTATCATTTCAGGGGCAATTGCCATCCAGACATTTTAGCCAATCTGCGACAGTATTACTCTATACCAGACTTCTTGCCTGAGGATGCAGAATTCCCAGGGACAGAAAATATATTCATTGGATATGAGATTGGGGCTGTTATGCATGTAGGTTATGAAGTATCTTTTGGCTCATTTAAAAGTTTGAGATCATCTTCAAAGCAAACAATACAATGGCAACTCTTCTGTTGTTGCCCATTTCAATTGGCTATGGTGTTCACTTACTAAGGTCTGCAGTCTTACCTGATTTTGTAACACATTTTGTAATAAATTAAAAATAGCTAGGATGGCTACCCTAGGCTTAAATATTAGAGATGCCTGATGAGCCCTACCACAATCACGATAAAGCATACTCAACCTGAGTGGCACAGTGGTTAAGATGCTGGCGTGCGCAAACAGGGTGTTGGGTTTGATTCTTAGCAGAAGGGATTCGAATGATTTAAATTTCTGTTTCTGGTCTGGATCTGTGTTCTTGTTCTTGTACACACATTATAGGGAATAATAGTGTGGGGCTAAGAGTATGAAGTGTTTTATTATTTATTTATGTTTTATGTAAAATGACGCTTTGTTTTCAGTTGGATTATATACCTCGTCTCATGTGGCAAGGCCAGGTAAAAGGTAATAAGACCTGGTCTATTGCTCCTGTTCCTGAATGTGAACATGTTTGCCATAAGTTTAATTTTTATGTGGAACCTGGCGATGTCGGTTAGTATAAATAGAAGTGTATACTTTACTTCCTGTCTAACATGCATGGTCATTGACTATATACCAACTCTGTCTCGAGTATGAACTTACACAGTTTCATATAGGTAGTTGTTGCATCGAGCTGCCATTAGTATGGGAAAATGTCAAGACAGACTGACATAATATGACATGCTAATGCCTGATTTTTACCATACGATTACTTCGAAAATAGTGTTCATGCTCACAGCACAGATGATTTTTTTGTTGTATATTTATGATAAACTTTGTTTTTGTTCTGTAGGATGTTTAACGCTTGTGAACTGCTTTGTAGAAATATAAAAAGTTAACCCATGCCTTTTGTTTCAGTGTTATTGGACACACGTTTGTGGTATCATGCCACAACAATCCCCAAGGGCCAGTTTTCTCTAACTGTGCAATCTGAATATGGATAAGTTACGGACTGTAAACTATTTATCATTAACTGTAACAGGTTTAGTACAAAACAAGTATTATTTACACATATCGAGATGCCAAATTTTTTCTATGTCTTTATTTATTATGCATATGTATATTTTGGTGCCATTTTATTGTAGTTAGACTACTTTTAGTAGCTTTAAGTTTTGCAATCTTTGACTTTTTTACTTTTACAATATTTATTTTCTTATGGAATTAATCTTGATTAGCGTTTTATATGAGGTTTTTACAACAGTTGTGTGAGTGAATGAAATAAACAAGTTTGGATAATTCAAAATGTTTTTTAATCTAGTTCTATGATCATAATGATCCAGTGAAGGATTGGTTGAAATCTTATCATTATTTAATTTTAAAATATTAAATACGAGCCATAATTAAAGAATATAAATTTTGCAGTCCAATAGTCAATTTTTCTACCAATCCTTCAGTGCATCGACATTGTAAAATTCAATAGAGATCAGGTTTGAAACTTTGAAGGGATTATAAGCTCTTGAGTCATGAATGCTCACATGCTGATACTTTCATTATGAAATTAGCAATATACAGCTCATGAATCCAAATGCATAAAATGCAAATCTTTATATTAGCAATAAATAATAATTTCTCATTTGACCAGAAACATGCCAGTTCTTTGTTGGACAATATTTTAATTGACATGGCAATATTGATATCACAAAAAAATCCATATTTAAAAGTACAGATACAACACACAGTTACACCATTTCTTAACTATTAGCACATGTGATTATATTCAATAAGTTATACAAATATGTAGCGACTACCATATGATAATAAGACATCAATACAATCAATGATTATTTTAATAAGTGTATATAGTCAGAACAGTGTATCTGTAAAAACAATAGTACCCTAGCACACCTAGATGGTCTACAATTGTCACATGTTAAAATAAAATTAGTTTGACTATGGCCACATAGATCTAATGTAATTGAAAATATTGAAACAATTTAAAGATGGTGCTAGGGTTTAAAATTCCATCATAATTTTAAGATATATATTGCAACTACCCAAGTAGTCCAGGGGTTGATACATACAGCAATGAGACAGTACAAAGTGTTGTGCTTAGAAAAACTGCCACACTCCAAGGACTGCATCCTTAATGGCCTCGATATATTGTGCTGGCACCCAGTAAACCCAATACCTGGAGGCTTCGGTGGGTCCGAGTTGAAGCCCCTGTAAAATGGATAAGTGGATTAGTGGATGAATACAACTGACAGGTCTGACAGACTATGTTTGTCCAGACGTGTTTTGAAATATTTTGATAGCTCACCAAGAAGATAATAGCAATGATAAACTTACCATGATGTGATATTCTTCATGATCCTTTATAGGCTCCGATGTGATACCTGAAAACAAGAGGTTGTTTTTTTACAATTTCATTCTGAAAATTGTTTGTTTTTTTTAATCATAGCTTTTAGAAAAATTAAAATAAAAAATATATCTCAATCCACAGAAATTTTATTAGCTCTAACAATTCCTATTAATAGCTTTAATTATGTAGTCTCAGTATGAAAAGACACACAATAGTCAATACAGAATTTTGTTTATTTATTGTCAGATGCACACTTTTCTGTCACTTTAATTATGAACTAGTCATTCAACAAATCCACTAAATATCAAGTTACAAACACAAATAATGCCTCTTCAGCACATGAACACATTTTATTTTGTAAAATGACTTCACTTACTCTTGATAGATGTCATGGCGAGCTTCTCAGTACGTTCCTTTGTTCCAATCCACAGCTGGTCCTGTTCCGGCTTGAATGTAAGCCTGACTTTACCACCATGCTTATTTAACATGCCACTCAAAGGGGTTGGGGGCAAGGGCTCCTGTAAGATCTTTTTAGGTGTTAGAGCCTTTATAGTCAGGTGCATCAGAATAATGCAGTGCTGCAGATTGTAAATACTCTACTCTGCATCAGTGGAAACAGTGTGATTGGCTAATTCAATCTCATTTGCTCCACCCTGCCCAGCTGTGCAGTAGAGGAAGATGCCCAGAGAGAATACTCTAATTTATGAACTATCTTAGCTTAGAAATTAGTGTCCGTGTTGTGTTCACATCAGATGATCTGCATATTTCTTTGCAATAGTGTATGCAGATGATTAAATTTAAGACAATTTTGTGCAATGTTTCAGTATACATGTTAGAATAAATATTTAAGAAATTTAAATATTTAGTAAAGTTTTTTCTTCCAATGTCAACAGATCATAATCTATTTACAACAATATTGGAGCACACTACACACAACTGATGTATGAGGTTAAGTGAACTCATGGCTTGGATTTGGATCTTATCCGAATAAAATTTTCACTCAAGTTGTTATCATAGCCAACAAACTAAAAATGTGTAGCTTGTTTATAGGTTGAAAAGCATCAGACTTACTTAGCAGTTCAATGTGCTGTACACATTCCATTTGAAGTGCACCAAATTTAATGATCTCATGATCATTAAATTTCATCAAATGATCATCAAATTAAGGTTTGATGTCATCATCAAACCAACAGGACTAATGATAACAGTAATATTGTATCGCAAGTCTTGCAACACGTGATTCAATATTGAACAGTTACACTGGGTTTGTAGTACAACCACACCAAATATGGTTGTCAGTAGACCATACAAGCTTTTTTGACCCTATGGGAGATTAAAACTGCACCATTGGGTCTGTTTATTTTTCATTTAAACATCTTATTCACAAACTCACCTTAACACCTTTAATTCCTGGCATCACATCAGGAGGGATGCCCTTATCTAAAACTTTCCTGTGGATCTTTTGCATAGAAAGTGGTTCTTTGTTTGACTGACTATTTGCTTTCTCTTCTAATATTTCCTGTTGAAATAAAATATAACAGGTAAGTAAGTTTTCTACTATTAAATATTTTTAATAATAGAAAGTGTTTAGATATGAAAAATTTCCATACATCTAAATATAACTGTCAGCTTGTAAAATATACCTTTGGTGCAGCTTTCACAGCCAAAATGTCATCCATTTTAGAGCCCACAAGCATCACTTTACCTCCTTTCACGACCCCAGCATTTCGGAGTGTTACGTTGTCTTTAGCCATTCCTTTGATGATGAGTTTTTGTGCGGATTGCTGAACCCCGCATATTCGTTCAAGGTGCGCTTTCAGTTCTAACACGGTAGCGTCGTACGCGAATGTGATTTCGTGCTTATTCTTGTTAAAAACTACAGTAAATTCCACTTGCTCGGGTATTTCACAGATCTCCGTTTCCTCCGTGGACTCTGAGGTGCACGGCGCGCTTTCCGCAGGAGCTTCCATATGAGCCTTCCCATTATCAACAGATGGTTTCTCCTCCAGCGTCGCCTTTGACGAGCCGTTTGATATTAAAGTATTCGGATCTAAGTTTTCAGCTGTATCTCCCTTCTCGGAAGCTGTAAAACATAACGTGAGTTAGCAAAAATTCTAGAACAAAAGACTTTGGTAGGTAACTCAGCCGAAGATTGTCAAAAATAGCTTCATCGGTTTTTCATAAATCTGTATGAAATCTTACCTATAAAATCCATGTTTCAACCTCACTTGTAAACTTGTATGTAAATAAATAACCAAAAAATAAGAATGTCGCACAATTGTTTTGAAAAAATAATTATAAATACAGCCGACTGGCTGACGTGAAGCAACAAATTTTTCGTTTCGTTTCGTCAATCGTCAGTCGTCACTCAATTTGATTACGGATACGTTCAAAATAATAATTATTTCAGAATTTCATATTAATATTTTCACATTTAACGAAATATTGCAAAGTTATGTTTTTAGTATTAAAAAAAATATTGTATAACTTAAACGTAATTTTAATGTTATTTTACTCTTAAGAGCTTTTTTTATATTTATTTATATGGAAGAAAAGATATGTTCGGTTTTTGTAGTCCATAATGTGCCATCGCCCTATCTCTATGGTTATTCATAGAGATGAGAACCAACTTCCTGTTTCCATTCGAGTGGTTACCATGGCGCCCAATTTATAAACAAGCTGCCTGTGCCTAGTGCCCACTGCCACTGCCCATTTCTATTTATAGTTTCGTGTTTTTATACTATAAACCTAGTTTATATCTACTTTAATAACAAAAAAACATGAGTTTCAATATTGATGACCCATTAGCTGGAATCCTAAGCGATGGAAGTGATGATAGTTTCTTTGACGATGACATACTAGGAAAAAAGAAGCCTGCAAAGAAAAATAGCACACCTACGGCTGCAAAGAAAAATGCCTTATTTAATTTGGACGATACAGTGAAACCGAAGGAAGGTAATGATGTAGTGACAACTAAAGATTTTTTGGATACTTCCACAAGTAAAACAGATAATAAACCAGTTGAACCCAAAACTTCTAAACCTGATGAGTTTAAACCAATATCACCTTCACCTTTAAGATCTAAAGAATCTATGAAAATCGAATTTGATACAAAAATTAAAAATGATTTAAGTCGGTCTCCGGCAAAATCGAAAACAGCTAGTGTGGACAAACTTGATTTATTTCAAGATAAAGTTGTAGAACCAAAAAAGGAAACGGCTAAGCCGCTAGAGAGGGGCAAAAGTTCACAGTCGTTATTAAACGATATTTTAGGCGGACCATCTTCAAAACCAAATGTGCAAAGTCAAAAAAGGCCTACAACGGCTGGAAAGAAAGAGGATTTCGACTTAGATTCATTATTAGGCATAAATGATACAAAACAAAACGTAAGTACACAAAAGAAAGTCGTTCAAAAACCAATTGTTAAAGTTGAGGCTCCTAAAGAACCACAAGTTAAGAAGAAAACTAGTGAAGACTGGCTGGGAGTTTTCCAGGAAAAGGATGAAACTGAGGAAGAAGACGCTGACATGCCATCCTGGTTAGTTGGTTCTAGCACAAAAAAGAAAAGTGCTTCAGCTAAAGTTTCTAATCTTGAAACTAAAACTGAAACATTCAAGGAAGCTCCAGGGGTTGAAGCTACCAACAAAGAGGATAAAGATACAGATAAACATAATGAAGTCAAAGTAGATGAGATTGCAAATGGTTATATTTCTAGCAAAGTAAACATGCCCACTACCTCAAAATTTGAGGTTTCCAATGAAGATTTGACCTTGGAAGGTGCAGCATTGTATTTACAGCAACAAGAATCTCAGATGATGGTTGCACTTCAATTAAAAGCTCAAGATGAAAAACTTGCGGCCATGCAGGGTGAGAACATGATTAGGTTAATCTTTTATGAATATATTTTTATACATACTTCTGCCCGCAACATCATCCAATGGAATTCACAATTTTTATGTTTAGCTTTCTTTAGTTAGATAGTTGTAAAGAAAAGATAATAACTTTAAGTATCAATCTACTATCTTTTGAATTGGAAATCCACTTGTGTATTTATTTGTTATTATTATTTATTTATTATACTGGTAGAGAGGCAGAAAGAGAGTCAGAAAGTGCACCGCGAGGCGGCTCGGGCGCAACGCGACCAGTTGGATGCTTTACTGCGGCGGCAGGTGGAACAGAGGCATCAGATGCAGGCCATCATCGCGGCGCACCAGGAGAGAATTACGCATAGGATTAAGGTAAAAACGATTTTCTTTAAAAAAAAAGGGCCGGCTTACATGCATACGGGCTATCTGATGATAAGTGGTACCTGATGGCCGTGGTTGACACGAGATACACCAGGGGAGTGTGTTAGCGGCTTTCTGAGCTCTCTTTGCTCCTTTTTTGTAGGACCTCTTTGATTTCAATTGAACGTATTGTTTGAAATTGATTTGAACTTTATATCGTCAATTGTATCGGTCTACATACTGTCTCTCTCTCAAGTACTGGGAAGGCCTAGAGCCCTCCAGTGTCCACTTCACACTTTAACTTTTATCTTATACCTTTAAACGAGCATAAATATCTAAATCAACGGAATTTCAGTCTCTTTTAGGTACTTCAAATGAAAATCAGCAAGAGGAAAATAATCCAGATGAGAATTTTGATAATACCATCGAAGAAAGGCAGGATAGTCAATTCACAAAGGAAAAGAAACAACTTTTACAATTAGTACAATCATTGCAAGAAAATCATGACAAAGAAATTGACATTATGGAAACTTCGTATAGGTACTTTAAATCCAAATATTGCTACAAATAATCCACTTCTATTATAACATAATTTTATTATTTAAATTAATGTTAGTAATAAAATATAACCAAAACTTTAAATTATTTTCGAAACATAAAATAATATGGTAATACCAACAGGCGTCAACTAGCTTTTCTAGAAGTGTCTTTTAATCAAGCAGAGGAGCGTATGAAAGAAGAAAGCGACAAACTTGTTAAGTTTTATTCAGAAAAGATTAGCTGGTTAGACGAACATCATCAGTTGTACAAGAAACTCACCGAGGACAATTTGAATTCTCTGATGGAGCGGCACAAGTCTGAGTACGAAATGCTACGTCAACAGCATTTGGAAAATGCTAAAGTTTTGCAGGAACATCATATGGCTTTGATGGAGAACGTGAGGTATATTTATCATGCTAAATCTTCAATAGAACTTCATTTTAAAATATATTTAGACAAATGACAAATATTTTTCAGGAATGCAGTAAAACAGGAACAAGTCTTGCTTAAAGATTCTGCTGGATTTTCAACGGAATTGCAAGAACTTTTAATTGATGTTAAGGGTAATAAGTCTATGTATCAGGAACTCGTACAAAGAATCGAAACGTTAACGCAAAACACTCAACAAAATACAGACAGAAGTATTCAGTTGAGAGAGACTCAAATAAGTGGTGAGTTTTGGTGGAATAATTAGGAAAGATTTTTTTATAAAATTAAATATCACCTGCTGTTACGGTGAAGGAAAACATCGTGAGGAAACCTGCATGCCTGAGTTCACAAAAAAATGTTCTCAAAGGCATGTGAAGTCCACCAATCCGCAGTAGGCCAGCGTGGTGGACTAAGTCCCTCTCATTGTGAGAGGAGACCCGACCCTGTAGTGGGTCATTAATAGGTTACTGACACAATTAGGAAACATACAGTTTTTTCTTTTCTTATTCCGGTTTGGTTCAAATCTATAGTTTTGTTTCAGATATGATTGAACAACTGAAAAAAGAACGAAACAATTTCGAAAAAGAAAAATCTGAGAGTAAAGACTTGGTTCACATGCTAGAAGCAAGATTGAAACAAATGACAACGGTACCTTAGTTTTCCCATTTTTTTTATTCGAAAAAATCTTAATTAAAAAACGGGTATTGAACTGTTATGTCTTTTAGATGATAGAAGAAGAGTCGGTGGCTCTTAAACAAAAGAAGATGGAGTTCGAGTTTGAAAAAGCAACTTTCAGTAAGCAAACGGAATTTGCAAAAAATGTACTCAAGAAGCAGGATGAGGAAATTAAGGTTTGTTGGCCGCTTTAGGCTGTTACATTTTTGTAAACGGGAATGTTTCTAGTTGGAGCTGTTCTAATTGGAATAGGTACGCACTAACATGCGACAAAATATACAAAATGACGTTCGTAGGAGCAAATTGTGCGTGCGTCATTGCAATTAGGACACAGCGTAACAGATACGGGGCTAATTTTCTATTTACAGATGCTTAAAGAAGATATACAAAGGGAATATCAAGAGAAGATTTCAAAAATAGAAGAAGAGAAATCTAAAGCCATTAAAGATAGTGCAACAGTCGCAAAGGAAAAAGCTTCTATACAAAGCTTAAAATTGGATTTAGAGGTAAGTTGTTAATGTTAATATTGAAGCCTTTTTTGATTCATTTCTTTTTTTGTTTGTATATTTTTTTTGGATTTTTAGAAAACAAGAGCAGAGTTACAAGCTCAGCTAGAAGAAGTTACTACAGAAAGATCGAAGTTGAATGTAGAGAAACAGGAACTTCACATGGAAGAACAAAGAGTTTTAGCTAAGTATGGTCTTTTAATGTACTTTATAATAAAAGCAATATGACCCTCATTTATCTACAGCATGAATTGAAACATTTTGCAATTTTAGGAGCCGTGATTTGGACATACTGTCAAAAACAGCAATAGATAAGCAAGCACAAGCTGACAAAAAATACTCTGAGGCTGAGTTCGCTCAACGAAAATACGAAGAGCGCATTCGGAGGTTACAGGAACACGCCGTTTCTCTGAACGCAAGAGAAAAGCAGATAGCCAAGGAGAAAGTTGCGTTGTCAAGGGAGAGACTGAGCATGCACAATGAAAGAAAACAATTGGAATCTAGGCAGCAGTGTTCACTGTGCAGAAACACGCAGTACGATCAAACATATGCCATCCCAGAAGCATATACACATCCCAATGTCTCTAGAGACTACAATGCGATGCCAATTAATATGGTAGAACAGGAAATGGCACATCTGATGGGGAGAGCGTTCAAACTTAGTCACGCAGACGGTATTGCCACTGACGAAGGAAGACGTGACGAAGTCAACGAATTCGAAAGTGTGCCAGCTACGCAAACTGACTCGGGTCCTTTTAAGGTAATTACAATATTATTACTAAAATACATGTTATTATTATTTTAGATACTGTTTTATTAATTATTAGCATTTTATCAGCGTCCATTGTTAAATATCCCCTCGTCGATCGTCTTTAGAATAAGACATTGAAGGAGTCAAAATTTCAATTTCCTTAGCAAAAAATATTTGATGTATATAAAATTGATTTGTTAATTTTATTCTAGGATTACTTGGACCCAAAATTTATGATGCTGCGTCTGGATGTGCAACAAGTTATAAGTAGTTTGGACCAAAGTCGAAAAGATGACGCTGAGCCGCTTGATCAGATTTAATATTTCTTTAATTTTATAAGACATAATATTTGTTTTGTGAGGTAATTTAGTGGTTTTTATAGCACGTCCTCGTGTAATAGCTATATCTAAAATTCTATTTTTCCAGTATATTTACGTAAGTTTGTAATATCGATACGTTTCCTTCGTTTTTCGCTAAAAATATGATTTACCAAACTCCATGTCACACGACCGTTCATTGCCGATGCTATTATACAGGTTACCTGTAAAACACTAGCAACCTCGCAGCACTAGGTAGCTAACACCATAAGCAACAACTTTACTTTTTAATTTCATACAAAAATATTTATTAATTTAATTTACCTAAGCTAAAGGTCAATTTGTGAATTATACATACTATGAACTATGTATGAAGTTATTATACAAACGATTAAGTAACCATTTATATGACTATAAAAATAAAATAAAAGACTGAATAAATTGTATTAGAACTTTTTAATTTATGCAGATGACTGTTACATTATATATTTTCAATATCTATATTTTATACCATGAATAGTGTTATAAAAATGTAAATGCCTATTAGCTACATACTAACCTAATATTATAAACATTTCATTTTAAAAATATAGGTACACAATCTCTCAAATATGATAATATTTAATATAATTTTAAATACGCAACTAAACACCAAAATTAGGAATAAAACGTCTATTAAATGGCTTTATTTATTATACAAAACAATTTATTAATCTTTTAAAATTATTTTTGATATTTTGACGTAAGTGTGCACCGAATATCTTCATACTTCTTACTCCCAGTCTTTATTTAGACAGTTAATAAAATATGGACGGCCTGGCCTTTAATATAGGTAATATTTCTTACAATACAATATCATAAATTACAACGATTGCAGATCTACATATTAGAGCCTAATGATTACTATGTATGTAGATGAAAATACTTCCTTAACGTTAGCCCTTATGTGCTAGGCTAAAAGGAACATATTTTCTATACTATTATGGATAAAATTATACACATGATTAATTAATTATTAAGACTATACACAATATTTACATAAAGTTTCTAAGTTACGCACGCAGTTTTATATTTCTAAACATACTAATCTGATTTCCTTCCAGTACCTTAAGGGCGTCAAGGAAAACAACATTTTCTTCAGAATTTAAATAAAAAATAAAGAAAACATCAAAATCATTTTTATTGTTCTGGAAAAAAGCATTAAAGGTACATCTTGTTATTACATTCTAATAGTCCCTCTAACACCAAGTTCTATGGTCACTTACAGGATTCAAATTTATTGATATTATTCTACGGTTCGGCTATAACTGATATAAAAGTTGTCCATAGATTTGTTTTTTATTAAATAATATAAGTTAAGATTGTTTAGATAATGACTTAAGCACATTAATAATTAATTACTTTAAAATGAACATAAAATTATGCTAAATTAAATTGTTCATTTTTACTATTGCACTAATCTCATTAAATATTAATCTTATGATTAATTTTATCAATTTCTTACCTACTTGAACAGTAGGTATTTGTTTCTTTTAAAAACTTGATAGGTACTTAAACACAGGATCTATAGACAACTTTTTACATAAATATTTTATTTTACAAACACAGATGTTTGTAATAACTTATAATTCGTGAAAATATGTAATTTAAAATTTAGAATTAATATTTTATCACAGTAAGTATAATATTCTTGTATCAAACGAATAAAAAATTCATGTAGGTACAAAAAATTTGTCAGAAATGATTAATACTTAATTACAGTTTAATTTGTAATAGTATGTTTGTGTGATGGTGTTTATATTCTTTTTTCATAACATGTTTTAAGTAATTTTTGCCGGTGTATTCTACTAGGATTAAAACTGATGCAGCGTTATGATTTTTCAATAGGTTTCTGGTATTTCACTTCGAGTAGCTGTGGATAATTTTCGACTATAGACAATAGAATTCCATCGATGTAATTTCTTAACTGTAAGTTCACGTCTTGTTGTTCCTTTAGAGCTTTCTGCAACTGTAAATAAGAATAAGGTAAGAGTCTGAATATTATACCGAAATAAAAAGTGCCAAAGATTTTGAATCGTGCATTTAGATGGTATAATGTATAGATGAGGCTATGAGTATCATAGATGAGTATAGGTTTGTTATATGTTTCGATCTACTCGTGCAAGATACAATGTAAGGTCTGGGAGGTAAGGAGGCTAATATTAAGACACATAAAGTGTGAAAAGGTACAAAGTTGAAGGCGAACAGTTACTCTAATATACGACAAGCATGCGGTAGTTAGGGCGGAGGTACATGCGTGATAGTAAAAATTGCGTACCTTTTCCAACTCTATGCTGAGTTCAGATTGTGTATCGCTACCAACGAGCTGCAAAAACGCATACATAAAATATAAAAATGCATAGCAAATGACTAGGGTAAGCGTGATGGTACAGTTTTTATCAAACGGATTTTACAGCAAATCGTGTCCGTGTTAATATGTGTCGCAAATTCAGTTGCTTTCGTTAAATAATTATTTCAACTTTTTAGAATGGGTCGAGTAAGTTAAAAATAATAAAAAGTGTCGTTTACGATGAACTTATGCTGATTTTTCCCCGTATTAACTAAATCCAATTATATTATGTACTGTAAATTAATACGATGAGAATGCACACATTTTATTATAGCAACATAAAAGGGTACCCTAATTTTTTGTTGTAAAATCCTCTATCATACTATTAAGTTCATTTTCATTCATGTTCAGTCTCGGTCATGTTATTCCTTCATTTCAAAGAAATTAAATGGAAATTTCCAATGACAGGCAGCATGATTTATTTTTAAAATATTTTATTTTATTAGAATTGATATTCTTGAACTAAATTAAAATCACTAAAGATTTTAAGTAGCCCAAAACAGTATTGTTATAATATAAATTGTAAAGCTAAAGCTGAGCTTTTTACTGTTATGACTTTGTTATAATTTGTTGAAGGCTTGTTTTTTGGCTTCTGCGAGTCCATACCTGCATTCATGCAAATGATAATTATCGGTTTTTGTGGTTAACGGAATGTGATGCTTTTAAAGTAAGCATGAGTGCGAGTTTGGACCCAATCAAAATTTTGAGTGTTAAAATAATAGCAAACAAGCTTGCATTGCAGGCTATCTGATATTAAGTGGTCAAGTTTTTCTTTGAACAGTTATTGAATTTACATGACATGAATACAATCAATCTTTTAATGGAAACATAAGAATTACTTCTCTGTGATGTTTATTGACCCACTCCAGGGACGAGTATCCACTTAAATAAATTTTAGGCCTTAGTCCAGCATGCGGGCCTACTGGTACACTTTACCAGGCCGCCTAATTACAGAATAAACGCCCCTGCAACAACTTGTGTGTGTACGGCGGCTTTTGTGTGGACTTAGACTGACACGCACACTTGTTAATCAACTAATTGAATGACTAGTCAAAACGTAGGTGTTCTGTGTATGGCGGGATGCGCGCGCTTTAATGACGACATGGCTGGGTTCTTTCCTACGTTCCCGCAATTATGCACTAGTTAGTTGGTCGATTAACCCAGCATTTTCAACATGTCAAATTAAAGGAATAAAAAATAGCCGAAAGACCATTAAGGCGATCAATTTGTATGTGTTATACTTTAACATTTTTGATTATACATAAGTGTTAGGACCCTGGAGGAGCGTTCATTTTAAGATTAGATGAACTGTAAGTGCCACTGGGTGTTGAGTTATCCTCCTGAATATTATTATTAACATCTACTTTGCATGTAAGTGTAAGGACTGGAGGGGCGTTCATTTTAGGATTACATGAACTATACTTGCGACTGGAATTCGCGTCAGGTCCTCTCGAGACAATTCTTAACTTCTAGAGTAGGTACTCTGAGCTAATGACTCGTAGAAAGAAAGTCGTGTTCTGCCAAAAAATTGCTTAATTCGAGAATAGATTGAGTGATACCTCGTCGTCGCTCATCTGGGAGAGCTCGTGCGCGAGGGAGGCGGCGGGCGCGAGCGGGCCGCTCACGCCGTCCAGTAGGCTGCGGCCCTCCTCCACGCCGCGCGTCAGGATTTGCGCCTGCAGCTCCTCCTGCGCCTCCGTCAGAGCTGGAACAAAATAATAAATTAAATAATAAGTTCAAAACCTAAAACCCGACCACTAAAAACACGCCCTCAAAATATGCTGAATGTGAATTATTGTAATATAATTTAGAATGCTTAGTAATCGGTTATAAATTCGATTCCTGACAAGGCATTTTGATTTTTCAAAAATCCAATGATGCAGTTTTAGTTTTCATCAAAATCGGGCCCCAAACTCCTTTCAGCATTTTTCTTTATTCCCCATACAATTCAAAAATTCATATTGTACACCAACTACTCTGTAGCTGCAGATTTGTACCTATATTGTCTTACATTTGAGAGCTATTTCCATCGGTCTTAAGATCAATTGATTGCAGAAGTCAAGTACAAGTCAAGAAGTCAAGCACCTATAAATTAAGAGAGGTCCACTCGACTCAAGTCCACCCAGAGCGTGGACTCTCGTTCTTCTAATAAAAGGTTAATTAAATTAAAGATTAGGTATAAATCTTTTAGGGTAAAGTATTTTCATTTTAGATGTCTCTGGGGCGGGGTGGTGCGCGAAGTTTTTCAACTCAGCATCAGCCGTGGGCAGCTCAAGCAGCGTTTTCGGTGAGCGTATCGCTCGCGCCTCTCGACTTCTTAGGCGTCGCTGATTTGAGCAGCAAACTGATCTTTATTTCTGATGATGAACCTAATGGCCTACTTGTACAATATAACTGAGAAATACGTCTTACATTTATTCTGCGTGCGCAGTAGCGCCAGTTCTTGTCGGAGCTCATCGAGGCGCGGATCCGGCGGCGGCGGCGGGGCGGCGCGTAGCTTCCTTAGTTCTGCCTCGGCGGCGGCGAGGGCGGCTCGAGCAGCGTTAGCGGCGTCTCGCTCGCGTCTCTCGGCTTCTCTCGCGGCGCTGATCTGAGCGGCTAACTCTCCAGCCGCTTCTTGTGCTTCCCGCGCATTACGCGTGGAAATTTCGGCGTTCGCGCGTAGTGTCTCAGCAACGCCGCGGAGACGGCCCACCTGTAAAGAGTAGAAATAGATTTTTAGTATCAGTGTCTGTTTGTAACCTATTAGCGACCCACTGCAGGGTTGGATCTATTCTCACAATGACTTGTGTTTATTCTTTCTTGTTCCAAGTTTTAATCAAGTAGATGCATTTTGGGCCGTGTTCAGGGCTCCAGGCAGTGTTACCAGTATGATTAGTATGAAGTAGTCTTGAGGTAACTGTGGGTTTAGTGATTTGATCTTATTTGTGCTTGTTTTGAAGAAAGTAATTCCATTTGAAGAATGAATGTGATAAGATGAAAAAAGGTAATGAACATAAGACTTTTTATGTCCCATGACCTGTATGGCATTATGACATAAAAAGTTCTAGGACTGGTACCTAAGTTATAGTTAGACGAAGTCGATTACTAATCGTAGTTTGATTAGAAGATGATGGATTAACATTCATTATATTCATAAGGCTAACAGTGTATTCAGTAAACTGTGCTACTAACATGATGATAAAACAAGTTTCATGATCAATAATGAGGGATACCGATATAACCCGTAATTATGAGCCGCTAACGACGATACGTGCATAACAATCTGTATCTAATCTAATGTTGAAGAAATCACTTTCTCGAATACTAGGAAATCCGCTGGTTAGACTTAGCTTTTTATCACATTATTATAGTTCATATTTTAATCGTGGATGGAAATCATATTACTATGATGGTATCTGCCAGTCTTAAGAGGAGACTGCACCCAAGTCTTCATGATTGAGGGCATACACTGATTATGCATTAAATTGATGACAATCAAGGAAGATGATTGATTTGAATTGCCCGGCCCAGCGACATCTAAAAGATAGCTGAACTAACTATAGCAATGTGCAATTGTGCATCTCCCGAAGGTTTTCATAAATAATGCAGTGAAATAAAAAAACACCAAAGGAATTCTTTATCAATGAAATAAAGGAAAAATCAGGACAGATGAAGATTATAATATTTAAGATGACTTTTAATATCTGATGAAGTCGGTTACAATAACCTAACTTCTATGTATGCAATGATTTACTCGTACTTATAAGCACAGCATGTATGTATTTAAATCAAGTTCCTCTAGGACTAAACGCATTTATAGATAAAACAAGCAGAGCGGAAATTACTAGTAGCTACCTATCAATAAAGTGTAATGGTATAGGTAATGTTAAGTTTCGTATTAGTTAGACATCAATAGCAGTAGATTTTAAAGCCAATTAAAGAAAGTTAAATGAGTATGCTTGTTATTCTGAGACTCTCACAAGGTCTCTCACTTCTAGTAAGTCACAGCAAGGTGAGGGGAAACGCTCTTGGTAGGAATCACGCGATGTTTTACGGCATTGCGCTGATTTTAATTTTGCTTTCTAAGTTATATAAAGTGGTCACTTGACCTTTATCAAAAATAGGTCCATCAGTTACATTAACGACTAATAGTGTGAAACTGAAGGTGAAAATAAAAAAATCATTGTTAATGTCGCATCGCGATTAAGTGACTAGCTGCGTAGTCTAATTTTAAAGAACGTGGTTCATATAAATATCACTACGACTACGAAGGACTAAAAAATGAAGCAGATAAATTTTGATAGATTTTACGACCTGCTTAAATCATAATGTCGTGTCGCTCCTCGAGTGTAGCTAATGTCCCAGGCACTCACGACACAAGGAATCCCTGTGTAGGGCGATAATGAAGCGTATTTTACATCTTACCTCCTGCTTAAGGCCCGAAGCCTCAGTTTCGGCGGCGGAGAGGCGGTCATTGAGTGATGCCAGCTGCGTGTCGCGGTCGCGCTCCACTCGTGCTATCGCGTCGCGACATCGCCTTTGCTCTTCCGCTATCCGCTCCTCACAACGACACTCAATCTGGTGGAAGAAAGATAAAAAAATTATATAGACTAAACATAGAATAATATCTTTACTTTTTTGCTATGGAATGAACGGGTATTGAGGCCACCCAATGATAAGCGATCACTGCTACCCTTAGACTACTAAAACTCAAGTAGTATATAAGTCCAATCTAACTTCTAAGCAATCCAAGGTCGTAAGTGGTTGCGTTGTTACTTATGAGGACTAACGTCGTAGAGAGAGAGTATGTACGAGTAGAGTTCTGGCAACCACACCTCCCAACTAAAACACAAGACATGAAGAAACGAGCCTCTGAACAGGGTACGCTCGACGGGCGAGCTGCAATGGCTCAAACAAACAAATATTTTCCCTGTACCAACTTTTCTCGGTTAATAAATGCATAGGTATGCTTAAATGAAAATATAAAGCGTGTCACATATAGATGTTTGCCACGGTTAAGAAAATTGTTCACAAATATAGGCATTTAAGTAAGTATTACAGTTTTTGTAACTGTTCTAGTACCGGTAAGTTAACATGTAATGATGTAACCCATATGTATTATTAGGAAGAAAAGTTAACCGTTTAACTAGAAGTGGGTCCCAGTACTGTTTTGGAAAATATACCTACGTTACAAATACATAATTTATTTGCAGAAAAATCCGGTATTCTGTGCTCCACCTTTCAGCTTGTTCAGCATAAGTTCTACCCAAGGGTAGAGTTTTCAACTCTATTGTCTCTAATCACCAGTTATTAAGTGTGATATTGTTACGGTTATATTACAATATTGGTATCATTTTCCAGTACGTAATATGCATATCGAACCTACGTACGCGCGCTAATTACTTTTGGTATCCTACATTAGGGGTAAGGTAGGGCACTTTCACCTCTATTGTCTCAACTCATCAGTCAAGTCACTCAAGTGTGATATTAATAAGAATGTATAGTATATGTTTAGTATACCTCTCGTATCTGTTCATCGAGCATGTGAACCCTGGCTTGTAGCACCGCGTTGTCGGCTTTAGCGCGCGCGTACCGCTCGTCCGCCGTGCTCTGTGTGTCCGCTAGTGACGTCACCTGCTGCTGCAGTATTTGCACCTGGGGATCAGACCAAAATAAATTAAGTTATAAATTTAAATCAACAAAACTTTGCTGTTTTTACTTTTTTAATTTTTAATGGATTGCATACGAGCGCGCAGGCAACTAGATGTTAAGTGGTAGAGGTGGTGGTGGTATTGGTGGATAATTATAGAGATTAGAGAGATAGAAAATCCAGAGAGATAAAAGTCCAATCAAAAGTGGGTGCGTTGTTTGTTTAGTACTGATGATGACTACGAGTATAGTCGCATCGAATACCTCCGCCCGGTAACCAAAACTTCTCAAACAAATGAGACACAAAAGTTACGTGACATACTGCGTCACGGCATTCTATGAAGGCGTGATTATGTTTTCCTACAATAGGTATGTTGTGTTCATTCGGTTCTCATTATCACTAAATATAGATACTTGTGCTTTTTGTTACGATCCGTGATTATGTGTTCATTAATTCGTTCAATTTTATAAAATGTTACTATTAATTTTAATCACAAAATTATGTTATTGCAACCAATTAATAACCAATGTACGTAGTTAATTATATTAGTTATCGATACACATTTAAACGGCTATAAATAACAATTAGATTTCCAGTAAGCAAAAACCTTCAGTTTTGGCAGGAAAACGCATGTTACTCTATTCACAGAATAACCAACAATTATGCCAGGATGAATTGCATCAAACGCGTTGAATTTAGAAATCAGTTTTAGTTATCTAGGAATAAATCACCTTTAGCTAATATGCATAGACTGGCACACATTTCCCTGGAACATATTTCCCTTCTATTACTTATTCATCATGATGAGTCCCAATGAAAAGTATTTTAGAGGTAAACGGTAAAAGGTAGAGGTGGGTTTCTGTTGCAGCGGTAAGGAAATACACTGATGAAACCTATTTTCATGACAGAGTTTCCCATAGTGTTTTTAAAGACTACGCCAGCGTTGTGGACTAAGGTCTCACTAAACCCTTCTTATTGCGAGACGAGACCGTCCCTGCGGTGTGTCACTAATGTTTTGCACATATAAACATTTTCTTGAGAAATTTACGTCGATTCATTAGAAAACAACTAACAATAACCTCAATTACTTGGGGAGCGAGTACGTCGAATCGTGTACAGTGCGTAGGTACATGTGGCTGATGACTAATATATTAACGAGCAGATGACAAACAGGAAGGGAATGATTTGGAACTGCTCGCAAGACCAATGAATACTGATAGCTGGTACGGAGTATGTAATTGGTGACGTCAATACAATGCTAGTGATGCGTACTTACACTCGAAGAAAATAACCAACAATAAAAATTCTATTTCAAAAAAAGGACTAGCTATTTTTCACTTGGTCCGAATTTAGAAAGTCCAAGAAATTTATTGTTTACTAGTAATGAAGGGGACGACCAAAGTAGGAAACACAAATACGTTAAACTGACAATTTCTAAAAATATGCCAGTTCCCATTCATACCCAGCAAATGCCCCTTGAATCATGAACAAATTGAAGTATTGCCAGAATGTGATTCACTTTCCGTGAACAGTCATTACCTACGCATAAACGTTTTTATTCAGTTGCGTTCGGTTGTATAAATAATTTTAGCAGCGTGAAAGTGAGTAACATTTAAGATGAACCTGCTATGGGCGACCACGGTAATCATGGTCAGACGATAAGAGATCGAATTTTGTAACAGTCACTTTCTCGATCGGTCATTAGCACGCGTCGTATCTAAAAACACGTAGGTAATGAATTCGGAATAGTGATCAGTCGAGTATTTCTCATTATCGATTCGAAATATCCAACGCCGACCCAACAGTTTGTTTAGACCGAAAGGCTTAAGAAATTTGCTTTAACTGTTTATCGGATTTTGATTACATTTTATTGAACTATCCAAAGCCAATATTAAAATAACAATTCGTATTTTGCAATAATCAACGGATCCGTAAATATTTAGTTTTCAAACTTACAATATGAATGACGTAAAACATAAATGTTGGTTAATGGAATCGAGCAAAGTAGTAGTACTTAGATCGCGATGGTTCGGAAAAGTAGACAACATCGAATTCTTTCCAATGGTTTCGAAATAACATAACATTGAGACTCATCGTAAATCTACTTATATATTTTTTGTGTTTGGTAGTTTAGTGAAAAAGAAAAGAGACATAACGTTACCGATAACGCTACCGTTTCAGTAGCATCACATCACTCACCTCACAACAAAACTAATCCCACGGTTATTTAAATTTTTAATTAACGCGTTCAGTACCCAACAGACACCTGCTTGGTTGCTGAATTGAATATTAAATACTATGTAAAATAAAAATAGTACCTAATTTAGCATTTACCTAAGTAAAGCCTTTGATTTATTTATACTATATCGCATGCGTTCGCGCGCTCGGTACAGTTGACTTCACAGGAACATAATATTTTGTAAGTAACCTAGGCAATGATTTTTTAAACCTAGGTATATTTTTCAAATCACAGATTATCTATGTATTTAATTTTATTCAAATCGAGCAGGCCATTTGCGTAATGGAGTAACAAACATAACCTGCAGAATATACACGTCGCGTCCATATAAAACTTTCGCATTAAAATTGATAATGTTATAATTTATTGTGACTACCGTATTCATGACATAGGCGTTTTGCATATTGCACAACGTTGAAAGTATTATTAAGAAAGTAAATTTGTTTTTATTTTATTACATTATACCAGATTATCTTACAATAACTATATAGTTACTTTCTTCAGAAAACATTCGGTGGAAGCATGATAACTCAGTTATTTTCATTATGGCTGTTTAGATAACATTTTATGGTAACATACTTAGATATTTAAAATGTATCTACCTTAATCTAATTTACTTATACATATGTAAATATATTGAAAGTATAATTCAGTTTAAGTAATAATAATATTATTAGGAAAATATTCCTCACTCGTTGCGAGTGAAAAGATAACCTTCTGTATAGTTCGAGCGTTATCTCTATTTAAAAATGGTTGATAAACGGTGGACCCTGAGATCATCCTCCAAAATGCTGTTTACTGTTTAAATTGGTGAGACAAAGTAAATGTACATAGCCGAACCTTGCTTGGCGACATAACAAACTCCGCGTGCCTGCATAATAAAATTAAATATAGTTGTGCTTGTGACTGGTAGTAATAAATTAAGCCTTACAGCCATTCGGTTTTGTAACCGCATATTTCTGTCATACAATGATTGTGAACGCTTGCTGTTTGTTTGATTATAACATTGATTTACTCGTATATTAATCAATTTCAGTTTAACATTCAAATTACTTACTGATTATAACTCAGATTTTATAGTATGTATTAATTTATTCCTTTTTATTGGTTCTTTGCTCTTTTTTCTGAAATTTCGGATACTTTTCCGGAATCTGGGTGATTACATAGTCTCAATGGGTGTACCTAAGTAGCTTGTAAGTCCGCCTTTGGTCAGCTACAAAATGTTTAGCAATTTGTAGCGCTTTGATTAAGATTTCTGAGCAAAATTTGATAAACATTTTTCAATTCTAAATGTTCCAAATGTATGGCTTCCTTTATTTTAGGCTAAAGTTCTGTGGAAGGTTTCTACAGAATATCAACGTGTGAAGAAATATTTTAAATCACAAGAGATCGGAAAGACTTAGTACGATTATATTAAAAGTGGAACAAAAAGTGTCGGCAAGATTACATCGTTAAGTGTAATCATCAATAAGCACTTAGTCGGCTAGATCTGTCTCTTAGAGCATTGTTTCCAAACCTTTACAATTTCCGGCATCGCGATCCCTTTAAGAGTTAGGTAAAACTTTTTTTTCCCGCCCCTGACCTAAAAGATATTTCCCTTTATTAAACCCTTTATTAAAGTAAGTTATTTTACTGTACAAAAGTACTTACATTTCAATAATTTCAATTGATTCATAATTATATTTTTGGAACAATATTTTTCAATTAGTTTTGTCTTTTAGACTACCTTCTAATAGTTCTATTTCTCGACCCTGAGAAATAGAACTTTCTATCTTCTTTCTATCGATTCTGAGCGAGCTTTGTAACACCCGAGCGTTCATTTGATTATCAGGTTGAGAATCTCTGTTATTGCTAGCAAGTAAGTTTCTTTGCTAAAGTTGTACTGCAACTTTCCAGCGTTTGGCGACAATCTGATCACTGCATTTGCTCATACATTTAACGTATGTTTTTTAACTACATTTCAACAGTTTCTTCACTAAAGAACACACACGCCGACACAAGTAAATATTATTGATTGGCTGATTGCACAGAGTATATTTATAGCAAATAACGTGCAGATTAACCGATGTGAAATGGCAACAGATCTTATTTCAACGTTAAACTGCCGTCGGCTTCTGTCTGCTGTATTGTATATGGATGGATACTTTACCGCTTAAGGTGGTAAACACACCTTTGGACTCGAAAGAATCTTATTCTATAATTATGATAAGCTAGGTTTTTTGAAATTACTTTCATTTAGTTTAGTTCGCCTTTCGTTTTAAATTAAGGATTTATGAAAGTGTATACTTTATGGTGATTTAAATTGTACGTGTACGTATTTTTACTATGTATACTATTTTCTATTGATTTTCTTTGTTTATTTTTAATCTCCTTTTTCTCCTGTAGGTCAGCTGTTTCGATTGTTGGTTCTATATAGTGGCAATAATAAGTTTGTGTTCTTAGTCCTAGCAAACCTTTGATGTTATTAAGATGATGATTGTTATTGATACGTGCAATCAATATTATAGCAGTCAAGTAGCAGTATGCGACATTATGATTTGCCGCAAATTGGGCGCGCGTGATTTCCAGTGGAACGATTTTCTTCTCAATATAAGCGGTGTTGCAACTTTCCAGTGTTTGCTAACAGCCGTATGTTCGCATATTGATGGATATTTATGTCTTGTCTGAACTTAACCATAGATATGGTTGCCAGGCTTTAAAATGCGGAACTTCTTGTAATTACCTACTATAATAGGTTATGTGGCTTTAAAAATCGGCATTGTAAAAATGGGTGTATTGTTCCAAATAAAATTTGCTCACTGAACACTGAATAGATAAGTATAAAATACAAATAAAAACTGAATATATTCGAGCTCAACCCATATTTTACATTTTAAAATTTTAAATTCAGCATTCAAAGTGAATAATTTCTAGTTTTTCTGTGAAATGAACTCGGCCACACGCAATGGAAAATAAAGGTAGGTTGTGTACTTTATCAAAAATCAATTAGGTACATAAAATATGTTTAAAAATTTATTTCGATAAACACCTATAACATGCTTGCTTAGCTGTTGGCAACCACTTGGCAACCCTAACTACCTACCTACCGGCCTATTATACCTACCTACATACAAGTGCAATATTTAACGTTTTGATGTTTTACATGTTGATGTTATGTGCTTTACCTATTGTATGTTGTATTTTAACTTATGTTTAATAATAAACTTACTTTATTTATGGTTTTGCTTTTCACGCAGAATCTTCTGGGTGGTTAGTTAAAAGTAAGTAGCTATGATAAGTACCTACAAGATATTTTTCGTTTTTCTTGGTAACGGTAAAACAAATCACCTTTATAATACCAATATTATCTAATCAAGACTTCGAGACAAATACAGCGATATCTTTTAATAAAAAAATCACGTGATTGACATCGATCAAAGATAACGAAAACTGCAAAATATTTCAGAAACGTTGGTAACGTCTTCTTGTTGATAAAATTAATCTAGTCGCAAGAAATCTCTGAGCCAATCATAATAACTGTCTTATTAGAATTGCCCCTACCTATTAGTCTGTTTTTCTCACAATAATGAAGATAATAAAATTATTAAATGCTTAACGAAAATCTCTGTTAAACTTTTTGTCACCCATTCGTTTTTATCGGATAAAACGCCAATTAAGTCTGCATCTAAACGTCCATTGTGTTGATGTTTATTTCAGAATTATTCTTTCCTCGTTTCAAATTCCCAGGTGAAATGAATGAGTACCTAAGTATGTATATTAACTCGGTCGCACTCACACTCACAATGACTTAGCGTAGCCAACTAGCCACCGAATCAATACGCATTGGTTCACGATTAGGGTTGCTAGATCTACGAGTAATTACCGAAATTAGGGAAAGACGTGATTAAAATTACTATAAAAATAGTTGTTAAGTATTTAGTATGTAATCGAAACAGAATTGAGTGTTTATAAAGTTGTTGATATGAAATCGAAAAAAAATCTTAGTTATTTTTTACTTCAAGGAAACAATTGTTCCTTTAATATGGTACGATAATAGGTAGAAGACAGTCATAGTGTGAGATTTTCATATTTTATTGTCCCAAATACAGAACCGAAATTAAATACTGGTAGCAAATGGACCTGGCAACCCTATTAGTGAAACATTTCAAGTCACCGGTGGGGTAACGGTCAAATGCAACCGTTGTTCGCAGGCTCATATTACTAGTGAAATAATTAAGCGACCACTCCATAGCCGCAACTCGAACGTCAATTATTTTATTTTAATCTCAGCTTCTTATGGTAGTATATAACCGCTAGTTTACTTTATTAAAAAAAGTCTATTTACGACGTAACGATTTATCACGTGACTTCAAGATTTTAAGAGTACAAAGAAGATTATTTTTGAAGAGAAGAAGACACCTCACGATATAGATAACAAATATTGAAATAATTCCGAAGTTTAATAACTAAAAGATTATGAAAAAGAAAGAAATGATTGGCTAAGAACACAAACATCTCACATGTGGAAAGACATTCTAAGACTATCTAAAAGGATTATAATCTAAGAAGCTGACGCACAAGGCGATGCTACAAGAAGACCATGTGCTAGAGCATTCCATAAATTGAATTATAAGAATAACATTCCCATAGACAAGCCGTTTAATATAATGAGATTGTGTGCGAATTCATTTGTTTCTTATTTAAGGAATCACTAAAAGAACAAAATTTATCATAGAAGAAAGAAAATAATCTACAGAAATTCAGACGAACTTGTTCAAGATCACTGATTAAGAACGCGTAATGTTTTGCTTCTACAATGACATTGTTTTAAGTAACATCAAAATTACTTATTCAATTGGAACTATATAAGCCAATATACCAACCCCGGTTGTGCCGGTTCATTAACTAAGTGTTATCGAAATATATCTTGTTTGGTACGAATGTTTGATCAACAAAGGTCTTAATTTATGACTTGCGGAAAGAAGGATATAGGAAGCAGAGTATGCTTCGGTTGCACGCTACGTTAACCTACATATCAATGATGTGTATACGTCACTCAATACAGTCAATACCAATGTTGCCAATGTGGTAGGATGAATATTATTGTACCACAGATAATAGAACTACACATGAAATGAACACTTGCATTGGTTAGATTAACAAATCACAGTTCAATGTAACGAAAAGAAAAAGAACGAATGTGGAGGATAAATATTATTGTAACAGAACAGAAAAGCCTAATCGGGCTTTAGTAACCTGTTTTTAATGGTTACAAAACGTCCTCGAGAACTAAAATAACAAAATCTGAAACCATCAATAAAAAATTTTGCTTCGCGATCGCTTCGCGTTTCATTTTTGGTTCTCATTTCCTGTCTCAATGTTATCAAGGCTGATAAAATCCTAAAAGTATGAAATATAATCATTATTAATGTTCGTAATTATTAATTAAGTAAATTACTTACGGTCTGTGTAACAAATGGGCATGATAAAAATTTACTCTTAGCTCAACGACATAAGTTTACTGTAAGTAAATTTTCCTTAGTACTTGCCGTCCATATTGTTATATTGTGTACATGGTCGAGAACAGTGCTTCTGTCAATCGTTTCCATTCGTAAGACCACTTGCTACTATTTTGAGTTTTTGTTAGACGTAATGTGCTACGTATCTTGTAATCGCGTCGTAAATTATGCAAAACACAACACATTCAACATGTGCCTAGTTCTCCTTTCACACGACCAATTGTTTTTCTCGAGGAACATATAATAGTATCGTTCTCATGATAATTTCTTCTTCATTAGATATGTACTCGTTTGTATTAGGTAATTATGTGAAATCTTTAAAGTTAGCTGTTTTGTTGATCTCACTAATTAATGATGCGTGTTATATAAAATTGAATTACTTTGCACCTTACGGAAATTTCATACATAAAAAGTAGAAAGGGAACATTTTGGTCATATCAAACAATATTGATTTGTTTGAAGATAAGGAAATCTAAATTGTTGACATCTATCAGTTTAAGTGTCAGCTATTCTGTATTTGAGTATGTATGGAACTTTATTGTTATAAGTAACAATATCAAAGTAATAAATGCATGAATTTGTATGCATATCATAATATTATTATCTAGGTTGTGTAACTGTGGTGCAAGTGTTACTTCGCTTGGAGGGGTCATAAGCCATATAGGTACTTTTTGTGACTGCTGGAGGAACATTTAAGCCACCATCTTAGTTGCCTGTTATGCCACTAGCAGCGAAATACATTATTTTGGTCCCTTTTTTGAGTGGATGTGATTGTCTATGCTGTAGTGATATCAGGTGGCCTGCACGCTTATCTATATTAACACAACACTAGTTCTTATATAAATACAAGTATCGGGCTTAATAAACATACGAATGTACTTCAGCAACTTCATGCGACCGTACTTAAGGAGGCAAATTCTATGGTAGATAAGCAATTGTTCGCGTGATCAAACCTATGATGGCACGACAAGGCGGAGGTACTGGAACGGCGACGTCGACGATGTCGCGCTCCAGTCATCCAAAAAAGAAACACTTGGTTTCGATAAGGTCCCGTTCGTGATGGGTTGGTTCGCCATCAACTACTGCGGATTCAATGTTTTATGACTGACGAGCAATGCGTACCGACCAAAGCAACATTGATCGAAACCAATGTTTCCTGAACAAAATATAGTGCACCAGATTTCTGATTCTGTGAACTAGATGTAGGTACCTACCTAGCTTGATTAATGAAGTATATGTATAAACTAAAATTTGTTAAAATTGACCATTCCCAATTCCATAGTCAGCGTAGCTACTGTTGGGTTTATAAGGACAAAATGTTATCAAACAATGAGCCTGTGGTCAAAATAGTTCGTCATCGATGAGTATTATGGGTGTTTCTATGATTATATTGCTAACTTCATCGTTAACTTGCGTTATTTCATTTACTAACTTACAATGTACTCACATAATTATCATTTTCAGCAATATGTAATTAGCCTGAATAAAAGTCTAATCTATTGTCATTTACGTTACGTAGGTACATAATCATGTTTTAAAAAGTAAACGTACTTGATCAGACAAATTGTCGCACCATTGATGAGCAGCAGTTTTCTTCGTACCATTTAGGCCATTGTTCAAATGCGGGGTCAATGGACCTCCAGTGAACAGATCCTCAGTTAGACTGGCATCCGACGTGATTCTGGGTCGGATCACCGGCGTCTCCTGAGGGCCCACGAAGTCGAACTGACCGTCCCACATGTCATACTCCAGTTCCAAACTGTCCTCAACTTCTATCGGTTCACCCATGGCGCCGGGCGAACGGTTAAACAATCCAGATTTAAACATTTATAATATTACACATAACACTTATTAGAATTTCTTTGGATTTTTTTCAAATATTGCACTTAACACTTTATAAAATACGACTAATCGACGTTCAGTTTGACTTTCGGAAGTGATTAGATTAGAAAACGTAAGTCAGTCTTTTAATGGCACTTAGATCAAGGTTTGCTTTTAATTTATAAATGTGTACGACACCATACACTATTCGAACACTTTCCATTACCTGGTGTTACATTATTTATTTTTTATACTCTTACTTAGAGACCTAATTACCGTCGTACAAAAGAATCAAAATAATATCGGGCTTGAAAAGACTTCGACGACGTAGGTTCAAAACTTGTAACGGCTGCTCTAACATCGTTGTGTCCATCAAAGCTAAACTCACTCTCGATTTAAAAACTGTCAAAAGATGCGCACTATTTGTGAGTACACAGAAAAGTACCGGTATTTAGTGCATTACTGACGAGCACATGAATAGAAAATCTTTTGTAACAGTCAATACGTTAATTCGAGTCACTGCCGCGTTCGGCACTGAGCGGCGCTGCGGCCCGCGCCCCACCCATCGACACGACATGATTATCAGTCTGCCAACGCCACAGGGCCATACAAATAAACTTTATTCGCTCCCTGCACATATGCACGACCGCCTGATAGTTCCGAGGCAATAACCCCTTTCATATGCTCCCCTAGTCTGGTTCCATCTCATAATTTTACGGGCGAGGGGCCGCCTTGATTGCTCGGACTTCAAACTGAGGGCATTCCTACTGATAGGCAGCTGGCATGGTTATTTTATTGATGGTGTAAAATCAAGAAGAAATTTGCGACTAGGTACTTTATGATTTACGTCGTAATGGGTGTATAGCCAATGACGTTAAAACATCTTAGTGTATAGCCACTTGGATGTCTGAAGAACCAATTAAAGTCCAATAAGATATTTCCAAAGACAGACATCAAACCAGCGATGATATTCTAAAAATCTACATGATCAGTATGGGGATAATAGAACATAACTAAAAATTCTTAAAAGTTAACAATATTGTTCGTATATGTATAATTAATGAACATTAATAGGTACAATAAGTAAATAGTAATTTCTGTGCTATACTTATGAACTGTCATCGACCATGCAATGCAACGGATACTTTGGAATTCGATATAAACATTGCGCGTTTTCTCGCGATTGTAAGGCACCAACAGAGATATATAAGGTAATTACTAGCCAGAGTGAAACTTTTTGATATATTAATATTAATAACAACTCTGAAGCTTTTATGATCGATCTAAAAAGTGCAGTAAAAAATGAAGTTATTTACCGCCATCGAAATTGGAGGCATTGTTCACGAGAGCGTGTGAAATGGAAGTTCGAATTGAAACCTTCTACTATTGTTGCCGGCTTTATTTTATGGATAATAGATACTGTTAGGCAATAAGTAATTAACTCGTAGACCAGCCGTTCAAAAACTAATGGAAATAGCAAAGCGTTTGTTTCGGACGATGTTTGCGTAAATAGCACGGACACTACCAGAATTTGCGAACGAATCCTCATTATTGACATCTTGAGCTGCGCCATTCACCTTTTATGTTCAATAGGAATTTGAAGAGCACATACTTACAAGACGAACATATGGACACTTGAACGGCCCTGGTTATGTCTGATTAGCTTTAAAACGGGCAAGCCACATATTATTATCTACCTATGATGTATTTTAATGCATCGACGATTTTATGATGCTTTAACTTTGCTTAAAAACATAAGAACAATCTACGGTTTCAGTTTCAATTACAATTTAAGATGTTTCTGCATTTTCATGTTACAATTTTATTGCAGTTTTATTGTGATTTTCGGAATATTTATCCATATTTATATTGTTTTGTCGAAGAAAATGTCGTTCAAAGTCCACAGAGAAATTGTCTGGAGAGTCAAAATGCATTCCCGCGTTATTATTTTTTTGCAGAACCATTCACTTGACTACAGTTCGCTTACCTGTGCAGAACTGGTTCCGTGAGATTGCATTGCTATTACTTCGTCCCGAGATAATACTGATATTACTATTATGCACCTGAAAGTTCATATACATAGAAACTACTTACTATACGCGCACGCAAAATTTTGCTTATTTGAGATGTCTTAATTGCTATACTTATAAAGGTAAATCTAGTTTTAGCCTAGCTTATCAGTGTACCGAATTTCATCAAAATCCGCTAATCAACGACATATTATCCATACAATCTTCCATTATTTTAACTTCAAATTTTAACTAACTTAATTTATAATCTATAACTAACTTTGTCGCATTTATAGGCACTATTTTGAATGAAAACTTATCTTATTTATATTTTTAACTAGAAAAAATAAGATTAACATGTTATGAACATGCAATGAAAATGGAATTGAATTTTGGGATTTTCCCCTTAGTCACGCGTTATAGGATTAACGGTGTTATTGAGGGGTGATTCCAGAGGGGTTTGCATTTGCATGATTGTTGATGTACTTGTATTCAGACAGTAGTTTAAATAATAGAAAGTAAAGTTTAACTTATTTTAGCTTATTAACTGTGATATTAACTAAGTATGTTGCAATTTTTTATTATTCTAACATTTCACTACACCTATTATTATGAAAAATCATTAATGGCCCTACAAGAATATCGGGGAAGATATTTCAAAGTGAGTTGTTGTGAATTGTGATAATGATTTACTCATAGAAAATATAAAAAATGATAGATTTTATTAGCTTTTATTTTTATGGACATAAAAGAGCGACTGAAAAAAACAAAATTAACACGAAGAAGAAACATGATAACAACAATAAATCGCCTCTTTACAAGAGCAACGTGACATCTCAAGAAAAACGATTTTTTTATTATTTGATATTCAAAACCGCGATGTCGAATTTTATTTTCTACAAAAACGCGGCATTTTTAAAGTAAATGTTAGAGGAGTTATGAGTGAAAGAGACGACACGGCCGTGGCAAATGGCGTTATCACGTTGTCTCTTTCGTTAAGGCATTTGATTTCGCAAACGCGACGCATAATGTTGTCCCAGACGCGCGACGAGTGAAGTGCTCCCGCTTTTCACAATAAACGTGGCTTCACGAGTATACCATGTTTTCAGTGCAAAGGTATGTTTCTTGTTGTTATTTGCTTTAACATTAATGATGTGATATAGTTATTTAACTCGTTTTTGTTGTAAAACTCCTGAGCATTGAGAATGAGATAATTAATATTGTCACATCATTGATGAAAAAGTTACAAGTTTTCTATGTGATATCTTTGATTGTAACCATGTTGTTGATGAATCGTTTTCAAATACCATGGGTTATTTTATTTAACAACATTATTTTTGAAAACCTTTTAGTTTGGGTTTATTATTATACTAAAATGTCACATTATACATGCTAAAATAAACTAACTTTTACGAGTTTGTTTTTCAGATGTCATCGCGATCTAGGACGTTAGTTCAATTAGCTACAGGTGTTAAAAATAATTTAAATGTACAAGATTCAAATATTCTCAGATAGTTAGTTTAAAGCAAGATGAGAATGAAAATGCTAAAAGCTCGACCAATACTTTGCAGACATCAACAGAAGGTATTTTTTTACTTGTACTGATTATATTTTTTTCTAGTTATGTTCCTATAATTTCATTATTTCGCATTAGATTTCATCCGATGTTTCAGACAGCGACGACTCAGTAAAGGATCCTAGCTATGAAGCCCAATCAACAAAATGTGCTAAGTACTGCTAAGTACTGATACTGACGTGGAACTAAATGTTAGTGACATTTAGTTCCACGTGATAGTGTTTTTATGAGTATTAAGAGAATTTGTGATTCTATGTTTATGAAGGGTGATAGCAATGTTCCTGTTTTGTAATGTGTAACCCATAATTGTGTTAGAAGACTTTAATTACTACTTCCTTTCTTCCTTCCTTTCAGCCCTAGGTAGTCCACTGCTGGACATGGCCTCCCCTAATCGACGCCACTCCGCCCGGTCCTGGGCCCTCTGAATCCAACGTTTTCCCGCTGTATTCTTCAGGTCATCAGTCCTCCTGGTAGGAGGGCGGCCTGTGCTCCTTTCGCCTAAACGTGGTCGCCATTCGAGGACCTTTTTCCCCCATCGGTTGTCAGTCTTGAGAACGATTTGGCCAGCCCATTGCCACTTTAATTTGCAAACTTTGAGAGGTTCTCGGAATGGGGTCGACACAATCTTGTCGAATTCAACCCCTCGAAGACACAAGTCTGCGCGTTTACCGCTAAAAAAGCCCCATTCGTCATAACGCCTGAGTTTCAGGGTACCGCTCTCACCATGAGTGAAAGTATTGGGATCTTGGGTATTGACATTGCGAGAGACGTGCAGTTTCGGAGACATCTGGAAAGCAAGGCCAAACTGGCCTCTAAGAAGCTTGGTGTCCTCAACAGAGCGAGGCGGTACTTCACTGCGGGGCAACTCCTTACGCTTTATAAAGCACAGGTAAGACCCCACATGGAGTACTGCTCGCACCTGTGGGCGGGGGCGCCAAAATACCAGCTAAGTCCATTTGACTCCGTCCAGAAACGCGCTATCCGAATCGTCAATGACCCAAGATCGACCGATAGGTTAGAACCACTGAGCCTCCGCCGCGATGTCAGCTCTCTCTGTGTGTTCTACCGACTTTACTTTGGTGAGTGCTCCGCGGAGCTATACGGGATGATGCCGACATCGCCCTTTCTTCGCTACACCACCCGCCGGAGACTGAAATTCCACCCTCATCATCTGGATTCGTGGCGTTCCTCCACAGTCCGTTTTTCACGTACGTTTTTGCCTCGTACATGCAAACTTTGGAACAGTCTTCCGGCTGATGTATTCCCGCAGGACTATGACATGGGGTTCTTCAAGAAGGGCATAAAAAAAGCTCTCCTTCATAGCCGGCAACGCACTGGCGACCCCCCTGGTGTTGCACGTGTCAGTAGGCGACGGTGACCACTTACCATCAGGTGGCCCGTCTGTCTGTTTGCTTGCTCCATTTATAAAAAAAAAAAAAAAGCTATGTTGGTTACCTTCGTTCTTCTAAGGATTTCGTCATTTCTGACTCTGTCACGTAGAGAAATACAGAGCATAGTTCTCTCCATTGCCCTTTGAGCGACTTTGAGCTTGTCAATTAGGCTCACAGATCGTTTGTCCTAGGTAAACTTACTTGTCTACAACTTCGAGAGCAGTGCCGTCAACAACCACCGGTACGGGTGTGACATGGACATTAGACATGATTTTCGTCTTGTCCATGTTCATCTTAAGACCCACCCGTTGTGAGGCACTATTGAGGTCGCTGAGCATGATGCTGAGTTCCTCCAGCGACTCCGCCAGGATCACTATGACATCGGCAAATCGGAGGTGTGAGAGGTGTTCGCCGTTGATGTTAATACCATTACTACTAGATAACTTTAAGTACAGTTAACTTTTTGATTTTTTTATTTGTATGAAAGTAAATTTTTAGTTACCTTATAATTTTAATTAAAGCAAGTACTTAGTAATATGTGATTAATTGATCTCTTGTTGATTATTGTGCCTTAAACTAATTTCATGGTGAAAGTTTTCGTATTTTTTCATTGTTTTCGTAAATTTGTATTTTTTAAAATACAATATATTTATTTTGACAGTGTGTTTTATTTTACTTATCACATAGCCTTACACCTAAATTTAACAGCTTCAACGTGATATAATCAATATGTTACAAGCATTTTGTGACATATTTTCATTAAGAACGTGACATGTGTTTCTGTGTTTTTTTAAATCAGTTTTTTTAGTTATTCCATATTGATCTGAGTTTTTTTTTGGTTATTTTCAGAAAGCACATTAATTACCGCAACCATTTAATTGTTTTCCCACAGTAAAATTATCAATATTTTAGAATTTATTGACGCTTAAATGTTTGAAATTGCTCTCCTGAAAAGTTGTGGTTTTCAAGATATCACGTTGTTGTTGTAAAGAGGCGAAATAGTGTAGGATCTTAAAAAGGAAATTGTTTCAATATATGCTACGTGTAAAGAAGGAGTCGTTGAAAGGAAATTAAAGAGACGAACGTCAATATTGTGTAATTTGTGAAGGTCATTATTTTTATGGTTAAGGTCATCTCAATTGAGATTTAATGCCTTCAATTTGCAAGTAATTAATTGGTCACATTGATATTGATCAAAGTCTAGTCTACGATGAGATTTTACCATAGATTTAAGATGCTTGTGCTTATTATTATACCTATTTGTGATGTATCCATAAGACAGTGCAATTATATATAGGAATATACATAAGTAAGTAGGTACATATTTGATGTATCTTGATTAGGTTTTCTAATCCTATTGAGTCGATATAGTTCGCAAATTATCTATTGTTTTTAAAATATGATAAATATTTTTGCGACTGGTTGGTGGGATACTGTGTCATCTCACGACATAATTAGCAGAGTAACTGTTGACGCTATCCAACTTTTTGGTCTAGTTCTTCTTGGGATATTATTGCTATCCGCGTTGACCGCGTTGGTCGCAGATGTTCTTCGCGGCGTAAAAACGTCAACCATTTTCTAATTTGCTTTTGCTTTAGTTAACCTAGTTTAGATATCTTATCCCACATTCTTTTTTTCTACTTTGTTTAAATAGCCCAGTCATTTGGTCCGAAAAAAGTTTAGGCATCCGGAAAGCTTTCCGGAAGTTTTGATTTTTTTTTAATTTCAATTTTGTTACCTCATGTCTTTTGCCAAAAGACATGAGACAAAAAGGGCAAATATTATGATACTATTGTATAGTTATCAAAATGCAAATAAACTACTTTCTAAAAAGATGTCTTGATTTTTTTCATTGTATAATTTTAAAGCTTCAAATCCTCATAATGAATTCCACCTCAGTAATTTGCTGTCATTTGTATAATATTTTTTTAAACTGGTCTTCCGCATGTTAACTAATTAGTACAAGCAATCTTGCTTATCGCATAGATATGAGAAATGCTGTGTAGGTATTATTTGTAAACAATGTGCGTTCTCACGAGTTTTCGCATGCCTTTCGTTACGCGTTAGTTTTTGTTTCCTATAATTGTATAAGTAATGTAAGGCTTATTGTGTGGACTTTGTCTGATTTTAAATAAATTGAATTGAATTGAATTAATTAAATTAAAATCAAGATAGATGAAGAATTGCAAAAATTAGGATTGGCTTCTAGTTACTTTTATTTATATTTCATTTCACTTGCGACTGTGTTAATATATATAACAGGTTAGCTACTTGTAAAATAAATATCAATATTTATTATGAACAGTACCTATAAACTCGCACTAGGCTCCACATTTGGTAGTCCAAAATGAACACAGCTCAATATGAATAAACTAAACGATTTCTTTAGTGCGTGCAACTAATTGATACGTGTCAGTGCATAAGTATTATAACAGGTTTATTTTTTGTAAGAAAGTAAAAAGGAGTGGTAAATAAACCGTTTTTATAGAGTGTAAATTTTGTTAGCACTTTGTATAGTTTAAAGTGATCAATTATTAATGATAAAATACTTATCTTTGGATGGATAGATGGACATCTGTTACTCTCATGCAACAACGGAATTTATTCGGCCATTTGAAACTACATAATAAGCGCGATTGAGACTTTTTAATGTTGCAAATTTTATCCAATTGGACAGAGTTTGGCGAATACATAGATAGTTTATAACCTGGACTTGGATATCGGATTTTTATCTCTTCATTTCTCAATCAGGGTCGAATTCTAAGATCTACGCTAACAAAACACTAACAGAAACGAGATAGCTTATATAATTGGGAGATAATTGAGCTTACACTACTATGGAAGAAAATGAAAGTTTGCAACTGCAGCGAGTTTGCACCATTCAACTTACTTGCATATGCATTATGCATTAAATAATAACGATCGTCATAAACGCGCGAATCATGCGAGATTTTACAACATGTTCAAATGGATTTGTGTCAAAATCCTCTTTGCATACTGTGTAATGCAAATCTTTGTGTATTGGTGCGTTACCACTTCATTTTTATACCGATTTTTAACGAGTTTCTTTATAAGATGTTTTACTCAGAATCACTTTTCATCTTACTTACCATATCGATTTTGTCAAATATTGTAAGCTTCACACTTTCTCACACTCACTCCGGACCATTTATAGTTGATCTGTTCCAGTTTTGTGGTGCGTTTTTTTTTTCGAGCAACCACCACATGTCTAGGATAGATAGTTTACATTGCTTTTCATGACATTACAATAACATTCAATAAAACCTTTCGAACTTGGTTAAACTTAGCCGCGTCTACTTTCCGCTAACTTCGAAAAATTTTTGAGAGTTATCAGGTAAGTTGAGTAGCTTACGAACAATGTCGCATAGGATATAGGTCTTACCAGCATATTCGATCGTCATCAAGGTCAAATCTTCTGATTGCTTACTATAGCCGTACTGCCGTAGTACCCACCCCGTGTTAGCACAGTTGCGGGTAATTAATTGACGATTATAAATGCAGGAGATAAGTATTTCGGGCAGCTCCCGACATCCTTGACACAGTTGTGCCAACCCACGCGGGCACCCACCAGCCGTCCATAATATCTATTGTTCACTCGACTACTTATGTACAGTACATCGCATGTCATTCTCTAAAGGAGACAATTTCTTCTTGCAATGTCATTGGTGACTTAATTTTTGAATAAGAACCTTAGGTATATATTAGGTACGTTTTCTGTTGCTACTTTTACTTGTTACGTTGAATAGGTCGACTTCTACAAACGCTTGGGGGAGGATATTTTTAGAGTAAACCCATTTGTCAATGCATGGTCAATTTCAAGTATTAGTAATGTTCCGAAAAAACGACTGAGCTCTGATTAATTACTCTTGCGCGAAAACCATTAAGCATATTCCACTCAATATGTAAAGGCATACTTACCTAACAAAAAATATATTGAAGCGTCATTTGAACAGCTGGCAAGCAATTACATACTTTGTATCTTTAGTGATTTCATATTTACACATTCAATAGTATGTATGCAATTTCTTGTGGTTGAATAGTTTGCTTTCTAAATCCCGACAAAATCACGAACTGTTATGATGTCTTCCCGAATCGGATATTTGAAATGAAAGTGTAGACTGACACCTTACTATCACGAGTTTGTGCTAGCTGACGTGTAATAGACCATTATTCGCATAATACATTATGTATGTTTAGGTGCCTTTGTCTTGGAGTATGCAGTCAGAGCTATTGTCCATTGCATTACATCGCTTGCCACACAGAAATTCACTTCGGTAACCCTAATTACAAGGACTTAAAAGCTATATTGGCTCGGACCAGTTTGTTCAGTAATATGCAGATTGCAGTGCAATAGGTACAACTTAGACATAGTTTCGCCCACATTGAGTCCAATATTATTATGGCTCTTTCGTTGAAGCGTTGCACAATTTGGTATTTACGTCGTAAAAGTAGCTATTTATTGTTTAGGTAATATTAGGGAAAATTATTCCAGTCTAACAAATAAATAAGATAATCTTTTTACAGTTTCAAACACGCTCTGTTCAGAAGAAGGAATTTAAGGAGTAACATGTTAAAGAAGATAACATGAGAATCAATGCGTAAGCAGCCTTTTTAATAATGGATATAACGTAACAAGGAAGCGACTAAAAATAATTAAACAATAAGTAGTTATAGAATTCCTTCTTTAATTCTTTTTAAACATAAAAAAGTTACGACTTTATTTTTTGTCAATATCTAATTGCCAGAAGAGTCACGTATCTAACAGCTTTAAAAATAGGCATTAAATCAATCAATAAATAAATCTGAGCTTGAATCCAATTTGGATGCATCCTCGGCGCTCGTTTATCGTAATATTCATAATAGGACGCACGCATCTGACCGGAAGCGCACCGAGGGACTGTTTCCGGCCGCCATTGCTGTGTTCGCGCGCTACGAACTGTCTAATGAAGCGGCGCGGCTATTGTTTAAGTCCTTTCCTTTGCCGATATCTATACATTAATAGTAATGTAACAGACTGTTGTCTTTCTATACATCGGAAATCATTAATCCTACAGATATTTGCAGTTTTTTTCTGGCACGGTTTAAAACTGTTTTTTTTAATACTTGTATGGTCTGATAGATTTGTGTTTTTGGACTACGAAAAACATTTTTTTAAAGTAAGTAAGTAGCAAAATATTTATTCTATTACACGCCCGTAACAATTTTTAAATGATTTCGTAGTTGGGTAAATGTCTCAAAGATCAATACAGGCAAACCCGCGGGCATAGCTCATAATCATCTAATAACAAACCCGAGTAATGGTCATTGAACAGGAATTACACTCATTAACATTATTTTTCTTCGAGTTCAAACATACTAGCACGTTTGTAAACAAACAATAGTGACTTTCATCACTTGATTCTAATTTTGCGAATTATTCATAGGCCTGGCTGGAAGCCAACGTGACCTTGCATTTGATTTGACTCTGCGATGAAAATAAATATGATTCTCATATTATGCTTTGAGGTATTCTTCTTATTTCATGCGTCTTGTGTTAGATTCCAGATTATGCCATTATTATTTATGTACATAGTGAATGTGTAATTTTTAATTATTTTTATTGAATGAACGTGTAAAGATTTCATTCAATCATCTTTAAGGTAGCATGGTCGACATACCCAAGTAATAGGGTATTTCGCACCATGCAAGGAAAAATCCAAAATTATGTAATATTGATAGACTTTGTTAAAAGCAAGTGAAAAATGGTGATTTCTGTTCTGAAAAATGTAGTATACATTTATTATTTCAATTTTAAAATTCAGGTTTGTTAATCTGTTTTTCAAATGTCAAAAACGCTATACGTCATGAAAGCTATCGGCGTGACGTCATTAGCAGTGTAAATAAACAATGGAGTATAACTTTCTTCCTTTACTGAGATGTATTGTTTACACTGCGAGTGACGTCACAAGCATGGCGGCAGCGCCGAGACGGCCGAGACCGTGCTTTGGATTTTCGAAATTTAAATTGAAAAGTTTTTTTCCAATTTTTTATGGGTTTTTATGACTTACGAATTCATATAAAAAGCTTTTTGACATACCCTATGGATAAAGAAAGAAATTACATTAATTCGCAACATACTTGACACAAATCTAAAAAAAAAACAACACAACTCTAGAGGTACTTGTTTAGCAGCTCGTTTAGCAGATTTTCAACGGATTAAGAACGCTAATGTCAAGTCATTATGGTAATATAATTATGTAATGTGGTTATTATACAATAATATGGTAAATAGTATCCAAAATTATATTAACGTGATTGATAATGTAAATACTGTTTATGAGTGTGATAAAGAATTTTAAAGAACGGATCTTAGTCATGCTAAGACTCAGACGTCTCTACGAAATTGGGATGATGCGATGACACTAACCACATAAATATTATAATTAATTTTGAAACGTCATTTGATTACTATAGTAAGTATATTTTTTAAACATCATTCTTATGACCTTATTTAACTAAAGCACGATATTGATATGATGCAAACCAATAAGAACAGTGCTTAGGCACAACTTTTGTCACTAAATAAATCAAATAATTTTCCATAATGTACCTACCTACCTAATGTTTTATTTTTACCTTAGTCTCGCCAGTCTTTAGAATACAATTATGAAGACCAACGTAATTTAATGATAATTATTTTATTACGACTGTTTAATGACAAAAGGATATTTATCATTATGGCACTACTGATGTTTTTTGCGTCTTAAAAATAATTATTATGTCCTTTAAAGACCTTGACACTCGACATAATCCACCGGAAGGATGTTGATGTAACTTCCTTGCTTATTTATTCCACAAACATTACGGCCACCGACAACGCATGTGTGATAAGGTGTACACAGTAATGTGTCAAGTTTTCTGGGAAACCGGTTTATTAACACAGTTATAACACACCTGTGCGTTAAATTATTTTCAAGAACGAACGATAGCTACAGCTACAGTCATCGCAGGCATGCCTGTAGGCAGCATTGACCCAATTAAATTGAGAGAGATAAATTTCACCCGAAAATGTGACTGTGATTAATGTTTGAATTAATTCTACGTAAGTTCTTCGTACAGGATGGGTCATGGGAAAACCATTAGGAACTTGAGTATTTATTTGATCTATACCTACACGAATTTTCTATATTTTTTTTTTACAAATAATACCACAGCCACTGGCACTGGCACCTAGTTACATCCATTAAAAAAATAAAAGTGTCTGCATATTTAATTGAAGTATAAAATAATTAATTACTTACCTGATAATTGAGAACTTGTACATCTTCTAGCGAGACATCTGAGTACATGTCGTCTGCCGGTTCCCCGCCCGATCCGCAACCGGACGAGTTAAAGGACGACGATCGGTACAATTGGCTAAAACAACAAGCACAAAGAATTAGACTTATTGCATTAGTCACAGGATCACAGCATTTTAGGATTGGGATTTGGGATCCGTATTTTTAGTTTAAATTTAACATTACTAGCGACATCTATGACGGAGTTTGTTAAACTTGAAACGACATCTAGTGAGGGTTTTGAAAACTACTAAGTAATATAAAGATTCGTTATATCGTACCTAGATGGCGCTGTAGGTGTTAAAGAGTTATGCGAAGCATTGCTGTAATAATAATAATATTTTTATCGTCACTTGCATTTTGTTCTATTTAAATATTAATTGTTAGTTCAAAAATTAACATTTTCAACATATAACATAACATATATTAAATTAAATTTAAAATTCACCTTGCTAAGACATTGGAGCCAATTTGACGTTTACCGGAGCTGAAACAAAAAAAAACATATAAATAAATTCTATTTGTTTTTACCGACTTCAAAAAAGGAGATTATCATTACGAGTAGATTCGTCGTAAGCAAGTATCTAGCATGTTATTGTTTCGTCTTTAGATTAAAAAAAATGCCTATAGTAACTGTCATGAGTCGTGAGCACAGATTTATCAGTGGTAGGGATATTGTATACTTTCGGCCAATGTACAGCAGCCGAAAAAACGTGCTGGACCAATAGACGACGCACACTGACGAACTGACGACTGTCGAACCAATCGTGTGCACCGCAGCGCAGTCAATGTCAAACCGACCAATGAAAGTTCTGCTCACCACTCGTGACGGCAACTATACTTAATGATAAACGATACTTAATGATAGATTAGAGCGAGATTAAAACTAAAAGCTGGTAGGTTAATTTAAGAACTTAGATATAAATAAAATCTTAGAATAAAGGTTGTTGAGGCATATATCACCGTATTATTGTTCAGAGATTGCGTCTACTATTTTTTATTGAATTATTCACCTACTTACATACTTCTTTAATGCAATTAAAATTGTTTTAGCTGTTTACCCAACAGCAACGCTCACGTAACGGGCAATGCTTAAAACGTAATCGTACCTACTGGTAAAAGTAGGCTTCACACTGCATTAATAAACGTCGCGAATGTGTGTACTGACTATACGATGATAACCGAAGACGAGTGGAATACCGCACGATACTTAATTACTGCGACGTACGTCCGGTTTAATTAATATCGAGCGATTTTGGCGAAAGAAGGAAAGACTTGTAATCAGCCAGCACATTTTAAATTTTGTAATAATTTAACTCAAAGGTGTTTGTAGTCACACAGTCAACTATTTTAGACTGATTTATAAGGAAGGTATACCTACCACTTTGATACTTCTAGTGACAATTGAAAACATAGAACTCTCATTATATTGCATATGAATGAGTTGTAAAATCAATACGATATTTGCCGACTGAAACATGTTACATGAAAAACATGCTGCCTCACGGCGGGTTACGAGGCGAACGCTCATATCTCGCAGGGCGACCTCAGTGGTAATATTTATCTAAGTACCTATCCTCTCTAAGGCCTCCGCTCAATGGTTTTTTCACCTCTTAGGTAAATCTTTTTCTTCAATTTTTCACCTTCCTTCTTTCGGCATCAAAATTTTATGTCAATTTCTAAAGAGCAAGGAATAGGAACAGATTGTAGTGGATAGACATTATGGAGAAATCGCGTAATAATGAAACACAGGAGTGCACGCGGTGTGAAATTGTGTAAGAAAGCGATGCAATCTGATTATAGAGACGCTAATGATATCTAAATTCTATAAATTGTTAGTTGATACAATAATACTTTACATACAAGGTACATATCTACATATACATAATTATGTAATTGATCCTATTTTTTAATTTTTGAACCTTTCCGAGATTTATCTACGTGGGCTTCTCTTCAGTTTTGAGGTCGCGATGGATCGCGTTCCTAAAGGTTTTGATGAAATTTTACATTAATGGTTTATAATAATCATAAAACTTTGCGCATAGTTTATTATTGTATATATTGTTTAGGTACAATAATTTATTATTGTATGTATGAGCAAAATTTTGAAGCTAACGCAGATGGTGTCACGGGCAGAAACTACTTCTTTTAATATTAAAGTAAGTATACCTACATCATGACAAATAAGTGAACTGAGAATTTAATTGATGTTCTATTAATTATTTCGTCACAAATTTTCTCTCGTGCCGACAACCAACAAACATTGCAGTGTGGACGTGAAGCATTCCGTATGAGATTAATATTACGCAGTGTGATCTGTATTGATTTATAACGCCGGGATATTCATTTTTCATTACAATGTAATTCAGCAGCTGTAAATGAAAGATTCTGTAAGTAGCTATAAAATCGTATGCTGTATAAATAAATAAATAGGTACTCATTTTGATTGTGATTCGTTTATTTAAAGAATAGATAGATCTATCAAGCTCATTTAGAAAGTAAAGATTTTGACTCAACGTTGCGTGTACCGGAAGAAGATATTTTAATACATTACACAATTTATTATAACGACCATGTTATGACCATGATCATTCTTAGATACAGCCAGTGGAATCTTTGTTTTTTAATTTTTAATAATCATAGTAAGAAACTAACGGGCACTCACGGCAGCCCCTGGACACCCACGTCTTAGTCAAAAAATATCTAATAGAAGTCCTTTCTGTGGTTATATGTATGTAATCATAGTCCTTCGTCTCAAATATCTTTAACAACTTTCAAGAGGATGGGCACTACTATCGATAAGTTGTATTCCTTGCGTCGACTCACTTTTCTACACAATACTCGTAGAGAAGAAAGTTCCACTTATTAAGATTATTATCGATAATACTCCGCTCCGCATCATCAAGATAGCGAGAAGCGAGAAGTGAAAAATACGATTGGCTGAATAATTTAAGATCATTGCCTCGCGACGACGTTTGTAAACTGTCAACGTACGAGTAAGTACATCACACAATCAACAATGGGCAGTAAGATTAGGCTGTGCACATTATATTTATTTTATATTAGAATAAAAAAGTAATATTTCGAGTAATTTATATGTGATAGATCATCTATTAATTTTGGGTAAATAAAACATTAATTTTTTTACAAGCGATTGATGAGCAATTTTTCATTTATAAACTTTTTATATTTTAATAATAGTTTTTATTGAAACCGTAAAAGATAACTATATTGAAGGTGAAATTATAACAGATAATGTTTATTTGCCGGATGCAATTATGATCACCTCACTTCTTAGGATAAACTATTTCACTATTTCACTATTTCAGTGCTGTTTGAGTACGCACCTTTGCTTCTCTTATTATAAAAAAAATCAACAGTACTGATCATAGTGATCATGTCCCACTAGCGATAGCGATCCCAAATGTCTGTTGTTTGACTGTGGTATGCCTAAGCGCACATATTGTTGTTCTGTTTAGACTTTAGACTACAATGAAAAAGCAATGAAACAACTGAAGGACATAACAGGCATTTTAATTGCAATTCCTTAAGAGTCATCGTGTCATAGTAAATCTCATGAATCAGTTTTATTTAAGGTTCAATGTAATATGCGTTTGATATTTAAGTTTCGTTAATAATTTATTATAAATCAATGCTGTAGATCTAAATAAAATAGGTTTAAAATAATAATATCGTTAGGTCGAGAAAAAAAACTATTAAAAAAAACGATAAAATTGACGACTCAAGTGGCGCAGTGGTTAAGCCGGTGCGCTGCGCGGTGGGTCCTGGGTTCGATTCCCAGCAGAGCAGAGGTTTGAATGATGATTTGAATTTCTGTTTCGGGTCTGGGTGTGTTGTGTTCTTCACACACAGGGAATCCTAGTGTGGGGCTATGAGTGTGAAGCGTTATTTATTTAAAAAAATAATTAAAATACTTGGTTGTCCCGAAAAAAAATCACATTATGATTTACCTATAGATTATTTGGTTGCATTGGTTAATTTTTAGGTATTCTTGAAATATGTTATAAAGTACTCTAACTTGTCCACCAAGTGGTGGACTGATGCCTACATACCCCTCATCATTGTGAGAGGAGACCCGACCCTGCAGTGGGTAATTAATGAGTTACTGACATGACATGACACTAACCCTAGGTCAAATCTTAAAACACTGTTACTACTGCTGCTTCAACTTTATCACTGATTCTTACTAAGCTCACATTAAATTTTAAACAGTTTAATTTATACAAGAGTAATTAGAGCGAAAAATAAGGCTACTGTATAATTTAGGGGACAAACCGAATTGTTTTCATTTCAATGATTTTAATAAAAGCAAAACAAAACCAGAGATAAACATCTTCATCAAAAATGTTTAACATTGGTGCTTATAACAATAAATGTGTTCAATTTAAATAGTGTGGTACAAATTGGATTTTTTATTAACCCCCCGACTAAACGCTGAAGTTTACACCAAAGTACCATCAGCAGTATGTATCGACAGGTGGGTAGACATTTAAAATCATGTCAATTGTCAAATGCCACTCAACTTTTTTATTGTACTTGGAATTTTAATAAAAGAGTAAAATCAGCATAGTTTCATACCCGTAGGGCCGCTTTCGGTAATACATGTGAGTACCGTTCCGCTCCAGCTTTACAAACAAATTAGGTACTGATTGAATTCACTAATGATACGCGCCGGACCGCTTTGAATACACGCGACTAATTATTTTATATCACATTCGTCATTATGCACTCGATGTCACGCGATCATGAGTCCGGCTGAATAAAAATTTGAAATTATGGTTTATAAATAAATGTGTTGTTGAATTCTTAATACGATTTTTGTGTTTGAAATTGGAATGCGTGCGGAGGCCGGAACGCACGAGTGGTCGGCGCGCGAGGAACTGACGCATCCAATACAACGCAGCTATCGGAACGGTGGATCGCGGACCAGCGCGAGCGGTACCTCACACCGCTAACCATGAATTATCCACGATGCCTGTCTGCGAGACCCGCTGTTGTTATATTATTTAGCAGTGAATGCACTCCGAGCACGGATTACGGATATGTCTGCAATAACTAGCATGCCTATTGCTAAAATTAATCATAACTTTCTTTAAGTTGCTCGGCGAAGTATCGTTTTAGAAAACTTTTATAAAAAAATATTATTATTTTAATAAAAAAGGTAAGTATAACCCGAACGGATAAAGAAACAATCTGTGAATGGCGGCCGGTACTTATGGTAGCGTCAGTAAAAAAAGGTCGATAAAATATTAAGTTTCTTTTTTATCTTCAATATTGTGCTGGGGTCCAAACCGGTTGCCATACTTGCCCGTGCGTTACTAAATTGCAAAGGGTGATAACGCTCCAATCTCTTTTATTCTTCAAAATAATTAATTACGTTGTAGACGATTTGTCGAGCATCACTATGAAGAACCTTCCCGCGTTTTCTAGAAGCCATTTAAACAACCAAAGATCTAAACTTAACAAAAACAACAAAATAACAACAGTAGTTGTAACTAAACATAATTAAAATTTTACGAAATAGTGTGCGTCGAGACAGCGCGAATGTTAATCCAAACTGATTTTTTTTTGTATGTCGTACCACTACGTGCGAGTATAGACAGAGCGACGATATATACGAGATAGCATGAGACCGTCCGCCATTTACAGATTGTTTCTTTATCCGCACGGGTTATACATTATTTATCTATGGTTTCATCAATAGGCGGTACACTCATGACTACGACAGAGGTCTTCAATATTTTCATAATTTATAGTACGCGTATCTATGGGTCAAAGCCATGCCACGTACCTATACATCTATCGATAACCATAAGACCACCCCACATTATTAAAAAAAGCTTAATAGAACTAATACAGGAATAGCGTTTATGATTTTTAGTGATTGTCGGAAACGTGCACGACATAAAACCTCTGCCATCCTATTATGATCTTCGATTTGTGATGCTTTCTTATTTACGTTAACCCGCACTTACGAAACCAGACCTTGCTCACTTCTGTCAGAAGCAAATAAATACGTCCCACGCTATAATTTGCATCACTGGTAGCAAATTGCTGTCCAAGGTGTCGTAACAAAAACTTGAAGCTGACTGAGTCACGCCATACGAGGTAAACTTTTTTACCCACGGTACAAGTTCACGCAAAAAGAATTAGGTACAAACAAACAGACAAGTGTTTGCATACCTACTGTATATGAGGACATTAAGAGCAAAAGGACTTATGGTCTTGAGAAAAGTACATACTGATGTTACGAAGTAGGTGTAATATATAAAATTCACAAAGTGATAACATTCACAAAAAATAAAAATAAGAACTTAGATACCAAAGAAATATTAAGGAAAAATGGAAAAGAAATGATAGCTACATTAGATGATATGAATAGATATAATAACATGATGATTACGCCATTTGGAGAGAAAATGCAATGATATTAACTGGCACTTAACTTAGGTAGAGGTATGGATTATTAAAATCGCTTCTGAAGGAGTTATTATCATATTGACTGCAATAGCTGTGGCAATAGCCATATCTTTAACAAATAGTCCTACTGCTTGCATGCTCCAAGAGGGCTTTTCAATATAATTTGCAAATAATTCGCAAAGTAAGGAATGTGTACTGTGTGACCTACACACAGTACACCTTTAATGTAAGTAGGTTTGTCTCATTATACGACTAAAACGTTACATTTGTAGGTAATGTGTACCTAGTCGTGAATAATACAGGAAACGCCAAACGACACGGTGCCATGCTTTTATGTTGTAACGACTTTTTACTGCACAGAGGCTATAAACCTAAAAAACAAATGGATTTATGAAGCAGATATTTTTGTATTGAGATATATATTATTTTTTAATGATAAACAATGCAGAGTTTTAACGCAATAACCATTTATAACGACACAATAACCATTTATAACGACACAATAACCAAGGACTTATAAATTTGTGGTCATAGGCACTTGTATACAAATGTTACATGTTTGAATTTTCCATTTAGACGTTAGAATGTTAACAGAGTAATAATAGGTACATTATGTTCTTCTAATACTCGGGAATCATAAAATTAATATTTAATCTAAAATTATTAAATGTTCAGTTATAATATGTTTACATAGGTAGTTCCATAATTATTTTCTTTACTAGTGGAAAGGGCATTGTGAAAATTATAGTATGTAGGTATTTTGTAGCGCAACTGCTATCTTTGTTCGTATTGTTGACCACGCTTGATCAATTAACGACAAAGTTGCTCTAGGACAAGTGATTTTATTAAAATATATCGGTAAAAGTAAACTAATAAACATGTAAACTAATGTCTAAACGATTTCTTAAACCGCTACGGAGTTGAATTGAAAACATGTGATGTAAAGGAGACACTCATTAGCCGCACGCGGAAACGAATTAACCGATGCGGTACGACCATATTAATTGCACAATTTTTTAACCGCCATTTTATTTTTCATTTCTCATTTTGTGGTTATAATTTTAACCGGAAAAAACTATGGCTGCGTGGTTAGGTAACGTACGTCGTTACGAACTATCACTTTGGGATTATGTGCAATTGTCACAATTGTTCGTATTTCTATTAGAGAACCTACTTCTTTATTTCTTACAACTTATGTATTCTCATGTATTCTCATGTTTTTCTGAAAGAGATTGCTGCTAAGCAATAAAACCGCCTATAGCAAGTACCATTTACAATGTTTGTTGTGTTTGTCCGGTGTGCATTTGCAATATAGGATATAGTATAAATAGATAAACATTCGTTTTTCGTGACATGATTATAATGATAATTATGATGATAATTATTAAATGCAATCTATATAAAGTCAAATCCGACCTTCAGTAACTTCGCAAACTTATATCCGGTAGAACCACAGAACAGATAAAAGAGGTTCATCTGTTCTGTGGGTAGAACCAATAAAATCTATGTAGGATATCCAAGAACGCATAAGTTAACGCAAACATTTTTATAATGGGGCTTAAAAATTAGTTTTCTCCAACATTGACCCTAATTACGCACTATCGATGGTCAATATTTATTTTTATTGTAATTATAAGGCTTGGGATTGGCAGACATTTAACAAAACGTCTGCATTGCGTTACATAGGGTCTTGTCAGTAACTGCTACACTGCAGCTACGTGTTGCAAGCCTTGGCCAGCCGGCTGGAACTTCAGTTCACTTTCTTGATGAGAATCTGACGTGGCAGCTATGCACATTATCTACGGTTGTAATAATCTTTAAAGTAATCGGTCATAGTCTCTATGTGGCACAGAAAATGAAATGAAAATGTTTAATCCTCACATAATGATAAGCGAATTAATGTTTTTTTGTTAGTCACGCAAAACGGGCTGATCAGAACTGCACGTCATTAGTATACTACATCTTTTGCTATCATTTTTTCTTCTTCTAAGCCGACGTTGACGCCGTAAGTTGATAATCATTAAATTTTTAACCTTAAAAATCAAAATATATTCTCTATTTTATTGCGTTCTTATATTAATTAGGTAAAGATACTTCCAGCTAATATTTCGTATTTCTCGCTAATATAATTCATGAAAATGTTTGTGAGGAAATCACAGTACATATCTATTGTTAATCATTCTTTAGTTAACAAACATTTTAAACTCTCATTCTATAAGGCTGCGCAGATTAAGTCGCGGGAAAAGCTAGTAACAAGTTGGCTAGTTAAAGTCAGTGGGTATAATAGGAGGGTGTTTCATTGAGGCATTTAGCACAGTTTCTAACCACAATTACCCGGCGGTCTGACGCAACACGACATTATTTTGACTGCTCAACCGTGGAGGCATTGAGCGGATTTAACAAATGCGTAACATACCGAGTTGTTGAACAAGTAGCAATTTTTAAATAACCTCGCACAGCATCTTTCTATTTTTTCAAAATATAGGTAAAATGTAGGGAATTTAAAAATCAATCAGTTTTACCACGACCAAACAAGCGCAACGATGTTTAGAAAACCCTAGTTTTCATAAGATAAACTTTATCATGATGATCTTAGATTTGGCTTAGGACTTACTAGTTTCACCTAAAATTGTAATATTTTACATATTAAAGTAAACGAATATTTAAAATGTATTTGGAACATTCCGCCGTCTGTACGCGATCTTTATAACTTCGTAACGGATTTAAATGCGATTTTTATGTATAGATAGATAGAGTAGGTAATTCAAAGGGAAGTTTTATATGTGTAATACATGAATATTGTAGATGAGCAAATATGAATTAAATAGAAGAGAATTAGTCTTAAAAGGCTTTAAATTAGGGCATAGCGTTAGATCAGCTCGTAAACATCAAAAAGTATGGCAAGCTTTGTATCGTCAAATAATATCATTCGTGCGGTTCCAACTCAGAATGCCCATTGTTGCATAGTATTGTGAGGAAACAATGCAGAAGCAACTATTTTCTGATAAATCTATGACTCATCCCAGTGCATTGCATGGGGTGCACAGATTTGATGCATTCATGCCGATACTTTATTTCAGCTTTTAAATATTTTTAAATTATTTAAGATACTTACTATAAATATCAAATATAAAGGTTAGATGTAGTTTTTGATAACTGAAACGAATAGTAAACTTATTCATAGTTGGCCTAAGTTTGTTAATACTATAAATAAAAACATGCTTTAAAATAAAAAATAATAAAAGATATTATCTTACTGTCTCATGGACCCCCATCGTCGGTGTGGTAGATTCTCCTGATGGCTATGAAAGAAATATACAAATAAGAAAAAAAAGAACGAAAATAAAATGGTAAAATAAGCTCAATACGATTGCAACAAAACACTAATAGATATCTAATATAAAAAGAAAGAAAACGTAAGTAAAATGCAAACGTATATCTAATGGTGCTTGCTGGCTGTTTTTGATATCTAATATAAAAAGAAAGAAAACGTAAGTAAAATGCAAACGTATATCTAATGGTGCTTGCTGGCTGTTTTTGCGAGTGTTAAAGTAAACATTTTATTTATAATATGTATATGTATGACATGACAACATACCATACCATGTATGAGATACGAAGTTATAATGGATTTATTTTTAATATATATAGGTACTCATAGCAATCGCGCAGCCACACGATATTACGTGGACAAGAACATTTGGTATGTACCTACTTGAAAATAGAGAAATAATTTTTTTTTCCAGCCGATTGATTTTTGCACAATATACATACCTACATAGTTTATTTATACTCGTAGTAATTGACGGTTTTACATCATAAAAACAATAAAAAATCATATATTTTGAGAGACCATGCAATTGACGAGGTAGGTACGCTTTGTATTTTATCATGATAAAGCTAGAAAAGTGTAAGAATTGTCATCCTCAACTTCTTTGTGGGCTAAACTCTCACGTATTCGAATAATATTCATTCTTTTTTTATACAAAGACTGACTATTAGTCGCCTATCGACACAGGTCACCAGTACATTATGCAATGCAGTAAACGTTGTAGAAAAACATCGGCTTGGAGATTGATCCAAAATTTGCACTTAAGTATTTTTACATCAATGGTAGAAAATTGAATATCCTTACCTGGGTGGTGTCCGCCTGAGACTGGTTCGTGTCCAAGAATGTCTGTTTAGTGGGTTACCGGGACTGCTCGTACCATTTTCTGATCTATAATGATAAATATTATTTATTATCTATATACCATCTGATGTGTGTTCTATTTCTATCTATTTATATAATCTTTTTCGTTAGGTTATAGAAGTTGAAATTATTAATTTGAATTTATGCTCCCATGTATTTCAAAATTTTACATCCGCATTTCCCGAATTTTTATATTATATTGTTATTATTTATAGTCTCATAAATTTTACATGTGCTCCATGCTTTAAAACTTCAAATTTATATTTATATCACCCATGGTTCCCTCTTCTATTCATCCTTTCAGCCCTTCATAATCCATCGTAGATCATGGGCATCCCCTAATCTTCGCCATTCCATCTAATTCCATTTCCAATTTGTAACTTACATAAAAGAATTATATTAGATAACATCTCTGACAATTCAGGTACGTTGTAAGTTCTTTGGAATCACCTTCTTTAATCATAGCTTAGAGTGCCAGAGAAAGGTCAAAGATAGTGAAACAAATGGTTCAATAGACGTGACAAATTAAATGGGTCAGTCACCTGGAAGTGATGAAGATACAAAGTATAAGAATATTTATGCTAGCTTAATAAAATCCTCAAAGGAATAACCGAGGAGCAAAAGTTTTCTAAAAGTAGTCTAATTAATAAAAAAATAAATATTGATAATTTACATGGCTTATAAAGTGGAAAGAGATACAGATGTTACGATAACCCAATAAAATTAAAACTAAACGACCGTACTAGATTTTTTACGAGACCATTGACCGTTTTCCCAACTTTGCTTATTTATTAAACATGGCTGTCGGAGCTATTGCTTAAAGTATTACGTTATTTTAAAACCTAATAATAATAAGCCTTACGGTAATTAAAAACTGGACTGGTGGACTGAAAAGTCCACATGGAGGAAGTCGTGGGTCCCGCCCACGATAGTCTTGATATAATTCTAAGTATTTTTTGAATATGCAAAGTTGCGAGATACTTCTATAAAATATTAGAAATATCTGCAAATGCATCAGTATTCGCAGCAATTCTCACAAGGCCTTAAACGCGATATCTTTAGAAATCGAACTGTTCTAATCTTACCTTTAATATGCTCAAAAAAGTATATTTTTCATATACTTTTTTGAGCATAGGCAGAATGGCATAATAATACCATATCAAAGGAACTCCATTAAAGAACCAGACAGCGAAGCGGCTTTTTTGCTAGCTCATTCAATTGGAGTCATTCCAAGAGTACAAGTCATGTGCCAAGCCTTCAAAAAACTTTCTTTTGTATTCATTCATTGTTGTTTAAGACTATCGTTGTTTCAAGGCCATTAGGTGAACAATACTGCTATCTTTAGTCGCAGCCTAAAAGATAACCTTAAGAATGGTAGAATTGGGTTCTGTTGTCTTTAAAAATCAGACGCGAACTATCTTTAACAATGGTATCTTAAATGGGTTTATTTTCAAGTCATGGGCTTCACTCCAAAGAGAAATACAAGCTAAATCTGCATTCATTGCAGTATTATGTAGATCATCTACGGTAGCTTGGTTGTAGTTCGTCTGTATACAGATGGTAGCGTATTCAGTTATTACTTTCGAACAGGTTATTGGAATTTTCGGTAAACTATTCGCCACAAATCCGACGTGTTGTTTGATAAAACGTAGGTACTTAGGTGCTTACTGACTAGGTATTTAGTGAGTAAAGTAACCTAGATTTATTACTTAGGTTACGAGACTAGATTCCTGCTATTGTACCCGGGTTGAGTTTAGTTTGGGAATACCAGTATTTACTAAAACTACGCATTTGTATTAAACTTATTCACTTCAATATGTTCATTATCACTATGCTAAATTTCATTAGCGTATTGTCGATAGATTTCTCGCTTCTGCGAAACAAATCAATATGCTTTTAATATCAATACAAATTCAAGAATCATGCTTTTCAATCTACAGATTTGTCTTTGCTACAATTTTATGACTTATGACTGTTGTGATGTATTATTAAAAGTGGTATTTTTAAAGTTACAAATATAGCGGACATACTGTTGACAGAAATTAAGAAAAAGTCTGCTTACATAAACTTGCAATGGAAACTAAACAACGTAAGTAAAGCGTGTTATTATTAGCGTGTTACTATTAGAATATTGATACTAACGAGTTTGTAGGTGCATCGGCGTCGGCTTCACCGTAGCATTCGAAGTTTTCTGCATCTGATATGGAGTTCCCTGGACTCGAATCTGCCGTAGGTTCTGACTGGCCCGCAGAGTCTGTGCCATTCTGGAATGTGACAGAATAAATTTTCGGTTTTTTGAAGGCATGACCTCAAAATTAGTACGTTTATTCTTTTTTATTAAGGTAAGAGATCAGTCAAGTGACTGTCCGTATATTATTATATCCCTCGTATATTACCAATTAAAAATAAACAAATGATAATATCTAATATTCGGTTGTTTATTTTAATGACTTTATAAACATCCACAAAAAATTTAACTTTTAAGAATTACCTGTAGTTTTCTGGGTATGTTTCCAGGTGACGAGCGTGGCGACTTAGTCCTCTGGAACACGCTAGGCGCCATCATGACCTCCGCAGGCACCTTCAGTTCTGAAATTTAAAAAATTTAAACAATTAGTTATCGTGTTAAAATCATTGTTCAAGGACTTTGTGACCAGATGAATTGCAACTATACTGGAAAGAATTACATTGATCGCGGTCAAACACAGAACCCTTCTTTTTGTTTCGTCGTAGTCGGTTAATAACTGGCATAACATTTTATTTTCAAAAATAAAAAAGAGGACACTGATCCTCAGTTCGCACGAGAGCTTTATCAACGCGCGTTAAAAAATCTTTTAAATAACAAATATGGGTGAAAGGTATTTAATTTTTAGTAGAGGTTTTTTAGAGGTCTTGTATCTCAAAAAGTGACAAAGCAACCTAAAAACACGGACACTCCTGTCATTTAAAAAATACGGCACTTAAAATTAGGGGCTTTCACTTTTCTTAAGATTTCCATCTTAAAATTTTTGGTTCTATGTTCGTTAAAGTTTTGAAATGCGATGTATAGTTAAATACCTACTTTTCTTCTTTTCAGAGATCAATGTAAGCCTGCAATAGCAATACTGTATAACATCTGATAAGGCTAGACGTATGTATATAGTCGTTACGTTATAATATATGTACTTATTAACGTTTCCGCTCTAATTTCGTAATAATAACGCCAAGTTTTACTGCCGTCGTCGTTTAAACGGAGAAAATAATATAGAGTCTACGTTGTTGATATTGTACGAGATTATTAGCTGAAGGAAGGAAATTGGAGATTACATAACTTACTCTTCGTAGTACCGGAACGGTGCGGCATGATTTATGAAAGGCAAACATGTGAAAGACTAGACCAGTGTTTCATCTACTTTGAATCTTTTGTTACATACTCATTGCACAAGGGAACACGTAACAGGTAATGTCCGATAACGTATCACTTTTGTAATCAAACATGGATTACTACTAAATACCTTACGCTTGATAAGGGCGAGATAGTATTGGTGGACTAATTATAAAAAATCAAGTTGTACATTATGTGGAACAGTAGGCAAATGTTCAGAAGTGTAGGTACTTAATATTTATTTAGAAAGCCTTGGCCTTAATTTTTTTGATTGACAAGGATGTAATTCAATAAGTTCATAAAAGTATACCACTTCACATATCTTTGAGATTTTTTTTTTTCTCTCAGGCAAGCAGGTTTCATCACGACGATATTTCACCGTAACAGCGCACATAACTTTTTTGATGTAGTATTCAATAAAGATTAATTGCGTACTCGTCACTCCGCAGGAACACTACCACCTCCGACACATACGTGAACATAATAATATGTGCGTTGATATCTTTTGGCTTTGAGTATTAGTGGTAGACTTGACAGGGTAGGAAACTCCATGGTGTAAATAGCAACATTTTCGTGAAAATCAAGCTCTTGATTCTATAAGAGGACTTATAATCAGCGGACGATCAAGACGCTTTTAATTATACGATACCTTATTTGTAACATGGTGATAAGTAATGTAGAAGTAATGAGGGAACACATGAAAGTATATACAGGTCAAAAACAATCATCGTTTTCTATTTGCTGAAGTAGAGTAATAAAAGCTTGTTCAACAGATGTTTGTAAATTTAAATTTACTATAATATATATTGTATTGTAGTTGAAATTTTGAAAATATTCGCACCATTAATAGCTTCGTTGAGGAGGCGGAACAGGCAGAGCAAGAAGCGCGCGCAGAGCACCAGCGCGTGCCACCAGGCCTCCAGCACACGGGTGGCCTCGAACGCGTCACTGCGCAGGACCACTACCACCTCCGACACATACGTGAACATAGCAACAACGCCAACAGTTAGTTTCTTTTGGCTTATTCCTCATTTATCATGTAGTACGTGGCAAGGTTAGAAAACCATTTGAAACCGGCCGATTTTTTTTACTATTTTTAGTTTTTTTTACAGTTCTTATATATTGTTTCAAGCTTCTGTATGATCTGTGCGTCAACCGGAACAAAATAACAAAGCTAAGATTTTGTTCTTCGGGATTATTCCTCATTTAACTGCAGTAGCTTTCAGGACCATAAAACGATTCGTAACAATGTCTATCTTTATATTTTTTAGTTTCTTTACTGCTACACTAAATATGGGTCATATTTTTATATGTTGTCTGTTTCAAGTTTCAATAAAATCTTATATGCATGTACTTATGTGTACACAGGTTTATCAAGTGATGATTTTGTTCCTTTTTCTTATCTCTTCTTTACTCTGCGTTCTATTTTCTCTTTATTTATACTGTGAGTAATGAAGGTATTTAATTGTCTCTGTTCTTTTCCATTTGCATTTAAATGTGTTTATTTGTATTTTGCCTGTATTTATTTTTGTGTTATATTACCTGTTCATTGTTTTCCTATGTAAGTATGTTATCTTTTATTTCGAATTTAAATTATAATGTGATGTAATTCTGCACTTTATCTTCTTAAGTCGAAGTAATACTATCTTTTTATTAAAATCTATTCATATTTTCTTGTTTTCTTCTTGTTTTGTTTCTTTTTTATTTTAATAAGCCCAAAATTAGCAATAATTCTTTATCATTTCATTTCTCATTTTTTTAATTCATCTCCTTAAAACAATTTACTTTCCAAAAAAATGCAACTGTTGCTACTTACAGATATCTGTATTACATACACCGCCACTTCACATCTTAGTTTAACTTTATCGTAGTTATTGCAAAATTCAGCACAGAACAGTTCAGGAATCTGATAACAGAATTGTGTTATCGGGTCCGGCGGTAAAAGGTGTGACCGGAATTGAACGCTCGAAAGATTTTTGCTTCAAGTTTATATGTGGCACTGCACTTAATCATACCAGACTCCGTAGTGTACTAACGTTTCACCTATCTGACTTCCAGTCTGGAAGAAAGCAACAGTATAATGAAGGCGTAGATTACATGTCAATAAGTATAACATAATAATATGTTTGTGAAGGAAAATGATCGGCTGGTGCAAGCTGCAACACGGTGGCTTCACGCTCTCTGCACAGCTATCTTAACGAAATATTCCATTGAGTAAAGTTGTATGCCTTCTAAAATTTGTAAGGTTGGATCCAATACAGTTACGAGTAGACAGAGTAATTTATCACAATCACAATATACCAGTTGTTTATAGATTCGGAACCATGACACCGGAAGAAGACAGTTTAAATTTAAAATAATGTAACACTTCGGCACTTAAATTAAATCACAAAATGATGCACAAAAACATTCATGAAATGAATTCGACCAAAATTTTAAATTGTTTAAGGTATTTCGATTCTGATCAAATAATCTGGGTTTTTGTGCCTTTAAAGAGCTCTTTATTAAATTGTAACAAGGATTATTGATTTAGTACTTCAGGTATTGCAGTCATTTGCAGTTGTGCTGTAACGTAAGTGAAAATGCCGACATACGATTTCCTCACGACCGATTTGCGTAAAAATTCACATCCTTCTATCAATATTTCAGCGAACAATATGTTTTACAACATATTATTGTTACCTTTTATATTTAAAAAATTAGCAACGGGATTTGTTTTGTCTCGAGTTTCTTCTTCTACTTCGTTGTCTCCTGTTTGGTTCTTTATAGTCTCTCATTTGTACTTCGTCATAGTTCTTTAATTACTTCGAAAATAAAAATGGCAAATTACTGTCATTCCTTGATAATATATTTAAATTGCAGTTAATCTGGTAACATTCTTACATAATGACGTACTCGTACGCACTGAATAGTCGTTATTCGATATTCCGACTTTTCAACATTTGCAACTTTCTTTTGCTTTCATCCGCATACTATCCGTCGTGTAGGAAGGAAACAAAGTGGTCTACATCTTAATTAGTATTCTTGTCCATTACGAGCGAAACATTTTCTCACAATTCAATAAAATTTACGATAAAATTTCCGCACTTATGTAATGTTATCTCGCACAGTTTTCTAAGATTTTTCTTAACAGCCACCGTTTTAGTCTCTCTTTTTTTTTTCAACACTAGGCCCAAGTATAGGGGCGAAGACCGGCGTTGTCCGACTGCCGGTTTCGACTGCGAACCCTACTTCACCGGTTCACATTTATGCAACAGCAGTTAATATTACGGTATTATCGATAAACGGACAGACAAAAAATACTCATTGTAATTGAGGTGTTGCAAGTAACGGGTGATCGGCGATCGAATGTGAAAGGGAAAAAATGGGCTAAATTTTAAATGTATAGTGGTATGTATATTATAGGTCTTAATAGTGCATTTCTACGAAAAATCAAATATAAGGAAAAAAATTCTACCGAATAAATGACGGATCCCCAAAGATGATTCTGTCGAAAATCCACAAGAGGATTTCTACGACTAATCCTGAAAAATTGTTTAGTTCTAAAAATTGAAAATAGAGGGCTTATTTAAAAAGGTCAAAGTCTTGACCAATTTCTTGAAAGAATTGATTTTCCTAAACTCTTAAGAAAATACTGAAGTAAACATTTAAAAAAAGCTGATGTAAAATCAATAAGCTTCAACTTATTTATGATAATTTCGTCGCCAAGGTTGTGAAAGTATAACCAAAGCAACTTTATCAAAAGTAAATTGAGCCGACATTAATTTTCCAATTTGGTTTCGTTACAGTTTCTAGTGTAGTACTCTTAGCATCGAACTGACAATCGTGGGTTGTTTGTCCATTGGCATAAGTCGCAACTGTAAATGAACTCACGCAGTGAATTTCATAAAGCAAGTTTTAAGAAATGCTCTGTTTAATAGACCGAGAACATACGATGCCTATGCCCATTAACATTTGCATAAGAGAACGACCTTGGCTGTATGCTTTATGGACAGTATGCTGTATGCTTATGGCTTTATGGAGACTTTTAAATTTGGAAATCAACATTAAACACAAAGTGACTGTTAGCATATTTGATAATTTTTTATTTTTTTGTTGGTAGATAGATCCATAGTAGCCCGCCCGAAACTGTACTGTAAACGTAACGGTACTGCCGGCCATGGGCCAAGAGGCTACAGGATATGATATCCTGTCGTAAAGCAGCGTGTCCTTAGAATGTCTTATGTTTCGGCTGGTTGCCGGAGATACATTACATGAGGCTAACATCTTAGGACTCATGAAAGCACCCACAAACAACCGCAGGTACGATTTCTTCTCTATTAAATGTTAAGTTGTCCATAAGCTGTATTGAGTTATTGACCACTTTACATTAGGTGGCTTGCATGCCCGCTTGCTACTCATTTACTCTAAAACCTTGTCTGTGTTTTATAAAGTTTGAAAAGCAAAATAAACCAAAGCGGATTCGTCAGCGCATTTGTTGGAACCAGGTGGTTTATTATTTGTTAGCAAAGCAATGCCGATAAATGAACAATAAGATTAAGTTTGAACAGATCGATTGCGTTTGTGGGAGCGGTGATGGCATCGACCTCTGGTTGCGTAATCTGAGCCACGTTAATTCGACTCTGCTCATTCGATACATTTTACAACCAATTTTGATTATGAGCAAGCGAAATTGACTATGAACTTTAGTATAAACGAATTCAAAGGGCTTGAAATTGGATTGGGTTAAGACTCTTGCTTTATATGCCGCTTCAAGTAGAAGCGTTATAGAATAGCATTATAGCATTATAGAAGTCAAAATTTTGCTGCGAATATGCAGTGCAGCAGTTAACGTTTTTGAAGTCCGTTCGCAATAGACACTGGACATTGCCCCATTATTATTGATGCCAGTCAATTCGGTTCCGAAAGCCCAAAGGTTTCTGCTTTCTTCCTCATTCCTTAATCCAGCTGATCGGAATAGTCCCTACTTCCCATTCGGACGTCTTATAGTCTATCACCACGCCTACTTCGAGGACAGATTATTTCCTAGATGGTCTTGATACCCTATTTTATGCACATTTCAGCAAATTGCTAGAGCATTTTTGAATTCTGCCGCTATAATATCACAGCTATAACAAGACGTTACGAAATTATTTGCTTATGAATATCAAGTTACAAATCAGAATGCGTATTATAATGCGAATAGACAAATGACTACGCCGGAAGGATATGGGAACGTGACGTGAATTTGAAGGACGAACAATTTATCCACTGTTTAAAAATTGCAGATTTTCCTCATGTACTTCGGTTGACCCTGCTTAGAACGCCCGCTCAGTCCATAGTATTTTAGTTCATTCTGTTTCGCATTATAGTCTTCTTTCTAAGGCGTAGAATCTTAGCTCTAGGTAACGAATAATTTTTATTCATCCTAGCACGTACTCGTATCCATCATTATAAATGTGAATGTTTGTGATGATGGATGGTTGGGTGGGTGTTTGTTACTCTGTCAGACGAAAACAGCAAAACTGATTTGGATGAAATTTAGTACAGAGATAGATTATAACCTGGACATATTGGATACTTTTTATCTGTCTGGGTCAAATTCTTACGTCCATGTGAACAAAGTTGCGGGCCGAAGTAAGTTAATTTATACATTGATTATTAAATACATAATATAAATAAGTTATGCATACGTTACTTAATATTGTATCAATTATGACTATATGAATAACATGGTGTGTTGCTTATTATAACTGCGCATTTCTCCAATTCCATATTTTTAATGCCTCAAGTTGACAATGATTAACCATTGCGCGATCTTATTACAAACGATAACCGTTCGCAGACCCTCTCCTATTGTAATCTAAGTAATCTTAGACCTATAATTTGAGCTAAGATGACGTTTGCGTGTGAATGAAAAGGTCATAGAACTGCTAAAACTCGTCACAGATTTGAAAATTTCGTTGCAACAGCCAGATTAGAGTTATAAATCAAAGAAAAAGATGACGAATAAATAATTTTAAAATTATATTATGGAGTATTTCAGAGTCAACCAAACTCAATCCCAGTATCAATCTCAACTCCAATCAATATTGTAGATCCGTTATTCTTATTACTTTTGGGCGTAAGACAACAACAAAAATCAGTTAAATTGTTTTAATATCAAAAAGTTGGATTACTAATGTTCAGTTTAAATGGAAATAATGTCGTGTAAAATGTATATTAAAATAAGCAATTTGTAGCGTTGTCTAGCATCCGGTACCGCATGTGTCGGTGTCATGCAATAACCGATTAATTAACGTTACTATCACGTTTACTTGAGTTATTAAAATTGGGTAATCGTTAGTAAAGTTATTCACTTGAGCGGTGATAGCCCAGTAGCTAAGTGGTCCGGGTTTGAATTTCAGTAGCACGACATCCTTAAATGTTATTAGCGATTAAAAAAAATTAAATATCACTTGCTCTAACGGTGAAGGAAAACATTGCGAGGAAACCTGCATCGCTCAAATTTAATGTTCTCAAAGGCATGTGTGCCAGCGTGGTGGAATAAGGCCTACATCCTTCTCGTTGTGAGAGGAAACCCAACCCTGCAGTAGGACCTGCAGTTAGCTATAGACAGAGAAAATGAAGGTGATTTCCAATCAATACAGAAATTAGTTTGTTTCATGGCAGGAGGTAAAGGAAAAACCTGAAACTGCCTGTTTGAATGTGCCTACGACATATTGCTTTGCGTAAACTAAAAAGGTTCTATCTTAGATGTATTATACACAAGCGACCTCGTCCACGTGGACTTAAGAATTTGAGCCAGCGAGGGATAAAAAGCGGCCTATATGCTCCATCCAACAACAACAACAACAACAAACATCCATCCATCCTGTCTTACTTTCGCATTTGTAATAGTAGTAGGATTTTATTGTAAAAACACTTCGATCAACAATACACTAGATTTCGGGTCGGCGCAAAAAATACGTCTCGGTGAATTACAGCTCACTTGAAATGTGAGCTCTTATTTTATTTAGTTCGCTTGTAAAAGAGCCAATGTAAACACGTGTCACAATGCCGCAATGTGCATTCAAAAGTTGCAAAAATAATGCCCGAAGGAACAATTTAACGGCCGGAGTGTCTTACTTTCGGTAAGTACATGTAGAATAAGTTGTATTTTATGCTTTAAACTAACAAATAATATCAAATTTAAATCAAAATTACCGATTTTATATCACCGCTACAAATGTTTGACCAACGTTGGCGCAAAATTGTGTGTAACAGAACAATAGATGCATGGAGTAGATTTGTATTGTAATAATTTATTTGTTACTAGATCTTTAAAATTGGTTAATACAAACTTTGTGTCTGTTTGTTGGACTTTCATAAGATACTTAGCTTTCCTTTTTTATTTTAGCTTTCCGAGCAATCCGTTTACGTGGACATCAGTTTTAAAATTATATATTGACAAGAATGTGTTTCCTGGAGGAGATAAACACAATCACGAAATTAATTTACTCAAATCAATGGTTCAAAAATTTATTGACGTCAGGTTACATTATATATGTAAAAAAGCTACCGATATTTAATTATTATTTTGATGTAATTATTGCACTAAACTGTACATGTATTATGAAGATTGTAAACATGAATATAAAGATATCGTGGAATTTAGTGATATTTTTATTTGTGACAAAAAACTATTGTCGATTCGCACTTTTACCACCCTTTGTTCCCATTCATCCACATCTGCAACAGTATGTCTAAACACGACCGTACTTTCAATATTAAGGTTTGTGATACCCTAAAACCCAGAAGAATCCCTTTGTTCACATTCATCCACATCTGTACACAGTATGCCTAAATACGACTACAATACTAAGGTACCTACTAGCTACAACAGCGATAGACACCTTGGCCAAAAACATATTATACATACACATAAATAAACATACACACAACAAAACGGTAACAAAATAACATATATGTATGTATACTATCAAACATACTCGTAGATGCCCAAAATATAAATAATTTTAACTAAACTTCGTGCATATACTAAATTATTTTAGTGTTCAACGCGACTCCATACCTTCTGTAGTTAAATTTGAGGAAGCAAACTGAAACGAAACCAAAGGATGTAACTCGCAAGGTAATAACGGGAAAAAGTACTTTATTTATAGCTCATTAAGGTTGATTTCACATAAAATGTTGTTTAACTTATGTGTTTTCATTTCTAAGTGACGGGAGTAATTTATTGCTTTGCTCGTTTTTCGTGACGAATGATTGTAAGAAAAAGAATATTTTGAAGAATTGCTACCTTATTGCTAGGCGTCATGGTTGTAATTAGGTTGAACTTACAACTGTTTTAAAACGTTTGTCTTATTTCGTTAGTAAACAAATGAAGATGTATAAGTATGTATTCACGCGGACAGTATAAGTTTTGATTTTGTACGTGACCCGATATCTAGTGTATTGTTGATCGAAGTAAAAACATTAAGAGCCTGACAACACCCGATGATTTTAGGAATCGGGCATCTTCGGCTCGCGGCTCCCGCCTACCCCATGCCCCTCATGCGCCACTGTTAGTGGAGCGGACTCTATGAGAACTAAATAAAATGATAAAATCGGCACTGTTTCAAGTGTTAAAGAAATGTGGACAACATCGTCAATAGATGGCACTGTTTCCAGTTTTAAAGAAATATGGACGACTCTAGTAATGATGTGATTTTAAAACGCGGAGCTTTTTTATTGGACACCTAAAACTTCTTATTATTATTCTCCATCAAAGGTCCATATAATACCTATGTTTTCTATTCATCTCACCAAAAAATAAATAAAACACGGTCTTCTCTTTCAGAGGATGTACCCAGAATGCCATTGTTTCGCTATTAAATCACTATTAAATTAAAAATTCAATAATTCAGCAGTACCTAAACATGTCAACCAACAATTCAATTTCTTCTTACAATATTAAAGAGGCTTGGAACAAGCTTCATAATGTTATTGCATATTATTACCCTCAAATTTTTCGATGGCCTCAAATAATACCTAACCACATAAAAGCAAGTAAATTTGTCACGAGATCGAGTAAAAGACAGATAGACGATTTAACTGGTTTTTGTATAACCAGTTAATTCGTCTATCATGTAAAAACATGTATTCTGAGACATACAGGTTTCATCACGTGGTTTTAGGAAAGGCGAGAGCTGGAATCGAACCTAGACTCCCGGCATGGGAGTAGGAACGATTTTTTAAATTGTTGAAAACCCTCTAGTTACACAGCCGACACAGGCCATAAATCAGTCGGCGCGCCGGCGGCGCAGTACTATCTATGCCTACCGTTTGAAAAAAGCCGCTTTTGGCTTCCTTTCGTTTCAGGTCAATGACCTTTCACCTTGAGCCTGTTACTTTTTGTGTCTTTTATTTGTGTAATTATTTTGTTTGAAATTTGCATTTTTTTTTATTTTCGGTCCTGAACCTTTTCGTATGCTTTAACACACTTAAGTAGACGATCTTTGTGGTTTAAATTAATGAGGTAACGTCATCTCCACCTTGTACAATATAAAAATGAATATGTTGCTAAGCGCAAATATCGGGAGGAGCTGAACCGATTTCGCTAATTTTTTTTGGATATTCCTTTAAGTACGAGGATGGTTCTTACGGAGAGAAAATTTGAAAACAATGTAAAGAAAATAATAAAAACAACAATTTCATTTTCCTATATAAACTGTTCTACCCATGTACTACCTGTCAAACATCATTTCAGATTGAATACTTCATAAGTTCATATGGCAATGTCATGCATTTAGAAACGTCAAGATTTTTCTTTATGGATGCCACTTCTATTATGCAAACTGCAATGATATAATATACATATTTTATAATGGCAAAACGAAGTGTGCCGGGTCAGCTAGTAGGTAATAAAAATAAATACTTGCATAGGTGTTATAGATTATATTATTAGATGTATGTATTATGTTTGAAAACATTCAGTTTATTTCCATTGGGCCTTCAACTCAAATCTTCAACTTAAATGCATGCGTTTTTTTTCTCTTTATTAATAACAACAAAAATATATAGACTCATGAAATATTCACAAAATATTTAATAATAAAGCATTTCGTACGTCTCAGTAAAGGCGCAAATATTTCTCGGTCGCAAATTTATCAAACCGACTTGTTATTCAAACGTAAACACGGTTTTTTAATTAAATCTACCAATCAAAAAACAACACGCATTTTTATTGAACACTTCCTTTATACCTAATAGGTATTATTACCTATCAATCCACGAAGACGCACAGCCCTAGCCGGCGGCCCCACTATTCCTCCTAACCGTTTATAAAAATTACCGTGATAGTGATAGGTACAATTCTAGACGGCAACGCCGCGCGTAGCGGTGTCTTCTTTACTGTCGGTTTGGCAACGTCGCGTCGCGCGAATTTCGGCGGCGTACAATTTGAAAACGGGAGGGAATCCTACATTATATGACCCGGGTTCGAACCCGAAGCAAAATATAAGAAGACATTCTGGATTGAAATGTTTTTTGTATTACTATTTTTTTATTTCATATTATGCTATCTAATGGTTATTTATATTTCCGAATTCCGAAAAAAAATAACGAATTTTAGATAAATTTATAATTTCAAAAATAATTGTATAGCTTATAACAAAAAAAAAGTTATTAAATTGACGTTGAAACTTTTATTTATTTGTAACTTAATAAAATCTGTCTTCTTATTTATTCAACAATTTCCACAATCAATAATCGATGTAAAAATTTGTATTATATAAAAAATATAATTATATAAAAGTGAAAATAAAGTCACGCACACGCGGATTTGAACCCACGCCCCAGCGTATACAGCCTGGCGTCCTACTTAATACGCCACACAAGCCTCAGACAAAGCTATGAAATTGTGCTATATACGACAACTGTGTATTATTTTGGAATGACGGAGCGACGCACGTCCACCTAGCATCGCGCCTCTGCGCTCTCTGTCAATTGCCATAATAGTAAGCGAGAAATACAAAATACGAAAATATTGCGCGGAGCACGCGAAAGAAAAGTTTTAAATTTTACTGCTTTACTGAATATTTATAAGCTTATTGAAAAAAATTAACACAATGATGTGATAATAACGAAGGTCTGCTAATATACTGGTTAAATTATTTGAATAAATATTAACAAACAACGTTGTAGTTTAGTATAAGAATTCAGAAAAGGGGTAACTTTGCAATTTTTTTTTATCGAGGCAACTTTGTCAAAATGTGTTTCGACGACTATGTTGTCGTTCGGAATACGGTCTAGAATAACATATATTTTTCCCATTGTAAAATACTTTGTAATTTTTGCTGGAAATGAAAAATAAGAATAGCAAATTTGCTGAATTACATGTTATCAGCGCCTTAACGTTAATGTTTTTATGGTAACCCATTACCTTAGCCTAACGTCACCTTTAGCCTAGCCACAGTACTATAGGTATATTGTCCATATCGTATGTCCGACTGATCAAACGGATTTGTTATCTAGGTGAACTGAATGCCCGCTGCATTGCGGTGCAGTGAGCGCGGACTTGCAGCGCGCATTGGTGTGAAACTGAAATGTTAGTGTCACTTGACATGACCTCGTTTTTTGTTGGGTTGTATTTTATTTTCATTTTCATATCTTTTTTAATGTTCACTCAGTGTTGGACAGTGTTTAGATTTACAGATTAAATATCAGTCGAATAAAGAACCTGAAATCCTTTTTTAAGTGGGATAAAAAGTCAGAAATTTGGTGTTAAATTTATCAACTTCGACGTTTTTGAGACATATTTTGCTTGCTGAAAAATGAATCAGGTTAAAATTAAATCTGTCTACTTAAATGTGCTTAAAAATGTTTTGTGTTTAAAAAAAATCCACAGACTTAAATATCATCTTCTGCATCTGTTATTTAAGACACAAAATTTATAAAATTGGAAAACCAGAAACTGAGGAAAGTACCGGTCGCTATACTTTGGCGCAATAGACTTTAGAACCGCAACTAAAATTGCATAATTTGCGGTCAAAATATGAATTCGCATATAGGAGCTTTCTTAACCGTCGCGTTTAAATTAAACATAATTCACAACATCTAAGTACTTACATGTGTCATACTACTTACTTTCAAAATATAATACGAGTATAATATAAATAATATATAAATACAATATTTTGTAGAGTGAAGCCTGTTGGGTCATCTAGTAAATAATAAACCGTATAGATCGGGTGTCAGAATATAAAATTGCATAATATTGTTTGAGCGGTAGGTGTAAGGTTGTCGGGTCAATCCATTCGACATATTATTATCGCATCGAGGTTCACCCTGTATTATGTGTCACGATTTGTGAATTGATTTAGGTCAACGCGTACCTATTCCACCTTGAGCTAGTAATTTGTTGGACTGATTTTAAGAAATTCATAGTCGGTTAATTTGCAAAGTTTTCGAATATAAGTAGGTGGTATGCATGGTATGTAAAGGATATATGTAATTTAAGCACCGTGATTTGGCTGTATTTAAAACGCTTGATGCTTAGGAGGCTCGACAGGAATTTTACTACTATTTTTTATGTAATAAGCTATCAATTACTATCACGCTGAAACAATTCTAGGAGGTGAGATCCTTCTAAGAATATTTTAATATTTAAAATAAGTACTGAAAAATTACAGTTTATGGCTCGGTTTTTTTGCCACTAAACAGAATTATGCATGCTTAGATACTTATTTACAATCCAAACTTGTATAGCTGAAACACCTTCAAAACTACCATGCCGTTGGAACTAGGATTAGTCACGCAGATTGTTAAGAAAAGCATTAGAGATTGCGTATAAAACGTATGTATGACCCTGTACTAACTGCCAATTTATTTGAAATGTTCGTTTGATTTTGTATTTTTACGGTCTTTAAAATAATGGGTTTCACATTTTTCTGACCGGCTATAAAAGTTAAAGGTTATGGTGTAATGGAAAACCGGCTATAAAAGTTAAACGTTATGGTGTAAAGTTGTAGGTTCCGTTGTAGGTATATTTTGACGCACACGAAACATAAATATTTTGTAATCAAATGCGTATAATTGATGAAAAATTGAATTGATACATATACGCAGACTTGCTAGATTTGTGAAGAGTTCATGTGTTTAATCCTCGGATTTCAAGCTTACTGCAATATTTTTAAGTAGAAAGGTATAATTAAAAACTTTTTCATTAATTTAACAAAAATTTGCATTTGCTTTAGACCATTGTTCTGTGACAATTTGAATTCTAACTCAATGGAATAGCTTTGCAACTTTCGAATCCCGGAAACAGACGGCCAAGATACTGTTATGGCACTAATGAGCTGTTAGAGACCAGTTATATTTAAGTTTTTATGATGCCTTTATCTGTAGCCACCTTATTAAATGTATGACATACTTATTTATAAGTGGAAAAAAAAATTCATTGAAATAGTAGTGGAATCTGTGAGTGGAATAGTACCTGTTCACTGCTACTCTAAACTTTAAAACTTCAAAAAAGTTGGAGCTATAAATTGCTTCGGTGTACTTTTGCCTGTTAACCCTTTTTGAAATCAATGCTTGTGTGACAAAACGAAGTTAGCTGTAGTTACTCCTTAACTACGTACCTACCTCTTCATCGATCTCTACACAGCTTAGTCTTTTTTAGAACCATTGAAATTGTACTACGTAATACATATTAGCCTTAACGAAGATAAATTTATTGACCAATGTTTATCACCGATAAATTACCACTTCCCTATCGCAATTTATTTCCTCACTACCGTGTGACGTATCTATGAAATAAATAGCGTTTCCCTGAATGTGTTAACCAGTGGCAGCTTGATACATATATCGTATTAACTTGCATTCCGAATCGATTCGAAGATGTACCGAAAAGGAAGAGGAATAAATCTTATTAGATCAGATACGAGTAGGGCGCGCAACACAGATACTACGCTTTCTGAAGGGACACAGCTGTTTCCGTAGAATAGCTTATTTAATGTTATAAAATATTAAGAATTACATAAATACTTACATAATTATTGTATGGTCGCATAGGGTAGATTGTTCTAAACTTTATTATACTTTTTGTTTGGTTCATTAATGACCCAGGGTCGGGGCTCCTCTCACAATAGGAGGGATGTAGGCCTTCGTCCACCACGCTGGCTGCAGGTTGGTGGACTTCACAATCTTCACAGAAAATTTTTTATGCACTCTCAGGCACGCAGGTTCCCTCGCTATGTTCCCTTCACCGTAACATTGTAAACTAGTGTAACCCTTTCTATCATAAATGCGAAAGTTTGTTAGGAGGGAGGGTAGTAAGTTACTGTTTCACGCAAAAACGGTAAACGGAATTTGGGCAAAGTTAGTCACTAGTAGTTTGTAGTAGTTTGTACGCATTTTGTTTTGGTCCAAATTCTAAGGTTCACGCGCTTTTAGCCGACAGAAGCTTTTAACCTAACCTACCTTATATTTTTGTATACAAATTTATTTTTAAAACTCTATTTTTATTCTATATTATTACGAATACAGGCTGAACCATTAATTTGTGTGGATAAAACATAAAGATAATACTGACAACAAATATTTACATCAAAGTTCATATTCATAAGCCGAACGGCCTGCTTTGATTATTTAGCACAATGCGGACGTGTGGTATATTTGCGTAATTACAATCATAATTATAACGTGTTACTTATTGTAGCTTATTACCATAACGTGCGCTAGGTTGCAGCTATCAAGAACTAACACTAAGATGGTCGCTTCACTTAAATAATGTCACATATAGATGCCGTCACGAGTGGTGAGCACGACTTTCATTGGTCGGTATGACATTGACTGCGCTGCGGTGCACACGATTGGTTCGACAGTTGTCAGTTCGTCAGTGTGCGTCGTGTATTGGTCCAGCACATTTTGTCGGCTGCTGTACATTGGCCGAAAGTGTACAATATCCCTACCACTGATAATGTGTGCTCACGACTCAGGTTACTATACCGATTTTTTGATAAGACGTGCAGGGTAATTTTTATGTCCATAAAAGCTGAAATGTCCCTTCCAGAACACAGTTACACACATCCGTTGGCATGATTCCAGAAGCCGGACACCCTCGCCCGTATTTCACTCAAAGCGAAATAGTCGTGCAGATATAAAGCGCGCTATTAATGCCGCTATAATTGGACCGCGGCGTCCAATAGTCTGTGCGGGATCTACAGACAAAAGCTAATTTTGCTCTTCCTTGGATTTGAACTTCGTTAATTCCGCAGTATATTTGGCTATTATAGGAGAGGATAGCTGCAGGTTTAATTGTCAATAAAGAATTTTTCGGTAACAGACTTTTAATAGTCTTTAAATTCTTGGTAGCATCTCATTTTCCCACGTTTGGACATAGTTATCTTCTTCAAATCGGAGGGTAAGATGTATGACAAAAAAAGGTACTTGTAACTTCCCGTGTCTCATAAGTTTAGATAGAAAAGTCACTGTGTTAGATTAAAAAACACAGGTTAAATAAGGGTTGAAATCGAGATTAAGTGACATTGAATCCCAAAAAATCCGACCACGCCCTTATTGAGTAGTTCATTTAACATTCACATATTATCTTTCTTTAAGCATATTCATGAGTCTAAACCTAGCAAACAGGCAAAGGTACGAGCTACTTAATAATTAAATTGTCATCTTTGCGTTGGAACTGGCAACGCCAGGAGAGTCGCCAGTGTGTTGTCGCCTTTGAAGAAAAGCTCATTTTTACGCCCTCTTTTGACCCTTCAATGCAGTTGATTCTTGGGTTTTCTTGTGGTATTACACACATGCTATACACAAAGCATTGCATACACACTTTACACGGAACTGTACTAGATGGTGAATGTAGGCTACAGTCTTATATGATGCGATACTGAGAAGTGAGTGCGTGACTCACTTTGCTCGAATGTATAAAATTTATGCTTAGATGCGCACTATAGTAATTAAACCGTAAAGTTGCAAGTTGGTAGCGGGCGACATGAAGCGGCAGCGGACGACGTGTCGTCTACTGGTTTCTATGTATTTCTATGAAATTCCCTTCTTAGTTAGCGACACGAAGCTAGCTACGCGTCGTCGAGCGGCGGACGCCAGTGTCGCCCGACCGCGGGTCAGCTAACTTACTGTTGCCGTCTGCAGTCGGGTTCGAAATCATGACTGCAGCGACAGGACGTAACGACGTGTCGTGGCGACATGAAGCAACGACACGTCGCCCGCTACCAACTTGCACCTTAAAGTTGTCATTTCGATCAGATATTCGTTATGTTACCTAGTTAAGAACGTCAATACACTTAGGCTCATTTATTTAAGCCACACTTTGACATTTACACAAAGCAATTTTGTCTCTTTCAGCAAATTTTAACTAGTATCGAATGTCAAATATTATAATATAACTTAACCTGTTAGAAATTTGTTTACGCAAGGGTGTAATAAGCCTTTAATTGCATAAATCAAAGCTCTACATCTGGTAGAGCGGTTTTTGCAATTCAATAGGAGAGTGAGAGTCGTATTTTTAGTGGAAACTTGGAAAGGTATAAGTTTATTGAATTTATTCTAATGTCCAACTACCGTGACATGTACTTCGAGTGTAATAGTCTTCTTCTTGGAATGTACTGGATATTAAACACATACGGTATTTGGAGCGTAAAGGCCTATTTGCATATAAATTCATAATGAAATAGGTATAACAAAGTACCTAATAACACTTTAGTACCGTGTAGCATTTATTCAAAATGCGTATTTTTCAGGTGAAAGGGCCGTTGACATTAACGGCGATTAATTAATCAAAAGAACTTCAGGTTAATTTGATAGTGCAACGATATTATAAGATTCTGTTTTGCTGAAAACTACGCACGAAGTGAGACTTGAGTATTTTTATTAAAAGTGATGCACTATTGAAGCCGTAGAAAGAGCTCCTACATAAAGCAGTCGGCACACGGTAGACTGGCTTGGTTTTCGGGTCAACAGGGGAAGGTGACAATCATTTCGAGAACTGTGGGCTTTAAGGCCACAGTCATTTACTGCTCCACAGGCGTTGGAATTAGCGGCTTTAAGAAGCTATAGATGTCTTTGTCACTTTCTTCTCAACAAACTAACATACAGTCGTAGTGGTATAAACGGTATCGAACCCAGGTCGGGTTTTAGGTGGACTAAGAAAGAGACACAAACAGAAAGACAGCTGCTGTGAAACTGTGAACAGCCCTTTTTTGGTCTAGGGTTAAAACATTATTTGACCTGTCTGCGTATGTGTAATCGTTACACCTCATGAAAAATTGGTAGGAAAATGAAAAAGTATTTAAGGTTTTCTTCATAAGGTTGTATGTACTTACGGCCGTCGACCCAGTATTGATCGCGAGTTTTGTGGGGCAAACAGCAACAAACGACATCATCGTTTATGCAGCATTTTCGAACATGTTTCTATACATGTATGAATTGTGAATTTGTGAGGGTTTACAATCGCTGCAAATGCTGCAATCCCGTCCTATCTCCAACTGAGCGACGGCCATATTGAGATAACTTTACTCTAACAATATTTAGAGGTCTGGAACTCACAACCTGTGTGTGAGGTAGGTATCTAGTCAAACCAACTCCGATAAGATTTAACTACTACTATCTATTGATAACAGTCATGACTAAATAATAAGAACGTGCGTGTAATTGGTTATAAATGGGGAGTATGGTAACTAACTCAAACAAATACTGACTGCGCCCCGTACCTACTACCTACGTACTTCACTTTTTCAATTATTTGCAACCTATACAAATTGTGGGGCTATGTGCACTAGAAGATATAAAACACGAGGACTCTTTATTAACTCTCGTTATTCAATCATAATTATGCATAATATCAGCACAGTTTTTCCTGGCCTTAGGTTATGTAATTGTCTGCAGCTCCAAACCCTCCAGATCGGAACGTGTAAAATGGTAAAAAGAAAAAAAACGTGATTAAAAATTGTCATGGAAGCAACAAATGGATGCATATTTGATTCATTTATAAAAACCGGAACTGACTGCTTAACGTGCCCTCCGAAGCACGGAAGCGCGCATGGCACTTACCACGTTGGGGTGATTAGGTAATGAAACCTAATGTATTTCACATTAAAGACATTGAAAAAAGTTGCGGTATCAAAATGCAATGCAATTTACAGTTAAGTACATTTTACATCACATTGCCATCAACAATTGTTATTTATTTTGTCATCATGAAAACAAGTTGCGGAAAAAAGTAGTAGTGTAATATTTTGGTTATACATAATGATGCCGTGTGCCGGTCGCTTTGAGTATTAAACCACACTGCTGAAAGTGCTAGAATTGCTAGAACTGATATCTGGTTTAATACTTACTCAAAGGCCGGTCGCGAAAGATTGCAAAAGGGAACTCATGGTTCTGGCAAATGGCATTGTGTGGAAAATCGTGGTCTTGTAGCCTGTAGGAGTTCGGCATATCCCTAACCCGATATCTATAATGGATTTCCTAATGAAGAAAAATTTCATTCGGTGTTTGGTTTGCAGTCTTTGTGATTGACAAACTGTAAGCATGGCAAGTAAAATAACTGTGTGGACTAATAATATGACGAAAAAGTTATATTCGTAGGCGCAATAGATTACCTATACTAGAGATATTTTATCTCCCTTCATATAACGGCAACTCTCTATAACGTCGAAAATGCGCAGTCCTTTGAGTGTTGTTGTATAGAGTTTACACTGTACGTAGATAGGTACCTATTATGAAAGTAATATGATTGATACTAATGTTAGTTACATGTAGTTTTAGCTGGGCTTCAGTGACTCATGCGCTAAGTGGTAACTGTTAATCGTGTGGAGTAAAGTTCAATTTGATCTAGACAGGTTTAATATAATTATCTGATGTTTTATAATCACATCTACAAGCGTGACTTGTAAATATGTACGTAGGTAAGTGAAATTGACGCATGTTTGTAAAACTAAAGAACATTTTAAAAGATTTAATTTCAAAACGCCCATTTTAATATTTTTAAATGACCATATCTTTTATTGTTATCATTTAAATTCTTTGGTTATCAGCTAAAGAAATAGAACTGCGGAAACCTTTTTACGTCCACACAGAAACATGGACATAATGGACAATGAATATCCTACTCCTGTTAAAAATTTGAATGTTTGTGAGGATGAATGGATAGATATACATAGTTATATTTATTACTCTTTTACGCAAAAACGGCTGATTTTTTATGCGATGTACTTAAATGATTGTCTTTCTCTAAAAGTTCATAATAAATTCATTTAGGTAGTTCAGACTCTTTTCAGTAAGGATTTTTTCTTTAAAACTCACAACTTCTCCGTCACCATAATTCTTTATTTAAATCCCTCTGACAAATTTAGACTGACATCGGTAGGTTAATATGCCTATTCGTTCCATTTTTTCTCTTTCTTAGGCTTTTATAAATTCTATGAATGGAAATAAATAGGATATGATAACTCTATGTTCATCATTATTTGTTGGAGCTAATAGATATCCAAGCAAGTTTCAGTAGTGATACAGTGGTGTGGTGGTATAACATTACCATTACACCTACTGTAACTGTACCGGTGAAGGAAAACGTCGTGAGGAAACTTTCATGTTTGAGAGTTCTCTGTAATTTTCTTAAAGGCATGTGAAACCACCAACCTGCATTAGACCAGTGATGTGGTGCAAAGCCTACCTATATTCTTTTAATTGTGAGTCGACCCAATCCTTCAAAGAAAATATAATTATGTTGATGTCCAAGACGTTTTACCTACGTAAGCACTAGTCATTATCGGAAACGCATAGCAATCTTAGTTCAGTGTTATACGATCGAACAATGACGTAAAGGATAGATTTGGCACGTTCGATTGTTTTAACTCGGTCATTGTGTGAGTCAGAAGATCAAGGTGCTACGAAGTATCATAGGTAAATATGTAGGTGTATCCCGTGTATCTTTCTAAAAGGATCGAGATTATAATATTTGACGTGGGTGGAATAATTTACGCGAAATGTGTAAGATTTCATAATGCTGCATGCATACATTATCATTTTATTATGATGTATATGTTACGTAAGAGTCCAAAATAATGCAGATTGCATAATGTGGTTAGGTTACATACGAGCATTACTACATATAAGGAACTTATGTTTGCAGAAATCTGTAGGTCTACATAAATGGTGTTCTTTGATAGTATTATAGTGGGATCATAGGTCATACCTACTTGGAATCATTAATATTGCCCGTTTATGTGAAAATGGCGTGACATTGTTGAATCGTCGTTTATAATTTTACTTTTAATGGTCCAACGATTCTGTAATCTTTAGAGCTTTGAAATACCTATATCTCCACAATAATTATGGAGATTTCTATATTATCTAATACGTAACTTCGTCCCGCTACGCCTATTACATTTATTCAGAAACTATTTGTCTACGAAATTTCGACCATCTTAAAAAAATCGCATTTTTGTGACACTACCTATTATTCGATTCCTGTAGTAAAAAACTATACATACATCAAGGTGTTTCAAGGTCGTGGCAATCGGAACGCACGACACGGTCAATTAGTGACATTGGGCCAACATCGCGGGAACACTAACTAGTGTCTAAACAATGTGGCCTAGCTAGCACAGACACTGAGTACCTAGCAGTAACAGCGTGTGTTTGATTTCATAAAAGGGTTTTACCACCATCATTCTCATCAAAAGTTGTAACTATGTGTGTAAGATTTCATCCGTTACAGTTCTTTTATCACACCTTCATTCCTTCCTTTCAGCCCTTGAAAAACGTGGACAATAAAAAATAATGAGTATTTAGAGTATTATTTGGCGATATACACTCCTTTTGGTGCCAAATTACAGTAGGTACAGTAATTGTTGGCCGTCAAATTGCGTTAGTATCATAATGTAAATTCATTGTCAAAAATGAACCACGCTCTAAAAGAAGTGTGCATAATAAGTACATAATTAGATTTAACTATTTTCTCACAATATAAAGTAATATATTATATTTATGTAATTAAATCTTATGAAAGGGTCAGTGATCTCACAGGAAGTTTTCTTTGCAGTCTATGGAGTTTTCGGCGAATGTCGAATGGTATGCTGGTGAAAGTCCGACTTAAGTATTAGGTAACTAGAAATCCATCAGTCAGTTTGGTTTTAATTTTATATCATTCATTTTTGTTAGGATTAACTTTAATCTTTAAACATGGCCCTTAACAACACACTTACAGAATTAATAAATTTGGCATATTAAAACAAAACTCAAAATAAATTACCTATCAAATTAACTAGGTATTACAATACTGTATTAAGCGCAAACAGCAGTTGGTATTATTCTGAAGTAAATTATTTTTCGTATAAAATAGATATACGACCTCGACTGTAACTGTACAATCGATTTTATAGATCACGCATCAGAATAGCATTTAATTTAGGTGTGGATTACAAACAATGAACGTCGAGTGTTTTATTTTTTATGACTGGACATGAAATTACCATATCATACTTTAAATCTCTTCAAATCATCTCTTTACACACATACAAACATAAAATAAATAGTAACTGTGTTTTATTATTGTAAATGTATATTGGAACAAAGTTAATCTTGTTTTAGGTAAAATTTTACATTGCAAATCTGTTATTTTTCCAGTAAAGAAAGGGCAAATTAAGCAATTTGATGTGCTCGTATAGTCCAGCAAATCAGTATACTCAGCAATCTTTCAAGTTAATTGCAAGTTCTTTTCAGATTAGGTATGCGGCATATACATATCTTTCATCCGGCGTTAAATTATAGCAAAGGATGCTGACTATAATTCCATTTATCACCAGAAATGATACTAATCAGCTATTACTGCCAAAGATAAGATAGGTAAATCGATAAGTAAGTAAAATAAGATAGGTAATCGATAACATAAAACAAGCTAAGATAACTTTATGTGCATATTCAGTCGTATCTTTATATTTACAATTTTATTTTTTATTTAAGAAAAGTAGGCAATCAGGCATACGGGCCTCATGGTGGTAAGTGGTCATCGTCGCCTACTGATACGAGCGACACCCGGCGAGTAGCCTGTGCGTTGTCGGCTTTAAAGGAGAGCTTTTTTTACGCCCTTTTTTATATCCTACCTTATTTTATTTTTCATCCCAATATCGACAGTCTTATTTTCTTAACTTTTAATAAAAGTAAAAGTGTACCTACCCAATAAATAAGTAGGTACATTAACTTAAAATTATGAAGGTTATGGTATGGCCTATTTTATCAGCAGGGATAATACGGAGTTATTTCTACACACCAAAGTGCCTACCTACTTCCTAGAAATTATCTAAATATTTGTGGCTCATTAAAAGCTCGTAGCCCGTTGCGTTATTTCTTCTTTCATCTAGCCGCAAGCAAGTTAAAGACGATAAAATTAAATGGGCCAAGTAAGGGTTTTATGGAACGGGTATTGACCTTTTACATATTATTACAATTATCCACATAATTATAGATTATTATTAATGTAAAATATACGTTAAATTCATTATTTAATATACTTATCGTCAACAACAGAGTGCATCACGGGATAAGCTGTTTCTTACCTATACCTGACAAAGCCAATGATTTGGGGGTTAAAAAATACTCAAAACTAGGCTTTGTTATAACTAATCCGTCTAAGTTTTGCATTCCTGGAAAACGTTAGGTATTATTTAATCCTGGAATGGAGATAATCGGACCAACTGCACACCTATTGCGGTTTCATGTGATGGTCGCCTTAAGTGGCCTTAGTTTAATCTTGGTTAAATTTAATCACATCATAATCCAGTTTTTTTAATAAAAAGAGCATGAAAGCAGTAAAGCTCATGTATTATCTTGATTGTGATGTTTGTTTCATTTACCTAATGAAAATTCGACAACAAATACTTAAAATTTCTGTTACCTATTCGTATCTCAAAAATGTAGTTCTGCAAATAAACGATCACATTGGCATACATTTTTGTGTTCGAACACCTGTCTAAACAAAGTTCACCTAACTCTTACATGTAAGAACAATAGGTGTAATTTCGCCACACATGTAGGTACTGTGAGTCATTCCATTACAAATTTTCTTGACTCTTTTTTTAACAATGACAACCAGGATTACAAAAAGAATGTGTATCGTAGATAATAATAATTTATTTTTCTATAATCCTGCACTCAAATGATGTCATTAAGATATTAATGTACTAAGGAATTATTTTACTTATACCTACATATTTTATTGCCTTAAATATTTTATATGCCAATATTTTAGGCAAACTCTAGGTACATGACAATTGAATTTAAAAAAATCTTCACATTTTGTTTGCAAGTATTGTTTAAAAACCGTCCGGGAGTTTCTTTGTTAGTACCTAGAATTGTTATTCACATAACAAAAGTATTATAATATGTATACAGTATTTAAACCAAATATTTGAAACAATATGGTATGTTTAGCTTACCCGAACTTTTAAGCTAATGAATGCCCATGTGTTCGCAATATAAATGCATAGAAATAAAAATCGGTGTTTATTCACGCCACAAAGTAACAATCCACATTATAGTACACAGTTATACACTCGCCTATTTATTGCCGAACGCTGTTAGTGCCCGCATTGCTGTGTTCCAGTTTAAAATCAAAGAGAGTAAGTACTGGCATTCAGAGAGCATATGAAAGCACTCTGAAACGGCATTTTGGATGTGGTGTGGGACGCAATTTAACTTTCAGTTGCAAGGCATTAAGCCAGGGTTTCTCAATCTTATCTTTCCACGTTTCTCTATTTGACTTTAAAGTCCACGGGGCTGTGCCCGTTTATAAAACACTGGGTAGATTAGATACATAATTTTAAACTTTTTTCATTAGAACACTTAAGGCATTTATTGCTTTTTTATTTAAGAAAATAAATAACATCATGAAAAAAACCTTAAAGAATTGTTACTTAAATTAATGGAATGGGTGCGCTTGTCTTTATCGCTAATAATCATTTTTCCCATTCAATCGCTTACACTCAGTTGTACGGGTACCCCACTTTGAGAAACTCTGCATTAATAATAAAATTCCAGAAAACCGTATTAATTTTTAAAGAAAGTTTAAATTTCAAAGACTCAAATGCAACGTTTAAAACCCCAGTTATTATTCATTACTTGCAAGAATAATAACACCGATTTCTACAATCCGTTTTCGCTGTACAAAATAAATATCTACAACACATGTTAGTTTCTTTCAGCGATAAGCAATTAATTGCCTAATACAATTAATTTATTATTCGTTTTCTTAAATCGATACAACTATTATGAAATGATGTCGAATGACGATAAGTCAGAGAAAATTTCGTGCCTCGGATCGATTCGAGTTCTTGTTTAAGTATGCGTAACAATTTCTTTTAAACATCCCAAAGCGTGTGTTTTATGCGTTTTTATTGGTTTTATTTTTATATTATTATTCTGAGAGCGGGGAGAGAGGGATTTTGTTTGGATTTGTTTAGATTTACGAACGTTGATATGCAACGCACGTAGATGATACCTACTTATTTTCGGATGTACCGGACACCATGGCTCAGCTAAGCGTTGCATTTTACAGCGAATAATCCAAATATTTTTGTCAGTTTTAGTAATTTCTTTGAAAGGTAACTTGTAGTCCCGCTATCCCGTACACAGTGGTACCTACATACAAAGCGTACCAAGTACAATACTGCATCGAAGAGAAAGGTAGTAGACATTGTGATCACATTCCATCGTGGAGGATGCCTGTTCATAGCGGTGCTTGGCGTAGGATAACTGACCACTGCACTAACTAGACGATGCCACAGTCCTATAGAAGAGATACAATTAGCTAAATGGCATGTGCAATCTGTAATTATTTTGACATTTCCTATGACCAGTTAGGTACTGATATTTTTACTCTATTGTGACAGGTTTACCACGGTCCTCGGGTATACCCAGAAAAGAATTTATAAAAGTAGGAAAAATACACGCTTTTGGCAGTTTTCTGACAAGTTCAGGCCAGTTAAATAAGTCGTAAATGACAGTAATTCCGTATCAAGCACATTACCAACTTATTAGCGAATGTGCTTTTCAACATGACGTCATAAAGGTAATGATAATAATTTATTGTAATATTTCTTTTTTCGTTTAAATATTATCATTGACTGTTACGTATTTAGCCACTATCACTAGTTCAATAAAACCAGCTGTCGCGACGCCCCCAGGGTATTGAATTTCTTGTTTATGATTGTTGTTATAAACAAAATTTAGCCAGTGACACTACTGCAAAGTTATAATTATGTAAAGAAGCGACCGCTTAGAATGGCTTTTACTTAAACAAAATACGCTCAATAAAATACTATTGATGGTTGATAATAATAACGGATAATAATAATTTTAGCAAAACCTACTATTTTCTCCAAAATAATTTCTATAATTTCTATTGTCATTTTATAGCAAAAATCTCATTTTTATTTTTAAACATTTAAAGACAATGGGAGAGAATAATTAAAACATGAACTTAATATTATCGTTTTTATGGTGTTTTCGTCTGATTTCTAGCTGGTTCAATTATCACGGGAAACTATAATAGCGTGAAGATAAAGAAATGATTCGTACGAACACAATATCGTGTTCAAGCTTCTCATTAAATCATGAGAGTATTAAACAATAGGTGATAAGAAAGACGAAGACTTGTACGGTAAATGAGAAACGGTGTATGGTATTGCGCATGGTGTGAAATTAAGCAGTGATCAAAATACCTTTAACATTGTAATTAAATCTCTTTTTACGTCATAAAACCCGCTGCAGTAGACTAAATTTCGCTCAAAATTCTCTGGCTGAAGAAGTAACTAGTTCAATTCGCCTTTTAATGGAATAGTAGAGTAGAATAGACGTAATGAAAAAATACTAATATGTTGAAAACAGAGACATGCCCAATAGACAACAAAGCCATGTTTAGGTAATATAACTTTATGTCAAGACCACATTACACATTCTAAAGATGCGCTTAGACACTTTAGGTATAAAAAGAACCGTCTATCTTTCGATACAATTTCGGTTAAAACGAATGTTAAGTTTTTAAGAATTATGTTACAATGTAGGTAACATTGTAACATATTGAGTTTAAACATCATTAAATTGATAAGTTTGTAAGGTAACTTTGAATATAGGCGTGGACACAATGCTGTATGAGTATTCACTCTCCTTAATTGTGACCAGTTGACTACTCAGATATGACGGAGAAAGCTCTATTGTTATGGGTCGTACGTAGCCGAGCATTCGACTTGTGAAATAAACTTGATTGTATGTTCTACCATGGTTCTACCTACGTCTAGCCTTGCAATAAATCAAGTTGAAAGTTTGTCGTACTCGTAAGATGCTAATCAAATATCGTTTAATAACAATATCATACCATTCCTTGCACAGCGCAGTGATTGATTGCAGTTAGACTTGCAAACTTTCGTTGCTTGAGTCTTAAAAGTCTTTTATAAATTAAAAGGCTGGATCATGGAAATCGGAAAAGTGGATCAATAATTTTGTTAATTTTTACAGGGTTTCAGGATTCAAGATTTTAGTTCTCCTACGCTCCGGGGCTAGTACTGCCTACAGGGACGCAATAAAGTGCCATTGCAAAATGTAAATGTACGATCAGCTATTTAAATTTAATGATCGTTCAATTCCTTACCATTAATGTAAAAAACTGCTTTAATCATCTTCACATAGCTACAAACAAAAAGGATTAGCGATAGGGCAACGTGCGTGATCTAATCTTCAGACCTCATTGTGGGTGGCATTTACCCACGATCGAGTGGAACTGTGGAATGTTAATACCCTTCCAACCCTAATGCACTCCATTAAAGCAAAAAGACATTATTAGTTATATAGATGGGATATTGTTTCTTACTTATGCGTATTACAGAAGTGATCGTAGGAATGATAATGAGGAATTCATTAATTGTTACTACCGTTCTGATTTAAAAAAATCACGAGCTGGGGTTGATTACAGTTGTGTTGATATTTCTTCATTTTCACGTTTTTATGACGTTATTTATTTGGAGATTTTCACTTATTTAAAAAAATATATTACAGCCATTGAATTATTTAACCAAAAACAAAGCTTTTAAATGTCAAGCTAGCAGTTAAACAGGTCAACCAGTAATTCTATTTGTTGAAAAGAATTTATTTCGAACTTACTGTAAAGGAGATACGACAAAAATATTTAAATTTATTTTATCTATTTTTTCGGAAGTCTTCAGGCGTTTCCTTATTGTAAGGAAATGAGTGAGAAAGTTTAGTTATTGTGAGTCAATAGAGGTCGCGTACCATGAAAGAAGTTTTGAGGTCTTACACGGACGAGGTTAGTGTTATCCTTTAGAACCTATACAATCTAACGTACCTCTCTGCCCGCCACTTCGTTCAGCTTTGTTAAACCTTGGGCCCTATATTAATTATTGCAATATGTCACAACTATTTTCGTTCAACCGACCAACAAACAAACGCGACAAATATAAGGACTCTGAATGTAGCTGTCGTAACTGGGAGTACTAGCTGATACACGACAAATGTGCGCAATGACATTGTCGTATTATCAACTTGTTGCGAACGATTTTGTCGTCGAACGAGTTGACAATTAAGATGAGGTAGCATACCTATTCAAAACATGAAATCAATGACGCTTTATTCTTTCATTAATAGATGTACTATTTTACTAATAACAGTTATTACAAACAGCAAAATGCGTTTCTCCTGGTCTAATCTTTCAAGAATCATTCAAATAACTGATGATGTTGCATGTTTCCTTCCGTCTCGCGCAATTAGTTCTGACCAAGGTCTTTTCCAGCGCATACGTAAATAGAGAAAATGCGCGTACGTGGAACAGCCACGGTTGTCTGCTTGTCTCTCGTCGCTTTCCCTGCCCCACCAGGGGTGCTAGTTTGCTACGTTCAAAAAAGTGCTTAAAATAGACATTTTTTTACAAACTATCCTCCGTACATATTTAGTTATAGGTACTTACACTTAAAAAAACAAATTGTTTCGATTATATTCACGCATAACTACGGCAACTGCAAAATATAGCTAAGTAACAAACTTGTCTAAAAGGCATGTAATGAAGCATATATTTAAGGCCCTCTTTGCCTTACGAATTCACATGTAATTTATATCTTGCATGCATCTTTCAACGTGGGATAATATCCTTAATTGAATGGTATTGATATTGCTGTATTTTCATAGCTATTAGTTGACGAGGCAACCCTAGCCATGTCTGACAGTTTTAATCATCAAGTGCGGAACATGTAATCGCCATTATTACGTGTACCTACTACTAATTGTTATTTCGGTAATGAGGAATGTTCGCTCATTATCCATTTTAATGTTTCCAATTAGTTGAACAATGCAAATTGCACTAAAATTGGAAATTCTTAAACGTTTTTTTATCACGTGTTCTGGAAATAACTCCAATGGATAATAATCATAGTTACTAAGTAATTAAACCTTTCTAGGAAGACATCAATTTTATTTTGTGTTTTACCGCGAATGTAATGTATTAGACGACTCCAGTAGCATCTAATTATGCGTATGGCCATTTGCAAATGTGATATTGTGGAAAAATACTTGGATGTTTTATTTTTGCGACTTTATTTCATTCGCATTTTCTGGTGTTATTTTGGATAATGTAGAAGCCACTACATCTGTCTCTTAGACCTAGAGGTACTTGGGATTCTTCTTTTCAATCAAAACAAACGAAACCAAATTATACACAATTACACGTGGAAAAAGCTATAAATACTCACTTGTTAGTCTTCATTAGGCTTCAGGAAAGAAATAAGTAGGCTTATTTTACACGTGTTATGATACGTATGATAGTTCTCAAATAGCCTAAATGTAGGTAATATTACGTTAAAGCTTCGGAGAATGTAGATTTTGTATGGGTTCCTCGTATGGAAAACATAAAGAGGTTTATAAAGACGCGATGCGACGGTTTAATCTTTTAAATATATTATAGATACATAACTTCACCTGATACGTACATACAAAATATTGATTTTTACACAAAAATACTTTTTGAGATGTTATATATGTAAACTTAACCAAAACGAGTGAAATTACCTACAACGTAGAATAATGATGTTCAATTAATTATGTTCAAAATATCTAATAGGCAATAGTCTAAAAACACTTCTATTTCAAAGATTTCCCATGGTGATACATTATAACTAAGGAAGTTATACATAGTTATTTATGGAAATATATTAACTTGCTCGAATCGAAATTACAGAACAGTATTTATATTGCATAGACTCGGATATCAGAAAGAATATGATAAGATTGATAAGTATCGAACAGAACACACGATACATAATTATTAATACGACACTTATTCGTTGTATGTTGTGGTTATTCTTCTTGTATTTATAATCTAAGGGTAGTTTAATCCAGAGCACAGTCATGATACTTCTTAAGACAAAACTTCAATAAGAGCAATCACAAAAGTGGTAGATAGTGGATTTTCTCTTTTTGCTATTATTTCTATTATTATTTTAATGACCTCGGATAAGTTCAAAACTAGTCGGGCTATCCCGAACAAATTAATAAGTGAGGTGAGTTGAACAAACAATAGAAATGAGTTTTAGTATATACCCTTGCATATGGCATGCACCGTTCCGCGACATACCTTCCTGTAAACGCCCGAGGGAGCACCCGGCGCGTGGGAGGAACTGCCCCTTTTTGTGAGGCTTCCCGACGTACCAGCGCACCGTGGGAATGTAACCTTCGTCTTACGGCTTTTGACTTGTAGAATGGTTATAGAAATAAACGACGAGTCACGTTTTTATTACTTACTTTACCATTATAATTGATTGAAATGAAATACAATTGCCGTAGAGACACAATAATTTATAGAGTAAATGAAGAATTAATAAAGAATATGCGTGTATTTATGTTGCAATAAACATGTTTTAATTACAAAAAATTATATTATTGTAACTATCGTTTATTATCACTTAAGCTATGCAGCATGTATACATAAGTTGTTACTCTATGATGTACACATGCCAACATGCCACATGCTCTACAGTCTATGGATACCGGATAACCATAAATTAGATCGATAAAATGAAGGTTAATTTTTTGTTTTGTTCTGACGATTTAGTAAGGTAAGAATTTTTTTTAACATAAATAAATATTAGATGACATTAAATGACCGCACTGTTTTCGTCAAAGCTAAACACAATACTACGGTGCTAATTACCTAAAACATTTCATAAAATTTAAACCTTAAAACTTTTTAATTGGAAATTTTAAAAGGAACCTAACGGGTTATAAATAGACTTTTGTAGTATAAGTACGTACTTAATTTAATCTATTTTTAAAAGCGTGACAGTTTTTGTGGCAGTAACAGTGTGCTTGTCGACACACTAATTAAATGGGAAATTATTCCCTCATTACTTTGGAATTGTGAGATTGTTATTTGAGACTTTTAAGAGTGTGTTATATTATAAACTAGCTGACCCGGCAGGCTTCTCTCTGCCAATTAATTTGACTAATATCGCGAACATTTGTCTGACAGCAATTTACCAAAATAACTAAACTATAAAAATAAGTACCTACCCGAATAATATATTTATTGTTTAATTATTATTACGTTTTTCTAATCTGTTTCTGTATTAAATAAAAAACATTTGGTAACAAATCAATAAAAACGTGTAAATTGTGAAAAAAAAGTACCCGAAGTCCCGATTTGTCCACATAAAGATATATATCGGTAATTGATTAAATACCTGCATACAATGCCCGTAAATTTTGTGAAAGGAGTGACGAAACTGTTGGTCAAGGACCAACCACGGGCAGCCATTATGTACGTGAGACAAATTGCGCAAACTAGAGTTTCCTAGTAGTTCCTAACTTTCACAAAAAAAATCTGGAATACTTTTGCAACGAACGAAACGAGTCAACGAATTATTCTTTTATTGTCAGAATGCATTATTTGGGCTGAATTTGCCAAGGTTTCTAGAATGTTTTGATATAAGATTTCTTATGTTTTATTATGTTCAGTCTATGAGCCTATGTGATATAATATACTTACATAAGATAGTATGTAATTTAATCTGTGACCAATATAAATATTGCTATAACTAATCGATGAAAGCTTACATTAATTAAGAAAATGTGGAAAATTGAAGTTTTCTAATATCTATTACGAAATTTGTTTTTCTGACTATTCTGTAAAAAAAATCGATTGGAAACTTAACATAACTATTTCACCTATGGGACACAGTGTAACCATTTGTAGTTTGGGATTTAAAAAGTATCTAAAAGACAATCACTATGTTTCCAGGTCATTCAGATATGCCGTGTTAAAGATAGTCGCATCAAACGAAGGTTGTGCAACCACTTGCATCTTGCACGAAACAATAGCCGATTGATCACAGTCTACGATTACTAAAAATTGTGTTTCACGCTCAAAATGTTGGATGGCGATTGCGTAGTGCGCTTTTTATTACACTTCTTGGACGACCACGTCTTGGAGTTAAGAAAAAATAAATAGAGCATGGACTGTACTAGGTACGTCTGATCGTTTACAAATTTAACTAATTAAATTCGAAGAAAGAAATTATAATTCATAGATTGAGGTGTACAGTTAAAATAATAAACAAAAATTCCACTAGTCTTTACGTGTGTCTCTTTTTTATCGTCTAGAACATCGTCTAGAAGCTATTGCCATTAGAGGGGAAAAAACTGTGGAACGAAAACAGGACAAGCCAGCAAAACAAGACGCACTTAACAAAATTACAGGTATTCGCATCACACGTATGTCACGTTTGCATAAACAGTGGGAAAACGCCCGCGTGGGTGACCACTGGTGCCATGTTTATAAACCGAGCGGACGACGGTTTGTAAACACACGGCCATTCTGAACCGAGATGTGTTCGTGTTTTTCAACAACCGCTGACACGATTACACGTTTAATGAACTACCTTAAATATTTCGTATCTCTAAGGCCGATGACGTGCAATAAAGATGAATGAGTTATTTATGGATTGATCGTCTAACAAACTCGACATAATGAGATGGCAAAATTAGGATACAGTTACAAGAAATATTAAATAAATAATAAATAACTAATATTGTGGGACATCTCACACATGGCTTTCTGATCCCACAGTAAGCTGTGAGCTTGTGTTATGGTGATCAGATAGCTGATAAACCTACATAATATATGTTTTTAAATACATACTTATATAGATAATTTACACCCAGACACAGAACAAACACTAGTTTGTGCTCATCACACAAAAAATTGCCCTGGGTGGGAATCAAACCCACGAGCTCCGGCGTAGTAGTAAGGGTCGCTAACCACTAGACCAACAGGCCAGTCTATTGGCTGTGAAGTAAGATATATTTTAAGTCAATTAAAGCGAATAAATAATGTTTCAAAAGTCATCGCCAATAATCGCCTAGAAATTTTTAAACAAACATTACTTACGTACATGTTTTGTTCTATTGTTTAAAAATGATATTGTCTCTTTATATTTGTGTGTTAAAGAGGTAGGAGACTAGAAATAAATTTCCTTAGGTTAAAGAAAGCCACATTTAATTAAAAGAAACGTTAATTAGAGATGAGTGAGTGACATTTTGAAAGCAAGAAAGACATTCCGTGCTAAGATTTAGGTCATGGCGTTGAGGCATGTGAAAAATTACGAAGCAAATAACTTAGTTCACCGTTAAATTTAAAGTTTAGATCTGGTAGCGTAGATCTTTGATATGATACGGTTAACGACTACGTCCACCAGTTTTTTAGTATTTTAAATTGAATAGAGTAATAACCGTAGTGGACTCAGGGACTGCATGATCAAGCAAACTACATTAAGCTTAACTATAAGGAAAATGTGTTTTACCTACAAACTTTTCTTGACATTTTTTCATTAATTTAAATCAAGTGCCAAAACTTAAGAAATGTGGAGAATCAAAGATAAAAATAAATCAAAAGTTTTGTATAGGTAAGTACATAGTTATGTAAATTATGAAAATATAATATAATAATTAACATTGATAAGATTTTAGAATGACTTCAATACAAAACTCGTTTAAAAATGAAAATTACAAAAGTAGGCTGAATGTAATCTCAAAATTTTATTTTTCAAAATATTATAGTAGGTACCCACTTTATTTAATCTTTGTTCTTTGATACTGAATTAAAGGATGATGCTGTTTTTTTAGTTTTAAAATTCTCCAATTCTCAGAACAAATTCGACTGAATATATATTATATCCGTTTTTCATTATCTATTAATTGGTTCATCGGATATTCAAGTTCAAGAATATCCGATTTTAAGTATGTTTCTACTGTGTCAAGGTGGTTGCACAAGTGAGACACAGTCCATAATTTCTATTGGTATTTTAATGTAAATAATGTAAAATTCAAATTAATTATATGCTTTTATGAAATTAATTTTTCTTGTTGTTTATTTGTATCTTTGATCCAAGGATTATATTATTTGTATATTATCCTTGTATGGTTTGCTCATAAAATATAAGTTTATGTGTTTGCTTTTACAACATTGCATTTACAAACACACTACTTATACATGCATAGAGTAGCTATCATATAAAATTGACACTTCATGAGCGCTGACTGAACCCACAACGCCTTGGCATGTATAATTCAGACTTCGAGAGTACCAAAGATTGCATAATAAAGAATTCATAATGACATGCAAACGTGCCTGTTATACAAATAACTGATACATACAACAAGTTTCTTTACGACAAAAAGAGGCAACTTTATAAGCTTGATTTTGTATTGTAGTTTTGCGCTGGACAACATATCGTATTATTATTATTTAGTTTTGCCTTTGTCTCTTTTATGACATAGCTGAGGATTTTATCTTTAGTGACATCATGAAATGTCGGGACTTGGGACGCAGTGAGTCAGACATTCCTTCACTGTTTAGTGACTGCACGACCTCAACCAATGGATTTGGTAATAGTTTTTAGTTTGTATACAATATATGGTTTGAAGCAATGGCGTAAGTTCTAAACCATCCGGGGCCCGTGGCTAATTCATTGGATGGGGCCCCAGTACGTTCTTATTTTCTTTTAGTTTTCTGGGCCCGCGGACATTCAGTCCGGGGCCCCTGCAGCTCCGGGGCCCGTGTCATTTTGCCAGCCCTGCCTTGTATGATTGTTATTCAAAGGATGATCATGAATTTTATCTCTTGTTAATATTGTTTTCGACGACTAATATTGGTACAGGGATTAACATTAAGGTTTATGATCTTAAATATTGATCATTCACTTATTTAGCTACAAATATGTGACGTAATATTTTTGAGTCATAAGTAAGTATTGTTATTTTCATCGCTAAGTAAGATCTACGTAATATGTAGCGTGGTGATCTTATGTAATGTTATTATATTTATTATGAGTCGTTTGATTGCACCTAACGTCACAAAACATTAGCGCCTATTTAACTATGTCTATGTGATATCAGTTTCAAGTAGAGCCAAGGTAGAGCACTATAATACGTGCTAAGTACTTGAAAATCACCTTGGACTATAATGGACAAGTCTTTAAAAAATATAAGTCGAGATAGGTAGGTTGTTCAGTAAAAAGTTCAGTTCAATTAAAAATAAGTATTAGTGTAGGATAGTATAGTATAGCGTATTAGTCTTTTATGATCTATTTTTTGGGGTTATACAGTGTCGGGATGAGCGCGTAACAATAGTAGATAGGATATTTAAGTAGGTAATAATTTTGATTAATATTATATCAAATACCAATACAGACAATCTTCGTATTTGAAAGTAATGTAAATTTATTATAACGCTACCCTTAGCTCTACATTACTATCAAATATTATTTTTATTTGGACAGGATAGTCGCTTAAAAATAACCCCTATTCGTGAGCAGGTACCGGGCCGGGGTAAACAATTGATATCTCCCCCACAATATGGCACCTGACGCGAACAACACCTGATAACGCGTTAAACAAATATTAACCTGCTATCATCTTACCTGTACACTTCTAATATAACGATATACATTTACCTATGTACATATAATGCACTTTATGAAGTGTCATTATGTTTTCATGATAATTGTATGCAGATAATGATATTGTACAACTATCTACGTATGTAAGATTTCGCAAACTCATGCCAAATTTGATTTCTAAAAGCGTTAGGTAGCGTTTTATTGGTGGAAAATAGAACTTATTTACGTAAGTGTCCCACACTAATAGCTTTCTAACTACTTATATCCGTTAGTAGTCTGATGAAAATATTCTTGTTTCATTTAAATACATTGATCTACTACAAAATCTAAACTCTATTAATAGATAATAGAAAATGTATTCATATAAACTTAAAAAGTGTGATAAGTTTAATAAACACTTAAAAATACCAATATACAGCGCCAAAATATATTGTAGAGTCAACTCTATCAAAGGTAAAGTTCGTAAATAAAAGTACAATGTACCTTGACCGCTAATTGGCTGCCAAACGAATGAGAAGAGCACAGAAAGAGCGTCGTTGACGATGATAAAGCCTCCGTTTCAAGGACCGCACACACCACAAGAAAACTGGTTGTCACTGTTTCGAAACGCACCACTTGGATTATTTAGTGTAGAAACTCAAGTAACTCCTTCGAACACTGTTTGTTAGCACTTCAATTTGTATTATGTTTAAGTTTTCAGAAACCAAAATTCCAGAATGCGTTTTAAGATAGTACAAACGGGTTTTATTTACGAACGTCAAACATGCCGCACACGGCAACGCACCTGTGATACACAGTAGAGTTCCGCGGTGACTGACTGACTGACTGACTATGTGTTGCAAGACAGAGACAACGCGATGACGCCAGAAAGAGACACTCGTGACGTGGGAGGGAGGACGACCGCTAGGCTTCAAGAACGCACACTGTTCAACTTTTCAACTGGAAATGCCAAAAAATATAATAATTTCTAAGCATATCGTGACTATCGCAAAATTCAAACTTTTATTCGGTTTAAAAATAGATTTTTGTTATTAATAGCAAAGTAAAACTTAATCGTCTGAATGAGCCGCTCATCTATTAAAAGGTAAAAATTTGAAAATCATTGTATGTTTGAATGAAATAGTTTTTGCAAAACCAAAAAAAACAAAGAGTTCATGCTTCAAGATTGAATGAATTGAATTAAATGCACAATTGCGATCTGTGAGATTGTAAATTAATTTAAAGGTTTAACATAAAATCAGCAAGAAACTTAGTATGGTCATAGTTTTCTCTGTGCACTTCTACGCATCGTTTAAAAATCAAAAGAGTTAGTACTTTAAAATTATACTATTATCATAAGGTCTTGGCGCGACCTAAAAATTTTTAATTCTTCCCCAGCTATAAAATTATTTTTAAACAGCCCTTTACAGTTTAATTTAATACATATTATTATTTGGTCCACAAGATCATGGTTGCACACAGTGTGGCGCGCCGTACCTCCTGTTACCTGGCACCGGTGTCGGCCCCCGCCTCCCGCGCGCCTTTGCACGTTTCAAATTTAAACTTTACGAGCCTCTTCTTATAAAGTTATAACTTACAACAATGACTCTAACATGTCAATTAACTATTATACCATTCGATGTCCTCCGATTCATTGATACCTGTGCCTAGTAAATGTGTAACCTTATATGACTTAACGCAACGCTCTACAATCTCTACATGATCATTTTTTTTTATTTGCAGTTAAAAAAATTGGCTTCGAATGCAGTACTTTTATGAAGCAACAGGTCGGCGGATACAGGTAGAGTTTATTAACTTGATTTTTTTGTTTTATATAAGTTTGTTCCATGTTTAGGTTTACAATTTTTGATAATGAAAAGCTCTTCACTGTTCAATATCATAAATATCATAGTGATACATTATTTTAAATTCATTCAATAATTAGTTTATTACGTTACCTAATACAATTTTACTCAGATTTCAAGTAATTATAGAGCAATTAAAACAAGAACAAGAACAAAACGTTTATTTGCACAAATACATTTACAACGAGTTGTTACAAATTATTTAGATCAATCTATACATAGTCTGGCCATAAAAACTGTTACAAAAATAGACAAAATATTAATTTGAATTTGGAATCCTTCAGTTTTAAACCCGACGCAAAAGGAGGGGTGTTATAAGTTTGATGTGTCTGTGGCACCGTAGCTCGCGAACGGATGAAGTTATTTCAATTTAGTTTTTTGTATGAAAGGTGAGTTACGGGCGAGTGTTTTCAGACATGTATGATGAAAATCGTTTGAGTCGTTTAAAAGTTGTGGGGGGTGAAAGTGGGGAAGAATAACCGAATGACTGCAAATATAATTGAGTGGGGTCTCAAATGAAAGCGCATCACGTGCACATTACTTACCTGTAAGTACGTGAAGATCGACGGTAATTATGTAAAGTTATTGTCTCGTCCAAAGATGGTAAGAGAAAATAATATGTTCAATGAAAATCAGTTGAGCCCTGCAAAAACTCTGGGAGTAAAAGTGGAGAAAATACCCAATATCTGCAAATGTAATATGTAGTGGGGAGAAAATAAGGATGGAAATCCGAAATTTTGACAAGAATCTATGTATTAAATTAAGAACTTAACAAAACCAACATTATAATTTCATATTTGTGTGATTGCAATATTGTAATTAAGAAACAATTATATAAGAACAAGTTATGCAAATATAAAATGGTAATTTTTATAGTTTACTGGAGTTCAAATACATATGCGCTTTACCTACACCACGACAGTAAACTTTTAAATTATTCTATTGAAGTCAATTGCCTGCCGCAAGGTCTGGTCCCCGTAGTCCCGATACCGCCGTAGTGTAGAGTGATGAACAGCGGATACAAGTCGTGTGTGATTATGAAAAATTTTCAATAAAATAATTAAATATTGCCTACAATTTTAAAGATATGCTCCAACTTTAATATCTGAAATTATAATTAATAATTGAGACATCATTGCATTTTCAAATCAATAAAGCCGTGTTAGTGTTGTAAATCACTTAAGTGTAAGTACTTTGTGTTAATTATTATTTTATTGTTGTTAAATATCCGACAATTTCCTAAATCCGGTGTGATAACGACTCTACATTCGTACCCTAACGCGAGGGAGCTTGCTTCCGTTCACTCAGTGTAGTTCACTTTAATGACGTGCCATTATTTAACCAAATGCTACGAAATATAATTGATGTTTATTTTGATTATTTGTTTGTATGATAACTGAAATAAATACCTCGGTGATTTATTGTATCCGATGAAAAGTGCTGCCAATTTCCGATGCTTCTGCATTGCTCACCTTTCTCTCTATAAATATACTGTTGCTCTTCAAATTCTTGCGATTTTCAATTATAGTAACATAGCAGGCACGTCACCGACATGAAGTGTATTTATTTATTTCCATAAACGTAATGTTATATTTAAATACCGGCGATTTGTACTTTTAATTAAATTTTTATGATGTTTGTCGATAATCTCAACAGGAGATGGTGTCTCGGCTGGCGGGCTGGTGGCGGCAGTCGCTGAAGCGGCGGCCGGTGGTCACCAATACGATAGTTTACGCAACCTTCTATACAGCCGCTGAATTGTCCCAGCAAACTTTTAACAAGGTTTATTCGGTAAGCTTTCTTCTGTCTTGTCTGAAACCCATTAGTGGCCCACTATATTTCTGTGGGCCCACTGCAGGGTGACGGCGCGGACTCCTTTCACAATATAGGCCTAATGCGGGTTGGTGGACTTCACATGCCTTTAAGAACATTATGGAGAACTCTCAGGCATGCATGTTTCATCACGATGTTCACCTTCACCGTTACAGCATTTATACCTATTTCGAATTCTTAGTGACTGGGCGATCCTTGTTGTCTTCACAAATCACCTTCTAAAGTAGAAAGCAATAGTAACCGTACTTACCGTTCTTCTTAAGGACACTCAGATACTCCGAAGACAATAAAGCAGTCAATCTCATATTCGAGTGTTTTAAGAGTAATGTAACTAGCCCAAGCATGACTAGGCTACGTTAATAAGTGCCGCAGGTCCATAATGTATCTTCCGTCTCCAACATCAATTAATCAGTTTGATGATAAAGCTATTGATAAGTTTGTCGAATTTTGCTATTGGACATGCTGAAGTGGATGAAAAAAGCAGTTTCCATTATTAACATACGAGTACCTTTAGGTGAAGTTAATGAAATGCTCAATTTGTACTCCATTCTGTATTCGTGCTATTGCCATGAAACTAAATGAGTTGAAACGCCATCCACACAAAGGTTTCTGGCATAGTTCATTCATCTTCAGATAGGTGGCGCGCATTGTACAAAAGTGTTTATTAATTAATTAAATTAATTGTTTGTGTGTGTGTAAAACTATCATGTCTGAAAATTTATTTTTACATTAAAATATTTTTTAATTATAAGAGTTAAATAATACTACAGGATATAATATAAAATTATAGTACAGGATTAAAAAACACATTATGAAATTATTAAATCAACACCATTTTTTTGCTGTAAATTAGGACACAACCTCGTAGACTACAAGCCCATGAAACAAAATTTACCTGAGAAATGAACCAACGTGAATAACGCTTAGAAGGCTGTTACTATATCAGAAAATAACTCTTAGCACTATGCGGTCATTTCTGAGCGGTACACCTGGTACTATGTTCAGATATAGTAACAGCCTTCTAAGCGTTATTCACATTGGTTCATTTCACAGGTAAATTTTGTTCATGGGCTTGTAGTCTATCTTTTTGTATTGTTGATGAAAAAATTTTTATTAAAAGCAAAGATAAAAAAATAACTGTACGTAACATATTAAATAAAATTTTACTACGTAGTAAAATTAATGCACAGATTTAGTTAAAAAATATTATGCTTCAAGATGGCAGCGGTGGGATTCGAACCCACGCCTCCGAAGAGACTGGTGCCTTAAACCAGCGCCTTAGACCGCTCGGCCACGCTACCTGTATAAGAAATGCTGAATATTTTTAACACTTTTCAGTAGAGAAAAGTTCTATGAGTTCTATGTAAAGTATGTAGTATTTTTTTGTAGCATTTTTGATCTCAAAATAGAGACCACTCATAGAGAATGATGCAGTCATAATTTTTTCTACATTGATAAATACATTATTTGACATTTATTTTGTAGAAAACTTTAATACTAGAAAAATAATTAATAATATAAGATTTGATGAGATACGATTAGTGAAATTAATTTAACTGTTACAATTTAATTTTTTTTTATTCTAATGCCCGTAGAAGGTATTGAATATATTTTGTTGATTTACTTTTATTTACTTCTGTGTATAAGTATTATACCTATTTATAAAATAATATTATAAATATAGTACTTATATTAATATTTAAGAAATATCGAGCTTAAGCTCGAGTACGAGAAACTTAAGAAAATATTAATTACTTATATTACAATATGTATACATTAAGAACTACAGTAAATTATATCAATTTAATATCATTTTACTCAAAAATAGAAATAGCAAAACATTGTGTCGATCTAGAGTTACTAGAATTAAGAGAAAATGCAATTATGCATTAGCCATATTACAACAACATAAAATAAATAATGTATAAATTAAAAAAGTAAAACCTAAGTAGTTAATCTTAAAGTACCTAAATGTATATTACTTAAATATATTTTAACTTTGAAATGGAAATAGCAAATCACTATGTCGATGTAGAGTCACAAGAATTAAGAACAGGGTTAGAACATAAGTACTTAGCACTAAATATTTTATTACAGAGACAGATTAGAAAAAAAGCAATAATAATAATTAAACAATATATAATTATTTACAAATTGAATATGCCATCCAATAACTCCGCTTGTGGCATGGTGCCCAGAACGCTGGCAGCATTACCCCGTTGAATGCTTAGGCTAATTTATTGAGCAAAATAGCTGCCAGCCTTCCGGTCACCGGAAGCGAGGACAAGCCTGGCAGACATGTACTTCATGAATTCCTTCATGTCAACCGACCACGGACCCATAGTCTCTACCGCAAGCGCCGCAAATTGGTAATTTCTAGTGGGAGAAGAATATTTGCGGCGCTTGAGAAACTGCGCGTGGTCGGCTGCAGCCCCGGCCCTAGTGCTAGTGTCATGCACATATGTAGGGGCCAGGGTATCTGTACAAGTAAAGTCCCACACCAAGGCACGACCCAATCGCCATGGCACCAACGTAGCTCCATCAGGTCTCTTCCCATCGTCTCTAGACAACCCAAAAGCACTTATGCTTTAATATATTAATCATATTACATGCAATAAGTATCTAATGTATAAATTAAAAAAAAGTGTGAAACAATAAAATTCACACTAGGTACCTAAAGTATGTATCTCCCTATTACTTTCCTTTAGTATCTTTTAACTTACGAATGGAAATAGCAAAACATCGTGTCGATGTCGTCAATAGAAGTAAGGACAGGCTTAGCATATTATTTAAAAGTATGCAACTATGTTTTAAACATATTAATGCAACACGGAAAAGGTATAAAATTAAAAAGGTTTGAAATCTGCTGGATTATACATCCCAAAACAACACATTAATACCTAATATTATTATGTAGAGTCAGAAGATTGAAGTAAATGATAGACAAGTTTTTGTACAAATTGTGTTTATTTAATTAATAGTTTAAATTAAATACATATTGTATTGTATAAAACATATTGTATAAAAAAATGTAGTGTCCGTTACTGAGAATATTATTATGATTATGTTACTCGTACTTTAAAGACAACTATTTTCAGCCTGAAAAACCACCGATTGATTTCACATCTGCAGCCCGTATTGTCACGGTGGGCAGTTGTTTATATGCGCCTACGCTGTATTATTGGTATGTGTAACCTTATTAATATAATTATAAAATAATTTCATAAATAAGTATGAATTGATATAATATATATTTTGTGATTGGAGGTACAAGCTTCTGGACAAAAAATTCGTGGGGACAACGGTCAAAGTTGTGGTGACAAAGGTGGCATCTGACCAGTTCATCGCTACGCCTATATTGCTAGCTACGTTTTATACCTGTAAGTCTCTGGTGAAAATAACTTTTCAGGTTTTTTAGTAATATGAATCAGCCTATAATTATTTTACCTACCTTCTTTATTTTTCAGTGTTGGGAATTCTGGAGCGTAAAGAAGACGTCTTCGAGGAACTTCGAGAGAAATACTGGAAAACTTTTATAGCAAATCAAGCGTTCTGGATTCCAGGACAGACAATAAATTTCTTCTTCGTCCCGTCCAATCTCCGAGTAGTATACGTTGCTTCCGTATCCTTCATATGGATAAATGTCCTCTGCTTTATAAAACGGCAGAGAGTCCAAGAAAAGGAGCAAAAATAGGTCGTTATTATTATAGAGCTATATTCTTTACATATTCAGCATCCTATTTGTAATAGTTTTGTACCAAAGACAAATTAAAAAAAATATTGCTAAAAGTATCTAGAAATGAAAATAAAATATTTTTAATCAATAACAATGTTGCTGACATTGCATCGCAACGTGACGACACAACAATCGGGAAATGGTTGTACAACGTGTCCTGCACATAAGACAAAGCTCGAAATTTAGTAAGTGTACAAATCTTATTTGAAGTTATTATTAAACGTAAAAATGTAAATAAGTTAGGATCCCTTGAGGTGGTTACCGGTAAAGTGCAGTGCGTGGTGCATGAATAGTAGACTACACTTCTACAAGTAGAGTCTTAAAGTAGCATGGTAGCATAAAGAGATGGCCGATGTATCTTATTTGAGGCGCCCAACATAGCCATCATAGCCAAATAATTGAAAGTACATATTTTAGTAATATTTATTTGCATAAATATATCTTTCTTCTGTAAACCTGTGTTTTCTTTGAATTCCCTTCAGTCGTCTGTGATGAGTTTTTGTCTATTTATTGAAACTTTTAGATATTGACCCTGGCAGGTAGCGTAGAAAGCCCGTTGGCTTCCCATTAGTTATATTTCATGTAAAATCAAATAGTGGCCCAAATGTATTAAATTCACCAATTGACCAATAGTATGTAACATTTTATACTTTTCTCTAGGAAGTATATTGAGGAGACAAACAAAATTTAGGGTCGAGCATGCATGGCTTGGCGACTTGACGTCATGATCTATATTTTCCATGAAGTTGAAGGTAATATCTTCAACTTTCGTATAAAGTTATGCAATCCTTTCCCCTCCAGAGGTCCCCAAAACCTGTCTCAACGGATATCGAGGCGATAAATAAAATAATGTAGGTATGTTCCAAATTTTTACTTTCTATACTCTTGTTTTGGTTGCACGTCAATAGTCCGCCAAAATAAAGGACTTTGTTTTTTACTTACATAGGCACTTGAATTTTTAAAACGGTTGTATTTATTTGAACAAAATGTCCGATTTAAACAATTCTACAGGTTCTAAAACAACATTAAAAGCGAAGGTAAGAATATCGTTTTTCAGTTTCTATTAACTTGAAATTTTAAAAAGTAGTAACGTATTAAGCTTATGTATTTTCACTTTTTTTCTATCTGTAAAACACAAAAGAGCTGAAAGTTTGATTGATTGCGCTAATTTCTGTTTTAAAACTGCTAGATGGGTTTGAAAAAATATATTTTATACGATAGCCACAATAGGTTGTCATTTTTCACCGCGGCAAAGTCTATTTCTATGTTTGGTATTCTTTCACTTAAAAAAAGAGTTCGGTTGATATATTATGGTTTTGCGTGGAAATACTTGACTGATTGATGAGTGTCAATGGTTGCTTTTAAATTTTTTGTTTGTAATTTGTTCTCGCGGCGGACTTTTGTGCAGAGAGTTACCTAGATCAGGTGAAGAGTGTTTATATCGTATATTAATGCTTAATACTAAATGCTTAGTAATTAGTAATATCAATGCTTTATTTAAGTTTAATTTTAATGCTTAGTAATATTAATGCTTTGTTTGTTCTTTCAAAATTGTACCACAGGAATGTCTTATTCGGCTAAGCGAAGCACAAAATCAAGCGTTGAAGTCATTGCATTCAATATTGTTTTCACCGAATAAAACAGCTTTTGTCGCCGATTAGGTCACCTAACGATACTAATACAAGAGAACTGCTTTGTTTTCGAGCAAAAATGCAATTAACTTCAACCAATGCCTTCATAAACTTGACATTTATGACGTGCAGTAAACACGCATTAACGTACAGGCGCCTAGATCTCTCAGATTATAATAAAATTATAAAGTAGAATTTTTGCAGCAATATACCGACTAATTGTTGTGTACATGTTTACATGAGGTCATTCTTTTACTTGACCATGAACAGGAATTACAGCTACTTATACCGCAACAAATTTCATACAAATTTCAAAATCAGTTTCAAGTTTCATTATTTTTAGATTTGGTATCTACTTCTTACTAATCACAGTACTTTTTAGGGTAAAATATTTGTGCATGTTTGGTAGATGTTTGGTTTATATCTAGTTTATTGAGTACTTAAATATAAAGACATGTTATTTTTTTGATGTCAATGGTCCGACAAAAAGATAAAACCTTAAGATTTAAAGACAAGACGTTTTAAGTTTTGGTATAAAAACAACCACGTTGATAAAAATATTGTTGTTCCATGTGCGAATGAGTCACTGCATCTGAGTATGGCATCTTGTTTCAAAATTTTCCACACCGCCCAAAGTCAAAATCCGGTATCTTGTTTTCCATGTATTGTATAAACTTTCTGAATCTTTTAAATTTTTCTGAACTTGACTGAATTTTAAAAATTTACTATTATCGTACAGCTCACAATAAGCAGTTGGTGTAAATTATATAGGTGGATATTGTATAAATTGATAAGTACTGAGTAATTACTTGTTAATGAATTTCAGATCCTAACGTGCATTTTGGGGTTTGTTATTCATTTACTAGCCTTACAAATTTCAGATTTTTATTTTGCCCGAAAATTTAACAGCAAGCGCACCCATTATATTCTTTGTAAAATTCAAATTGTGCTTATCGTATTGTATAATAGATTCTACACACGGTTGTAACTGATAAATCATACGTAATTTAGTTGAGCAGTTTTGTTCAATGTTTAAGTTTTTTATTAGTGATCGAAGGTTATGTTGTTGTCGATGATCCAAAGTGCTAAATGTAAAAAATAAGCTATATTTTCTCAGGGTCCGATGATGGTTAAAAGTTGGAACCTCTCACCGGAGGGGAGTAATTGGGTATTTGATATTTTTTTTGTGATAAATGAAAAGATCATAATATATAAGTTTTATAACAAAACTATTTGTTTTTCGCGCCGACAACTCCCGAACAAACGTGACGTCATAATGTTAGTTTTCACTCATTGCAGTTGATAGAAAAATGTTCCCCAAGATGACAAACTATGTAATGTCTAATGTCTATAAAGTCACGTGTAATAGCCGTAAACGCTGTACCTACTGTTATTAGATAGCTATAACATTATGACGTCACAACTATGGTGACCAATCATGGCGCGTTTATAGTCACGCGATCTTTATTTAAATTTCACCAATTTTTATTGTTTATAATCAATTGAAAAAATGTTCTTTTAACTTTTTTGAATTAAATATCAATATTATTATTAATAAAGTTTTAAAATACATAAAAAAATCAATATATTTTTTTGAAATACCCAATTGTAACAAGTTTGAGATACTTGCTATCAGTAACATTACTTTTACAGAGTCAATCTGTTACTGTCCACTGCAAGGTCAGATGATTGAAATGAAATAAATTCTTCCTTCTCCCTGGATTAACAATAAAATTGATCACGTGTAAAGATATTTGCATAGTAATATTTACCAGTGGGAGCCAGTCCAAGCAGAATCAGAGGGTATTTAATTTCTTTAAAGGAATTTATAGTTCAAGTTGTTGTAGTTTTTCAATCCATTTTGAGATTTAGTTTACCTAAATAATTGTATAGAAAAAAACAACATCGTGAATCGTCAGGGATTCCAAAATAAAAATATTTTTTACCTAAATCAATTTTTAAAAAGCAATATGTCCTCATGTATTTGTGTACTCAAAAAGAACCCTTACCTATATTATTTTTTAAAGTAGATATTTTCAACTCAATATAAAATCATTCATTCTTGTCTATAACTATCCTCGGATCGACACTCATGCAACTAACTAACTTTAAGTACGTACAGAAGAACTATTTGAGGTCGTAAATGCGTCATGCATGGTGGTTTACGACCTATGTTCTAGGCCTTCCGTTGCTAATCTTGACGACTAACACGATCGTCTCAAATAATGTGCTTAATAATCGGTAAAATGGTTGGCGATAAAGTGTCCCCGGGTTGTTTTTAAAATTCTACCATCATTCTACCTAAATTCTACCACCAGGTACCAATTGTAACAAATATGGTCTAAAAATATTTTTAAACCTAATTCGGTGCTAAGATTTTTTTAATAATAATTGAGTAGTGGAAGGGCATGCAGGCCACCTAATATTAAGTAGTCACTGCAACCCATTGACGCCCGCATCCAACCTCAAATAGAGAAAAAAATTCTATCTGAGCTTGTTTGCGGGCGCCTTGCTACTCACCGAAGACTAAGATGTTTGCCTCAAATAAAGTATCCCCGGCAACCTTACCTCCCTAGCCGAAACACAAAACATGAAAAGAACATGCTGCTTTACGGCGGGTTATAAGTCTGACGGTAAGGACCTTCCCGGCTCGCCAATCTAAAATGATAATAAGGACAGCAACATAGCCTTCGGTTCAACTAATTTCCTTATTTTTTATTGTGTAGCAAAACACGTTATATACAAATCTTAGCGGGTTTATATCAATCAGTTTTGTGTAGGATGTGTGTAAAATTACACGCATTATATTCTCTTTACCTCTTTACAAAATGTCTGAATAATATCTAGTCTATAAATATATTATAATATAACAATATCTGCTTTAAATATTTAATATTTACAATAAAATTAGTTTTTTGAAAGGCTTACATAGGAATAAACGTAAATGGAGGTAAATAATTAATAATCATTAAAGTTCAGATAAATTACTTTATTGAAATACAAATTTGAATTGAAATGTAATTTATACTACATTAAATTTTCTAATTTTTTAGCATATTGGAAAGGAGGACCTTAATAAATTATCCACAAGAATTAATGACGAAAACATACTATGGAAGGCAATAATATTGTCGATATTATTTTTAGTGTTACCTATAATACTGTCGTGTCTGGTCTTAGCTTCAGTGTACAAAATTTTGTGTTACATAGTGATAAAATGGAAAGACAAGAATTTTGTAAGTTTTCTTGATAGTTTTGATGTATTTTGGTCACTAGAAGATGATGCATCAAGAAGTTTCTCGCACGTTTTAGGAGTTTTTGAATCTGATAATCCAGATAGCGTTATTGAAAATGTTAAAGGAAAGTTACTTAATTTGAAAGACGACAAAGGCGGAAAGATATTCTATAGAAGGAAAGAAAAATATGGTTTCTACTATTGGAGCAAACCCGACTTCATCGATATAGATCAGTATGTTCAACGTATCGATATTCCCAATAAATACGATGAACTAGACACTCAAGACTTGGAACAAATGCTGAAAAATGTTTCAGACCAGACACTTCCTTTCAAGGGAGAAGGTATGTTTAAAATGGTCGTAACGAAGAAAAATATAGTTGAACATGATGACAGTGAACCAACGAAACAGAAATATGCATTTATGCTCAAAGTTCATCATTCACTTGGCGATGGAATAACGCTGATAACTTTTCTTATTCAAACATTTGCCGATAACTTTAATGTAAGTGTCGAGGATTTTAGAAACCGCCCAGAGTTTCAACGAAGTCATTGTAAATCTTTCAGCGATGTACTTGACCTTATATACAAATTATTTGAAATCATAATTTGCCTTATAAATATGTTCATGAGAAACTATGATGAAAGTTCTCTTCATGGAGCTAAATTAATTGGAGGAATTTCTTTCAAATGGATCAATGGAACTCAAGAAAATCTTTACTACAAGATAAAAGAAATAAAGAATGTCGCAGGCGTAACATTTTCAGATGTGGTTCTGAAGGCACTCTCGCAGGGTCTCAACAATTATTTTAACAAGGTAAGAAACACTGAAAATATGTACTAGTAATCAAATTTCCAAAATGAGGTAATTAAATAAAATTTTCTAGATTTTAATACCTACACTTGCGTGTATTCCGAATTAAAGTTCTCAATGTTTTTAAAATTTGGACTTAAACACTGATTTTATTTAGTATCTTAATAATTCACTTCTTAAGTGCGTAGTTTTATATCATAAATAAATAAATGTGTTTCTATGTTTACTAGCTTAATTTGAATGCTTATTTGTATCATGCTTTTTTTGATTAAAAGTGATAATTGAGTATCATAGAGAGTAAAATCGTAATAACCAGAGTTTAAAACTTTTGACAGAGAATGGAGCCTGTTCCTGAAGATGTAGGGCTCGGCATAGCAGTAAGGCAAGCAATCCCAAGTGGAGATAAATGTTTGGAAAACAATTTTTCTTTACATCTACTAGATCTTCCTTTGAATGGCAGCTTAGAACTTATTTCTAAACGTAATGCAAAGTTACGCGAAAGTGCAAGCGCCTTGGTATGTAGATCAATTTTATTCAAATTGAATTTGGCAATACATTAATTCAATTTTTAAGACGGGTTTTCTCTCTAATTATGTCTGAATTTCATTTTATCTAATTTTATTTAATTTTCTAATGGAATATAATTTTATTTATAGTCGAATTCGTGTTTCATGGCGCTCTGCGGTGTCTTACCGAATTGCGTTCTTGAACCTCTTATGGTGAGCAGACATGTCACCATGTCCTTCAGCAATTTGCCTGGTCCGGAAGCTGTAACCATGTGTGGCGGGACTAAACTGAAGTATGTAGTTTTCTTCGTGCCCACCAAAGGAACTACAGGTAACAAATTCATGAGTATATCTAAAGACAAATACACTTTAGGATTATCATGTGGATGTGTAGATATTTTTTTTTAATCATAAAGAAGAAGCAAGTAACATTGTACGATACCTTTTTTTTTTTTTAATCGCTGGAAAATCCTCATGGATACCCGACAGGCGCGGGGGGCGCTGTCGGGTTATGCCGGACTCTTACCGGCTAAAAACCAGCGGTGTTCCTCCTCACCGTCTTCCGGCGGAGCTGCGAACATTGTACGATACCTGCCACATGACGTTAAGTTGTCAAAGCAGCTCAATGTCGAATAAAACCTAATGTCTTAGTACGGAAAGCTACTCCTCTGAGGTACTCCGCTTTCTCAGTAAATAAATAGAAGATATTCTACTTATCAAAGCTGCGGGAAATCATAAGAATTATTTTCCTTTGACATACTAATGACAGTATGGCATTAAAAAAATTTCAGGTTTGGGACTAACAGCATTTTGTTATGGTGACGTGCTGAGGCTGGGGTTGAATGCGGATTCTGCGATAATCTCAGACCCCGAAGATCTAAAATGTATCCTAGACGGCATGGTTGCAGAGGTTAATCGTTTACATAGGCAATATGTTAAGAAGTAATGCGACGACAGTGCATGAGTCCGACCAGAACATGGTTATTTGTAAGTTAGTTACTCAGTACATATTTACTTACACGCCGTAATAGAGGTGCTTAAAGATAGGTTGGTAGATACATATTATAATATGTTGACTAAGAAAAGTTTTCTATTCATTTTAATTTTTACATCTTTGTCATCGTTTACATTAAAGTGTACAAAGTAAAGATGGAGTTTTATTTTAATAAAGATCCGCTTTGGAATTTTCAGAAATATTCCATTTAAGGCAGGAAACGGCAATTTTCACCTTGTATAAATATTCAAATTGTTTGCAGTTGATATCATAATTCATAGTAAATATTAGCTATAACTTTGTTGGGTATTTATGATCTAAAAAGATCTTAAACACCCAATTCACAGAGAGTAGGTACACTAATAAAGAGAACCCCAATGAATTCAATATCCCTTGAAGAGCCTACCTAACACGCTCTGTTGCATTTTTACTTACATACGTAGAAGCACATTAACCTGAAATCTCCTACGGGGAACATCAGTTATTGGCAGAAGGAAATTGTGAAGCAGGAGAGATCTGTCATCTGTAGTTCTGAATCTCCAATCCCAGGAAAGCAGGGGCCAGGGGATTTACCACGACAACTTTAAATACTCGCATTAGCTCCTTCAATTAATTAAATTATTTATATGACAAGCAGTCCACCAAGTTTTAATTTTTTTTTCCTTATTAGTAAAAACGAGAAAACAACGAAGGTAGAGTCTAGAATCCGTTTTTTTACACCCACTTGTCTTATTTAGTAAGCAAATTAATAATGTTTTATTTTAATTTGCGGTTTAAAATAACATCTAGATACAAAATTATAAAGATTTAAAAACAAATTGTCATTTAATGCTAAAACACTAGTAACTATAATTTATTAAGTAAGGTAAGATAATATAATCAAAGCAATTTTAAACTTTTTCTCATTAAAAAGTAAATAATCTTACCAAATAGGACAAATACCTATATACAAACGAAGTGTAGGAATTATATACCTGACAATGACTTTATAAAGATAAAAGATACTTAAATAAATATTCACGGCAAATACGTTGGAGGTGAGATATTTAGAGTCTTTATTTGTGGCTTATAAATAAGCGCCCACCTTTACCTACGTAAAAACCACGGAACCGGATCGAAATTGATGTTTGTTAGCATGATATTTCGATGAAAAACTGCCATAAATTAGATCTTTATATTTTTGGGTTGGCATTGAATATTAATTTTAAAATCTGCTGCGATTGCTGATATTTATTTTAGGTTAAGAATTTAAAAAAGCAATTTTCATTTTCAGCAATTGTTATCTTGTTGTCTTGTCAATCTAGTCAGGCCACCATGTTAATCCACAGTGACCATCATTGCAACCTGTAGATTCCCACGTCCAACTTCAAAGAGGATAGAAATCCTACCACCTACTTGTAGGTACGTATTGTGTGTTCGTTGATACTCATGAGGACCACAGATTAAGTATTAGTTAATACGTAAATGATGACTGAGATATTCGCGTCAATTAAAGTAGGTTTCTCCAGTAAACTCACTTCCCCAACCAAAATACAACACAAGAACTACTACGGATCTATCACCGAACCAGGTTCATCAATTGATTTACTTTAAAATATTCAATTTAAAAAAAACAAAACACGAAGGTTGTTCCGCAAAAAGCTATCTATTAAATTAATCAAATTAAAATTGAAGCCATTAGTTTAATCCTTCTAAAATATGCGTTGTAGTGGGGAAGGTCAAGTTAAAACGGGTTTAGTAATACATACTTAATTGGGTTTTACTTTCATTCCATCTACGTCATAATTTGTGATCGAATGGCTAGTGATTATTGTGACTATGGTCACATATATAGATTTAAGTAGATAACGCAAGCTAGCCCATTAGTACAAAGACTAATGTAACTTCCTTCCTTCCTTCCTTTCAGCCCTTAGTAGTCCACTGCTGGACATGGGCCTCCCCTAATCGACGCCACTCCACCCGGTCCTGGGCCCTCTGAATCCAACGGTTTCCCGCTGTCTTCTTCAGGTCATCAGTCCACCTGGTCGGAGGGCGGCCTGTGCTCCTTTTGCCTAGACGTGGTCGCCATTCGAGGACCTTTTTTCCCCATCGGTTGTCAGTCCTGCGAACGATGTGGCCAGCCCATTGCCACTTTAATTTGCAAACTTTGAGAGCTATGTCGGTCACTTTCGTTCTTCTACGGATTTCATCATTTCTGATTCTGTCTCGTAGAGAAATACCAAGTATAGCTCTCTCCATTGCCCTCTGGGCGACTCTGAGCTTGTGCATTAGGCTCACAGTAAAGGACCACGTCTCGGCACCGTAGGTCATCACTGGCAACACACATTGCTCGAAAACTTTCGACTTCAGGCACTGAGGTATATTGGACGTCAAGACGTGTCGTGTGTAATGTAACTTAAGTGTTGTTAATTTTACTCCCTATTAAGATATAACCAGAGCGTTTTAGTGATGGGAATGCTGCATAATTTAGGTACGAATAATATGAATTATTCGATTAATAATTCAGCATTATTAGAATCGATTCGAACTCGTCATAATAATGACAAGTATCTAAAAGTTGATTTTATTCGAGTTATTGGACTTGAGAAAACATAAATCTGACGACCCGTGTGAACAATGGAGGCGGACTACATGAAACTGCGACATCGGTTTCCAAAGGTTTGCACGAGATGTATAATTTTATTGTACTTACATTTGCTTGATCTATTTATATCTGTGGTCATGGCAGAGATTTGTGGAAAGTAGAGTATGTAAGTAGGTATAGCCTGAGCCTTACCAAAGTTTTTGCGCACCTACATAATCTCGTCATGTCGACTATAAAACTATGCTTAAAAAATCTGCATAAATTATACCTTTTTGAACCAGTGCGCATTTCAGATGTTTTTAAATAAATGTTTCATCATACAATTTTTTGCACAACCTTCTTTTATACGTCACCTTGCAAAAAAGACAGTAAAATATAATAAGTAGTAAAATAATTATTTTACTAAGAGTCGCGGCAATTTGATATAGGTATCGTATATGTAGGTATGAGTTTATTGTTACGGTTTTGTACTGCAGCCGTATCTTCAGTAAATAAAATGGTTATGACTATATTTTTACATAAGTATTGATTAGAAACTGTAATGGTCCAAAATCACTGCCCTCAGGAACATTTATTAAAATATAAATCATTACCTTCATAAGTTTTGCTTATTATAAGTAGGTACACCATTGACGCCCTTATTCGACCTCAAATAAAAAAAACACATCGTGCAATTTTCGCGAAATTGAAATTGTTCATTTTTAATAACTTTTTGCTTTTTAATGATGATAATCTTTCGAAATTATAATTACTGTATGATGATAATCTTAATAATCTTTTAATTACTGTAGCATACATTATTGTGAGAAAAGAAGGTTTGCGCACCTACACATCAAAAACCTGCTGCGATTATCTTAAATTTTAATGAGACGATTTAGTTCAATTAAAATGTTCTTTTATTACATTGCGGTTCTTCTAGTTCTTCTTTTAGTCTTAAATTTTCTAAAAATAATAAATTACATTTTTTAATCTGAAAAAGAATGAACAGATAAGTGCGGTTATGAATTGGATAAAATCCCATCTAACACACCTTAACTAAATAAACGAAATGCAAGCAAAAGAACACTTGTGTTCCTAACAATACGTTACCTAGAGCTAGTCTAATCAGTCCTGTTACCAACTTTTATGAAGTAGCTCGCCCGGATAGGTCTCGACCAGCCGTGAAACACCACGTTCTTCATGTCTTGTGTTTCGGGGGTGTGGTTGCTGGAGTTACATAATTTGAAGCGGATATCATTAGTCCTCAAGAGTCCGTGAACTTCAGTGCCGCGAGCATGAAAACTGTACCTAGTCAAAGTACCTATTCGTATAGTTCACGTGTGCCACTAGTATGGGAAGATGTCAGACGGAATGACATACAACATACTAATGACTGGCGTTTACTGGATAAATCCTTTAACGATACTGTTCATGGTGACGAGAGACTTGCATAACCACTTGTTACTCATAAACAGTAAAATAAGCTGTGACGGTATATACCTGCCTGGAGACAGGGAGGGTGGTGGGTCCATACCAAAACAAGTTCCACATGGGCGGATTGTTGCAATGAAATATAAATACAAAAAAAATAACACTGGATTTCCGCAAAAAACGCCTGATACAATAAATTAAATATTATTCGACTTACTTCAGCTAGAAGCAGTGTGATGGCAGCATCGTGGTCGCAAGCCAGACTGCGTGAGAGCTGGTCATCCAACTCAAAACGAGCGCGTTCCACTTCTGAAACCATCTTGTGAAGTTTTTCACGGAGTCTCCCAATTTGATTTTCGTACCACGATTTCTGGAAAAGTTAAAGCACTGAATCTGTTTCGAATTTCTTATTTCATTGGGGAAATTGTGTGTAGATAATAATGATAAATATTTAGCTAAATAAATGCTTGAAGGATGAAGGTTAGTTTATGCTGAATTAGCCCGGTCCAATCAGCCCGAAAAGTATGTAGGAGTAGGAGTACGCTTGAAATAACTCCAAAGAAGATAAAAATTTACATAAGCTTTAAGGATATTATTATCATGAAATTGTGACAGGCTATAAGCCTATAAGAAGGAGTCTATCTTGACTGGGCTAAATACATGTTTTTACTTCTCGCAAATTTAGGCTGCTACACACAATTACCTAATAATGTGCTCTACGCTTTCTGCTCTACGGCTCTACGTTGGTGATAAAGAAGAAATTCTTTAACTACTTATGTTCACATAGGTGCAGCAAAAAATCACGACTCCATTGATTTCCTGAACTGTGCGCCACAATATTCTTACCCGGGACTCTTAAGTCTCTAACGGTGATGCCAGTCTGGCAGTAGTACAAAATGGTGTGCAGAAGCTAATACTATAAGGTTACTTGTGCCAACTTCTTGCGTCGAAGGTTAAGGAACTTTTCGCCGATGCGAAGTATCGCTTCATGAGTGGTCGCCAGCTGCTGTTGGGCTGTGCTGACGCATTCTCGCATGCGTTGCAATGACGCATCGCGGCCTCTTAACGCTTTGCAACGTGCGTCGTGCGCTTGGAGGAGGGCTTCGTAGCGCTTTGATAGCTCTTCGTATCTGCGTTTGTATTTTTACAAGCTTTTTATTAGCTTCACGTGTAAGTTTGTTTGTTTGTAACCGATTCCTTTAGGCGCGATTTTGGCCAACTTTAAACTGCCTGATTTCGTTCAAACTTTGTAGATTTATCGAAGACAGATGACAATACACTAATTTGATAAAATTACCTATTCCATTTTTCTATTTGCAAAATAAGATTTTTCTCTCAATCCCTTTCTGAAGGTTTTTGAAACCCACCGTTAATCTACCTCGATCAACTTTTGAAAGTGATACTAACTGGTATTGCAGACACACGATACTCATCGTAGACCAAGATGCAGCAAGATCTATTGGACTCCGGGTTGACGCAGACGGCTCTTCTGTCAATTATTAAATTGAATGTAAAAATCTATTGAAGTGAAGCGCTCTATTATTCCAAAGTATTATCAACTCTTACAGCTCCCTATGCAACGTTCTACAATTTAAATTTTACAGCCTAGGTATTTGCTGGAGCCGATCAAAATATATGGTTTGATACTTAATAGACAGTAGGTAGTATCTATATCTATCAAAAAGGAAGCCCGCATAATAGCCCCGTCGCCGCGTCGCTCGAGTCAAACGCGCGTAGCCTCGCTGCTTGAGTAGATCGAAAAAGTTAAGCAACGTACGGCGTGGTCAGTATCTGGATGGGTGGACTGCTAGAGGCGAATTTAATGCGCGTTTCCTTGCTTCGGAGGACGAAGGTAATGTCTTGTCGGAGGCCCTACGGAAAGTTTGAAAACATCCGATACGGATTGGCCACGTGGTGGAGTGTGCTCCCCTATTGTGGGGTGAGACCCGCGCCCAGCAGTGGGCCATAAAAGGGTTGAAGCCATATTTATGAGAAGATTTATATTTCAATACACCTGCGTGATATCTATATAGGCCCTTTCCAGTAGATTGATACTGATAAAGACCTGATTTAGAAGCTATCGATTCCTCCACTTGACCTCTGTCACATCGTTCATTGGTTTGATGCGAATGCGCGTGAGTGGCCTTACACTGCAGTAGTCTTGTCTCGTACTTGCTTGTTTTTTGAATACTACGGTCTAGCTTGTTGAGGAGATGTCGAGCGTTTTCAATACCTTTCAGGAAACCTTTCTTGGGACTGCCATTTGGCTATGAACATCAGTAAAATAAGTAGGTATATAGGTGGATCTTTCTGTGTTTTGGTACGATTTACTACAAACTACAAATACATTGGTAGGTACAACATGTAGGTATGCTAGTGTTAGGGTCGATGAATTTTACATTATTTAGAAATTGTTATTAATTGTAATTTAGCATTTGATTTCTTATTTTGTTTGATATCTCTAAAATAAATTATCTATGTTTTTGATATTTGGATTTAAGCGGGGATTTTATGGTCTGTGGTTTGTTGTGGTTTTTGAAAAACAAAAGAGAACGCGGTTCTTTTTTTGATTAGCAAAAATGGCATAAGTTTAGTTGAGAAAAACGTTTCAATAAATGTTGTATTTAATAGAGGATTTAAAGACTTTTATTTACGGAAAACAAGGGACTTTACACTAGGTAGCAAATTGTGTACATGTAGGTACGACTAAATTGACAACGAACGAATAAGTTTACCTCGTTCTAACATACTGTACTTATTCTTTAGGTTTACGTTAGTTACTTAGTTATAATACATCTATGATTGGCTCAATATATAGGGTCTAGGATTTAGGTGTATTAGGAAATCCCTAGTGTGTTGATGGTGTTAATGTTATCCATTTATAACAAAGGTCTCTAACCTTTCTGGTAATATAGATCGTATAATCTTTACTCGTTGTGTTACTCATATCAGTCTAAGCCCTGCTAAAGTTACTTTGTAGGTATTTTTAAAAATCCTTTTGTAGAAATGATTTTCCTCCTTTTGACAAAATGTCATTGTCGGTGTCAACTGTCAAGTTTGGCTCCTGGCTAAGAAACAGACGTCATAATTCGAACTCATGTTACCAGTAAAAATATTCCCCGTTCCCCATAGTAGGAGAGCTGGAACCAATTTTTGGATAGGTATTTGAGGCAAGCTGAAAACTTGTCTCTTACCCCTCCTATTATACCGCAACACGGAACTGCAGACCTGGCTACTCACCAGTAGCGGGGTTAAATCAAACCCTAAATTTTTGAAAATATTGAATATTTCTTCCTGAAGGTCTGCAGTTCCGTGTTGGGGTTGTATGAGGAGTTATGGGGTTATAATATAGGAGAGGTATGAGACACGTTTTCAGCTTGCCTCAAATATCTACCTACCCAAAAATTGGTGCCAGCTCTTGAACTACCATGTTGCGGAAAAGCTTTATTTTACTAGCTTGTAGTAGTGCAAATGACGTCTACCTATTATAATGTTTTTGAGACAATGAGAAGCAAGTTCAGGTGCCAGAAGTCAGAAGTCGTATCGAAATTTCTTATTAATATGAGTACTCGTACAGGGTGTTTGTCGTTTGATAGCCTATCTACCTACAGGTATATTATTACTTCATGATAGGTACTTAATAAACCTATCAAATGAAATAGAATTTTTTTTTTTAATTTTTAAAAGTCAAAAAGTAGGTTTTTTCACTGATTTCAATCAAAAAGTTGATTATTTATTTCAAATTTCAAAAATTCGTTAAGGTAAATACTCGTATTACATAGTAGGTACGCAAGGATGATAGCTACAATACATGTCCGATATTATTTTTGCTCTCAATTGCAAAACTTATGAGTTATTGGTTTTGGAATATTTAAATATTTCTCACCACTCCATAGCTACATCTAGTCACATTTATTTTTGTGTCAAATACGTCAATGGTGTTTTGCATTGCGAGCAAAAACTTGGCACATCAGTCACAAATAAACGTAGAATTTAGGTGCTTATATTTTTTTCATAAAGTAAAGATGATGTAAACTTCTTCTTACTTACAAGTATCAGCCATAAACTGATGTTATTGTCAATCTGTTTAGTGTCTTTGTCAATGTATCTAATTAATCAGAATAAATTGTAATGTTAATTTTAGCTTATTAAAACCTTATATTCAGTAAAGGTTTTCTCTTGTTACAAAAGACAATCCGTCTCTACTCTTTTTAGACACTTAAAGCTTTTCTATTTTCAAGATCTCGGTAGATGGATGTTTGAGCAACAAGATCACATTAATGAGTAAAATATAATGATGGCGCCAGCTCGTGGCTCAGTGGTGGGCAACTTGAAGTGAGGATGGAAAAACTGTGAACACAATATGTTTCAATCACACAATCACAAATGAAAGAAAACATTCGTAACAATCAATTTTGGCAATTTTGCCTCAATTGTAGTAAGATCGGTCAAACAAGCTACTCAAATGTCTTCACCTATTGTTGTTACCTCTCCTCTCCATGTAAATGCCCCTTGTGATTGCATGTTTAAATCTAGAAGAAATAATGACTACTTGATTTTTCTAACGGTCGTTCTAAAACGATTTTTAATAAAACCAACGGAAACTTTGTCAGATGATTTATTGAACTACAACAAAAAGCATAACTTTAAAACTAAATCAGTCTAAAAATATCTACCTCCTGATATTACTACTACGCCTCAAATATACCATCTAAAACGTTTAAAATCTATGACTACATCGCGATCGTGTGCATTGTGCGTAATGCCCATTGGCATCAATGCACACCTGCAATAGACAGAATAACTATTGAATTTGGTTTGTTTCAATTATCAAATAGCAAAACATTATTGATATTAGATATTCTGTCTATTGCTTTTAAGAAAATCGGCTACTACTGAGAAATTGCACAAAAATACGTAATATACATATATATTTTTGTAAAATAAAACTGAAAACCAATATTCCAAAGATTTGTACAAATTTTATTACTTGATCAAAATGTTATGGAAGACTATACCGCTTCAAGCTGGAAGCTGCCAAAACACAATAACAATAATTGATTTAAATATATTTTAATATTAACCATTTAACAACAATCCATTTAAAAGCTACAAATTTTGTATTTTTATATCCAATACTGATAACAATGGCATATAGGAATTAAACATTTGTAAATAAAGTTATGCTATCTTTATTCGTTGTATTTGACAAGTTGCTATAATTATATGTAGTACATCTGCACCAACTCAAATCATAGAAACATTATTATACATGATATTAAATTACATGACATTTGACATTTACAAAATGTGGAAGCAAAATGTGTTTTTATTTGGGTGCCATGCTTTTTAAACTGAGATTGCCTGCAATCACTGTTTCATAACATATATAAATACAGAGGGCATCTAAAATACAAGGGAATGGTACAATAGGTACTGATCATTCCAATCATAGATGATGTTCTGTATAAATCCCAATAATATTCTGTATAGCTGGACAGCAACTTGTTTTAAAAACTGTATATTATTATAAATACTTAACATTGTAAAATCCAATAATATTGCTTTAATGCAGTAATAAAGCTATATTCATAATTTCAGCAACAATACTGAGGCACTTCAAAATAGAACATGCAACATTAAGAGTTAGACTTCCATTATATAAAATTTGTGATGCGAATGATGCGATGATTTATTATAATAGCTATTATTAAAGTATGACTTAATATTTTTGTGATGTTGTATGCATTATAATAAAACATTTCTGAGTAACTAAAATATAAACATTTTTAATCTGTAACAACTTTTTACCGCTTTTTCTTTTTTTAACTAAAAATTTATTGTTCTATTTGCGTTCTTTCTTTGGTATTATTTGTTCTAAATAAAATATTTAAAAATAGATTTAATAACAAGATTTTAGAACAAATAACTATAACATTCACACAACATAACAATCTTAGAGAATATTGGTTAGCAACAATACTATTAGTTGCAAAAGATATAGTATATTGAGCTTTTGGAAAAAATCTCTTACATTATGATAGAGGTGTAATCTACTGAGATCCACAATCAACTGTAGGTTACTAAATTTTATTTTTCGGTAGTGTTGGCTGTTGAGAAAAGACCCCTTACGGTTTTTAATTCATGCTTCATAACAGTGGTTAGAAGAGGAGGTGTGAAGAGTAAGTAGGTTTGTTGTAGTTAACATTAAACCTCGTCTGGAAGTTCATAGGCGATTTATAAACCTCCGACACAATTTTACCATACGCCAGTACCTCTTATCAATTTACAATAAAGGATTTGTGTGAAATATTTCAGACTTCTCTCTTGGTGTAAGAAGGTATCCATGCCAAGTGGACATTCATGTTTTTGCAACCAAATGTTTCATATGCACAATATTTCATTAAGCATTAACTTGATTTTTTATTCTTCCTAATTGCATGCTTAAAGAATAGCTACCTATGATTTCTTCGAATAATAATTGACTGTATAACCAGGTCTAGAACACACCACATTCTGTATCTAGAAAAATGGCATCATAAAATAGTTTTGATTAATTATTATGATTCATAAGAATTTAGTAAACTGCAATTGATTGTGACTTACGCTACCGAAAGATTTCACATTCCCAACAAGTGTGTCTGTTGTTTAGTGTCTTAGAGGGAATTTGTAATGTTCTGGAACAGTCGCTTGCCCCACCATGTCTCCAAGTCGAAGGGCTTGAAGTCATTGAGGACTGGGCTTGGTGCGTCATCTTGGTAGTACAGGCTGGTTGGCGGTGCAGGAGACGAGCTACCTGATCCTGGAACGTTGGAAAAAGAAACATATTAGTGGCACAGCACCAGTCAAGACTTTATGTAAGCAAATAATAGATTTTGACAATACTAACCAATGACTTACAAAATGAAATATCACCTTCTGTAACAGTGATGAAAATGGATGGAATCTTGTATGCCTAAGGCTTCTTACAATGTTCTCAAATGCATGTAAAGTCTACCAAACTGTCATAGCCAGATAGTGTCATTGTGTCTCAGTGTCAAAGTAGACCCAATTCTTCAGTGGGTCACTGATGCACTTTTTCCTATGGGTAAAATTGTTAATCTGGCGATAGGACACGTGGCCCTGATCGTAAGATAAGAAAATGTGTAACTATCAAAAGGAAACTGTCAAAAGGAAACATTCATCCTACTTATATACTATTATAAATGCGAATGTTTGTGAGTATGGATGGATGTTTGTTACTCTTTCACACAAAAACGGCTGAACAGATTTGGATGAAATTTGGTACACAGATAGATCAGAACCTCGATTAATATATATTATACTTTTTATCCCTCTCTGGACCAAGGTCAACAATCCACGCGGATGAAGCTGCGGGCACAGTCTAGTAAATAATAAGACTAGTGTGTTTTGTTATAGAAAAAAGCTAAATATTATAATTATTGTGATTTTGGATTTGACATTGCGATTATTAGCATTAAATGTCGTTTCTTTTCTTACAGAGAAACTCAATTGTGTTTCAATTTAACTGTCATCCAAATCACCAAGAAAACACATGGTATAAGTTTTCACTTCTGCCGGCACTCTAGAAGTGTCTAAAAAAAGCTAAATGAATAAACTACATCAATCTTATATACAAACATATTTATTTTCTAACCAATAAATACACACTCGTTTTTTCTATTTTTATGTTATTAGATTAATATATAAAAACTATTAAAATAATTATCTTATGCAATTGTGCACCTTGTGTAAGTCCTGCCTGAATTAAATGAAAGCCTGCCTGAAAAGAACGAAGGTGAACATTGTGAAATACTAAATCACATAACGTGGACATGTGACTGTATTACCTTGAACTCCCTATAAATAGACCTTGAATGCCTACAGAACATGCAATATAGAGCTATAAATAATATTCTATAACCATTTAAGTGACAGGATAATAAGCATATTTTATATCAACTATATTATTGGTTACAGGTTTGTGGTCACTAGAGAAACAAAGTTAATAAACTTAAATAATAAACTTTGCCATTTAGCTGCTCAGAGAGCTAAGCTAGGTTATCAGTGGTATCACTTCAGATCTAGCTGCCTATATAGTATCTGCTGCTGTGCTCAGTGAGTGAGTTTTCATGTTGTTATTTTTCTTTGTGTTGAAATTTGATAACAGAAATTTTTTGGGGAACAAAAAGAGGTTCAACTTTTTGGATTTGTACTCTAAAGCAACCATATTAATGTACGATTTTTTTGGCATTATGGTATATTATTAGTCTTTCTAACTTAATTAAAACAAAAGAAGAAAAATAGTAAGCCTAATGTATGTACTTAACAAATTTTATATCATACTTTTTTGAAATTAGTTTATTTTTTTTAATAAAATTATTTTTATTTTGTAATTTTTAGTTTTAAGTTGCTACCACAATAACTACTGAATCAATTTTGATGAAACTTTTACCCTAACTATTCCCATATTATTTTACCCTAACTATATTAGTTGAGAAAATGGAAACTAACAAAAAAGAATGATTCATCAATTAATTTTGGATATGTGAGGACAAACATAATTATTATCTAATACATACATACATATACCTATGAAATTTGGTATACTTGTTTGGAAGCCATAATAGACTAACATAATATATTTACATATTATGTTAGTCTATTATGTGCAGTTCCATTAATATTAAACTCCTTTTTTGAATTAAAAATTGGAGTACGGCAACCATTAGGGTATTGTAGTATCATATCTCAAGTAAATGACAAATATGCCATGCTGTTATTCTTTTCAAATAATTAAAACTACTCTTCATATTAATTAATACGAAAAAAACTAACCAATTGTGCTTGTTGGAGTTGAAGGCTCACTGTCCCCATTTGCAGTTTGTGACCAAGCTGAAAATTCAAGTTAAAGTCCAAGTTAAAGTCAATTTGTGGTTAAAAATTTAAGAAAATGTATTTTATTAGGTCTTGATAGGTAGAGACATAGTAGCTCACGCGGAGGTAAGGTACCACTCCTTACCACTACACAATAAACCTGCTGTTTTGTTGGGGAGGAGTGGCTGCTGGAAATACTTGATTTGAGGTGAACACCTCGTATTGTACTTCTCCATTGTATCACATCCATGTTTAACCTTTGATATAACGCCTGCATGCTGTGGCCTGTTTGCTACTCATATACATACATACATACATTCGTTGAGATCTACAAAGTTACAAAGCCTAGCTTTTAGCCTAGGAGCAGTACTAGTGATAAGTCACTATAGTCACTGAATACTTATTTGGAGCCTTGAACTGGCACTAATGGTACAGAAAGAGTTGTTATTTTTTTTAATAGATTTAGTTGTTTATGGTTTTGGATAAAGGATAGCATGTTTCCTACATCATAAATGAAAACAAAAAATGACATATACTTACTTTCACTTATATATCTAATTATTTCTTCATGCTGTGGAGTAATTACATGGTGTTGTATTCTTTGATGAACTGTTTTTTTGCCATTGGAATGAAACACTGGTCGAGGCATGCTGCAAAAATAAAAATGATAACTAAGAACTATCAAATTATCACCTAGTTTTTAACACCAATCACGCTTATATAACTATTAATCGAATTACACATGTCACATTTCTATTTTTTATAGCATAAACAAGAGTGAACCCACCGCCCGAGGTTATGTAAAAACAGTGATGAAATATTTGTAATCGGCCATGCAATGTTTTAGTTTTATATCGACTCACTTAATGATTTCCCCATTATCAGAATCAGAGGACTTCCGGTTATGATCTTTTCGGCTATCCAATCTTTCCAAGTTTTGTGAAAGACCTGCAAAACAAAATATTCATGTCTCATGACCACAACCTGGTTACGGGCTAGCTTACTAAATCAAACAAGCGTATGACAATATCAAACAATAGTTTGTACCTCTTCGTGTTTTCGCGACAATCTTGCTAGGTCCTTTGGAGACTGTATACATTTTAAAATTTCACACAATTTTTATAAAAAGTCTAAATTTTACACTCGATCGAAATATGAAAAGACTGATTTTGTCTGAGTGAGTGACTGATACTATATAACTATAGTGAAATTAATTAGTGAATAATATACTGAATACTGACACTGACTGACTTGAGTTGAGTACCTATTCGCATGACTGATCGAGAATGACGTTTGACGTTTGTCATTATGTCATAGTCCTCAGTTTTATGGTTTTGTCACGCACGTAATGTTAGACGTAGACGTCGTTGTCCGGTCACCTGATTGGATGATGGTCTGTCAAAACTGTCAAAACAAATATAATTATCGCTGTGTTGCTAGTACGATAAGCAAAGAGATTCACAGATTATATATATTATATACTATTACATAATTATTATCTATTTCGTATGAAATGATATAGCACGATGCACCGACAAATAAGCCAAAATGGCCTTTTGGGCTTTGTTTATAAAATTTTAATGGAATTTTATAGAACCACATAATTTCAGATAAGATTTCATACTCCCTTCTCATAACCTCGCAACTCTGGTCTCAATGTTTAGATTGTTAAGTCTATCACCAGATTTCGCGGGTAATTTTAAATGAGTGTTTTATTTAAGCGTTGTTAACAGCTTTTGTTTCCAGTTTGTCAGTAACCCATTAATGACCCACTACAGGGTTAGGTCTCCTCTCACAATGAAAGGGATAGTCCTCCACGCTGGCCTACTGCGGGTTGGTGGACTTCACATTTCACATTTGACTTTTAAAAATTCATCGAGTAAGCAGCTTTTGTGTGATTGAATTTGTGATGAATAGTAAAGATGGATTTATCATTCATCTTCGTTCCACCTTCAAACATTCGCAACTAAGATTTGCAATTTGTATATCTGCCTACCAACCGCAACATAGGTATCTACTATACCTACTTATTACCTACGTATACCTACGTATTTTTAACACGGAACACGGAACATCCGGTTGCGTGATGTCCACTTAACAAAAAGTTAAGTCACTAAGTGACGGACGAGAAATTCTACCGTTTTTTCATTCAATTACCTATTTACACACAAATTGCCGCATAATTTAACACGCTAAAGGTAGTGCACTTATACATTTGTCAGTAGGTGTAGGTTTAATAATATTTCCTGATTAGTTGTTTTCAGTTGAACGGATGTAATAATGGCCCATTTGTCGATTTGTAAATCTGTATTGTAAAAATATAACACGCAAATAAAATCCATAGTGCTATGATGATATGAATCAGATTTCTCTATCTAGAGAAATCTGGATTCAAATCTCAGTGGCACGTATCAATATCTAGTGTTTGTAACCATTTTAAAGTCTTCATGAGTAAGCCTGTATTAGGTATGCAGAGTTCTTCATAATATTCTCCAAGGCATCATCATCATCCCGTATCCCTCCATTGCTGGTGATAAGACCGTGTGCGGTGACCGCCACAGCACGCCACCACACACGGTCCTCCGTCCACCGCACCCAGCCGTCTTATTCAGGTCATCCGTCCACCGAGCCTGAGGACGTTCGTCCTGAATTTCGTTTCTCTTCTTCTCTAGCGATTGTCAGTTCGGCGACAACTATGCACAGTCCACAGCCACTTCAGCTTAACGATGCTAAGCTGTTAAGCTTTATGTTAGGAATAAAAACACGCAGCGAAAACGAGCTACAAAATTGTAGCGTCGTTATTTGTATATACTGTGAAATTTTAGTTCTGTCTTAGTAATTTCTTTTTGGTTATGTCATTCAGCAAATGTCAAGCACCTAAATCATTCAGCATATTCGAACCTGTTTCACAATGAATGAATATACATTATACAAGCATTGTTTCCCTGACCTTCGTCATGTCAGCATTGTTTGACACAAGGTTACAACGAACATTTTCTGACACGTAACACTACTTAATAACATCCTCACAATGCAAGTGCATCAAATGACAAATCTGTTTTATGTAAACTATAAAGACCATTATAATTTATCCCTACTCCTATTTTATAAACAATGTATAGGTACATTGTTTCTAATTTATTTTTAAATGTATCTAAATGAGTGTCAAAATAGTATGCAGGTCAATAAATTGAGTTAAGAGTATTTTCATTGCATTGGGACATTGGCGCCTTGTTACGGACGAAGTTGTCAAGGACGAAAATATTTCGCCTCAAAAGTGTTTTCAGTTACCACAACTCGTCAACGAAAATCTAATTGGGGAGAGTACGATTTCCGAGGCGCCAAATTTTGACCATGCAGTCTTCATATTTAGCCCAAAATAAGATGTTTTTTAAGAATAAAAAAAATCGAAATTTTGCCTTTAAGGGGGTGAAACGGGGGTTTGAAATTTTTAAGTTTTTTATCATTTCTGAATAACTTTTACATCCGATTTGGCTCAAATTTGGTTCGACAAATTCGACGATACAAGCAAGTGTGCCAAAGGATTTCTGGCGCTTCTCAATATTTTTCCAATAAATATTAATTTTTTTTTAAAGAACTAGTACCTGGGATTTGGCTTGGATATAATCGGAGAGTACGATTTCCGAGGCGCCAAGATTTGGCGATTGATTCGGCATATTTCGACCATTATAAAAAGAATTTCAAGAATAAAATATTTGCTGATTCAGCTTCCTTAAGGAGTTATGAACACATCTTATTTTGTTATGGAGGAGTTATGAACACATTCTTATTCTTAAAAAACATCTTATTTTGGGCTAAATATGAAGACTGAATGGTCAAAATTTGGCGCCTCGGAAATCGTACTCTTGCCATCTAATTAATTAATCTATAATATAAAAATGAGTCGCTGAATGTGTTGCTAAGCGCAAATCTCGGGAACGGTTGGACCGATTTCGCTAATTCTTTTTTTAAAATATTCCTTGAAGTACGAGGATGGTTCTTACGGAGAGAAAATTTGAAAACAATGTAAAGAAAATAATAAAAACAACAATTTCATTTTCTTATATAAACTGTTCTACCTGTCAAACATCATTTCAGATTGAATACTTCATAATTATGTCAATGCCATGCATTTAGAAACTTCAATTTTTTTCTTTTTTCATGCCTCTTCTATTATGCAAACTGCAATGATATATTTATAATGGCAAACGAAGTGTGCCGGGTCCAGCTAGTTCATAATGAAAATAAATTAAAAACTTGGCAAATTACAATGACAATCTACTGACATAGGTATTTTGTCATTCGCGAACTGTTTATCCGTGGAGCAAATGTAGCCCGCGATCCCGTTACTTCGCCGTGGGAGTCATGGTGTGAAACGCCATTGTTAGCGAACCGCTGAGCCACGGCTAGCATATTGCTATTGTATCTATTTGCTTACAACTGCTAAAGGTCATATTTCTACTTGTAAGAATGAATACGAAAGTTTCCATTTACAAAAAAATCGCTATGATTTGTTACAAGTAATGAAGGTATCTAAAGTTTTTTGTTCTTGTTCAATTTGGTAAACAATCTTGGCACAACTACTTATTGATAAAAGTTCTAAAATTGCTTTAAAATTATAAATTATAGTTACTAGAAAGTTTCAGCATTAAATGACAGTTTATTGTTAAATATTTATACTTAATTACTTAGGTGTCGGCGTTATTTTTGAATTGCGAATAAAAATAAAAATATATATACTTTAAGATTGTTTACCAAATTGGACAAGTGTACAAAATGGATTACTTATATCTACCTAACAGTACAGCAACTACAAGTGCTAAGTTTGTAAAGGAGTTTTTCAACTTTTTCATCTATTTAACTTTTTTGGTTCCTGCTTTCCATTTCTCACCCTCCAAATTTGTTAAATAAACAAGTTTCAATTATTCAATATTCGATCCGCGAGACGTCGTAGGCCGAATAAGAGCCAATAATATCAATAGCAAGTCACTAATTAGAAAAGAGGCTAACAATAAACAAAGAAATCTTTGTCATTTGTTTTGATAATAATAACGACATTTCATAGACATTTCGCTTAAAAAGAATATTCAACAATAGTGTAGAATAGCGAAGGAATTCTAAATATAAAATTATGGATATACAATGTATGATATTGTATTTTTAAATCATTGTATGAGACTGTTGCGTTCACAAAGTGTGGGTGAAAAGCAAGGTTGACGACCCTATCGTGTCACGCATGTTTTTAATCCACAAAACTAACTTTTTTAGACAAATTTGTTCCATGATTGAAAACATGGCATATTTGGTAGGACCTATTACCAAAAAAAGTTATTTTTTTTTAAATTAAAATATTTTTACAATAAACATTATTTCAACCTTTCTAGAATCGTTATGAATAAAACGCTAGATATATTAAGTTAAGCAATAAATTATTCGTTTAGCTTACAGCCAAGCAGGGAGTTGAGAAGAAAACCCGATGGGTTTTGGAATAGTTAAAGAGCAGCGAACGCATATATGCAAACCATGTTTAGAAGGCACAGAGGTTGGATTCAAACTAGATAAAAATATGGTTGCGATGCTTCTCATGACTGCAGACTACGAATCTGGTTGCCTTAATCAAAGTATATCCGGCGACCATAACTGTAACTGTACGTACCTGTAAATCAAATCTGTTTCACAGTGCGTTACGAAATTATGAAGGTGGTAAACTAATGGCACTACCAACAATGGCTCTACAAACGTAATAATAGGTGGTATTTTTACTAGCTCGTCCGGGGAGGTACCCTACCGCCACGTTCTAAATCCACCTTGAAGCAGTATGTTCTTCAGTTGTCGATTTTCAATATTCCAATTTTCAAAATTCCTCAAAGGTGGTTATTTTCCTACCTTCCTTCTATAGTTTTGAAAAGTACCTACTCCAATAATCTTGCTGTCCCTTTGCATAATTTTAATATAATCCCTTTTTTGCTTGACAACCCTAATATAGGTGGCCCATTTGTGTAATTATGTTTGTAGGAGCAATTTTGGCTTCGTCGTCGTTGACGTCACTAAAACGAAGGGCTATTCGTGTATTCGACTATTAATAAAATCGAACTTTACTCGTATCAGCAACTACCTAATGAAACGAATTAAAACAATAATGAGCTCGAATATACTTTAAAGAATTTAATATATGTATATAAATTTAAATTTGGGACATTCAGATAATTATGTAGGTTACCTACCTACTAAGAAAGCTCCGAAGAGAGGGTTATTACTCATTATATGTATAAAATGAGGTGTGCTACAGTTATTATGTGGGTTTATATTTATTGTTTGTTTTTACCATGTTCTTGTATAGTTACATTGAACTTTTAATTGACCTTTGTAAGATCAATTACCAACAGTTACCAGCTATGAGAGACACGGGACTAATTGATATAATTGGCGCTCGGCGTCTATCTTCAAATCTGTCACATCAATCTCAATGTTAATCGATTCATTATGAAGAATAGGTACGTAAGTAACATATTTGAACGTTGGGTGTAAAGAAGATTCAAAGTTGATGCACAAATTTCACTTTTAAGCTGCCATGAATGAATGTACAGATAAAAAACTTAATAACACTGGAGAGCTTGCTTTTGTGATACATTTCCAGTTTTGTAGTATCCCGTGTACTCCGCCAACTTACATGGCAAGCGATGTATTTGTTTGCAAAACGAAAATAAGTTATTTAGTAAATATTGCAAGTTATATAATGAAGGTAGGTACCTGATCTCCTGCCAAAGTTGCCAAACGGAGTCTCCGCGAAGTAGGCGCTCAGTCGTCCAATCAGAGCGGTTCGCGCCCTACGTTCGCACGCGCGCCTTTATCAAATTCGTGATAATGTATCCCAAGCGGTAGTGGTGTTCAATAAACAATAACAAAATAACTTAAAACCGACCGTTATCGTCGACCGAGCCACAACACACGCAACCTTCGCGGCGCGAACACATCCTCTGTGCGTTTCGCAAAAACAAATAAAATTAAATAAAACAACAAAAACTGCAGCCGGTTTAGTCGCCTCGTTTTGTTTCGACTTTGAACAGAAAATAAAAGAAATTTAACCATCTCGCGATTTTATTATAGAACTATGAATTTCAGTTAAGGAACTAGGTATACTATTTTGTATCGTTTGTCGCGCACTCGGGATATTAATTTTAACTTAGCTAAGTTTATCTGTACGTAATGGTTGAAAGTGATAGTTGTGTGACCTGTGAGTGTAAAAAGTGTCAGTAACTCAAATATCTGAACTATTATAATATACCTACTACTTACTCATATTTTATCAATAGCGAACACATTAACGTGAGTACCAATCTATTTTACGAAACAGATGAAAAAGTATTTATCGTCAATTTAAACACATTAGCCAAATCCTGCCCTTGACTTTAATTTTTCATGTTGCGGATACAATACCTAGGTGTTGTACCTATCGTAATGCGAAATTCGTAAATCGATTTAAAAGTAGGTATAGCTCTTTTGAAGTCTATAAGCTACACCTACACAATTTTTGTACATAAATAATTCATTGTGTTATTATATTGATTATAATAATGTGTATGATTATGTGTAGCAACATAATTATATATCTGATTAAGGAAGTAACCATAAACAGACAGACCATAAACAGAAATTTAAGCCAATCCAAAATCAAATCACATTTGCTCCGCCGGGAATCGAGCCCATGACCCTGCGAATAACCCGTCTTGAGCGTCAGTGAAGTTAATTCGTCACTAAGATAACTTATCCGGGGGTTATTATTGTGACCTCGAGACCAGTGGAGCTCATGTGAATGATGAGGAACCTCGAATAAAGTGATACTACTCAGAATAACCCAAGCAATGTGCATGAAGCGGGTATAGGCACATTGTAATTATTATGGCAAGATATTTTGTTCGTGCTCTACCCAAAGCTCTACCGCGTCTTTTAAAGTCAAGGTTTAATTTACGACTTTAATCTGCTGTTCTCGTCACTGACCTGCATGATATTTTTGACAATGAACAAACGTACTCTGCAGAGTTAATTAAATAAAATCAACAATGTAGATTAGTTAGTTTTATAGGTATAGGTACCTATATTATATCTTATTGAAAACAATATTTTTTAACCAACTTCAAAAAAGGAGGAGGTTATATGTTAATCTACATAAATATCTTAACTTTAGACACTTGCAATCGTGATTTTACAAATTCAAGTGGGTTACTTATAACGACCGCGTAGCTGTTTTCACTTTACTTACAAAAAAAAACACTTTCTATATGTCGGTTTCGATTAAAATTCACGATGCATTTCAATCGCAAATCGACGCGGACGGAAGAGTCAATCGTGTGATGATTTGATGACCGTTCAACAGTTCCTTGAATAATTTGTTATTGTCATCAATATTTATATCATTAAGTGGTTAAAGAGATTACCAATTTTAATTTTTTTTGCCCATACATTGCATTATAATTACTTACTTACTTACTCTTAAACATCATAATGTTCATAACATAAATTTTCTATCTATGGATGCAAAAGTAACATTAAAATTTATGTTAATGTATGTAAGAATCACTTTGCTAAGGGGTTTCAAAAATATAACATCAATACAGTTGCAGCTATGAGGGGGCCGCGCCGCAAAGGACATAATAATTATGCATTTTTGTTCCACGAAAAAAACAATTTGAAGTATATAATGAAATAAAGGATGAAAGTTTTAAGGGGAATATTTATTTTTCGCAGTCGTGGACACTATCGTACGTACTGTTATCGTTGCACTAATCGCTGATTAAATTTAGGGCGTGGAAATAAGAACATTTTCTGGGTTAGACCTAGCCCTTAAGATGCGATGACCGACCTAGCTTAGACTACTCCTACCCAGAATTCCCAATCAATAAGTTGAAATAGCCCAACATCCTGGTGCTCCTTTCCATGCCATGACTGAGACAAAACTATAATGTTGAGAAGAAGAACCCATAATTATGCAACTTTTAATAGAACTTGTTAAGACGATGTCTTTGCCTATGTGTTGCAGTGACCATAATAAAACTTTTTTTATTTGCTATAAATCCATTCATTTAAGAATAAAAAAATCTATTCTTAACATTGGATTTCGGGAACTGGCACACGAGAGCGTCGTATTTAGGTACTTTATTTCCGCTTCTATCTCTTCGATAAGCTAGCCTACTTTTAGTGTAAAATGTTTGCATTGATTATATCGAACTCTTTGTAGTATCGTGTGTTTGTTTATATTGCCGTGCACTTGTCGTTCCGCTTTGAACTTCTGATAATATACTACACTCGTGAGTCCCGCTATTTGTTACTATGTCGCTTCCGTCATATAAGTAGTTTGTTTTTCTTAAAGATTAATGTTCTGCTTTCGCAGTTTTCACGAATTATCGGGACCTCGAAACCTTAAATCATAGTAAATATATACGAGTGCAATGTACAGAATAATACAGGATGAAAAAAAATTAAACCGACATCAAAAAAGTATCGGACAACATCAAAAATGGGAAAATTTATATGCGAATAATATTTATAGATTTTAAACCTATCCAACCACTTTCTCGATACCACTTTTACGCTAGATCCTGACCGAAAGCTGGATCCGAAAGTGACACACTTACTTTCTTCGGCATACATTCTACTCACTTATCTGATTTTAGTGTGTGATCTGAGAAATATGAAATCTTAATAAAGTTACAGTTAAACAGATAACTAACAGTTAAATATTATTTAATAATTTGTGGCTCTGTGCCGGATCGTCTTTAGTGCTGTGGACATATTTAAAACATCAAAATTTGAAGGTTGGTTACAAAAGATTTTACTGAAATCGTAAACATTTTATACACCATAATATACAACTGCGATAAAACCACTGCATTATTTTTTATCATAATAGAAAAATGAATTAAAATGATCATAAGTAGGTATACAATTTGTATAGGTACTTATACATTTTGTTTCAGGTTAGAATGATAGGTCGCTGGACTGTCTTAGCTGTGGTACTGGTGCACCTAGTTTTATGTAACGAAGAAAAGACTGAGAGTTCCTCGCCTAGTGTTTATGAGTAAGTTGGCTGTATTTTTACTAGAATACAATATTATGTAACTAAAGAAAACCCAAGCATCGTTCGAAATAAGCCAAGTTAAACTTGAAATTAATTTAGCGCCCGATTTCAACAGTCTTTAAAGTGTCAGTTGTTAGTCGTCGGTAAATTATGACATAAATTTACTTAATTTGCAAGAGCAAGAGAAACGAAACAGAAAGGCACAGTACAGCCACTTTTGTTGAGAAAACCATTTTAGTCGATATACCCACACCTCTTTTTGGGGGCATCTATCTTATCGCCAATAGTCGATAATCGAAGGCTCTATATTCGATGGAGAAAACGGATCTCATATGGCCTGCTTCTTTACTAGTTGTAAGCAAAATTCGTTGATATTTGAACCTACTATTTAAAATTGTCTTCAGGCCATCATGGGTGTTCAAATGTGTTCCGGACGAGGGGTGTCAGCGGTCGAACAAGCCGCAGCCGTCGGCCCAGAACTCGTCAGGGTTGGTGTTCGAGAGCCTGGAGGTCTGCCGGACAGTGTGCGGTCGCTTCGGAGGCCTCTGGCCTAAGCCCGTCACCGCTGCCTTGAGTATGCAGACAGTGCAGATACATCCTAATTATTTAAGGTGAGTTCTGACGCGCTTACATTACACTTTTAATTTTATATGTAGGTACCTACAAGTCTTCAAGCTTATTTGGAGAGGATATAGGTAGTACTATAAAATTATTGGTGACTCGATTGTGCCCGCGGCGTCGCCCGCCTGGATTTTAGAACTTGATGCAGAGAAGGATAAAAAGTATCCTATATGTTAAATCAGGTTCTGATCTATCTGTGTACCAAATTCCATCCAAATCTGTTCGGCCGTTTTTGCGTGAAAGAGTAACAAACATCCATCCATACTCACAAACATTCGCATTTATAATAATACGATATACGAGATATAGGCATCATAGCTCGCGCCCGAAGAGTGAAGCTGCATGGTCTTCATGTCTTGTGTTACGGTTGGGGAGGCGTGTTGCCGGAGGTTGTCTTTTCGGGGCAAACCTGTTAGTCCTCATGAATAGCAACACACCCACGTGCGGTTTCAGATAGGATATTTATTTATCGAATTAAACAGGTTGGTCCACGGGTACAGCGACCACTAAACATCAGGTCTGCATGCTCGTTTGGGCATGCTACTCAATTCCATTAAAAATACAAATACATGTTCATCGGTAGTATTTTAATGCTGTTGTGTATCGGTTTATGGTACTTATCAGAAACATCCTGCATCGTTGTGCTAATCCTAATGTTGAGTTCGTGACCATTGCAGATAAAATTATATCGCATTGGAAGCGATGGAAAATTATTGCTGTGGAAAATGATCTATAATTTGTGTTGTTTTGTTCAGTGCCATTATAGACATGTAAAAGTTCATATTTTCTCATCAGTTGAATCACAACTGTAATTCACTAACTTGTGCATTCATGATATTAAGAGACGGAAATCTTAACTTACTGATCTGACAGTCTTACCCTTCCTATCTAAATCAAGATCTGAGAAGCCTTTTAACGGGCTCTGCAGAGCTTGAATAGAACTTGAATCACATTTCAAGCTTAAGGTTTGGTGAAGTAGGGTTGATTACGTAAGACGATCTCCGAGAGAGCTAATACGTAAAAGACGCTTAAATCATACTACTGTGCTCGTGATATAGGACTCTACAATCGCCACAAAAATGTAGAGCTTACATTTTGCTGTCAAAACATTATCGTGGAACATTAGATAAAGACGTTGATATCATTATATACCTATCTACCTACTCTAGAGGCTTTAGAACTGTAAATATCTGTTGCATCCGTCTCATTTGTCGTTACATAAATCTATTATAATTATACTTACTTGCGGTATTAACTTGGCAAGCGCAGATGCAACAAGTATGCCTTGACATGGTGCATACTTGCATGCTACTCGTTTTAACATGAGCTATGGGTTTGATGACACGACAGATATTCACGTTCTAGTTAAGCACTATAATGACACCCATGCTCGTGTTACTGGAACTTAGTTGTGAACTGAAATTTAGTTGATACCTACCAGCTATTGATTTTTGAAAAAATATAAAAATTATATTTATTATTCAGCTAGTGCCTACAGGTACTAGAACAGTTAAGAAGTTTCGAATCAAAGTTTTAACGTTTTCTCTCATTATAATAACCATGACATATTTTTATTTTATTATTTTTGTGTTTCTATCACGATCACAGATCATTTCTATCACAGTAGTTGTCGTTATAAATATTTAATAAAGTTTAGAATTTCAACCACTTGTGATAATAAATGTTTACTTTTCTGAGCAATACGTACAGAAGTCATTATTATTATTACAGTTTTAATGACTCTATTATAGGAAAGGAATATAAATGAATAAACAGTTTCATACAAACTTCTGTCCCCCATTTCACCCCCTTGGGGATTGAATTTTGAAAAATCCGTCCTTAGTGGATGCCTACGTCATAAAAGCAATACGTGTACGAAATTTCAAGTTTCTAGCCCTAAGGGTTTGTCCGGTGCGTTGATACATCAGTCAATCAGCTTTTCCTTTTATATATCAGAAGTCAGAATGAGGTCCGCAATTTTTGCAAACGGAACAGAGTCCGGTCTATAAACTTTTTGAAAGGACTGAATTAAGTCTTTATTAGATACATTTCTTAAGAATAATACGAGTGTCTCGCACTTGTCTAGGCTATTTTGAGCGTGTAACTGTTTGGCACCAGTGCCCAATACTATATTGTGCTTATATTTTATATTCGGATTAAACATACTCGAATATTTAATCTTACGATTGTTTTTTATAAAATAGAAGTTTTGGTGTTCCATTATTTAGAACGTATGTAATGTGTCCATTAGTTTACTTAAAACATCGTGTGTCCTGCATGTGGTCATTTTTTTCGTAAACCACAGCTTTTCATCTAAAACATGAGACATGAAGGAAATTTTGCTTCACGATAGTTTATGAAGGTCCGATGTGCCTCTAGTGACAAGTAAAAAAAGTGTTCAATAATTACCTGTCACAGAGCTTACAGAAAAGCGAACTGTTGTATGTCTTGTGACAAAAAACAATTTAGTATTATTATATTAAAAAGTTGTGCCCGTGACTTCGTCCGCTTGGAATTATAAATGAAAATATAGCCTAAGTTACTCCTTATTACATCAGCAATCTGCCAGTGAAAGTCCCGTCAAAATCAGTCCAGCCGCTGCGCGCTCCAGAGATTAGCCGCAACGACACAAGTTTTATTTATTTGTATAGATTGAAATATGATAATACCTACTGTTGCATTTGAATATAAACATTTAAGAAATTTTATATTCGTATCGATTGATACTCTCTTTGTCGGCTTGGATTACGTTCTTGTGTTTTTCGATATCTTATCGGCCATGAGACTATATTTTCCTACAAAAGATAAAGGTAATTTGTGATCTTAAAACAATTTTATTGTATAAAATTGCTCCAAATATAATTGTATTGTTTGTAAAAATATTTCAGAAAAGCAATGAAAAAAGGAGTAGGTATGTATGCCCAATAGTCAAAATAGGGCCCTAAACAAGTAGCTATAATACTAAGGTTTTTTAGCTGAAATGTTTTTGATAATTATCTTATATTTATTTTACTTAGATTACCTTTTCAATAACCATTGCATACATAATAATGCTTTTATATTGTTTTTATTAAAGTAGTAGTAGTAAAACCGTGATTTAAGGTACTAAATCTTTTACTTTAATTCGCCTAAGTGCACTAAAGTGTAGAAATATAGATATAGGACCTGCATCGGATCTACATTAAATAAACAATATTTCAAGTTAAAATGACAACGTTAATAAAACTATAATTTTATTATAAGTAAGGCGTTAGCGTTAGTTCAATGATCGTTGGTCAGTCACTACAAATGGTAGATGTCGTTTAAAATAAGGCAATATTTGCTTAGCAGTGGAGTAAATTAGTTTAGCAGACATCGAGGTTATTGACCGATTCATAAGAGGGCTAGCGGTTCTCTAACCTTCGATCCTTCCATTTACATGGTAGGTATACTTACAAATCGCGATTACCGAGTTTGGTTCGATACATCTCCATTCTCCACCCACTGCATACAAGTTTTGTGATGCCTTTTAAGATATTTTAATATATTTCGGCCAATATCCTCAAAAGTACTGATTGGTCATATATATCGTAAATAGGTAAATGTCCTTTTGTGTTCTGATGAAAATAAAGAGATCAAAACCCTTTTGAACGCCGCCAATAAACCAGACCTTGGCGTGCACATGCTCTAGTTAGTAAACTCATTTCATAATGCTTCTATAAGTGAGTTTGCAATGGAACAATAGTAGCCGTTAATGAGCAGGTGAAATCGAAGGTTTTTTTGGAATTGAAACAATTCATTCATTAACATAGTATTAAGTTAAACCTAGGTTGATACATACATACTTAGATAATATCTCTATACTTTAAGATAAGTGCAATTATAAGCTGGTGTAGACTTTAACAATTACATCAATTTTATTTTCATTGTTAATCTAAGCTAGGCTGATATTATTCCGTGAATATTAAGTTTTTTCTACTGAGCTTTTTTTTATAACGCAATAGCCTTTGTGTCGTTGGTAACATGACGTTTAATAATGGCTCACAATGATGGCCACGTGCGATAATTGAAGACTTTTCTAATAAACAAGTACGATTTTTTTTTTTATGTCATGGTGCTTCACGCGCTTTAATTGTATTTAAACAATGTACTTAGTAATGTAGGAATGCTGCCTTATAACAAGAAATTACCTAGTAAATGGAGTAGATATTCTTAGTAGGTTTATGTCTTTCTCGTAACTGTAAGAACTATTCATACTATTTTTTAAATTGGAATTGAGTAGAGAATGGGCACGTAGACCACCTGTAGTTTAATGGTGACTGCAGCCCATGGACACCCACGTCCTCTCAGAAATTCTATCGTACGTGGGTTGCTATCTATTAATGAAAACTGCTGCAGCGGTGATAGCCCAATGGCTTAGAATTCGACCACGAATCGAGTCCGGGTTCGAATCCCAATGGCACGCACCAATGACTGTAATAAAAGTTATGCGATTTATGAAATTAAATATCACCTGCTGTTACGGTGAAGGAAAACATCGTGAGGAAACCTGCATGCCTGAGAGTTCACAAAAAAAAAGTTCTCAAAGACATGTGAAGTCCACCAACCCGCAGTAGGCCAGCGTGGTGGACTAAGGCCTACATCCTTCTCATTGTGAGAGGAGACCCGACCCTGTAGTGGGTCATTAATGGGTACTGACAATGAAAACTGTTAGGATTATATTAGATTAGGATATTAATGACAACTGTTAGGAACTGTAGTAGATGTTAGCAACAGTTAGTATTCCAAAACGCGCAATTATCCGACTACGTGGTGACACTTGACACAAGATATTTTACTTAACACTTAACTTTTTACAAAGATTTCCGCAAACTTGCGCTAACGGCGCGTAGTTTTAAACTAAGTGCCTGTCTTTGTCGGCTTATAAAATTGCACTTTACGTATGTTTCGTCCTTATCAGAGCTGCCTTTTATCTCATTTATTTATTAAGCCCTGATAATCACATGTGTGGGTGGCAATAGTAGGCTGAATGGCAGTAAATGTCGGCCGGGTTCATTCGTCCGCATTGTGGCCCGAAGACAAATATACGAGCAGCGAAGCTTTGATCCATATCGCTGTGCTCGAGTACAATAAATCTTGCGCACTGCTAACATGCTTGATTTATATTGACGCTGTGGGTACTTTATACTTAGATACTTGTAATAACTGCAAGGGATTGTTTCAATATGCTATCTATACAGTCATATTTCTCCTTCACTTAGTACCTATACTTTATTTGTATTTCGCCCAGGATAATTTAGACAAAGTGTCTGCAAATACCTAACTTACAGAAATTTAGAAAGAAAATAGAATATTCAGTGAAATTATAAAATACAACTAAGAATTGGGATGCGGGGGGCTGCATTCGAATCCTAGTGGCACGCAACGACAATTTTCCTAAAAGTTATGAGCGCTTAATTAAATAAAATGTCACATGCGGTAACGGTGAAGGAAAACGTCGTAAGAAATCTTGCACGCCCGAGAGTTCTCCATAATGTTCATATGTGAGGTTTACCAACCCGCACTAGGCCAGCGTGGTGGACTAAACCCATCCTTCTCATTGTGAGTGATGACCTGACTCTGCAATGGATCATTAATGGGTTTCAGACAAATAATCCTCAATCTTTCCAGGTTCGATCTCATCGATGTGCCCGTGGACGCCAGAGAAACCGTGGTGCAGATGACAAGGGTTATCAGCGGGAACCTGATGGACGAATGCGACGGCAACGTCACCGAGCTGGTGCACACGCCCGTGGTTGTCTACATAACCGTCAAGTCCTCGAACCTAGAGCTCACTTGGGAGACCGATGAGCAGTACATGCTTGATGTTCAAACTAAAGGTAGAGATTTATCTGTCTAACAGCTTATGAGCCATTGGAAGTCCACTGCTTCTCTCCTCTCCGTCGTCCTATCCTAATCTACGCCATTACACTTGAACCTGGACTCTATGAATCCAACGGTAACCCTCTGCCTTCCTTAGGTTCTCAGTCCACTGAGTTAGAACGCAGCCTGTATTTCTTTCGCCAAGAACAGTGGATAAGGTAAGGGTTAATAGCCCAAAACCTATAGAAATTATAATCGTAGATTTCTAAAATCATTTATTCAAAACGAAAATCTTCCCATTACTTTTAATTTTTTTTTAAATAGAGCAAGCAAATATACAGACGGGAACTTTTTCATTTAATTGAATGATACAAGAAATAATCCAGGTTTTCTGATTTTTCTTATTACTTTAAGTAATTGTTTTTAAGTTATAGGTACTTGCAGGTTTTTCGAAATTTCTTGTGTACTTATATACAATGTCATTACTCCAATTGCAGATGGAAGTGTGGCGGTTCACATCGTTGCTGAAACAGTGTACGGTGCTCGCCACGGTATGGAGACATTCACCCAGCTGGTTGCTCCTGACAAGCCTCCATTCTCAGACCAGTACAAATGCAGTCTTCGCCTCGTCTCCGGCGCCAAGATCAGGGACAGACCCATCTACAAGCACAGAGGCTTCGTTCTGGATACTTCTAGAAATTTCATCCCCTTGGAGGATATAAAAAGGACCATAGATGGAATGGCTTCCACAAAAATGAATGTATTTCACTGGCACGTGACTGATTCGCACAGTTTTCCGTTTGAATCCACTCGGATTCCTCAGTTTACCAGGTAATTATATTATTTTTAACATCATTTCACATTTGATTTTACCGGTACAAAATGAACCTAGTAATCAGAACAAATCAATATGGTCTGTGAAGACGGCCGTTAGCATCAAAAAGTATCTGCTGCAGTACTGGTGATCGAAGCTTTTGGCAGTCAGATTTGGATATAAATCGGTGCTATGAGGCCAGGAGGAAAGCATCTCATATGCTATCGCTTAAGAAAAATGTCCCATTAATGATTTTACGGTATTAGGTATTTTAGGTCAGATTTATGTAAAGTACAAAAATAATATTCAGAACTGTTTTTGACCAGCTTTTAATGGAATAAAGTTTTAAAATAGCAGTTTTTATTGAACATAAATAATAGTAATAATTGTCTAATAAAAAGTTACATATTGTTAACATACATAACATATTCTTGAAGAAAAAGTAAATTATGGTTGTTGACATTTATGATTAATGGCAGTCGATAAGCGCCGCAAATATGCAACGAATGATTTACGATGCGGCATCTAATTAACTGCTTCCTAGAAAGCAAAAGGAATGTACTAAGCACCCGCTTATCTGTCAACTAAATAACTGTACTGTTAATGTATGTGTTATGGCGGTAAAGTTATATGGAATTAACAGGCTATCGAATATTTATGGCCACGACATAGACACAAATGCCAATTGTCGGACAAAAGAGCTGACGGGCCTGTTGGTAAGGGATGGTAAGTGTCTTTGCGAGCCCCTACAGAAGAAGGGATGGAGCAACCCCAGCTTCATTCCACCAAAGAGATACGATAAGAGATTCGGTTGAGGACGCTGTCGGGGCTGCGGGAGAATACGAAAGTTATACCCAAGGCCCATTGACACGCCCGAAGCACCCTCAGGTTTATACTGTAGAGCTCTGTGAATTCAGATGGTTACCGCTAATTAATATATCTCTTCGGAATCCACACAATTCTCAACAGAAACACATCACTATTTCCAGCCTGTTAGATCAGGAGAGTTGTAATCTGCCTTATTAATAACTAATAATAACGCTATCACTATATTTATCACCTCCATCACAACTGCGGAATTCGAGGTATTTTTTTTACTAAACTACTTATAGCTCAAATTTTTTGACTTTAGGTACTGTTTATAAACAAAAAAGTAAAGCACCTATTCAGTGTAAACAGTTTTAATCACTCGACTGCTGGTTCAAGATGCTGTTTACGTTATTTTAAGACACAAAATTCACACTTTAAAATCTAAAAGAGGTGTCATCTTTGAACTGATATTTCTATTTCCAGTTCCATGAAACTGTGAATAGCCAGCCAGGAACTTTTAAACTACTGGAAAGTGTCTAACATTGAATATGAAAAAGTTTATTTCAGTTTCCAGATTTTTTTTAATGTAGTATCTAATAGTCACTTATTTCTATGCAAACAATGATAAATACCTAGGATCTAATTTGCAATCACTAGACTGATGACAGCAAAATATTTTAGCAAAATATTATTCAACTGATCGATCCTGACAGTAGATCTCTTAAATCAGTAACTAACTGTTTAACGTATTATAACTTTGTTTGGCTGCATTTAATTAATTTTTTACTACACAAGGACTTCAGATTTTCAAAAAAATGTGGGCCTTAAAATGGTTGCTGGCAAATACGGAATATTATATTTAATTTAAATATTGTAACTTGTTTCAGATACGGCGCATACTCGCCATACGAGATCTACACCGCGGAGGAAGTGCGCGAGCTGATTAGATACGCGCAGTATCGAGGCGTGAGAGTCGTTATAGAAATTGATGCGCCTGCGCATTCGGGAAATGGCTGGCAATGGGGAAAGGTACATTGTTTTATATATTTATCTAACTGATATTTGGCATGGCATTGCAATGTAGTGAGTTACATATCTCAAACAAATCACATTGAAATTTTCAAATTCAAGCTAATCAAGCTGAGTTATTGGCCATAGATTTCAATATGAATTGTCCGGTTACGTATATTTTTTCATAGTGCAGAAAAAATAAATAATAATAATAATAATAATAATAATAAAGACGTTTATTTGTTCTCACAAGCATAAGGTACTTAAACATTTTACATAAACTTATAATACGTGTATATATCCCAGAGCCTTACGTGTGAGAACCTGGTGCCTGAGTTAGGTTAAATAAATACCTGTGGTTCAGGACACCAGTGCCCTCCCGCGGAAGAAACTTGAACTTATACAATACAATGTAAAAATATTGTATATGTATATGAGTGCGTGAATGCTTGAGTACGTGAATGTGAATTTGTGTGTGTGTGTGTGTGTGTGTGTGTGTGTGTGTGTGTGTATGTGTGAGTGTGTGTGTGTGTGGGTGTGTGCGTGGGTGTGTATACTTGGGATTATTACTACGCGACATTGTCGTGGCATCCTTCGTCGTGGCGTCGTGAAGTATGAAGAGTGTGTAGTACAATTTTGTATGATTGGATTATTTTACAGGATGTAGTAGATCTTCAGAATCCTGATAGGTAAGAGTTTTTAGGTAATTAGTTACCGTTTGTTTGCAAGCCACGCTATTCATTGGGTATATATTTAGAGTGGTATTTAATTTATTATAGAGGTAGCTTCCGAGATAACAGTAAAATTTGTGTGTAAGAGAAGTTCTAAAAGGCTGTTGGGAGCACACTTTTCCCTTTCTGCGTTTGTCTTTGATTGTTTCTGGAGTGTATGCGAGCTGGGAGTGTTTTTGTAAAATGACATGAAGTATAAAAACCTGGCGAACTGTGAGAACATCCCATTTTTTGTAGAGCTCCGAGGTGGGATAGCGGAAGGGAAGTCCTAGAGCTACTTTAAGAATCGCACGTTGCGCTCGTTCAACTTCAATCAAGTAGGACTTGGCCATTCCACCCCAGGACGTGATACAATAGAGTAACAACGACTGACATAGAGCGTAATATACCATTTTGATAATTTTCTGGTTCGCTGTTGACCTGAGTGACCTGAATATGTAAATAAGTTTACGCAATCTGGGTACGAGTAAATCTATATGCGGTCTGAAGGACAGTGTATGGTCCAGCACTATTCCCAGGTATTTCAGTGAGTTCGTGCGGTCAACAATTGGACAGGGACAGTTAGTAGGCATTGAGTCGCATTTATGGGCTTTGATGATAAGAGCAGGGGAGGGGAGAAGGTTGGTTCTGGGGGCAAACGCGATAAGCTTGGTTTTGGAGACGTTGAGTGTGAGTCGGTTTTGCGTTAACCATCCATTAACCATATTGAATCCCGACTGTGCTGTGGTAAACACTTCATCCCAATTTGTACCAGTGAAAAACAGGGCTGTATCATCAGCAAATGTAAATAATTTTCCTCCCTTTAACTGCATCTGGCACAGGTCATTGATATAGACAAGGAACAGTGTTGGGCCGACTATGCTACCCTGGGGAATGCCATATTCAATAATAGCTTCGTCACTCAGCTCATTTAGTATCTTTACTCGTTGTTTCCTATTAGTCAGATAGTCTGCGAAAATATTTAGAGTTTGGCCTCTTATCCCTATCTTCTCCAGCTTCGATAAAAGGCAGGGAATTGGGACCGTATCAAAGGCCTTCGCTAGATCTAGGAACACAGTAAGACATCTAGCTTTCTTGTCGAAGCTGGAAACGATGGAGTGAACGAGATCTTGTACCGCATCGCTAGTAGATCTGCCTCTCCGGAAGCCGTATTGCGTAGGTGCAAGGAGTTTGTTTTGTTCCAGGTAGTTTATAAGGCGGTGGTTCATGAGTCGCTCTAGAATTTTGGACAAGGTGGGCAGTATAGAAATGGGGCGGTAATTGTTGACACATGTCCTATCACCACCTTTGTGAATGGGTTTTATAAGGGCTATTTTAAAAGCTTGGGGAAAACAACCTGTAGAGATGGCAAGATTGCAGATATGAGTGATCGGACGAACAAGCAAATGTACATATCTCTTTAAAAATTTGGCTGATATATTGTCTGCGCCTACTGCGGAGTTTTCTTTTAGGGAGGTTATGATGTTATAGGTTTCTTTATCGTCCGTTGGTAGCAAGACTAATGAACTCACTGGAGAGTTTAATGGAGTACAAGGAATGTTGCTTTGGGTGGGGCATGGTATAGCTCTAGCGAGGTTTTTGCCAACGTTTACAAAAAAAGTGTTTATATTGTTTAGACTATGTGTTTGGTTAACAGTAGATAGTAAACTAGGTGAGTAATCGTAAGTTTTACTTGTACCACTAATTCTTTTTATAACTTCCCACAACTTCTTATTGTTATTTTTTGAGTTCTCAATTTCTTGTCGATCGTAGTTTCTCTTGGCCTTCTTAACCATGGAATTGCAAAAATTTCTGTAGCGTTTATATATAAGTTTCAAATCTTCATTTCCTGGGTCTTTTTTAATCTTCCTGTATAGGTTATCGCGGTGCTTCAAACAACGTAAGAGTCCCTTAGACATCCAGGTTTTAATCATTTTCTTCCTGTTTGGTGTTTTTTTGGTGTGAGAGTTGGCTTTTATCGTAGTAGATAGAGCATCAATCAGCAGTTCAGTGGCCACATTTACGTCACAGCATTCTAATACATGACCTAAGTTTAAATTTTGCATCGCTATGTCGAGGCGAGCGTAATCAATTTTTTGGATGATAGGACTAGTACTTTGAAAGAACATAGAACGCGAATCCAAACTGATATGGAGTGCTACGCATTCGTGATCAGTGATTGATGTCTCTAATTTGAAGCATGTGACGTCTAACTTTGACTTTATTATTATATGGTCTAAGCAAGTCTTGCCATGTGTGGGAGAATTAAAACCAGGTAGCATGCAGTGACTAGCCAAAACATTTAAATATTCATAAGAACGTTTGTCGGTGGTATTAGGTGAAATATCAATGTTAATGTCACCGCAGATTATTACATTATTAAACGAGCTTAGCTGTGATAAAAGCTTGTCCAGGGAGATCATAAATGCAGTAATGTCTTTTTGACTAGGTGGTCGGTATATGCCTATAACACAAAAATCATTGTTTATTTTTAACAGAATGCAGTTGGCATCACTAATTTTAGGCTCCTCGTACTCTACGCGTAAGCTACTACGGTAATAAATGACAACTCCCTCATTTTGGGTTTTGTGAGCAGTAGTTTTTACGTAAGTATAGGTATCAAGTGTCGGAATGAACTTAGCCGTGGGTAACCAGCATTCAGTGAGTACCAGTACATCCCAAGATATCTGTGTTCTTTGGAGCAGCGTTTCGAAGTTATCTATGTTACAGGTTAAGCTACGGATGTTTTGAGAAAGAATATTGAAACTATTTTTTGCAGATGAAACATGGTTTTTTATTTCCTCTATATTGCAATTAATACATCTAGCAACCTCAAATGCATCCAGATCCGAGCTTAATGATTTTATGACTTGCTCGTTAACGGGTATCATGCAGGATTTTTAGTGACATCAGGAACGTCATGGAGATCCTCACATGACATTCGAGAGTGATAACAGTAATAAATGAGCTAGGATCTGGTTGATAAGGCGATAGATGTACTTTAACTTCATATGAAAATGAATTAGAGGGCGAAGAGTACTGGGATTCCCAATTAGGTAAGTGAGTAAAAAGTGTGAAGATGAACTTGTGTGAATATATTGTGTGTAAATGTGTATTTTGTTGTGTACCGTAGTGATGTTGTGTATGATATGAGTGTGTGACGCGTGTAATAATTAGTATTATATTAGTAATATGTTTGTGGAGAAAAATTATCGCTCTAAACTTATAAATATAATTATTAAATTTATTAATTAATCTTGTAGCAGCTGTATGTGTACCAAGTGGTGTAGAAAGCGGAGACATAACAAGTTTCATAAGCAAAAATATTACTAGTCACAATAGTAGGTTGTGAAGATCGGACACGACATTGATCCGAGAAGGCGTTGAGGTCTCCTCCTTCTTCACATATATATTTCCGTGAGCAGTCCAGCAAGCGGTAAGTTTTTTGGTTTTAACATTTTCACGGGCGAGGTAGAAAAGTCGTCGTGCATTAGTCGTGAGTAACTCTGATATGTAAATAGGACGCGGCGGACCTTGAAGCTGGATGTGGTCGGATTGTAAGAGTGGTTGCTTTTTCTCTCGGTTAGCTTTATTGTATCTTTTGTAGTTGGAAATTATTGATTCTTTATAAAGCGCGGAGGCAAACTCGACCACTATTGAGTCCGATTTTCGTCGATAGATGTCCTTTATGTCACGTTCTTGGACAGGGGTTTCTAATCCGATAGTACTACCGATATTTTGGACGATGGCGACCAGGTCTTTTTTATTTACAATATCTGCACCGGGCAAGTTGCGTATTTCAATTGTTGAATTGAAAGATTTCTTTTCGAGGTGCTCAAGCTTACTTTCCAGTATTGTAATCCGATTTTTATAATCAGTGTGTTCTTGCTTGAGTTCCTTAATCTCGATTTGAAGGGCCTCGTTTTGACTCGTCAGTACGTTCAATGATTTTTGAATTTCTTGATTTTGTGACAAAATTGTCAAGAGAGTAGTATTAAGTAATTCAAATTTATGGTCTTGTTGAGTTTTTAGGTCCGATAATAAGTATTTGAACTCGCAGTTAGAGGATGACGGACTTATTGCGTCTTCAAAATTGCGTTTCTGTCTTTTTGTAACATTAAAATACGCATCTTCGACTTGTACGGTATTAGGCCTGTTAAGTGCAGAGTCTGAGTTGTAATGTTGCGCTGTAGTGCTAGGAGGCAGCAAAAGCGATGATTGGGCGCTAGGCGGTGATCGTTGCACTGACATATTTTTCTTTAGCAAAATAGACCTAAATGCAAAGAGCGAAGCGGAAGCGTGGCTTGATTGCTCTGGAGCGTTAGATGTTTCACTCACACTCAACCGAGTGAATGCGTTGCGTGTAGTGCAGTCCTTATCTCACTAATGTAGTAGACTCACGCGCATCTATAGTTGTCTCTAGCGTGGGTAGTCTTCTGTCCCGCTTGCACTTCCAATAGGCCTTGACTTTTATGCGCTCCTGGTACTTTGACGGAATTTTACGAAATTAATTTTTAACTTTTTACATTTAATTAAAATTAATACAAATCAGTTCAAAACACGTCCGTACAGTACGGAATCCGCGGAGGAAGGGAATAAACAAGGTTTCCTGAAATTGGTTCCTATAGTCCATACAAAGCATGTCTACAACACACATCAGAGTTCTGGCTGAGGTTGTTGGTGGGTGCGATACTATAATTACTTCTATTAGATATCCATTTTTTAGGAATTCGTTCCTACTAAGTAGTAAGTAACGACTAATTTGGTTTGTGGTATGCCACTTGTCTTTCTACTGACTACAACTCCCAAGTCCTACAACAAGTTGCTCAAGGTCGCAGTAGCTATCTGGTTATTATTCGACCCTGTTCAAAAAGAGTATGTACATTGTTATTTATGATCCTCGCCTTAGATGTGTTCTGGTTGTTGGGTTCTTGATGGAAATATACTTCAGAAGAGCAGAAATCGCTTTTCGTTTTTGATTGAATTACTCGTAAATTTTGAATAATATGTAGGTACTTACCATTTTATTTTTCATTATCTATGTCCTCATTTACTTCTAGGAGTACGGCTACGGAGATCTGGCCGTATGCGTGAACGCGAAAGATTGGAGGCACCTGTGCATCCAGCCGCCCTGTGGGCAGCTCAACCCGGCCAACCCCGACATGTACCGAGTATTGAGGGATCTGTACCGAGATATCGCTGAAGCTTTGCCTAAGCCCGCACTCTTCCATATGGGAGGAGATGAGGTAAGAAATTTGTATTAAATTTAACCTACGTTAGATAATTGATAGACTAAGACTTTGAAGACCACGGGTTTATTTGTATCGTATCCCTGTTTTTAAAAATTGTTAAAAGTTTGCTTCACGATTTCTTCTATTGTTCATTTATTGTTGTTCATTTGGATCATTAACAAAACTAGTTCCTAACTTCTGATGAGTCATTTGAGTTTGCGACTTCTAAACTTAACCTTAAATATTTGCAAAGCAAAGCAAATGAGAATACCATTTCATCCAGATTATCTGTCTGAATTGTTAATCCCAAAATAATCACTCTGACGTTGGGAAGGACTGTCGTCATAAGGCGGTCTACTGCAATGTTAATATGCAAAATTTTGATGCTCAGGTATTCTTCGGTTGCTGGAATTCAAGTCAGGAAATAACATCGTATATGAAGGAGAAAGGCTACGAGATCAATGTAGACGGGTTCATCAAACTTTGGGCGGAGTTCCACGAGAAGGCTCTCAGTATATGGGACGAAGAGCTATCGGCCACTGGAAATGCTGACCCTCAACCAGTGATGCTGTGGTCATCTGAACTTACGCAAGCACACAGAATCTCTAAGTACCTTAATAAGGATAGGTAAGTGATAACTAGTCAACATGCTTATAAAAATCTGGTACCTAAACACTATTGGTACTGGTGGCTGATAGCTAATGAAAAATAAAAAGTATCAGACTGAAATGCTTCTTACAGCTTCTCACATAAAGTAGCCTAAAAAAGCAATTGAAAGCTTTCAATGATCGCAAAATTGAATGCCATTCGTTGCTTCTTTAACGACCTACTTTGAAAATGTATAGGACATTTTCTGGTAATTGAAGTTGATGGGATAAAACAATACTTATAAAACATAGAAAGATTATAAATATGTAAGGATATCTAGAATGTTTTACTAATATCCACGTACCTACTCTGATGTAGATAATAATAGTATGAGCACTGTAATGATTTCAGTGTGTTTTGTCGATGAAATTTCATTTATTTTATGCCTTTAAATTATCGCCAGTTCGAAGCCAAATACACTGTATACACCTTACAATTTATGGCATCTAAATGGAGTTCTGCTTTTATATAAATACGTAAACTTCCTGGTAAAAATAATGTAATAATACCTCGTTTTCACATCGTTTCAGGTACGTGATCGAAGTCTGGGAACCAATAACAAGTCCCCTGCTGACCCAACTTATCAGACTGGGTTTCCGGACTGTGTCAGTGCCCAAGGACATCTGGTACCTGGACCACGGTTTCTGGGGTTCCACTAAGTATTCCAACTGGAGGCGGATGTACTCACACATGCTGCCGAGGGAACCCAACGTGTTGGGCGGTGAGGTGGCCATGTGGAGTGAATATGTCGATGCACAGGCTTTGGGTAAGTTCTGTTCCTCTTGGCATATTACAACGGGCAACTTGACATAATACATGTATGCAATTCATATTCTCGCTGCTCGCGATGATGCCATGCCTGATGATACCTAACCATCGGATGGAATGCATGTTTAATGCATGCATGCATCCTCGACCACACTGCGCTTACGCTTATGATCAAATTAAAATATAAAATAAATAAAAAAAGGAGCTACAAAATTTTCTACGTCCATGTCGTTAGCTCTGGGTAACACTAAAGGAAATTGGTTTGTTCACATTGATTGATAAAAAAACAAAAAACACTCGATTTTTATTCCCATTTAAATGGGCGCCACAATATTTTTGCCCGGGGTGTCAGTGACCTTAACGCCGGCACTGGTTCGTGGTTACATTTAAACACTTTGTCTTTCCAGATACCCGTGTTTGGCCCCGTGCGGCGGCCGTGGGCGAGCGGCTGTGGTCGGACCCGAGCGGAGGCGCGGCCGCCGCCGAGCCGCGGCTGCAGCGCCACCGCACCCGCCTCGCCGCGCGCGGCCTGCGCTCCGACGTGCTCTCCCCCGCCTGGTGCTCGCAGCACGACTCGCACTGCCTATGATGCCCTGGTACTTCAATTTGTAAAACGCATGCATCTTATCAGAACTTTTGTTCTTTAATGAGAGAAATAGTACTACCGCTGCTGCTCGCCAACCACGTTAAACTACAGAGCCAGATTTATTTGATACAGTGACAATTACTTCAGAGGGCCCTGATTCTGTATGACCATTCACAGAATCAGACCCCTGGGCCCTGATTCACTAAGTCCCAAAAGATTTCGTGCCGATATCGTGTGACATCAAACCGTATGTCATTTTATGAACTGGGCACGATAAGGAACCTTAATGTCTATTCTATAAGGCACACAATAAATTGTCACTTTTTTTACTTTTTATCACGGGTAAGACACGACATTGCCGCGATACGAGTGTGAATATACGCGATACGAGGGTCATACAGAATCAGGGCCCAGAAGTAAGCAACTCAGCCATCTACAACGTCAGATAGTGTTTTATGGATGTGGACCACCAGAAAAAGAACTGCGTTCACATAGCTTGGCTGTGATGCTCCGGCGGTAATTCCACGACACCCGTCTCGTCCGACGTGCTAATAGGATACGATACTTTGATCCAGCATCTTTCCAGAATTAGGATAATCTTTTATTTACTATCACGTCACCCATCAGCATCACACATCTTGTGTAGAACACAAACAATCAGAACCAATGTTTTTGCCCTCTTAACTTACCTATCGTAAGTGGCAGAGCCATATTTTTGACAACTTTTCCAGAAGTAACGGTTGAGTTACTACTACATCAACAACTTTAGACAGAGGAGACAGAAACAGAGAGTATAGGTTCCTCTGCTTGTACCCTGCTTGCACGACTCCCACTGCGACACGCACATTCGTGGCTAGTCTTTAGAAGTAAAAAGGAGTGACGTCGGACTTTTTGTTTACCTGGAGAGAGCACCCTTGCCTTCCTATAAACAACACGTCGGAAACCACAGAGCCTGTGTGAGAACCTCTTGCTCTTACTGATAGCACAGTGTGCGGGTGTGGTTGCGATAGTAGATATGCGCCCGTATTGCTGCTAATATTACGTTTCAAGTGTGTTATCATCAGAAATTGCAAATCTGCCACTATCTTTCCTAATTTAGGATAATATTTTCTGTATCGCAACTGTGATCGTTAGTTACGATAAATTTATCGTAACTATTCTGTATACCTATTGAACCCGAATTCCCGCCTTTATTTTCAAACTAATCTATTTATAATAAATTGAATGCCATTTTTATATAAATTTTCCGTGGATTATCATCCTCATTATATTGCGGCATTTCTGAAATAGTAGGTGTATGTGGAATTAAATAAGTTAATTGTACCTATTTTTAGTATATCTATAAATGACATTATTTATAAGATAACTATTGTAATATTATGTTTCCATCTGTTAACTTCTCTAAAATTTGTTAAGTATTTACATTTCTGTTCTTTTGTAAATATACTTGTAGCTTCTAAAACTTTCTTACAAAAGTTGCGTGTAAACCAGCAATTTATTATGACTGATAGAATAATAGAATAATTGCAATAATTAAAAAAGTGTATGTTGGTACATACAATAGACAAGGCAACAGACCACTGTTGCCTTGTCTATATGCTGTAGGTAAATACATTTTTAATAGAGTTGCCTTAAAAGATAGTCTGAAATAAAGTCTATCTGTGATACTTTTAATAAATGTTTCATCATAGGGGATTTTGTATTTATCAGTAATAAAACTATTTTATACTAATTATGTTTTGTTATTTTACAATCAAATTGTCCGATAATACATTATATACATCTAAAGCTATGACTAGACTGCAATATTTGATTTAGAAAATTACTGTAATGAAAGTAGGACCGATAATTTTAAAAATAAAAAATAGGCAGACATTATACATAACAACACAACTTTTGTGCAAGCCCTATCTTAAATATTTACTCACAAGTAATTAATAATTTACCGAATGATCTTCTATTAGTTCGAGATCACTATTATAAACACAATCATATAAATTGAAAGAATGACAAAATTTGAGGGTTCTATTTACAATACAAAGGAGACTTAAATTAACTATTGATCATGGACATAATGAAAAGTTTGGCATTATGTGACTTATTACGATGTATATTATATCAAATAATATTATATTAAACTATGTATAAAGAAAGGGCGTATATGAGACACATTAACGTGTTAGTTGAAATTTTTGTCCCACTGCTAAAACAGAATTTTCACAAAAGCCAAGAGGCCTGTTGTTAAAGTACTTGACGCAGTATAAGAATATGTTCGCCTACACACTAATGAGTAATAAAACAATGTATCGTGCACAGTATCTAGGTCTCTATGAGACGATAATATCGTTACTATTGACTAGAAACGTAAAGAGAGATCACATGAAATAGTTAAATTACATCGACATATTGTTCCTACTAAGGTTTCTGTCGCTGCCAATATTCTTGGCCGTGTTTAAACTGAGATCGTTGGGAACCAAATCGTGTAGGACCGTATCGCTTCTGAAGATGCTGGTGGCTATTCTGTTGGCTAGCCGCTCGGATTCGCGTAGGTCGTCGTCTTTGGAAGAATGAGAGGTGAGATCGATCTCTGTGTCGCTTTCACTGTCGCTCGTCTCCTTTTCCCGTCGGGGACGATAGGCTAAGTTTTGTGGCTCGTCCATTTCTTGACCTGGATTGGCACAATGGCATGGGTTGTTCTTCGATGTCATCACTCGTAAGTCTGTTGGAGCCATTTCGGTGCCGTCCATCTGCGGTGGCATGAAGGGTGGGAAGGGGAAGGGGGGCTGCTGAAGCATTCGTCCGTCGTCATTACTATACGGCATGGGAGGTGGTATGTCGTGGACATTGGGCGGCATGGGCGGGTGTGACTCTTGAACGTTCCCGTTGTGGTGATAACTTTCAGGACGAGTTTTTAACTCGCCGTTGTTCTCCAACGGAGGCGGCTCGGGGGATGACTTGTCTGTTGGAGAGTCGCCCCCTTCTGGCGAAGAATCCGGCGGTTTTGTGTGTCCTGCAAATATAAAGATAAACGTATTAGATAATTAGACGGATTGTTTCCATATAGGAATGGAATATAATTTAGATCTTTATTATACCTTTACGATCACTCACAAGATTATTGACGTATCATATGTACGTATTAAATAATAAAAGTTAAGTTTTCAGACTACATTTCATCTTATAGTCGCTCTATATCAGTCGCACTATATCTGTGACGCAAAACTCCATGAACAGGCGTGAACGTTACTCGTAACGAGTAGGCAAACAGTACTAGTGGATCAAGATCGTTTTGGCGGGGTTGAAGCGAATTCGAAGCTTGTTCACCGGTAGGTAGCCCGCCATGAATTCACGGTGCGAGCATAATTCCACGGTATACTAATGTAGAGCCGCAATAAAAACGCCATAAAATGTGAAGCGCATGCTAAGTTATGTCTGTAGGTACGATTTGTGAATATAAAATGAGATGAATAAAAGGAGGAGTTGCAAATAGAAATGAGAAGGAGAGAAAAGAGAGGAGAATGAAGAGCGATCGTCACGTAAGGAAAAAAGTGTGATGCTCCCTTCATGCGACTTTTTATTTTATTTAAGCGCGAAGTCTAATGTGAGTGTCAAAAGTAGACAGATGAGAATCAAATCAGCTTAAGGCACGATCCTGGGTATAGAGTGTGCATTTTTTAAATTTAAAACCCCAGATTTTATATACACTTAATGTTTATAACTTCAACGGCGGATACCGCTTTCAGTGAACGAGAGGCAAACAAACCTGCAGGCCACATAATGTAAAATGGTTATTGCTACTTCAATTGTATTAAATTAAACTACAACTCCCTAACCGAAAGAAAATAGTTAAACATGAAAAACATACTGATTTTCCTCGGGTGAGCTTCAATTGCCGTACCACCTGATTATAACTTTTATACAATAATTATAACTTTAATACAATAATTTACTCCAAAAAACTCAACCAGCAGACACTGAACATCTCAGCTAATTGTATCCATCGAAGTGCTAAACCTACTTTAATTTGTCACTAACAATCACAAAGATATTAGGTATATTGTTTATTTAATAGATATTTATTAAATCTTGTCGGTAGGCAATGCTCTAGTTTTTTTGAACCTTCTATCTAGGTAGAGGTTGTATACGCCACCAACGTGCCATGATATCTATATACGAGACTAAAGCTCAAATATTACATTTCTTTCCAAAAAGTTCAAATAAACATTCGTTCGTGTTAACCGTTCCCTTTCCCCTTTCACCATAAGTCTACAGTCATGTCTCGATAATAGCTAACAAGAAAAGAAATCAATTGGCAAAAGGTTTTTCTTCTGTAAATGAGGAATTAAGTTAACTAATAGAGAAGAATGTACCTGCTGCTTATTTATAACCAGATATCCCTGCCTATATACCTTAAAGAACGAAATTTGAATCATCTATGTCTATAGGAAAACTCATAGGAAAATAATAATTGCAAGGGGCCTGGCCTCTCATCAATTAGAAAATCCGTCGGAAAATTTAAAGGAGTGTGGACAAAACAGACAATAATCCGAAAACGTTCGAGATGTAACACATTGAGTTTTCATACGCGTGTTCTATCCTGGGATCTAAGCTATGTAAGACCCTACTGTAAATAATAAGAATCAAGTTCAGTACTTTAACGATAACCTTTCAACTATTACTATTCATCACTACGCTTGTTAGGTTCGCCTATAAACTAGTTTTATGAATGAAACAGACTATTTAAACGTAAATTGCACAAAATATGAGCAAAATATGAGACGTCGGATTTAATTAAAACTTACTTACTAAACACCACTAACAAAATAATAGTTTAGTACTAGTAACTACTGGAAAGGAAACGCGTTTAAATGTGAATGATTTGAGTTTGGTCAAATCATTGATTTAAAGATTTTTAATCGTTTGATCGTGGATTGAGATCCACTCTTCCTGATATTTTGTCTTTTGCGAAGGTTCTTCTGGTAGCACGCATTACAACTTTCAGCTGTTCGAAAGTAAATGTGCTTATCCAGTTGTGCTGTGGTGACTGTCTTGATTTAAGTATTCTGTAAGTGTTGAATATGCCTAAATGTAGTAAGAAGAAGTAAGTCTTAAATAATAAGATAAGTACTGACCAGGCATTCCCAAGGGAGGCGTGCCCAGGCCGAGGCAGCGCATTCTCCAGGCGTCTTGCAGCAGCTGGAGGCGCGCCTGCTTGCGCCACTTAGCCCGCCGGTTTTGAAACCATACCTGGAAATACAACGTTTCTGGTTCAAAGCATAATAACTAACAGACAAGTAAATAAGCATTCTAATCCAATATCAATAAAAAAAGCAACTTTTTAAGGAAATAATAGGTAGAATTCAAAAAATTATAATGATGTTTTTATTAACGGACGCACGCAATGCATATAAATAACCTGTTGAAAAAAGAAAATGAACGTTAAATTGAAGTCGTAGGTAATTTCTTTCATACTAAAAATATTTCGTTACTTAATAGATTGATGGTATGTTTTTGCTACTGATGAAATCAGGGGATAAACTTGTTTGATTAACCGTGATCTCTAACATTTAACAGCGCCAAACTCTAAATAGCGTGCTATTTATGGAAGGTTTAAAATATATTTTAAATTGGATTAAAACTTTTGTGCTAATAATTCCATCATGATTAACCACCTACCTGTACTCTCGCCTCCGAGAGGCTGATCCTCAAAGCGACTTCTTCCCTGAGAAATACATCGGGATAATGAGTTTTCTGGAACAATGACTCAAGCTCGCTCAACTGTTGCGGAGTGAACGTCGTTCTGTTGCGGCGCTGGCGACGCCGCCCAAACATGTACTCCGTGAGGAGATCCCCTGGCAACGGTGATAAGTATGGTCCTGCCATCACAGCTTCTTTACCAAGCTTTTTCTACAAAATCCAACCCTTCTTAGAATTCACAAGTCTTCATTGTAAAACTGGTTATTCTTTTTTCCTATTTAGACTGCCATTTATTTCGTTGAAACTATTCACTCCTCGTAACTTCTTGCCCGCGAAATTCCACAGCGAACTTCACCGAGGAGTCTTCTTTCAAAGGTGATCGACACTGGACTACTCGAAACTACGAAAATTTTGTGATGAAAACCCCTCAAACTCCACCCCTCGGCAATAGAATGCAGAGATTCGATTGGCCGAAAGCGCTAGGGGTGGGAAATCCGGCCAATCGCAGCGCTCGTTGAGGGGTAGTATTTCGAATAGGTGTAGATTAAGTTATGGCGTATCCGTAAGTATAAATTTTGTATAAATGCAGTTAATTTTGTACTGAAACTGTTAACGAGATATCGGAAGCTGTCAACTCGCTGATTAAAACGTAATTACGCGCTTAACCATTTTCATCCCCGATTGAATGGCATGGTTTGGTGTATTCAGAATTTAATGCAACTTTAATCATCTTTACCTTTTTATTTGTTTATTTATTTTGTAAAGCATAATGATACAATACAATTGCACATTTTTTGTTTACCTAATTATCATAGGTAGATATGGTAATGTAAAATAATTAATAAGATTAAGGAAAATTCTCATACATTTGCAGATATTATAAATAAAGCAGTGTTTATGATTTTTTGCTTACTTATTCCTTACGAGACATTTTTTATTGTCATGTATTTTTTGTGTAATATAGAAGGGGACTAACCCCTATGACATTTACAGTATGATCGGAGATTGATTACATCTCCAGAAAATGGGGTTAGATGATCCTTTAGCTTTATTTTTGTTAAAATAGAGATATTAGAAATTATTTTATACAGATTTTTTTATAAAGGTAACTAATATAATATATCACAAGTAGATGACAACTGGATACTTTCAGGACAACATATTTTAATGATCTATCAATTCCGCCCTTCATTAATTAAACTAATACCTACATATTTGTTAGATTTGACTTTGTGCATGAATAAAATTATTTTAAAAAATCATTACACTATAGATCATTACATGAAGGTGATAATATTATATTATATTTATATAATATTATATACTTTAGAAAAATACACACTTAATTAGAAAATCCTAATTCAACTGAATAATGAAAAGTGCGCATGGAAGCTACGATAGGTACATCTGTTACGACAGTGGCACTCCCCATATAGGTACCTACAGATGTGGTGGCGCCGATGCTGAAATACACAAAACCAGAAATACCAGAAACCAGAAATATAGTTCATAATCAAGAGTTCAAGACACTATACTCCTGCCATTTGGCGCAGACACGATGGGGCTGTGAGGACCCGATGCCAAGGCCTCTATAAACATTTGTCCAAACAATAAATTCAGCCTACAAACGACCCAAGGCTTTGATCTAAGAATCACTTTAAGGTAATCGCCAGAGTTAGGTACTTAATATTATTATTTAACACTTTGCCTGTCCAGTAAATAGACACAATTGTTAAAAAATGGGTATGAGTCACATGTGGCTCATGGGACAGTGAATGGGTTAAGGGTTTTTTGTATCTTATGATTTTAAAAAATATAGGATTTTTCCAAACTCTCGACAAAGCTCAAGTGTTACCGAAAATTATAAGTACTTACTATAAAAATAAGTCCTTTCACGAGTTTAATTCGTAGAGAATTAAAGAGTACACTTACTTACTTTACTACTTACTTACTTTCTTTTTATATTTAACTCCCTATTCCATAGTTCGATACCTACCGATATTGATACTATAGGAACCGTTTTTCAATATGAAAAAGTTTTGCTTTTGAAACATAATTCCTTACGTTCATTTGAAGTAGGATAATCCTACAAGTTCCTATGTTGAATTACGAATCCAAGCTACGGTTAACCACTTTTTAGAAGTCTGAAGATGACTTCGAGAAAATACAAAGGTTCCTGAAGAACAAACGCATAATAAAATGGTTAGAAGTTTATTTCGATGCATTTAAACGTCGGACCGGCATAAGATGTGGCTGTATGGGTACTCCAATAAGTGAATTGCAGATAGCGGGCGGCGATTACGAGTATTTACGAGCCAATGAATAGTCCGCCCCGCATATTGTTGAAGCACAGCGGATTTGCAGGTTAATTAATTGCACTGTGGTCTTCAGAGCAATGTATACACTTTAATCGTCCAACTCGTTATAGGTATTATATACAGAAATCGTGCGTGGGCTTCCAAAACTCGAAAAGTACCATCGATTGAGCTCAAATTTTGACAAAATATACAACCCTTTTCAAGAATTGTTATTTTTTAGTTTTTAAATTAGATAACGAAGTTGCGAGCTTAAGTTATTAGATTAAAAAAAATGGACCGTAATAGCCTCCGAACAGCGAAGCGGCGATTACATGACATACGAATACGAGCTAATGAATGTTCCGCGCGTATTGTTTGAGGACCGCGGGTTTACAGGTTATCTAATTAATTACATATACCTACCGTGGTCTTTAGACCGGGTATATGTTTTAGTGTATATCTATAGCCGATTGTGGATTATATGCCCAGATTACAGCAATGTATGATTCACTTTGATTGAGTTGCGAGTATTTGTATTCTTGTCATTCATAGAAGGGCAAAAGTTTTAAATGTTATTCGATTATAGTGTAGCTAATCCGATGTTTACGATTTTGATTTTGAACAACCTGGACCAAATAATCGTTTTGTTTTTGTTTTAGCATTGCTTATAAAATGTAAACTTGAAGCAAAATATATAGTATGTATCTCTTTTATAATGTAAAACAATAAATTTAAAATTGAAGCGGTGACTATGAACGAATAATTCGGCGGTCTGCCCCGCGTATTGTTTGAGGACCGCGGATTTACAGGCTAATTAATTAAACTGGTTCTGAGAACGGTGTCCGTGAATTAATATTTTTATCCACTCAGGGCTGGGCCTCCTATTACAGTGTAAAGGATATTGGCCTTAGTCCACCATGCTGGCTTAATCAGGGCTGGTGAACTTCACATGTCTTTGAAAACAATATGGAGATCTTCTATTCCTATTTCCTATTTCCTATGTTTTTCTTCACCGTTGCAGCAGATGACATAAATTCTGTAAAACAAACATAACTTAGAAAATCCCTATTAAGTTATCTAAGAAATGTGCGTTTTACTGTACTGGTGAGTTTGTACATGCCAATGAAATTCGAACCCTGAGCTCTCGAGTAAGAGACCGAATTCTTAGCAACGTGCAAGGCTTTCACATTTTTACAGGTGCTAAGTAAATCTAACCCTAACCCCTAAAACAAAAAGCCATAATTACTTTCTTAGTTTTGTTAACTCAAGAAACAAAAATAAATAAACATATTTCGCAAATGAAACTAAAATATGATACGTCATTTTACCCGTCGAGTTAGCGCTCCAAAGTAGGTTCAACAATGGTTGTGGTATAGGATATTATGTACAAAGTCTCAAAGGCAACCCTGTTAGCTGGGCGGGCGGCGCGCCCACCGCAGCGGCACTAAATGAGTTTCCGCAAACATTTTAATGAATAACACCTCCCTCCTCCCCCACCCCCAGCCTGCAATGCGCTAATTAAACATTCGAGGCATATTGTTTCAGTAACGATGCTGCAGATTTCGTAGTCCGGGATAATGCGCGGATTAAATCCGTTCTGCAAATTATTTATGTTTTTGTGCACTGTTTACTACTTCTGCTGTGGTTCGGTGGATCTTAATTAAAAAGTTGTTTCGTTCGAGTTTCGTTATTATTAATATTTTCGCATTATTAGCGTTAATAAACTATATTACATTACGGAACTATTTATTTTGTTTGAGTTTTTAAGTTCGTTATTGTGTCAACTATATTCAACTTCTATAAGAAAGAAATAAAGTAGGTAATATTAATTATTTTGCGGTGTTATTTTTTAAGCCTAAATTGAATTTACACCAATTTAATAGAAATGACAAACAAAGATATTTCTCATATCAAAAGAGCTTTTAATTCCTCCAAGAACTGAATAAGACTACTACGGGAATTTATACAATAAAACCTGTCTATATGAATAAACCTATATAGTTCATGAGTACAACAAGTCAAATTTTAATATACATTTCAGTAGACATACAATTAGTATTTTTAAAGATATGCCGCCGTAAATTTTCTTTAGGAAAATGATTAACAAAGTAAAATTCATATTCAAGATAAACAAAGACACAATTTACAAAAATAATCCCACAAAAAGTGCAATAATTAAAAGAGGTTAAAAATGGAGGGTTTTTAGTCTACTATTAATTAGGTACATAATTACATATAAAAACATACTCCTAAAATTAGCGAAAACAATATCTAAATAATAAATACGCTTTAATAGTTTTTAATCCTAAACCCTAAACAGACCGATTGTATCCACTCTTGCAATATCTCAATAATTCTCAATCAATATCCACTATGGAGAGTTTCAAGTTCATTACTCGAGCAGAAAGCTCGAAAACAGCTTGGCGAGGAGGGTGGTTCAATTAGTTAATTAATCTTTTTTTCCGCGTTAAAATAGCATTTATAAGCGAGACGCAAACCAGTGGGAAACGCCTCCCCGTTACAGCATTTATAGGGTTGACACTCGATTTGTTGAGCTTTTAAAATTTTCAAAACTATCCTTACTCACATTGATAGTAAATATTTTATCTAAAATTTTAAAAAAGGATACATCAACCATTTATATAGTATGTCATGTATGGCCACACTTTCTACATATAACATTGGTAATGTCAATTTTTGCAAGCTCAAAACCATGAACTTGTCATTAATCGAGTAATTGTCAGCTAAAGAAAATAGTCTCAATTATACCACAACAAGCGAATCTCACGCATAGCCGCGCTGTTTGAGTAGATCGCAAGCGATCGAAAAAGCATCGCCGGACGCGGTCAGCTAAATGGGTGACCGCTTATGGCAAATTAAATCCGTGCTTCGAAGAGCCCGTTTAACCGTCGGTCCCGGTTGTTATCGATACGATAGCAGTCTTTAAACCTTGTCAAAGGCTCAATGCGCAGTTTGAAAACATCCGCCACTGGTTGGCCACTAGCCCGTTTCCACCAATTCACATTGGAGGAGCGTGGTGGAGTATGCTCCAGACCTCCTCCTGTTGTGGGAGAGACTTGTGCTCAACAGTGGGCCATGAAAGGGTTGCATCCATTCCCCAACATGGTAAGGTGAGATGTGTAGAAACGTATTTTACATTACATTATTTTTAAACGTACAGCCCTTGGCATTGAAAACAGCACAGAGAGAATTAACAGAGTTTAGCACACAAACTAATTAACCAAGTGCAGCCAACTGGTGCATAATAGAGAATACATGACAGAGCAGTCGGCAGTATGGCTCGACTGATAGATTAATAGTAAATTCACGTCCACGCAAAAAATACCGCTTGAACACAAGTGATGTAGGTACGTATAAAAATTTATTTTTTTATCCCATACGTTAAAACAATAAAAACTGGTGGTGGGGCGTTTAGTCTAAGCTACGTCGGACCTTACGTCGACAGCCCTGAGCATTGAGAACGGAGAGAACTAACAGAGTTTAGCAATTAGCCGGCAGTAGCGCAACAATGCAGTCGGTGTGCGACGAGCCGGTCTGTGAGCGGTATGTACTCGCAAGACAGCCCGTTTGAATGCACACAAGCTAATTAACCAAGTGTTGTCTATGCGACGTTGGAGGACTAAAGCTTATTGAATAGCGCAGTGTGGATAGCTATAGATAGTTAGAATTGGTTTAAGATTATTGGTTTGGTAGATAATTTCTTTACAGTATTCGTTTTTGTTACTGATAGTAGATTATATAAAAAGATAATTTATTCATTGCCCAATGTTATATCAATGCAATGAAGCGCGGTCTGCCTCACACCGTGAGTAGACGGAATCAATCGAAATGTGCCATTAGTATGAGATGTCAGCCAGACCGACATATGACATAATGATTGCTCACGTTTACCGTACGAATACTTTGACGATAGTGTTCATGCTCACGGCACATATAGAAGGAGACACAAATTCGAAGTGGCTGTCTCACTCCAACAACACTCAGACCTCTTTTGTAGTCTATGGGCTGCAGTATCACTTATCATCCAGTGTCTCAAACACTCTTTTTCTTTAGCTATCCTATAAAAATCAACGTCAGCGTTAATGAAATATGAGGTGCATTGAGTTGCGAAATCAGTCAGCAAGCTATACCGATGGCAGACATCACTCAGCTAATTAGTCGTTAGTTGTTACCGGGCTGCTATTGCGGCGTAGGAAACTCCCACCCTACAGTTAATTACCAAACATAATCTCTCGTTAGCGTTTACATCTGCCGCTTGCCTTCAATAGTGAGTCGGGAGATGACAAAGTCAATATTATTATGATAATAAAATATCAATTTGACGAAAAATATCATCAAGCGGTGATAGCCCAGTGGCTAAGTACTCGGCCTCTTACACGAGGGGTCCGGGTTCGGATCCCAGTGTAACAATAACTTTCTTAAAAAAGTGTGTGAAACCATGAAAGAAACCATGTTTTCCGTCATGTTCCGTGTTACCTGCATGCCAGTTAAAAAATGTTCTTAAAGGCATATGAGACCAACCCGCATTAGTTCAGCGTGGTGCCTATATCCTTCTCATTGTGAGAAGAGACCCAATCCTGCAGTGGGTCAGTAATGGTTAACAGACAAATATCGATAAGCTGGTAACAAAATAAACGCTTCACTTATTTGTATAGAACTTATCAGTTACAACCTATACCTATCCTCTCCATACAACATTTGGGCGATGGCTCTCCCAACAATTCATTTCGAAGTAACTCCCACTTTATTTCAGGGTATGATTCTCCATTGGACAAAGGCTGCTGAGGGCGCTGAAGTAGAGAAAAAAACAAACATAATTAAAAAAATTAAACCGACTTCAAAAAAGTATGAAATAAAATTTGTAACATACTTTAGGCCTACTATTTTTTGAGGTGGTATCCCAATCTCAAAAAATCTCACTCAATTCTCAAATAATAGGTAGGCACATCCATTATAACAATGACAGTTCTCATTTCCAACATCCGTGATCTTCTTTTTCTTCCTCTGCGCCAGCCAACCCTAGTCTTTGACCGTGAAGGCCGTAGTTTCAAACACCTGCAGTAGGTAATCGCTTACGATCTCCAAACTTGGTACTCAAAACAATACTTCTATCAATAGATACAAGAACCCTATCTAGCCTTCAAAGCAAGACGCATTTCATAAATAAAGATGGATTCATTAATCAAAATATGTTACGCGTTCTCTTATTATTACTCTGTAAATCGTAGTATCAAAAGGCTTGTAATCCGAGGAACGCCTCGCTTCCTTCCTTTGTCCAAACTCATCCGTTTTGTTTTAACACCCCTTTTAACTTTCATACACTCATGTGCATGCCTCCTTCGAGTTTTTTTGAGCCACTTTCACACTTACTCGAGATAAAAATACTCATAGAGGTTTAAGTGAGAGTCGTAATTAGAAAGAAGGTAATGATGTGCGATACGGTTGTGGCAGAAATGATTTCCAGTTCTATCGTATATATTGAGATTTATTAGCAACGGCCTAAATTGTCTTATGTTCTAAGCTAAGAAATGCAGTTGATAGTTGCGACTTATCTGTTGCCTCGACAACCGAAATACTAAATAGAGTTTGATCGCAAGGCATAATGTACCTACACAATAAACTAAATGTAAAGATGTACAGAGGCAGGCAAATCATAATTATGTTTGCATCATCTCTTAAAAACATATTGACCTTGTCCGTTACTGTAATCTGTAAACAAAAAGATGTGCGCCTTTGGCTCGAGCGTTTTCCGTCCGTCTGCGCATACGGCACCACTCATTAGTTTCGACGCTGACCATAATTAAAATACTTAGTATTGTCGTTTAGCATAGGTGAACTGACGACCTGCAGAAAACATCAGGAACCGTTGGATTTAAAGAGTCCCGGACCGGGCGGTGAGGCGTCGATAAGGGGAGGCCCATGTCCAGCAGTGAACTACGAAGGACTGAAAAGAAGGAAGGTGGAGGAAGGGCTTCTTCTCATTGTGAGAGGAGATCCGATCCTGCAGTGATCTTCCAATTGGTAACAGAGACATATAAAGTCCGTATTGACATATCAGCGCGGTTGCAGGAGTCTGCATTGCTATTAATGATCACATGTTCCATTAAACGTGTTATGTAGCTATTGTAATTTCAATGTAAACAGTAATTTAGAGCTAAAAGCCCGCGTCAAGTGTGCACGTATCTTTCCGCGTCTCCGCTTGATATATTTATGATTAAGCTGAGCGTCCAAAGCGCATTGTCTTTGCGAGCCCCTCTGTGGCGCCCCATCCGTCTTGCTTTCACGCCACTTCCCCCTTTCTTTGCAGGCACGAGATTTTTTTAATTATGACGTTGGGCCTTTTTGTCTCAACTACAACACGGCGCCCTGTGGTCCGTGCGCTGGGTCGTACGAAGACGGGAGTTCGATTCTGCGTTAAGCATGTAAAATCTTAATTCAAATTTATGATATAATCAGTGTGATTTATACTTTTCTCGGTTAGTTCTTGAATATAGAATACAATAGGAGGTACAAGATTTTGTTCGATTATATTACCTATCATAGCTAATCTTCATGTTTTGCAATCCTACACAACACATCAATTGGCATCTATATAACAAAATACACTTATTATTATTTATTATTTATGAATGTTTCCTTTTGACAGTTTCCATAGTTACCATCTAATTAGACGCCCTTTGTTTATGAATGTTTCCTTTTGACAGTTTCCATAGTTAGGTGCCATCTTACGCATTTTCGTTTACGATAAGGGTCACATGTCCTGTCGCGACTTTAACAATTTTTAACCATACCAAAAAGTGCTCAGCGCCGCTAAAGAAGACAAATGACTTTTAATGGTAGTATAAATAAATGTAAAGACGCGCTAAGGAAAAACAAGTTGACCGACTGATAAATAAATTTAAAAAAACTATTTTCACTCGACAAATATCATTTCACAGTACCTGGAATTTAATCTTACTCGGCATCTTAACGTAGAAGAGGTAGTCGACTCCCATATCAAAGAACGGCGTAAACTTTCAAAGAAGCACAAAACGGCAACCAAATAAATATCTCTCGGGAGTAAGTAAAGCTACCACGGGGCGGGCGGCGCGCTAACGGAAGTTCTGATTATGTAGAGGAATTAATTTTCAGACGTCAGACGCGACGAAACTGTACTGTAGTGCAGGGGGAGGGGCAGGGAGGCTGGGGTGCATGATGAAACAAAACTACGTCTCCCGCACCTGAACAACGTAATAACTACGAGAGCGTAAATCAGTTTGCTACGGACTTCAGTTCGCTAGGAAAAAGTTGGGCCCGAACGTAAATTAGTTCATGCTTGACGACCGGATGCGATGACGAAAATGTCCGAATTTTTATTTCGACCGTCATTCTAAAACGTCGTCGTACTTCCGTAACAGGAGTTAGGTGATTAGTGTTATTAAACTCGACACATGAGTTTACTTACAACCACCACTAGCTACCAACATGTCGTCGAGGTCTTTGTTTTTCATTTATATTAAGCGAATCGAAAAAATTAAGTGCGCCGGTTTATAATCTTGAGATCCAAATCCTTAGATATAACTGTTTCAGCGACTAGCAAAAAGTAAAATTTACTAATTAAATACCTATATTCCTTAAAATATAGAATAAATATAGAATAAGTAATAAGATTTTAATATTATAAAATCCGGATCATCCAAGTGAACTAGCCGTGGCAATAAACGCATGTGCTTGTGATTTTTTATTCCTTTTTCATCACGAATCTTTCAAGTCAGCATAAATCCATCAGATTTTATTTTCTTATCTCAAATAAAGCTTGCTTAAATATCATTAGATTTAACCCTTTAAAATAGAAATGCATTCACATAAAACCTTGTAGAAGTTCGAAAAACGTCAATGTCCACTTGACTATAGATGGCTATTCCTTGAACATAAAAAATACGACTATACAAATAATAACGTGATAAATAAATATCGAAAGTTGTGATTAAATGGCCATAAACAACATGTTACCTAGTGAGGGGCTCCTGCCTTTGTGTGCACCTCTCGACATGCTATTAATATGAAAACAATTCGTCCCTAGCCGGTTTCACTGCCATTACACCGGGGGACATTCGAAATGATGAACACTTTAAACAACTACTTTAAAGCTATTATTATAATTTATATTTTCTATACGATCTTGACTATATATTTATATTTTAGCTTTAACTCCTTACCCAGATGGTTATCTGGATAAAATCACTCTTAGCGATAAGACCGCCAATTTTGTTATTGTGTTGTCCTTCGTATTTCTGTTTTACACATTGAAGAATTGTATTATATTATTATGTAAAAGTATTGTATTAAAACAATGATAAAAATAAATCTGAGAGTCCGAAAGGATGTTATTGTTCATAGATTATATTTGGACGTCTTTATGATTTTATTTTATTGATTTTATTTTATGTTTTCTAGTTCACAGGTTTTCGCCAATATTATCGCGATTATTATCAAGACCTAACGATACTCCTTGCAAATAGGAGCTAAAGACTTAGTTACAAAAGATAATTTTAATTACCTACCCATTAGTTAAATGTATTCATGTTCATGTATTTATTTTCTACGAAAATGCGGATGGAATTTGTCTATTTGTTTAACTTAATGTAATTGTTTGCTTAAAATTAACAATAGTATGTATAATTTTGGTGAAAATTGGGAAAATGTGTTAAGCGATTGCAGTTTTTGTTCATTTCTTCTGCAAAATATATCCTTTTCCTGGGTGTTTTTGTAATAAGTTTTAGAAGGCTGATTCATTTATCGTGAATACCTAGTTGACCTTATCGACGCTAAGCTTACCCGAGTTTTTATTGAAACACGCGGTGTGGCTCCAGCTTATCCCGACATGAGCCACACAATAGAAATAAAGACTCATAACCGACCGATTATGGAATCACTCAACGTATACGCAAATGAAACTCCGTACAAAAAGTATTAAAAAATGAATTGCGAGTAACGGCTGACCGGCGTTAATAAATGGCAACAGCAACACAAAAGGAGCACGCAAAACAATTTTCATTCAAAAACGTCCGATAAAGCTGATAGTTATTAAGCACCGCGGTACACGCTAAGTGATCCCCAAAGACTTTGCATATGCGCGCCGGTTGCAATCAGCGATTGCTCCCATTGTGGTGCAGATTAAAATTTTAGGGTTCACCCGCTAATGTGATTGCACTCTTTTCTCACTGCGGAAGCGCTCGGCTCATGCAATTAATCGCAGCTATTATAGGGGCGGACTGTTATTTCTAATCACATTCGCGATTTGACGGCCAGTTGATGATTACTAGGGTGGGCAAGAATGCCCATATGCAAATGTTGGAGTAATTCGAGTTTTGTAATGTGATTGTGGAGATGGGAGCTTTTTGAGTAATGACTTTATTGACAGATTTGACCGGCTCTTGCTTTTTTTTGTAAAATATAGACTTGCCTTTATCGTGTTACGCTTTCTTCTCGAGGGATGTGTAGTTTGTACTTCGGCAACATACACATTAGATACTTTTGAACCAATTATTATGCGGACAAAACAACGAATATCAATTTTTGAAGTGAAAACTTCTTATGGGAGGGAAAACCGCTTCGTAACGTAACGCGTTACGGCGCCACTCTGTCTGGTAACTATGGAAACTGTCAAAAGGAAACATTCATAAATGATTAGTGTCTTTTGTTATAGAAAAAAGCTAAATATTATAATTATTGTGATTTTGGATTCGATTATTAGATTAGCATTAAACGTTTCTTTTCTTACAGAGAAACTCAATTGTGTTTTAATTGAACTGTCGTCCAAATCACCAAGAAAACACATCTTATAAGTTTTCACTTCTGCAGGCACCAACGGAGTGCAACCCTTTTTTTCATGCGTCTCCTACGTACATAATTATAATGAGCGTAAACTAATCACGTAAGTTTGAAATGGCTTTCGATGACCCTTTAAGTCTGACAATGGAGACAATGGATTGGAAAATGTTATGAGTTTGCTATTGTTTGTTTAAAAATGCTTATCGATAACATTGTTAATTTTTAAAATATTATTATGTACTAGAAAATGTTATTTCTCCAATACTAAAAAAATATTCTTATACCTACTATACAAAAAAAGTCAAATTGATAGATAATAACAAATTATAGCGTTAGATTGATAGCTTTAGATCAATAACTAAACATATCTAAAGTTACGGTTTACCAACACACCAATGCATAAATCATAATACAAAATGTACCGTCAATCGCATTCAAATCTCTAATACACAATGAGTCGACCGTCAGTGTTTGAAAATAATAATTCATATCGGTAGAGACGGGAATGATTGAATTGATTGCATGGAGCTATTGTTGTAGTATGCTATCGAGCTCAAAGTTGATTAAACTGAGCCACGGTATAGTGTACGCTATAGACAGATTCTTTTGGTTTGTTTTGATGTACCTTTTTGATCTAAATCTCAGTGCTACGCAGGTAAGTCGGAAAAGTCGACGGTAGCGGGAAGGTCTATATTAAAACAGCCTTTAAAAACTTAACAACTATTAGTCGTTAAACTCACAGTTTCAACCTAGAGTTTCAACCGGGTCGCATATTGATGAGGAATAGGCAGCACCTAAAATATTTAAGAAAGTTACGTGATTGTTAAGAAATTAAATGTGCCTATGAAGGAAAACATCCCGAAGAAACCTGTACCTGTACCCGAGTTCTCCGTAAAGTTTTCAAAGACATAATATATTATTATGAAGTCGTAATAGCTCAGGGTGGTGGAGTGAGGTCTATATTATTGTCATTGGGAAGACGTTGAACAGCTAATGTAGAGTTGTAGAGTGATATTTTGTCGTAGTTTAAAGACTGTGACTGCTGTGACTGTCAAGTTTCAAGTCTCTATCAATGAAGTGTAGTCGAATCTAATGTACACGTTAACTAAAGCAAGACGTATTTTGGATATTTTTTTATATAAAACGTAAACAAATAATTATGTTTAAAAAAGTGGTAGAGAGGAAAATGATCGAGCTCACAAACAATAATTGATTCCATGGCAATGCATTGTTGCCGGAGTCCGGACGTTACCACTCTACCAAGCTCAAACTTGATTAACTGAGTAGCGTTGTAAAGCCAGAAGAGCTGTAGAGTCTGCCGTAATTAGTTTCTTTTTGCGAGTATTTCAATTGTTAATCTAATTGTTAAACATTTATGATTATGTTTTTTTACAGATAATTGTTATAAATGTAGTTTGTATATGATATGGTTACACGTTCTTCCAAAATGACGAACTTTGGCACACGCAATAGTAAACTTACGAGAAGAAGAACTTACGCATTCAGGATTTCTGACGTATTTCTGACGTATGTGCAATGAGCCGCAGCAACTAAGTACCTACTTACTTAAACTTGACTTTCTCGTGTGCAGTTCATACGCTCTATAAAACAGATTGTTTATAACCTGGATTAACATACTGAATGAGTTTTATTATTCTTTAGACCCAAGTGAGGTAGCCTAGACTTAATTGAAAATAGAACTATACAGATAATAGGAATATGTGAGCTCGTTCAGTTTATTTCTATATAAAACCTGTATTAAGACTTTACTTTGATCGGTAATAATTGAATGGTATGAAATATGCAACAAAGTTATTCAAAATACTTGTAATATAACGAAATTCCACTTTGTAAAATTACATCCTTACAAGATAATTTTTTAAGCAAAATTACATTGCGTGATGAAAATTAGATTTTCTATCTGATAAATGTTGAATAGTGAATCCGTAACATCAGACAAAGCACATACGAGTATTTAAGCAATGATATGAGTCAGAAAATATCGGGAATAACGGAGATTGTGATGAAACATTCGATTCGGGCGCTCCAAACATTGTCCGAAGCACCGGCCGCTATAAAATAGCAAAATAAATTTATCAATAAACATTAATGCGAACATCTCATTTCGAATAAAATCTCCGGGGAATTTCACTTGATATTCATTCGGCTCACATTTTAGCTTCCATTCATTGGATATTTTGGTATAAAATAAATGTATTCAATATTCGATATTAACGTATTCAATGGCGCCGGGCCGCAATTTTCATTTTGTAATTTTTACCGAGTGCCGAGCGCGTTCCAGCAGGCAGCCGGCGCCAGCGGCTGTCAACATTCACGAAAACATGTGCCGCCTGATTCGAATATTAATATTCTAAAATGATATTGCCTCTTTATGTAGCCAAATGTGCAGGCCACCTGATGTTAAATGGTATTGCAACTCATGGACACATAGGCTGGACGTAGAATCTTAGGATAAGGCTTCTATTAGAGGTCGTACATTGATGCGTCGTGCGCTCCACGAGTTATGAGGACGGTGCTATGTCCCTTGTGAAGTTCAATAATAAAATAATTAATACCTTGTATCAATCAATAATAATTTTAATATTAATTAGTTTCTATTTAGTTCTTTAGGTAGTCTTTCTTTAGTCTTTCTTTAGTCTTTCTTTCTTTAATTATAAAGTTAGGTATATCATAAGTAGGTAGACAAGTAGAAAATATTGAGAAGTGGGCAGTTTCATACATTTTGAGCAAATGGCTTTACAAACGTGGATAAAATTTTAATAATATGATCGATAGGCAACGGTAAATAAAATACCAGAAATGGTTTTCTGTTAATATGTTACAGAGTGTACAACACTACAGCTCCATTTTGTTTAACTGCTCCTTATCTATTAAAGAGCATCAACGCGCATCTAAAGATAATACCTATATCCACCCCTTCAACGGGGGCGAGAAAAATATCGTACTCACTCAAGTTTAAACACTGAAAAATTGCAAAAAAAAAACATAAATCATTGTTTTTGTCACAAAAGCCAGGTACGTTCATTACTATAATGTCTTTGTGGTGTGGTACGTGAGTCTTTTCAAGCGTCGCTCACTGGGGCCCCTCGTCGCCCACCGAGGCCCTTATACCGCGCGCAGTGCCGTGGCGTCGTCACTAGTGCACCGTAATTAGAGAGCGGGGTGTCGCGCAAGCCGGCGAAGCAATCAATCTTACACCTGTACCCTTATAATAGACTCTCGTAGATAGTGGTCGCGACCAGCAATAGGATTCATACATGCGCACATTAACATGTGTCATGCATACATACACCTAGGGACTAACCTAATAAAATATGACACTGCTCGCTTTATGCTATGTTAGTGCGACTTGTGAGCTCGGGCTTCATTCAGAGACCTGCGATTTGTCGTACGACGATACTCGCTTGCTACTGAAGAAAGTCGGGTGTAGTTATTGTACTATTTTAGTGTTTTGTATGTAGTTTGTGTTTATAGATTCTATGTTTTGGTTCTAAATGTTTAACGACACTCTTTTTTATATTATTTTGGTTTACAAGAAACAATAGATCTGGGGAAAATCGCCAGTGTTACATCATCATATTTTGTTTAATTACCTTTTTAAAAAATTAAATGTTACGCGCTGTAACACTAACATTTTAAGAAAATCTGCATGTATGTGAGTTCTTCATAATCGTGTCTCATCATTCTTAGAGGTATATGAAGTCCACCAACCTGCAAAATATGAAACTGTAGAAAAACAAAGTCATTTAATTATGATATCAACAAGGCTAAAAATGTTAAAAGCAACCAAAAAACAGACTCAAATACGCATGATTGTTAAATATAATATAGGTATACCTAACGAGATAACAGTAATTTGGCACAAAAGGACTCGGCAATCACTCCCAGAAAAGAATAACAAGAGCACACACCGCCCTCCATTGTACGGAGAATGGAAAACAATTTTATAATACCTAAAACGAATGAATGTGCAACTCCATTGTTGTCCCAACAAAATATCCCAATTACGTTGCGGTGGAAAAGAAGAATATAATCAAAAGTGATCCCGCTCCTGTAAGGCGGAGGGCGGAGGGGGAAATGAAAAATTTTAATTTCGAATGCAGTTTGTTAAAGAGCGCACAATAACACGCTTCGGAGGAATATTCTGCGGAAAGTAGATAATGTACAAAAGGGGTACTGTTTTTTGTTTTCGATCCTTAATACTTACTGCCAGTGGCGGATTTACCAGTAGGTAGGCTAGGGCGGCAGATAATAGTGAGCGGCAAATTTGGACAAAACCTTTTTTTGTGTTAGTGAAATAAAAATACGTGATTTATACGGAAAAACTCTACTGGAAAACTTAAGGGATCAAATAATTTTTCCAATTTTTTTTCGAATCGGCGTCGTATAAAATCCAATTTGAAGCTTAAGGCCTCGAATATTGAGATCACAAGACGATTTTTTTTTCAAAATACTTTGCAAAATATTAATATTAGTAGATACGTGCTAGGTACCTACCCTATGTATTGTAGAGCCACCTGAAGGGTCGGCAAAAATTATATAGCCTATTGGCGGCAAATGTGTAAATCCGGCACTGCTTAGGTACTGGGTGGTTACAGTATTCTGACGTGACGTCGTAATCAAAGTAGGGCTTTTGTAAAACTGCCGGTGAATGTAAATGTACTTATTCGTGTCCTTTGTTACTTTAAATAAGTTTTATGAGACGTTGAGCAAGTTACGTGCTTTGAAGGCGGCCGGCAGACGTTGTTTATATTGTAGAAAAACCTTCGTTGCTATATAATTAATGTAGTCAAAGCCGTAGAATGTGGGTAGGGGTGAAAGGTACGTACAACCTCTACTCGAGTATAATCGCCAAATTTTGAGATTTTTATAGGTTATGTTCAAAACAGTCTTCGCCAATGAAAAGACAATTAATAATCCAGCACATAATTTTATTCATGTTTGATAACCCTACTATAACTTAAGATTTTTTAATCAAACTAAACTTTAAACCGCGTTTTAACATATTGGACTGCGACTGGAAACTAGTGGAAACCAGTAATTGAATGCACGTTAATGAAAGTTGGGTTGAAAAGAAAACCAGTTAAAGATTTTTCAGTCGGACGCGCTCGGAAATGGAAGGAAAATAGAAAAAGTTGCATTCGGTCGCACACCTCAGCATAGTGCTTCAGTAACTAACCGTATCCACCGCGACTCGTTTGATCCGACTAATTAGATACGTTAACAGTACTACGAGAACTACAGTCGAGAAATTTTTCATAGCATTACTTTGAGAAGATTCTGATTGATTTATTTGCCCACAACCAAGCTTTGACGGTGTAGTATGAGCGATATCAAAGAGACCTATCGTATGTTTAAAAAGTAACTCATATTTTGCATTTGTTTGAAAAAGTCATCAAACACCACTGAAACCCATACATACCTGTTACCCTTCTAACGAGATTAAAGTACTGCCCGATGAGAAGCGACGCGATGCTACTTTTATAGATAAGACGATCGCCTCAGTCAGTAGGGTTCCTTCCTTCCTTTAGCCAACATTTGTCCACTGCTGGACTTAAGCTTCTCTCAAGGAGCACCACTGAGCTTGATCTTTAACAGGGGGAGGACCCGGTTGCAGCCCAATCTCCTTGGTGAACGACAAAGATTTCATTGCCTGTTTACTTACCTAAATTACAATAAATTTCTAAACTGTGGCTTAGCTGCTTTGTCAGGGTGGTAGACTAAAGTTTATTATACTTCTTATTCGGAGAGGAGACCAAGCCCTGCAGTAGGGGCTTTAATGGGGTACAGACATAAATCGCTTATTGAAAAATACCTCTATCGCCAACATTCACGTGTCATGTCCAATAGTAGGACTGTCCGCTACAAAAACGGATAGTATCCGTTGGCGGGAACGTGCGGAAAAACGAGTTCCTTTAATTAAAACGTACCTGCGGTCCCCAAAGACAGCGGTCACTGTAGAGGGTTCCGAATACATTTCATAAATTCGGGACACAGATATTTCGACTAACATACCACGGAACACGGTAACTTACCTAGCTTTTCATGAATTTTACGACTTGAAGTAAAAGTTTAATTTGATCTACAAAACATAGAGAACTATTAACAACTGTTGCACAATGATTTAGCAAAGTGAAAGGATATAAAATTTATTTTCTTTAACTTAACGAATTCTTGTGGTATGATTATAAATATATTTTTTAATTTATGTACGTTTATAAAATGTATCCTACAATTTCTACTTAAATATACATGAATAGTTTCTTTAATTATGTTGTTCGTTAGTTCTAGTGCCTACGATTCCTACGAATGACAGACGTCTTGGCTTTTCAAAGGACTATTACCTGCATTAAAATTTGCTACGGCGCTACGACTTCCTTGCGACGGTAAGCTTTTACAGCTTGTAAAGCGCAATTTAATTGTTTTCTGTGGTCTAGTATATGATACGTACATATACTACACACCGAATATATCTCTGTATACAGAGTTATTTAAATTTGATACGTTATTTTCGAGGAGAGAAGACCTTATTTGTCATTGACTTTATCATGTAACATCCTCTCCGGAAATGGCTAGTTTCTGAAATATTTTAATTTTAGTGTTTTTGTTAAAAAATTCTAGGAATGTAGCTTTTTCCTTCTTTTTAAATTTTTCTATTTTTCATAGAAAACTTCATTAGGTAAAAATTGGATACATCCATTTTAAAATTAAAATAAATCATAAACTTGAGTTAAACTCAATGAGTGACTAATTATAATTTCTACATACAAACATAGTATTTCTTCAAAATACTTGGAGTTATCAAATACGAGTATGGTGAGCCTATTTAAACTAATTTCTATCTGGTCGGTTCATTTCGAGTAATTACTTTTAAGCCTCACTTTTGCCGACTAATTCGCAGACGTTTTACCAACCGTCCGCTCAAAGTTATCTTTGCTTCCATTTCATTTATCTTAATTAATCACGCTCTATCTGAAATATTTGTTTAAGTTAAACGTCGAAACTCTTCTCTTTGTAATTTTGTTTGGATTTCAGTTTTATTTGTGTATACTTCTCTATTTATAGATATTATTAGAGGCAGCAAGCAAGCGGGCTTATAACTTGCAAGTAGTAGGTATTAAAAGGTCCATGTAATCCATGTTGTTATTAAGGTTAATTTGGTATAGATAGATTATGACTGTATAACGCTCATTGGTAAACACAACAACAAAAAATAATTTATAATTTTTCAGGCTTCAGTCAACGCAGGAATCTCTGAATATTTTTGAGCAACTTTGAACCATATTTAAATATTGTTTACGTTGAAACTTTAGTTTTTTTCACTTTAATAATGGTTTTTTCGACTAGTAATTGTCGTATTATGGCTTTTACTACCAATCTTTAACAACAAAACTTAAGGATCCAAAGTTAGTCAAGATTAAATAAAATCAAGTCTAATTGCGTTAATATAAAGAATTTAACATTGTTTATTTATAAACATACAAATAAAAACAAACATATACATATATAACTTTTTTAGTATAAATTTATTTTACGGTAAAATGGTTTCAGTAAAACATTTAATTTCGTTGAAACCAAGCGAGGGATGTTACCGATTTACGTTTAGCAGATTTGCGGCGACGACTGCGGGTCCAATTCATTACGGGCTGATTAAAGCCAACTGATTTTCATTAGAGCTTACCTGCTTTCCGCTTTAAACTCACACAGATACGAAAATCGCCTGCTTTTTTATTTATTACTCTATACGAAACTAGAGAAATATTGTTTAAAAAAGGTAAAACAATTTAAAATAATCATAATAATCTGTTAATTCTTCGCATGACCATCATCTTTTTTGCCATTTGACTTTAAATAATGTGGCCAGCCACGTTTTAGCTCTTTATTTTGCTTGTTAACTTTGAGAAATACCCTACCTGTAACCTATGGGAAGAAAGGTCTTAGGAAAGAGCTGGCGCCCTTATCTTGCTTGATAAATGCTCTATAAGCTTTCAAAGTTCAACCATTGGGTTCAAACAGCCCTGGACCCTAATAGGGGGGAAATAGGTACATGGGCCCACTACCCAGCAGTGGACTACAAAAGTGATGACAAAACGTTGAAATTAATGGTGAAATGAACATGTAACAGATAACATTAATTAAGGTAAGGATTTCTTGAGGTAATAACTTGTTCCGTAAACATTTGAATTCATATTTAAAATTTTTGAATTAATTGTTTTAATCAAATTCATTAATTAAACCAATTGATGACATCAGCAATGCTACGTGTTGTTATAATATTTTCTGTTTCCCAATTATTGTACGGTGTACCTAATTACTTGTATGGGTACAATAACCACACAGGTACATAACTGTCACCGTTACTTGATTAGGGTGAAGCAAAGCCATAGGAATTGACCAACTCCCTAGATGCGTTTATGGAGCGGGGATTGAGATGCGATCATCTGTGACGGGAGGGCGGGGGGGAGGGCTGGGTGGCAATTATTGAGCAAATGTAATAGCGGCATTGTGATAGAGGGCGCTGTGCTCAGACGTGGAGCGGCGTTGATTAGTGCGCTACGAAATATGTGGAGACGGTTTGTACCGCTAAAAATTTGTCGTACCTCACTTTAAGAAAGATTTGTAGGTCAATAATAATTGAATAGGGGCCAAATAATGAATGAAATTGTCTAAGTGCGGGCTTAGCGGAGAATAGTCCGCCAGCTAAACAACCAAGTTAAATCAACAGTTCCGATCACAATTGCCAACTCATGTTAACAACCTGGCAATATTTTTAGGGTTCTAAATCAGGAGATGGATCATTTCCCTCAATTGGGAGAGATCTGAAGCCTCATCTCGCTACATCATTGCGCTTAGTCAACCAAACCGTGGTTGATATTTAAAACAATATAAGATTACAACGGAAGCCCATACGACTGCTTACTTGCCCTCCGAAGAATTGTAATTTTATAACTCAGTGAATTAGTGTGAATGTAATACTTAAATTATGTTTTTAAATACATAGCATGAGTTTTATACACCTCATTATTTTTGTAGGTGGTTCTTGTTTTGTCTTCTTTAGGTTTCTGTTTGGTCATGGGTTAAGTTTATTGCTCAAAATCGGTCAACCTTGTTTTATATTGATTTTATTTACATTGATAAGCACATTTAACGTGCTTATCAATAAGCACATTTAACCTTTTCATTTTAATTATAAAGTGATTTAAAATGTTTTTTTTCACATAGCAATAGCATCTCCTCTGTAACTCCAGTTCTTGATTATATTTGCGACGAGCCACGGACACGCCTCCTTCCATCCCCTATTATATTATCCATCGATGTCAAAATGGCTTATTGAATATTCATCAGCGAATTATTCACAATCTTATCTGCACATCAACAAGGTTGAAATTTGAATAACCGCCTTTATATTATGTAAGCACATAGTTCAGTTCTGTTTCGATTTGTCTATAAAATAATACACTTTGAGCTTTGTCTGGGAATCATTGAAAAGCAAGTGATGTTTTAGCAGTCAATGAATTTAATTAATTAAAATCCGCTTTTTGTTGATTACGAGATTTTGATGAATATTGACAAAGGCCCGCTATTTTAATCATCAGGTAGGTGCGATAAATTTGTTTTGCTCTAAATTCGGTAATTTTCAGTATTAATACAAGATACAATATGACAACACAAGAGACTATTACAAAATCCTACGCTACTTCTTGCCGACATGGGTAGGTAGATATTAGGTACTTTAGGTACAATCATTAGGAACTTTAGTAGAACCAATCAGAAAAAAAAGAAAAATTTCAATTCTATAGATCGATTTATACCTACTGATAGGATCGCAAGCTTTGCTGTTTTTTAAGTTGTTGTGTCGTATGTTTAATGTGTGTTTCTTACAACAAAGAGCAAAATACAATTATAATATATAATTTTAATGATTTAAAATTAAGTAAAAGAATAAGTTAACATTAAATAAAATTATCGAACAATTTAATCACACTGATTACGACCAAACACTACATATTTCATCATGATTAAAATAACTCTAAATTAGACATATCGTGTATCTACTCATTTTCAGGTTTCTTTCGGTCTGCCTGTCGTAGCATTGTAGCATGAACAATTTCTTGGCAAATTTTTATATTGTCCGAGTATGCATTCTGTAAATGTTTGTACATAAAAGAACAATGGGGAGGCGCGTTACTTGTATTGCTAAGAGGTTCTATTGTTTAATGCCACAATTAGCTGTGAATTCTGCTTCGGATGAAAGAAACTGCCCAAGTCGCCGCCCGTACGGTATACGGTGCGTTTGATGGCTTAATACTTGATGGTTAAATATTATGTATTCTGCAACTATTTTAGTTCTCCCGAGTTGCACAACCCGTTACTCACACACAACTTTTGAAAGAAATCCGTGGGTTGAAGGTACCACAACATACGGCTTAATACTTATTTACTAACAAAACATAGTTTTGATAAAGTAGGTCCCAGGAATTTGGTATTTTTTAAAATTAATACGAACTGCTAATAAGCCTACAACCGATCTGAAGTTTTGAGGGAGGACGGCGAGGCGTACCAAACACATACCAGGCATACACATACCAAAACACATCCAATTAAAATGTTAATAAAGAAATCGTACATTACTGTACTACATTCGAGACGATCATCTTAGTTCTCTTGAGTAAGTACCTTACTTCCTTTGCTAGTGTAAAGTTCATCCTTACACAATCTTCCAGGTAGGATTAATTAATTAATTAATTGATAGACGTGCATTGGTTACAGAGACCACTTAACTTGGCCAGCCTGATAATTCGCCAACCGATTGGCTACAAAACTACAGCCGCAGAAGGTAAAGTATCAAGATAGCCTGGCCACCGTGTCGTGCAATTGGGCGGACGGACAGTGCAGAAGGCGGCCGCTGTGTCCGAATGACGGGGAGCCAGGGACGGACTGGCAGCTTCAATTATTACCAATGCACTACGGAATACTTTTTATTTGCACTTTTTTAACGTTTTTCACCCAAACTTCAATAGCTCTGTTTTTAAAAATCACCATTTTGACGCACACTATTTTCCCCTTTTTTCACCACTATTAGCGCATTATCAGCAGACAAAGGCTTCGTTAGATTTAACTTGCGCGAAAAAGCGCGCTTGTGCTTTTTAAATGCCTGATAAGTGCAAGTAAATCGTTTATATTAAATAAAATCGGTATCCATCTCCAGTTAGTCAGTCAGTCTTATCAAATAAAACAACAACACCTCTAAATACAGCAACAAGACCTAAGCTTCTAACCGAAACAGAAGACATAAAAAACCAACTGAATTAGGTACTGCTGCAGTTTTGGTTCAGAAAATCCTTCAATATTCCTTTCCTCACTCAGTCCGGCCCTGGCAGCACAGTAGCGGGTAGCCCGTCCAGTGTGTTCATACTCGTAAAGCAACTGCCGAAACAATGATCAATTAAGCAATCACAGCGTGCATTCTGCTTTCCTTGCCGGCGGTGGACCAGGGCTGCTCCTGGACTTGTAAAATATAAATATTTTCTTCTAAGGCCACGCTTCTAAGGTTCTCATGACTACGCGGCACCTCACGGTACCTAACATGCGTTTTTCCCTACTGCACTGTACAAAATTATGCTAAACAAACACGACGGTTTACATTACCGCGCGGCACCGCGTTTTGCTGCGTGGGGTCTTTTCTCTGAAGCCGCTATCGTGTGAATGCATACATCGCACGTCGCCGCGCAGGACCACACATTGGAAATGCGTTATCATGGGAACCCGGCCTTAATTTGAATTAGATAACAAATTATTCAACAACATATTTTGGTGGTCAAACCATTGTAGTTCCGTAGTAAGCAGCCCCTAAGCCCGTCATTATAAAACTTTTAATATATTTACGTCCTTTATTGCCTCATAAGTCCTTGTATTTCGGTTTGGAAAGTGTAGTTGGCGAAAATGGCTGATTTATAACATCATTTATTTAGTAAAAAACTGAAAAACTTATGCATACGTAGCCGATTCTAATAAGAAACACTCAAAATCGCATACAACTCGGCCATGCCACCCCTACATCCAAAAATATGTCTATTTCACGTTTACCTAGACTCTATTGTATATTAAGCCAAAAAAGTTTCCATTTTCCATTGTTATGCTCTTTTGTTTTATGGAATGCAAAAGCTTTGGATACTCGGTTGTTATACAAATTGGGGAAGAGTTTCATTGACGTTATGTAAAATGTATCTGTGTTCTAAACAATAGTTCTGTTATGTATTGCATCCGCTATTCCACATTCTGTTATGTAACTTTGAGATTCGGCATGGTCAGTGCCCAAAAAATAATTTGCTGCGTGTACCTTTTATGTGTAGTTGTAGTTAGATCGTATAGTACGTATGGACTTTGCAGTTTAGTGTTCTATTATATTAATTACTCGTAGATGCATGTTAAGAAAAATATGCCTATTTATAGAATATAAATATTGTAATATTAAGATCAGATTTATGATGTTTTAGAATTAATCATAGTAGATTGGGCTCAGAGACACGTCCTTTGTCCAGCAGCGGACTAATGTCGAAATAATTTAGAAATATTTTTTATTATACTACCTACTTGCAAACTATTTACTACTTAGTATGATGACAAAGATAAATGCAAAACGTTTATTTGCACAAATATAGGTATAGAGTTGTTACAAATTATTTAGATCAAACTATAGGATTGCGATGAGTATGTATGTACCTACGACTAATGAGTATGACCAAGCATCAATAAAATTGGTTAAAACTAAACTTTAATAGACATTGGAATTGGGAATGCGATAGACCTAATATTTTTGTGAAAACATTTTTATAATTCTAGGGTAACTGCTTAATTAAAAAGCACCAAGAAATCTCTAATTCCACCTGAACAATAAATGAGCATCTTCCATTGTATGTGATAACTAGTATTGTGCGACACCTACGGGTGACGTCATCAAGTAATGCACTCGCCGACCTCATCAGTTGCAGGTGTTCCCGACTCGCGGAGAAATAATTACCGGTGAAGAGATGAGATGCGCCTCCTCATTATTTAAGATGGTAGACGATGTGTTTCAAATACACGTGTTATGGCGCTCCGTGTAACGCCGCACAATGAATTATTCTTTTCTTTACCGCACTCCGCGCTAAGAGCGCATTGTCTGTTTACGTGAGCAACACTGTCTCTTAACTAGACTTTTCGCACTGTGCGGTGTATATGGCGGTTCAAACTATTCAAGATTATAATATGATTACGTAATAAGAATCAAACATATTGTAACATATCGTAATGATTAGGGTGTTTGTTTTCAGCAGCATGGAAGAAGTTTATGTTGAACAGAAGATTTAAAATCTGCCGCATTTATTTTTAAGTTACAGTTAGATGACTTACCTTACCGATTATAAAATATTCACAATTATTTTAGAAATTACTAACTTTTCATAAACATTTTTGAATGGAAAATTTAGGTGCTTTCAAAAGAAACGAACCTTAAATAAAAATATGTATGACACTTATCATAATAGAATCACTCGGCTTCTATGGTGTATAACGTTCGTAGAGTTCATATACTGAAGGTGTATCTCAACCATTTGTCTCACCAGATTAGTGGTGTCCACATTCGTGTGTACAATCATCTCAAATATCTTCAACTGTTCCAACGCCTTGTAATCGTCCCTGTGTTTGATTGCCACGTTAAACAGTTCATCCAGAAGGTCCCTTGTTTTCTTCACCAAGCTTAAGATGAAGCCAACTTTATACTCTGGTTCGTCTTTATGTTTCTCTTTAAGTTTCTGAATAGAACGTAATTTCCTTTCAGTGTCATGAAGTGTTTGCTCCACTAGTTTTGCGATCTTGCTCTTTAGGGTGGCGTCTTTTACACTTTCGTCTTTGTCAAGAGGGTCTTCTTGGCGGTCTTCAGTAACATACGGTTTGTTTGATACGAGCCAGTATCGCCTTTGAACATTTGGTGTTACACTCGGTGTTACTCTAGATTGGAACGTTGGTGCTTGAGGTGCTTCATAAGATATATCGCTTTGTTCATACTGATTCTTGTCATGGTTCTCTAAGTCATCGTATTGATCCATTGAATTAATATAGCTGCATTGTAAAGCGTATATGATGCCTGAGAAAATATTTCAATATTGATCAGACTTAATGGAATCGCGAACCTATTTATAATTTAATGGCAAAGAATATACTTGTCTATCAAAATGAAGGTTTTCAATACTTAAATATAATTATCTAAAGCTTCCATAAAAATATCGCAGTGATAAACAAAATAGCTCACCTAAGGAAATAACTAGAAACATCCACATATCGTCAGCGCCTTGTACATGTTGAATGAGATTTTACTGTTAATTGTCCAATAATTTACGTTAATTTCACTTAATGGGTATGTGATTAATTAGTACCTACTTATAATTGAAATGCTGCATAAGCATGTTGCACAAGAACTATCGACCTTCATAACAGTTTTTGAACAATTAATTAGGTATCCCATAATACTTCGATAAATGGACATTTTCGATGTGAAGGAAACATCCTCGACTGACGAACACATCTTGACAAAATAACCGCTCTCCAATCTGTTAAACTTCACAATCCCAGGACCCAGGACCGAACGGAGTGGCGTCGACTAAGTAGATACTGAAAGCCTACATAATTAGATGTGCAGCAAATTCACTTCGAAGGACTGATGGTTAAATAACAATTAATTGCGTATAAACCTATACTCCAGGTTTCAGCCAGTTTTAGGCATTTTCGGTAATAAGATGTTTGGGCGCACGATTGTGATATTTTTGTGAAGAAGCGTCGATTGGCGACTTCGTTTAATCTTGTTCATTTTGCGCTTAAACGGTGGTTGTTACCTACACTAACAGTTAGGACCTGTTAGGACGTAAGTACATTATTTACAGCTGCTTCAAAATAGTACCTCTTCCACTATCATCTAATTGTATGACAGCACAGAATGTCTCCATCCATTCCATGTGCGCAAAAAACCTTATTCAAAGTGTACAAAATAAGGCTATAGAATAAATAGAAATACGCGGGCTTGAGTAGATCGCAAGCGATTAAAAAGGTTGAGCAATATCGGGCGTAGTCAATTTTATCGATAAAGCTTATCGGAGATCCTGTGGGCGGTTCAAAACATCCGACAGGGGTTGGCCACTTACCCTATCGTCTCCATATCCAGGTCTCCACCTATTGTGGGGAGAGACACGTTCCCACCAACAGGACATAAAATGTTGGGGCCTATAGATATACGTAATTAATTAAATTTTACTATTTACTTCAAGTTAAAGTTACAATAAAGCGGTGATAGCCCAGTGGCTTAGAATTCGACCTCGAATCGAGGGATCCGGGTTCGAATCCCAGTGGCACGCACCAATGACTTTGTAAAAAAGTTATGTGCGCTTTATAAAAAAAAAATATCACCTGCTGTTACGGTGAAGGAAAACATCGTGAGAAAACCGGCATGCCTGAGAGGTCACAAAAAAAATGTTCTCAAAGGCATGTGAAGCCCACCAACCCGCAGTAGGTCAGCGTGGTGGACTAAGGCCTACGTCCCTCTCATTATGAGAGGAGACCTGACCCTGTAGTGGGTCATTAATGGGTTACTGACATGACAAAGTTACAATAACAAAACGAGGTTCTTATGAAGATAAAAATATCATCGATATAATATTAGATAAGTACTTATACAGTAACGTTAGTTAGAATAACACATCGATGAAAAATATATTTTGTAGATATTGACCTTAATTTTATCTGTTAATATTAATCATTATCATATTTAATTGACATTTACCTGACTTCATTGACAATTCTGTAATAATTCTTGCAACAAATAATATAAATAACTTAAATTCACTGTTAATATTTGAGTTTTATAATAAGTAAAGATTATATAAATAGATTTTTCCTTGCTCAAATATGTTATTCAAATCATCAGCTAAACTATTGAAACTATGTGCGAAAAATAATCTTCGTAGAAATTGTCATAGTATTTTTGGGTTCAAAGAAATAATACACCAAGATAAGGTAAGTTTTTAAATATATACACGGTATACGATGACATACGAGTTTTAAATGGATCCACAAGAAGGCATAATGAATAAGAAAAGAAAATACCATACCAATACATACCATGATTTTCTCACAACACACCGACCTATACCAGGCTAGATACAATATGTTGAAACCAGTAAAAACATTATACACAGCAACCAACATCTTTTGCATCACTACGGTGCACAGTTAGTGACGAAAATTTTTGTGCAAGTGCCATCGTCTAATAGAAATTAAATCATGAAATTATTCTCTACATCATCGAAACATAGTGAAAATCAACTGCAATCCACCCAATAAAGAATGACCAAGAATTAAGAATGATTCTTTTTATATGTCCTACTCCTGTACAGCTAACGAACGTGTCCATACGACCAGTGGAAAGCGACATGCAGGAGTTGGCATTAGACATGATCAAACAACATTACCTCACGGAGCACGTCTTGGTGCGCGACCGTCGCATGGACCTCGTGGATGACCGTGCCCTGGATGAATACCTCGTAAATTTACTCAGACAAGGCAAGATTTAATCAAATAGCATGCAAAAGACAAATTTACAAAACAACACTTCTTAAGAGCCGGCAATGCACTGCAATTTTCATACTTGACGCTCAGACAAAGGGACAAAGAATTTAAAAATTAACATTTAAAAATTGATCGATGAAAATTACAATTAAGAATTAATATCGTTCGCTTGCTCATCACTCATTCGAGTTTATTTACTTAAAAGTTCACCAACCTAATGATTGCCAGAAAAAAATAATACTTACGAGTATAGTCAATAATATACTCGTAGCTTAAGGATAATATAGTAATGCATTAAGGTGCCATTAATATTATTATTATTAATTACAGTGGACAGCTTTGTTTCATGAGCAAGCAATTACCTATATATGAATTATATATACTTATTTTCAGGAAATTCACTGTATGCAAAGACACGCGACTGTCCAATGGCAGGCTTATGCGTCTGTTTTGCTTCAAGCCCTGATGAACCCAGAAATCTTTGTAACTATGCATTTTATCGACAGGTGAACAACAATACTGTGTTAAATTAAAATTACCTGGTTAATAACAATTACTTCGTTAAATTAATATTTTCATCATTCAGGATACGAGTAAAAATTCGATGACAGTGTGGTTATTTTCAGGACCAAAACACAAAAGATTTTTTGTACTTCACTGCTAAGTTACAAGAAACTCCAAATCTATGGAAAATGTTCAAAGAACCAAATATTTTTGAGGTAGTTTAATATTATATATTTCGCATTAATATATTTCGATCAATGGAATAGGTAATTAACCCAATAATTCTATATTTCGCTTTTTATTATCATCTACTTTAACAGAATATATTAATAAGTAACTGAAGCGTTTTCTGAAAAATGGCGTTTAGTTCCACGCCATGAAACGTGAGATTCTATGATGGTCAATTATGATCTTCGGGCGCAGTAGATATAGATAAAAGGTTGCCTATTGAAATGGTATAAAGAATTTGATATACGTACCTACTTCATAAATTCCAGATAAAAATGCTGACAGTGTTACCAGAATACCGACGGCAAGGGCTGGCTACGATGCTGGCGGAGAAATCACAGACACACGGCCTGGACGAGGGTTACAAGGTCATCCGCATGGACTGCATCAATCCTTACGAGTAAGGCTACCAAGACCAATAGACAATTGTATTAAATCCCAAACGCACATAAACTCCACTTAGGTAGATCGCAAGCGACAAAGTTAGGAATCGCGAAATCGCTTACCATGATACGTATTTTAATCACTATCATAGTTTAATGTAAGTAGTTTTTTGTTTGAATCCACATCAATATTACATTACACATATTAACATAAAATTTGTAAAATGATACTAATAAAATAGTCGGCGCAGCCTACGTAGCTCCGTGTATTTTGGTTGGAGAGGCATGGTTGAAGACCAACATCTTAGATGGTCAACTCACATTAGGCGTCGGTATTGGACGTTATCGATGAGATATTATAGCAATCGTTTAACTACCTACATCAAACCCACATTGAAAAACTTAATTCCTTAAGAATAATATGCGTCATTTTCAACATCAATTAACATCACAGTTTATTTGATCTAGACTTTAGTGCTCATGGTCATTACAACACAAGATACCTACACATAACTACGTCTAGTCACTTACAACTTACAACACATGTTAGCTTTGTGGTGACGATATTTGCTATCGTGAAGCAAAATCTGCAAGAGTATAGTAAGTAGGTACACTTAAGTAGGTACATAAATGGACATAGGTTTATCTACTAGCTTACCCGGTAGGCTTGCTCTGCCAATTAATTTGATCCAATTGAATATAGGAAAGGTTTTTTGAGTCACAAACTCTCACCCGAAAGTCCAAACAACTTTAACACGTTTAGACTTCCTGATTCTGAGCTACGCTTCGACAGGCAGCGCCAGGAGTCTTTAAGTTTTTTAAGGTAGGTATATATATGAGTTACTAACAAGTATTCAGGCCACCTAATGTTAGTGGTCGAGATATCCGCGTCGAACCTTAAAATAGGGCAAACATCCTATCTGAAGTTGTCTTTACGTTGCTACTCCTGACGACTGACACATTCGGCTCCGTGGTAAAGTATCTCCGTTTTCCGTTAGAAGGTAGGTTCTGTCAGAGATTGAATTTAGTCGCCTAAGGGCCCTTTAAAGCCCTTTTAAGGAGTGCATGCAGCGAAATCACTTACCTGACCAACTGCTTCAGACACAGAAAACGGGTAGGTTAGGTTACCTACCCGTTTTCTTTCCTAGCCTGTTGAATATTATTATGTGAGTATTCGTTGAGTTGATCGCATTTTCCAGCTTCAAAGTGGCCGAACGTTGTATGCTGAGGTGCTTAACCAAGTTTCCACTACACAAACTGCGTGGCACGAATGCACCGTTTATAAAACGCAGTTCAGACTTCAACCGCTGTGTTAGAGTTTATGTGAACACTGAAATCCAGTTGGATACCTCCGATAAAGAAGTCAAGGCGGAGTTGAGCGATTTGGAAGAAGTGTTAGGATAAGAGGCGATTTGATACATTACATACATTATTTAACATGTACCTACACTATTTAACTGTACGGAAATGTTCAGTGTAAAATAAGATAAATTTTCATTTGAACACGGAATCTAAATGGACAAACTGAATGAAAGGTCCTTCCATATAAAAGCGTTTTTTCTGTGAACAAAAGTTGTATTGAGGTGAAAATTCGTAATTATGTAAAATTTGTAGTACCTACCTATGTCTTAATGATTTTTTAAATAAATATTTTGTCGAAATGTTATTGGTGTTTTAATATTGTTTTGACAGTAAAATTACAAAGTGAAAGATTCTATAAAATTGTTTAGTTTAAGATTACATATTCAGAGATAGATATTTAGATGCCATCGGTAAGGAATTTCAAAGATATTAAAGATTCAAATTTGAGAAGAGGATTACTGAGAGATTATATCAACGAGATAAAGTCAGTTAAAGATTTTTGAATATAATACAATAATAGTTTTATTATTCAAACATTTGTGAGTCACTGCTAATATAATAGGTAATAACACTGGTTACATTATAATTATTTCTATAAATAATAAGTATCACAATAACAGATCTTTATTGCCCCTTATATCTTAGTATACCTAGTATTATAATCTGAACATTTGATCTGTAATATTTTTATATTCTAAGGACATCATTCTAGGGTTGCAAACACTGGATACATTTAATTTTGTTATCAACATGTTGTATTATTATCATCATTTTTATTTATCTTTACTTATTTCTAATGACGGTGTTGATAGAGAATTTTAGAATTATTAAGTGTGTTTTCAAAATATTTTAACACATACAATTCATAATTATTATAAAGTGCATATCTAAAACTGAAATAAGTATAGGTACAACAGAACATTCGATATTTATTCGTTCGTTGCTTATTATATTGCCAACCCTGGGCTATTCCCTAGTTAATTAACCTATTGAATGTCCAGTAAACAGACACAATAGTTAACAATAGTTTAATGTCATTATTATACAATCCTAATGTTATAATCGTGTGATAATCAGTCTTAAATTAGACTCAAAAACTTGTAAAACTAATGAAGATAGGGATCGATAATGTTTTTCATAAACCATTCTTCTGAGAAACTCAGGTGTTGTCCGACAGTTGACAAGAATACCAGTTTGCCAGCTTCGTTCATCTTTTTTAATCCCAAACGATCCTAAAACAAAAAAATATATATATATATTAAATAGTTGTTCTCATACTTTGTTCATTTCGCCAAGCAGTTATTGTCATAGCCCTCGTATCTCACAGACGGTAGAACTGTCAATGCTCTGAGATTAGAATCAGGCTAGATGTCAAGCATGGTTCAATGCCTTGGCCACGTAGGTCATTACGTGTGACACACATTGCCTTAAAACTCAACATCAGGCACGGAAATATTTCAGACGCTTCCCATCCGAGTTGCGATTCTTCAAGCGACCTTTCTATCTCTCTTTCCCATTTGGATCGTTCGTATCAGGTAAATGGGGGCTGAGGGCAAATTTACTCGAGCGCAGCAGTGGGAGGCCCGGAGCAGACCATCACTAACCCCTGCACCTCCGCCACGCTTCCCCGATGTAGATTGGTATATTTTCAACCGCCATAGAGCCTTCGACAAGGTTTAACGACAACGACCACGACGATAAAAACCGGGACCAACGGCATAACGTTCCCTCCGAATCACGAAAGCGCGCATTTAATTCGCCACATCATCGGCAAATCGGAGATTAAAAAGGGGAGCTTAACAATTAAAAAGCCTTACCTGTATATAAAGATCAGACTCCTGCAACGTGATGAGTTTCTTGGCCTGGCCGGGCGCGTAGAAGCCGAACCACTCGGTCTCCTTCGGCTGCACTATGGTATCGTTGTCGAACTTCACCATCACAAAATGCTCCAAGTTATTCAGGTTGTCGCCATAGGTCTGGTTGATGTGCACCTCGTTGTTGATGTCTGAGAGGAACTCGCTGTGCTTTTTGTACGTGTCTTCGTCGAGGGGATCGTGCCAGTACGTCGCTTGTACTAGAGACTTTTGTACCCAGCTGGAAAATAAATGGTATAGATAATGGAAGCTTTCGTTGTCCTGCGCGTAGAAATAGGAAGTAGACAAAGGCTTTATGAGCAGGGCAGGTGTGGCGTACTCTTAGATTACCCTTAATTAAGCGCATATACCTACATATGTAGCTTATTCTATCACTCTCATTGCGATTGTAAGTGAGAGATAGAATAAGAGAGGCGTGAATTCCGTTAGCTCAGCTAGCGACAGTGGATTGGGAACAAAGATGTTATTATTGCCGATCTATTTGCTTCATTCCCGATGGTCTTGCGGCTGCTAGGTAGCACTGCAAGAAAAATTAAATAACAAGCTAAGGAATTTCGCTTGTACCAAATACGGTCGGTTTCAGTAGGCTTGAAAAGCTTTGAAGCTTTGATATAATTGATGTGAATGATGTGTGCCTTTATAGACCCCGCTGGTGTATTCAGCACCAACCATGAACCAAGCTGAGTAACCTCTGGCACAATTGAAAACTACATACATGTACCTAGGTGTTACGAGTATATCAAAAAGCATCTAACATTTTTATTTCATGTTTCCTTAAGAGATCTCGTCCAACGCAAAGAATATCTAAATCTATAATGTGTAAACAATGTATGTGACGAATAATAATTCTATCACACTTTTATTAATGAGCAATCACCTCTGCTAAGGTTACAGAGGTTCTTTGATTCAATGTTCTTGATGATAAATAAACCAAACGAATACAAATATTACATGTAGCTAGCTAGCCTTTGATATATGTATATTGACTTGACCAGATAACCTTTACCCTGGTGCTGTGATATTCGACCAAATGTTTTATATCTGAGAACACTGTGAGACTTGGATGATTACTGGGTACATTTGCATTTAATTGATAAAGGGTATCTCCCTACAACTTCAGAGGATCATGAGCATATTGCACCACGCTGCTTCTATGGGCCCATGTCATGCCTATTTGTAGAAGATTTTGAAGAAAAACCAATATAAGTTGGCTGATACTCCAGACCATACAAGGAGGTGTTGCACAGTCAATACTTATTGTTTGAAGTCGATCATTCCAACTCCAAACACGTTCAGTCCCATATACAGATACAATGGTTAAACAATGGTAATGCATAGGATTATGGCGGAGATACAGTACAATGTATTAACAAGAAAAAAGGATCAAGCAAACAAATAGAGGTGTAAGTACTCTTAGTTGACACGTATGTTGCAAGGGAGTCGCTTATGTAACGTGTTTTAAATCGCAGAGCTCTTAAAGAGTTCTCTGCTCTTAGTATGTTCCATTCGAAGAATATGATATGTCATGTTATTAACCTTTAACATTAAGGAGCTATCAGCCCAGTGGCTACGAATTCGACCTCAAATTCCAGCGGCATGCACCAATGATTTTCTTAAAAGTTATGTACACTTTATAAAAGAAAATATCATCTTCTGTAACAATGTAGGAACACATCGGGAGGAAACCTGCATGGATGAGAGTTCTCAACTTGAAGTCAGGTGAAAACTACTGGACTAAGGACATTCTTCTCACTGAGAGAGAGGACCTGACCCTGCAGTGGGTCATAAAAGGGTTAAAGCCATGTCATAATCCTGCAAAAATACATTAAACAGAAGACTGTTCCAAAGTTTACGAACCGTGCAAAAACTCGCATGAAAATAAACAGTAATAAATAATAATTTTTAATTTTCTTTTTTTGAAACAGACACGAGGACCACGCAGGTCCAGGTACTGACGGTGAAATTTACTTACCCATAATATGCAGCATGATTAAGAAGTTTCCGGATGTAATCACATGTCTCATGCTGTAGGGCTCCACAGTTAGGAAGGCCGTACACACCCTGATGCTGGCCACCTAGAGATATCAAGTTCTTCACTGGACCCAGTTGGTGGCCACATCTTTGGACTACAGCTCGCCTGAGTATAAAATAAAAAGTAAAAAATACACTTGACTGACTGATCAATTTAAATGATGATGATTATATTTGAATTGAACATGTAAAAAGAACCTTGATACATTTTTATACTATGATAAAAAAAAATACACTTTTTTCTAAACTAAAATTTCAAAAGACAGAATATCAAACTACTTTTGTGATTAATGTTAATTAATTATTTATCTTGAAATTATTGATGACACTTTAAATAACATTTATTTTACTTCAACCTTGTGAATTGAATGCTCTACTGTTATAAAGTTAAGTAAAAAAGGGAACACCATTGTATAACTAGACTTTGGTTGTACAATAAATCATTAAATGATAGTAAATAAATAAAAAAAAAATGTAAAAAACTTACAAGAACTGACTGCCTTGTGAGAATCCAATGGCATTGAAACCATTTTGTAATTTTGGATCCAACGCTAACTGGTCACACACATACTTTATTTGTTTGTTTGGATGCATGAAGTAGCCATTCTCCAGATCTTCTATAACAGAGTTCCCGATCCTGAGTGATGTGACATATACACCGGGGATCACTTTTTCCAAATATGTCTTGAAGTAGCCCAAGCTGAAGGCTACACAACATGTATCACCTAAAAGTAAAATGAATTTATACAGAAACAATATCCAAGTTTACTACACAACTAGCTGACCCCGCAGACTTCATTCCTGCAAATGAAGATGTTTTATACTACTATTAAAAAAAACAATTCATTTATTTGTAATAGGACTATTACTTACATCTTATAATATAGGACAATCAAAGAAACATACAAGCAACTTATTGTAGGCGTGATCACTGCAAAACATAGGCCACCACAGTCAACCCCAATTAGGATTAACAAAACAATTAACCATTACATTTCGGAAGATTTATTTTTAATGTTAAATGTTAACGCTGATAAAAAATTGCATTTGTTATTTGGTTGTCAGTAACCCATTAATGACCCACTACAGGGTCTCCTAGGGTAGGGTCGAATTCTAAGCCACTAGGCTATCGTTCGTTATTTGGTTGCATGACTATTTATAGGTATTTATAAAAAATAATTCTAATAAAAAAATTGTTTTGGCTTTGGAAGATTATTAGTGCAGTTGAGTGGTCCACACACAGTAACTGTCTTAAGGCAAGTTAACAGAAGTTAGTAAGTCAGTTGCAATTTTAAAAGTTAGCTTGTTAAATTAGTCCATTTAAAGTGCATTGGTTCTATCACCACCATAATAATTAATGTTTTGATTATTAAGACATTTTTAAAATTATATTTGAATATAACAAGTGACTTACCCATTCCATGCCATAACACTATAGGTGTTGGAGTTGCTGCACAAAATTTGAAAATCAGAAACAAAATGCACCATGATTTAGTTTTCATCTTGAAATCACCTATTTACAAAATAAAGGAAGAGTTAGTATTAGAGATAATCTATTAATGTATCCTTGTATTTGTATAATAATATCTTAATAACATTGCTTTGTTTATTATCGTGTGATTTACTGCCAACAGGAAAAGCCACTAAATACTTCTATAATCTATATACGGAGTGTAGCAAAACTTCGCAGTTCGCGATCCAATTGAACAAACATTACACTCATCCTGTCTGTAGCTGTTGAAATAATCAGTTTATTTAACTTAATTTATGATAATTATTCTTGTTTGTGTTTACATTACAATACACTAAAGCAGCTTTGACATTGACGTTTGTCGTTTTGTGACAAGAAGTAGTAATCAGCTGATAACAGTATTATAATGTCTGCTTCACTAGTTAAACAAAACGCCCATATGAAAACTGCAATTAAATTAAAAATTAATCACTTAACTGATCCTTGCCTTGCTTCACCTTTAATAATTATACCGAAAAGTTTACAGCGTGCGATTTTTAAAGTGGTAATGATTGCAGTGAGCCATTAATAAACCAAACATTAAATAATATTAGTAAATAAATATTGAATTAAATTAATCATGAACTGAATAAACACTTTTGAGTTAGTTGGTTGATTGTGCTAAGATCTTTAGAAATAGGTACTTGTGATGGCCATCCCAATTTTATATCCTAATTTATCTAAACTCTTCTGGAATTATTCATTTCTATTAGAAAAATGCCTTCATATTTTGGGAAGAAGATGTATTGTTATTAATAAGAATCAACAATGTGGATCTGGATACAATGGATAAAACAACTCATCATAAATCATGTAGCGTGTTGTTCCTTCAACACAGTCGTAAGCGCGCAGAAAATATCATCTAGTGGAATGTACATATTTGACATATCTTGTTTTTTTAAGTGCAGCGTTAACAATGATTTTCTGCTCAATCAGTATTCCAATAATGTATCATATTTTGTCATGTGATTTAATATTATTAAGTAATGTACAATAATTATGATGGATGATACAAAAAAACAAGGAATTGGGTAATAATTGATGCCGGACCAAAATTTCTATGGATGATCTACATATCAAAAACTTTACATAGATGTCGCTGCTAAAAATGGTAAATCAAACATTCCGCCAGATGGCAGTTTAGTAAATACCTACTTGCATGGAAAATATTTGAAAAGTGCAAATCGTACGATAAATTACCAAACCAAAAATTCGTTGTATTTATTTATGCTTTTTAAGTATTATATTATTATGTATTTAAAGTATTTTAACTGCTTTGAGCAACTTTTATGTCATAAGGAAGATGGACTTATTTGGTTACTTTTTATTCCTCTGATGCTTCTCATTTAGGTACCAGTTACCTACTACAGTTTTTTTTGCAAATGAAGGCATTTGAAAATTCATTGATAAATTTATCTATATGTACTTACGATTTTGTTTTGTGGTAGGAACCTACCTACACGTACTTATGTTATATGTTGTACATCCCATAATAAAAATTGTGTTAATACCAGGAAAAAACAAAAATCAACAGCATAATAATCAATGTTTTATTTGTGCACGTTGAATTGGTAATAATATAGCACATTGTTACAGTAGACAATTAGATTTTTACCGTTTGGTTGCGTGAAAAATAATTTGAATACACAATCAAATAAATTAAATAGGTATCGGGGGATAGCAATTATCTGTTCTGGAAAGAAAATAATTGTTCTCTCTATGAATACATGAGTCAATGCTTAAGTTTATGAATTAATTTGAATACCGATGTTGCTTAATTATAAATAACATAACTACACACACGTGGTGTGGTCACATGCATACAGTAGCAAGCAAGCCTTAAAGGACCTAAGTACCGTCTTATGTCTTAGGAAATGTATTGTGTTAAAGATAAAGATATTATGTTAAAGATGCTAATTTGTGTATCTGGTAACCACATCTACCCAACCGAAATACATGACATGAAAAACATTTTTACATAATTACGTTACCTACATTGAATTTTGTTTTTTTCATTGCTTTTTAAAAGGTATTCGAGAAACTTTTTTGTTGACAATCAAATAAAGTAAGCTCTCTTAATACATAATTTTTTTATACAGAACTTTGATTTGCAGCGCAGCAAAATTCTTATTTAAATGCAAAGTTTCTATTAAAATGAATAGGAAGCTATTGTAATGAAATTATTATTTACATTCATAATCTATTAATAATAATTTTAATCACGATATCTTAGTTCTACATATTGACAGTAAAATTTTTAAAGTTACAAGTTAGTAGTGTTTGGCGTCATCATTTTTTTGGTATCTATTAATTAGGCATAATATGTAAATTCTTTAGATTTCTTATCATTTCTAAGTACCTAACAAATGATAAAACTTGATAAAATGTGATTAAGGTTTTGTGCACCGAAAAGTCTTTTACCTTATTTATGAAGGTACATTTATTGGTTTTTACTTTCCCAAATTGAAATGGTTTCTTCCTTAGATTGAAATATAACATAAAAAGACTACAAATTTGATTGTCTTTTTTAATTAAAAGCCAAATCAATTGGGTTAGTAATGTAGTTTAATTATGACGTAATTAGGTTAAGTATGACTGTGTATCTTGTCATTTATATTATTAGGCTGTTAACAATATACAATTTGTAGATGTTTACTGTATTTAACAAGCTAAAGCCATAATGGGCTGTTTCTTAAAGGTACCTATATTCTTTATATTTGCTCTATTAAACCATTTACAATTCCGTAAATTTACGTCGTACGATACATTCATCACAATCGCAAGTCAACCTCGGTTTAGACTAGCTCGTAATATGCCACTTGATAAGAATTCATACTTTCAATATTGTATTCAGAACTTAAAAACTAGATCACGTGTTTTTATTTCTTCGTTAGAATAACTTAACATTAACTAAAATACATCCATAAACTTATTACTCTAACACAATCACAGTCTCGTAAGGTAAATCACTTGTGGTCCGCTCTTACCACGCTATCGTATCACGACTTTAGAAATTTATACAATTAGTTTTATTGCAGAAAACATCCCTAGAAAAGCTTTCACTGTCCTTTTTATAACGTCCTGTCGCGGCATTATATTTTTATAAGGAAATTTATAATAAGGACAACTAGATTTCTCAGCCTCCTGAAATAGGTTTGTCGTCAGATCTATATTTTTCTACAGTATTCTCATAGAATCTGTGTGTTTGATAATATTACGTTCTATACTTTTTACTTTCTTCGGTGCTTCAAAGAAGTCGCTCGAATCAGATGAATCGGCCAGTCTGCTTCTACTGTAGGAGATTATTCGCCTGGTCCTGGTGTCTGAATCATATGTGAGCATGAAGTTACTCCCCTTTCTTGACCTAAAGGGAAGACGGTTGTGATACGGTGTACTGCTTTGCACGTCGGACATTGACCGTATGTGTCTTCTCAGCTTTGATTCCTTCGTAAGAGGTGCGAATAACAGCGTCTCTTGCAACTTCTTATCCTCAATAGACCTGAAATTAATGGAATACAACATTTTAATGAACGAAGACCAAGGAATTTTCCATCACGCGACTCATTAAATTAACAGTAACCTTAATTAATCACCCACTTAAAAAATATAATGTGTTATTAATTGTGCAATATTAGTTCCATATCGTCGTTGTTTTTGAGGTGTACCGTGTATCCTAAATAGCGTCAGAAGTTGATATAAATAGTTCATTAAATGATTAAATACAGACATTACGGGTAAAAACGTCTACAAATTATATCAGATAACTACGTAGCGATAGGAGACGACTGTAAATAAAGGATTAATGTTGAGCAATTACATGGGCGCCGGAGAGATTAATCTGACACTTGTACCAGGTACAATTCCGTCCGCGCCTCCATTGTATTTGCTGTAGGTGATATACTGATGTGTACACAAGAATCTATTTGATCTTTACATAGACACTAGTTAACACTGAATCATCATTGTTCAGATGTATACAACTATGGTTACGGTTAGGCGTTCAGCGGCATTCCAAGAGCTGGTTAAAATGAAACAATGACTGCGCTGCGGTTCACGCGATTCGTTCGACAGTCGTCAGTTCGTCAGTGTGCGTCGTCTATTAGTCCAGCACGTTTTTTCGGCTGCTATACACTGGCCGAAAGTGTACAATATCCCTACCTATATGCTCACGACTCATGACGGTTACTATAGGATGCTGTATGGCTGTATGCAATATTCTGTCTGTAGGTAGTATAAAAAAGTAACACCGGTCTGCTCGGGGTTAGCTCTGACCTCTGACATTCGTTTGGTTGCGTTGTTTGCAGAATGTCCTCGAAAATAACTCTTCCGTCTCATGTTGCCAAACGAAAACAACTTAAAACAAAAGGAAGTGGAAGTTCCAAGTACTATTTATCGAACCACTAGAAATTCTTGAAAGCATAAAGCACATGCACGATATCTACAGTGATAACACAACTGCAGATACAAATTAATAAAGAATTTAACTGCATGAAATTGTATGAGGAAGTTTCCGTGACAGCATTTTGCGATCCTTAATTTTGTCCTTCTTAACGCTTAAATATTTTTCTGCATTACCCAAAAGTACCTAGCTGGGAATGCTTTTGTTTCGCATTAAGTCCGCTTATTCCATACTTATTCCATAAGTTGGCCTAAAATGTCCTAATATTTTGAAATATATAGGTCTAAATTATTGATAGGCTAGTTATTAGATAACTACGAATTTTTAAAAATACACCTTTTTTTATACTGTTTTTCTATTGTTGTATGAAACTCCTTTATTTGGTTATTAGTTATAACTACCAAATTAATGAAATCGAAACCTTTTACGAATACCTAACGTGTTACAAACCATTTCTGAATAATCAATCAATAGCATAATATGTAGACAGTTTGTCGAACTGAGATCGTTTATTAAAGTCGACCTACTAGGTCCACATAAGTATTCAATTGATAGCTATTGAGAATATGGTGAAAGGATCATTGAACCAGCAAATTACTCAAGTTCGTGAGCCCCACGGCCCCCACCACGGCCGCACCCGTCCTGCCTTAGGGACTACTCTATTTCATGTAGTTTTTAATCAAATATAATATATTAGTATGCACCTACTACTGTTTTGTGTCGTTGAGTACAGTATGGTTGAGTTGTTGTTGAGTTACCAATGCTTTTCTATTTATGTGCGTTTTACGAAATTAAATGTGACCCGTCGTAGCAGCGGCGGAGGGACATAACATAACATATCGTAAGGAAACTGCATATCTGTGAGCTTTCCGTAAAGCCATGGCATCTCGGTCGCAATATGGTAGGACGGTAGACTAAGACTATTCTTCTAAATCTATAGACCAGTTGGTAGGCTAAGGTTCATCCTTTTCAACTTGTGAGAAGACACTAATAAATTATAGACAAGGTCAAAATTATTCCTGACCATTGCGGACATAGCGTGATGAGTTCAGTAGGTAGGTATTGATTTTTGCCATTGGCGAACGTTTTTAGCTACTTTCGTCTTTAATTTATATTACGCTATGTTAGCGTTTTGTCCACGACTTTAGCGACGAATCTTTAAAATTAACTAGGTGGCTTGTAGGTGGCTATTATATTTATTTATTTTTTAATATAATAAAATATTGCCAGAAAAAGGTGTCGTCATTGAGTTGGTGGGTAGGTATGACGGCTGGTCCTACCACTTTTTATGCTAAATACTATTTCACGTACTCATACTGTTTTAAAGAAGCTCAGGTATCGGTTGGTATTTTAAGGCATGTTTTTCTCTTTCTTAATAAATTAATGTTAGGTACTTATTCTTATTTTTTGTAACACAAATAATAATTTTGTAACACAACAAATGAATGAGCGAAGAGCGTGCATTTCACGTAATGTAAAATGATCACTGCAGATAAAAGAGAACCATATAAAGCAATTTTAAAACATAGTATTGAAAATATGTAACTTTTGTAATTTAAGTATAATATAGGTACTTCTGGCAAGCAAAACTTTTCAATAGAAACAGAAGAGCCCGCCTGGTGTGAAGGCACCGCGCCGGCCGGCTGGTGCCTCCCTGGATAAATCGCCATGGTTTTACCACAGATTGAAAAAAATACTTTTTATTACTTATTTTCAATATACTAGATATTATTACCTACTTTCAATATACTATATACCGCATCGTTGCGATAGGAATAGCCATGTTAATACATATTTCATTTAAATTGATTTTCTGCCATGAAAACTTTACGGGATCGACTCAGTCAAGGACTCTACATGCAACTAATCCAAACGAATTGGATGCAGTCCAAATAGGTAGAGTTTTTATGCAATTGGAAGATTTGTTTTAAAAATATCTCACAAGTAAATAATTTATAATATGCCCGCTTTTTTCCTGGTGTAAGATAACCATAGGAACGACTAAAGCGGATTGCACCTGTAAATGATTACAAGATTTCGATTTGTATTGAATTTACAGCAGCAAGCAGATACTATTAATATCTTACATGCGAATCTAAACAGCTTATGTAATAATTAGTGTCAATGCCCCAAATAACAATAGGTACTCGTACAAGCTTAACGCTTTCTAATCGGATACAAACAGAGTTCGAACTAAAAGGAACCCTAAAATTTAATTAAATAGGTATAATGGCTTTTATATCGTACTAGAGATTGCCAAGTAGTCGAAATTTGTGTATTATTTATTGAAATTTGAATTTGACACGTAACGGAATGTAGGTACGTACTACACGTCATGTTTCTTTGTGTGCATGTCAAAGTACCCAAACTTAGGGTAGTGTTCGTGGCCTGTTTTTTTTATGAATTTCATGTATTCCTAATTTAAAAATATTAGAATTCGTGCATTTTCCCCCAAATAAACATTAATTTCAAAAAAAAATTATTTCAAATTGTTTAGTTCGCGTAGTGAGCTGTAAATCGAACCCAAAATTTTCGATTCACGTATTATTATATAATGAGATACTATAAGGTCACACCTTCGTTATTTAATACTGTATGTGTGTAAACCTGCTTTACCTATAAACCTTACTTATATGCCTATTTATCATAACGTGTAATTATCAGAGAGTGCCAATTTCCAAGTGACATGTTTACCAACTCAGTCTATGACGAATATGCCTTGACAACAACATCTAATTCATTTACTTTTATTTGTGTCTCAATTAACTAACTGGTTTTGGCAATAGGTATTTTTATTCAGTAATTTTGAGTAGCAAACGGTCACGCAGGCCACCTGATATCAAATGGACACTGCAACTCATGGCCACCCACATCCAACCTCAAATAGAGAAGAAATCCTATTTGAGGCTGTATGCGACTTGCGAGTGATTTGCTTCTCGCAAGGACTAAGATGTTCTTATTAAATTAAGTACGATATCTCTGGCAACCATACCTCGCCAGCCGAACCACCAGACATGAAGAACATGCTGCTTTACGGTATATTTTACATAACTGAGAAGATTGATTTTTTTAGATCGGGTCCCAGACTCCTTTGAGTATTAGGTATTCCTCACAGTTTCGGATTTTACCATTCACGCACACTCTGTCTGTACTACTTATATAGAGTCGAAAAGATTAATACTCATTGTATTCTTCTTAGTTTTCTCGTAATTTCTACCACATACTTAGTTTCATTATCGGCGTGTCAATTAGAAGTAGGTAAGTAAATTTACAATACACATATTTCACATCAGTCGTAAGAACTCGGAAGTTTATCAAGACGTGGTGGAAGTAACCTTCGGGCCCTGTTATAGACGGTCTGACTCAAGTAGGTACCTAGTTATTTAAATGGTTTATATGGCATGTCAAGAATACTGAATCATTTACGTATTACAATAAATTATTAAAGCAACAGTTAACTATAACGACGTATATGTACCTATATATTTTGACGTAGAGACACTAAATTATATTATAGTGTGTTTGTCTGTGTTTCAGTGCACAATAAAGAGTTATTATCACGTATTCCGTGGTTATTATATTAATAATTAATTAATTACGGCGTGAGAACACCATAGGGATCGCAACCTACCATGTATTTGGGAAGTACACAATTAATTTTAAACAAGATTTCCTTAAAACAGGACTTAGGAAATTAGAGAACAATATGGTTTGGTATTCTGGTTCAAACCAAAAATCAATTGACTTAAAAATATTTGACTTTGTAACTCTTTTTTTATCATACAAAATCTGACAATGACATTGCTTTTTAACCAATTTACTGAAAGTTTTGACTCTCTAGTTATGTACCCTATTTTTTATATTAAGTATAAACTTTTAGGGGTAGCGGCCTTACGTGTTGGCCATTGACTTACTTTACTTAGCTCGTAAAATTGAGGGCGGTTCGATAGTCACATTTACAGTAAACATGAGTGTTAAAGCGACATCGATCCATGGTTTCTATAATGATTTATAAGAGACTTGGATTCTTTCGTGATTCATTAAATTTGTCAATAGGTAGAATTCGTTTTGCGGTCTCGCTCTCTACACGTCATCAATTTATTACATAGGTATAGTCTAAAAATAACTGGAGTGTTCGATTGTAGCACCAAAAGTATAGGTTTTCCACTTAGACTTTGATACAATATTAACACGTCAGCTGATGCATTACTTGGCAAGTACAGAACACAATGTTTTGCTAATAATTCGGTGCGAATATAAATGTAAGTATACGAAAGTGTACAAAATAACGGCGGTGATAATGATTATTGACATACAAACAGACTCTATTACACTCTTTTGTGCGATGAATTAGTTTAGCAATAAGCTCTTGAAGGTTTTTGGGCAAGTATATTATTAAATGTAAACTTGAATGACCTCTATTACGAAAAATGTGAATAAAACACGTCGTATACGACGAATTCATTTCTTCGACAAAAACAAGATACTCACCAATATGCAAAATATTTTACATTTTTGCATACGTAGATAGATACGTTTTGGTATTTGGCGTTAATCCTGTAAAAATATATATATGTGGCAAATTTTTTTACTTAAACTGGAAAAGAGGAGGCTCATTTATTTTTCCTTGTCCATTCGGCAAGACCTTATTCAAAAAATTTAATGCTAATGTTACATAATGCTCTTTACCATGATACTATTACCAAATTATAATCATTGTGCGCATGATGTAACATCTATGTGTTGCATAACATTCACCAGACTATTTGACCATTTAATATGTCTGCTTTCACCGAACGAAAGTCACGCATATCTACATACATCTTCATAGATCTAACATTGATTCAAACCTGATCTACTTTTGACGAGGCCATTTGGGGCAGAACAAACTGCAATGGCGTTTATATTTCGGTTTTACGTTTACAATGCAGTTTAGGCACTGCTTGTACAGTGAAATAGTCTTTATTAGCAGGCAGATAGGGATTTACTATGCAATACGCAATAACAATGACTTTCCTTAGATATTATCTCGCTACAATAACATATCAACCTCGTGGATTCCGGGCTTAAGCAATACAATAATGAGGCAATAGACGACATATCAGGCAGGAGAGAATGCGCACGCGTCGCGTCATGCATACGGAATCACGGTCCTTCAGTGTATTAACCCTGTTGATAGATAACAATACGCGAAGAACGGGACAAGGTTACTAGATATGCCAATCATAAAATAAATAGGAACGGGTCGTAATTCATTCAGTATGGATACTTTTCGCATTAGTACCTACTTATCTTGTATTATTCATTTTAGGTGATCTATGAATGATAAACAAAAATGACCCATACAGGGTGAAGATGAAGTCAAAAGTAATTGTTAATCAAAACTCAATGATTTTCGAAAAATTCGTGATTGATTTATATTAAAGAAAAAACACTTGTAAGTGTTTAGTGTTACTTAAGTGTTGAGTGTAAATATTTAACTGCCATAATAAAAAAAAAACATATAAAAAGCCCTTAAGAAGAATCAGTTTTTTTTGTTTTTGAATACTCCACACCCGCCATTCGTAGGGTTAAAGACTAAAGTAGGTAAGTAGTAGTACAAAAAATATAATAGATGGAATGATCTAAATTTTTGTATTGCTTTAATAAAATAATAATTATTTTTCATAATGCGTGATTCATCCAGTTGGGTCATTTTGGGTCTTGTTGGGTCATTTTCATCATATTTTTTTAACTTAAATGACATTAACAAAAAATCCCCTGTAAAATGATTACTAATAAGATGTTGCATAAAATTAATGACCCTCGTTCAAGTTAAGTGCTTAATGTGTGTGATGTAACATGTTTTTAAGTTAAGTATTGTAATATCTTATGAAATGTCCACTATTCTTCGAAATAATAAACATTATCGATGTCGTGCGATTGTTTGCTACAAATATTATAATGAGCGTGACCTCAGACTGGCTCAGACAGATGTAAGTATACGGTGATCTCATCGCCAGCTTAATGAAGAAAGTGAGAAATTTTCTATTTATGCGTTTTTTAATCAATTGGAAAAGACAAAACAGTTTGGTGGGTACCTTTTTCTTACGATCTTTTTCACTGTAAGAAATTAGAATGTTTTTAAAGCTTGACTTTAGATTCTATACTAACGAGCTTTTATGGTATGAATAAAACATTAGATAATATTTACAGTTTCAATTTGTTCCTCAAATTATAGCCCGTCCAAAGGTTTTATAACTTTCTCGTCATATTGCGAAAAAATGAACTAATTTTTCTGCTCGTACTATGTATATTTATCAGCCAATAAGCTTGAAAAAATTGACATTGATAACGTTACAGAAGCAAATATTGTTGTGGCGTACAAAACCCTGGTCAAGCTATACAAGATTTATAAGACATGCGATAGCCTATGCTAATGACGGCAGTCATCAGTTTTCCTGGATCTGGACCTGGAATGAAGGACCTTTCCAAGTCAGGTAGGTAGAATTTTACTTATTTAAATTTTATTTTTTGACCCATTAATGACCCACTACAGGTCGGGTCTCCACTCACAATGAAAGGGGTGTAGGCTTTAGTTCACCACGCTGGCCTACTGCGGCTTGGTGGACTTCACATACCTTTGAGAACAATGTTTTTTGTGAACTCTCAACAGGTTTCCTCACGATGTTTTCCTTCACCGTAACAGCAGGTGATATTTAATTTTATAAAGCGCACATAACTTTTTTTTTACAAAGTCATTGGTGCGTGTCACTGGCACACGAACCCGGAGTCCCGGACGCCTCGATTCGAGGTCGAATTGTAAGCCACTAGGCTATCACCGCTATCACTAATTTCATTTTAATAAGTAAGATTATTTTAGTTTTGATGATTTCGTTTCACAGCATCAATAATGTGTATGTAGGGCAACAAAAGATAATGGTGTAAGTGCCTAAGTATGTAAACACGTTAAGATAACAGTTGCTTGCTACAGGTAAGTTTCTGTCTCTGCCATCCTTTGACAATGTTTTCATTACATTAATAATTTCATTGTATCATATGTAGGTATCTATTGTATACCTGCTCAGACCTATTGTTACATGTTAAGGCAATTTGATTACAGCTTACGAACGTGACTATAGACAAATATCTCAGTTCAATAAAGCAGGTGTTCAATTTTGTTCTAGACTTATAAAAAATGCTTTTATAAGAGCTTTTTTTATACGTCCATGTATAAGGGTTATGATAACAAATCATCGCAATAAACATCGCCATTTGTAAAGCTGACATTTATCTCGTTAAGTAGGTAGGTATCAATTTCGTAAGCATGATAAAATTGTGTATTATCTATTGATTATAAAACATTACTCACTTTCCCTTGAAATAGTCCGAAATCTGGCTCATTTTCCAGAAGATCTGCAGGAGCAGCATAAGCAGCGTGTGATTGATCCAGGTGTATAGCTTGTAGCAGCTTTCCATTGCGCCTTCTCCCTCGCGGTCGCACACAATCCTCAAAAACGAAACCTCAATCATCCGTCACTCGTGTGTCACCAATGAAGTTCGTAAATATCCCAGTTTCCAGCTCGCTCCTCCGAATGAAATGAAGACGAAATTATGCGCGTCGGAGTGTAAAAATCGAGTGTCATGAATCGTGCGGTGTGCCGCCAGCGCAAGGGTAGTTTGCCGGCTTATCAATTGAGGAGAGTGCCTTGAACGAAAATAGCGATAGACGAAGCACCAAACGACAAGTTTGACCGCGCTCGATCACCGGTGCACGCGAACTGGCGGCCCTGAGAATTCCACCACGCCGCCGCTACTGATGACGACAGATGACTCAGTACCTATCGAATGTTTGTTTCATATCGCGGCTAGCGCGGCATTCAACTCCCAATCCGTCAATTAAGAGTCAAAACAATAAACAAAGTCGAAATTCTTAATGAAATCCGTTAACTACTTTGAAATTGATCTTGCGTTCGACATCCACTATTCAAAATGGACTTACTCGTACCGTACATCCCATTAGTATTCAAAAAGCATAAAGTTATAGGTAACGTAGTTAAAGTAACCGACGTCAGAAGAACAAGAATAGTGTTTAGTGATTGTAATGGGATAATTACTTTAATGAAAGCAATTGAAGGAAGAATAGAAACTGGTGCCTTATACAAACACTCAGTTGTAGTTTTACAGCAGCGAGTAACTACTGAGGACAGAAAATCGATAGAGTGGGTACCTACCCATTCGATTAGTCATGCTGGACTAGTTTAACTAGACTCTTTGTGGTATTATTAAGTACGTAGAGCTAACTATAAAGGAAGGAATATACAATATTATGATTGTGGAACTAGTCATTGCTTTTTGCTATTACAGACCTACCTATTTTGGATACCTACCTATGAATATGATAAAATATTTAAAAAGTCGATTAAGGATGTTACTCATTGAGCTGCAGTACCTGTGGGAAGTGACATATAAGTAAGTTCCTTTGCTACACTACAAAAGATATATCCTTATTGTTATAAATATTAAGGAGAACCGTAGATAGATATCTACGCTACGTTATGCCTAATCTAATACACTATTTTGGACTATGATTGCTTGTTGTGAAGCAAAGGACGTTTTCAAATCAATCTTCAGTTTTGTCAAATATTATCCCATTAATTTATGATCTTCAATTACCAAAGTGATACCATTGGCCACCTATCTATTTATTTTTAAAGAAACCAGTATTTTTGGTCAAGAACATTTTTCGCCTGAGAATAGTATATTACGTATAAATTACTTACCACCGCTCTTGTATAGCCGTACAATTTAACATTGTATGTTGTAGGACATAAAATTTAGGAGGTTACAAAATAAGTAAATATAGTAAAATTGTATCGTTAATCGTAGCCAATTTCGTTGTTCTGCCGTGTTATTTGATTTTAAAGTCGTAATAAAATACTGTTTATTGGTACCTAACTTTTAAAGAGCTTTAATAGTTTCCGTCTTTGGCGATTGCAACAATGTGCTTATTTTATTCAAAATACATGCCAAATTGTTCTGTTCCTAATAAATTTATCAACACCTCTGTACGTGGTGGATAATGGTAGGTTTACCATTATCCACCTGAATCTTTGTTTTGGTCCTCTGCATGTATTTTTATCCCCTTGAAACGGATTTCTGGCATTTAGTCAACGTTTTTTTTTGTATGAAGACTCCAAAATGTAAGAATAAAATTTCAAATGAGCTCAATAAAGTTGCCGAATCTACTATTTTAAGATATTTTATTTGGGAAAATACGTATGTTTTGTAAGAGTCGTATTCAGAAACACTTTTAAAGCTGCATTTGCGACGAATTTTCTTAACATTTCTAATTCTTATCTACTTTTTCTTGTCTCGACTTTTGTTAAATTTTTCGAACATTCTCGAGTCCGAAATATCCGATGAGAAACCATTTTAAGTAACTTTATCATTAGGTATATTGTCAGAATGAAGATTTAACGCCATAATTCTTAAACACATTACTTTTATTATCAGCTACACTGGCTTATCTATCTTTTTTATTGTCAGATTGCCTTAATTGAACTTTAAGTATGTCATTTTACTTTTGTCATTATTAGATAAAAATGTTCAAATTTCTATCATTTCCGTAATTTCCCACAATGTCACACAGTTATTAAGATAATACCAGTTGGTAATAACAAATAAAACCAGATAGATAAAATTAATGTTGGGTAAAAACAACCTGCCATTTTATAGAACTACTTAATAAAGCATATTTTTGTTATAATCGAAGCATTTGAGGTATCAATGATAGAAATTTTAATTTAACAGAATAAATCATTCCGCAGTAGGTAATAATTTACACTAAATGGTAGTAACATGTAAATTTAAAAATAAAATATATAGTTTTAAAAAACTAAAAAACACGTTTTTATAGCATACTGACCCCGCAAACGTTGTTTTTCCATAATAATATAAGATATCGAGCGTTAAAAATCGACTATTAAAAAATAGGGGTTGGTGATAGAAAGGTGAAAATTTAGGAATTTAGGGTTGTATGTTTTTTAATACCACATTATAAAAAAATAAAAATAAATGTCCAAAAATAAAATAAAAATGTTAGGTGTGGACAACCCTTATCACTTAGGGGTATGGAAAATATACAGTAGCCGATTCTCAGACCTACTGAATATGCATATAAAATTTCGTAAAAATCGGTCAAGTTGTTTAGGGAGGACTAATTTAAGGTATGGTAATTAAAATTGTGACACGAGAATTTTATATAGGTTTAAGATAAGATGAAATTAAAATTTGAATTTGTTTAAAAAACTAAAAAAACACGCTTTTGAAGTTAAAAATAATTTGCAAAATAAGTTTAAAACAATAATGAACGAAAAATACTAGTACCTATTATTGTGAAACAGCGTCGGGTGCTCGATACACTTATGAAAAATATGGCACAAAGCGCCCACGCTTTTTTTAAACAATATTTAATTTTCACTTTTTAGTTCGATTCGTATCACTTTTTTACCTATTCGACCGATATAGAAAATCGCTTCTTAGTTGAGGAAAGATATAATATACTTAATATGATGATCCGCAACGATGAAATCCGTAGACGAATAGAAGGAACCGACATAGTTTTAAAAGTTAGCAAAATGATAGTCAATGGGCTGGCCTTAGTGTTTAAAGAATCATTAACCTGGAGGAATAAAGGTCTTCAAATGGAAACCACGTCTCGACAAAAGAAAAAGCTACATGTCGCTCTTCGACTAGATGGACTGACGGTGACGACCTAATGGAGACAGTGGGAAACCAGTAAAGTATGTGTACCAAGTAAAGTATGTGTACAAATAAAGTATGTGTACCAAAACCTGTGTCGAGAGTTTTTTCCTCCGGCTTTTTCTCTCTTTACCCAGCGATGGGTGGCACATAGGCAGCCGATGAGTTCGATTAGGTAAAATTACAACTAATTATAAAAATAATAAATGTAGTAGGAATGCTAAACTGACAAATGAATTATTTTACAAACTTGTCAATTAAATTATATATTAGTTATAAGTTTTCAATTGTAATAAGTTACATTAGTTTTATTTTATTTTTAATTTTTTTTACTGTAATATAACTTCTTAATTTGCATACCTGAGAAGGTGAATATGGATTGATCAAAATACCCTGTAAAACCAACAACTAACCCATATTCGTGCAAATAAATGTTTTTCATTTCATTTTCATTTCATTTCAAACCGCCCACGGTTTCCAATTGAATCACGTTTGAATCCCAATTCAAGGGGATTGTTCAGGTCCATTGCATAAATGGCATTTGCATACACATCTACGAGTACTCAATACCTATCTTATTTTTAAATCAAAACAAAACAAAATGCTAACAAATAATATGCAAAAAAATGATGCGGTAGTGCATTTCGAAAACCTACCTGCATTAAAATTTGTGACAAAACGCTCAGGTCAAATTTGGCGCTATCAATTAAGTTATAAATTATATATTTGCGATCTTTTCCACGCCGTTCTTCATGAAGGTGAACATTATGTAAATTGCAATATGCCTCTTGCAATTTTACTGCGCAGTTGTTAACATCCATATTCAAATAAGCTTTAAATTCTGCTCACGTTCTATTGGAAGAATCCTAACATTAGACTTTAGTAGCCAGGACTCTAGGTATATGATAATAAAATTGCAGATATCATCACAGATTACGCCTAAAGATGAAATATTACGATTTTTTTATGCACGCCATAGTACCTACCTATCTACAGAAGTACCTATGATACAGGACACAAAAGCTTTCAAACTCATCATCAATCTTACGGTTGAGAATGAAACTGAAGAATGTAAGAAGGTTTACGTGTTTATTGGAACTTCTGGTTTATTTTTAAAGTGTCAATTTGAGGTCACGTTGTTGGCAGGCGACAGGGGTGGATTGCTAAGCTAATTGAGGTTGAAGCGAGGGTTGTACTTTTTATGAAATTTTATATTAAGGTAGGTAACTAGGTACCTACTCGAGCCATTAACTACATTCGCATGTTAATATCTTTCCAAGAACATAAAATAATAGTAAAGTTAGTGCAAAGTTCGTGTAGTGATGGTGCCAAATATTCCAGCTTCAAATGGTTTTTTTACAACACCTAGGCACTTAAGTCTTTACCGACTAGCTAACTCTAAACCTAAAACTAACTATACAAAGCCTTTACACTTACGTATATTTCAATTGTAAACATTAAAAAATATGTCAGTGGAGTCAACCTTGGCATTTTGCTGGGATCTGTGAAGGCTAGAAAAAAGAAACCTGTAACATTCTATTATACCGAGATTTAGGTTTGAATTTACTAAAACATGCACCTTCGAAGAATAATTTGCTTATATTAGGTATCTACTGTGTTCTGTGCACAGATGTGATCAAGTGCTCAAGTTGATCAAGATCATTCGCCGCCCAAACGAGGAAGCAATTGACTCCCGCTGCTGTGACCTCACAAATTGACGTGATTCAACAAAAAGCGCTTCAAATTTTTTATTTATAGGTACGAGTATTAATCTCAATTCATTTCATGTTTAGGTAACAATATGAGATACAGGGAGATGAGCGGCCCTAAATTTTCAAAAAAATTTGGGTGGTTTCTATGGAAAGGCTTAAAAAATACTTGAGCTGTCTCTAATAAAAGAAAATTAGTTTTTTGTACAATACATATATGCCATGTTAAAATTTTAATATTTAAACATTTTTTTACCTACTAAGAGAGCCAAGTATTTTTTCTCAAATATATTTAAATAATAATGTGAAGACAAACAAGACGAACTTTACAAATGAATAATCAGGTAATTTATGAAACAGTAGTTGGCCTCTAGTACTGACTTCCGTAGTCACTTAATCAGTGTTAGTGATCTATGCGCTTGCCTAACTGACCTCTTATGTACCTTTGTTAGTTGTGATCGATTGATAGTATTAATGTACCTACGTCGACCCACCGCAAATCACTTATTTTGAAGACATTATATGTTAGCAATAATATACAAGTACCTAGCACTATTCTTACGAAAATTTGTTTCGCCTTTTTCGTCCTTTTAAATTACTATCTACTACTACATATATCAAGATAATAAATAGTTAGAAGTAACTACATGCGGCAGGTATGTCAATTAGATTGTTGCTAAAAAGTATTTACCTACACAGGTAGGTTATATCTGAGACAAGTATATTATCACATAACGCAATAATAGATAAGTGCGCACTTGTATTGTATATTAAGTATGTTAATAGGTTGTACTTGTATGTTTCCACATGTGAGCCTTTTGTATATTAATTTATTACAATTAATTTAATTTACAATCAGTATAGCTTGACATACTTATCTAAAATGTGAAACAATGAAGAATAGTATACGTATTTTATAAACAGCGTTTTCAGGAGGAATTCGGTTTGAACGATGTGTGGGCCGATGCCTAAAATTCCGATGCCTCAATATAATTATGTATGTTATTAGGTGCTCAAGCGATTAGTGGCTATTATCAGCTTCCGTTCAGCTGTTTTACAGATGACGTCATTGTACGTGGTTAAAGTGGACGAGACTAGAAGAATCGTATCGTGGTAGAATGGTAACTATTGTGCTCGTGACATGTTATGTTATGGGCGAAGTACTTAATAATAAATCGGAGCAACTTTTTTAATAACCGGACATTATGAAAAAATAATTACTCTGGTTTAAACTCGAATAGCATAGTCAACCAATGGCTGAAGAATTTACCTAATCAGTAAGAAAAGCAAGATGATCTAGATTAGGTTCACAGAGAGATTTCAGAGATTTGTTCACAGACAGATTAGGTTCATACCTGTATAGAAACCAAGCGTGCCATTTTTAATAACAAAATGACTTACCGAGGAAAGGAAACGTTTCGAACCGTATCTCGTCCTCCTTTTTTGTGTAGTTTTTACAACTGTACGAGTATTACAACAAGGCATTTTTCTCTGTTTTCGATCACGTCTGCGTTCGAGAACGGTATGAAGTGGCGCTAAAAGAAGCCAATTTGTCTCCTTTGTTACACACGAAGTACATACACTTGCGTCCTCTAGTCCATATAGCTCTGTGGTTAGGTTATATTGTTTTGATTAATAGAAATTGCTGCCGCGCGGGGTTGTCAACTTTTGTGTAAATAGTTACAACCCAACAATATTATCACTCTGTGTCTTACGAGTATATTGGGCATTTCATCTGTGCAGGCATTGTTTACAATGTCCTATTAACCACTTGGTCCACAACACCTACGCTGCCCACGACGACGCTACGTTCCGAATGACCCTAGCTAAGTGCAAGTTCGGTACATTTGCACTGAGTGATTCACCTGCTTGTTAACGCAGTACTTCTTTGTGTCGTAATATTTGATGCTTAGAATTTATAAAACTTATTTATAATTTAGTTTATTAATTGAGCCGTGAGACCAATCAGAGCAATGATAAACTCCAATTGAAAAAAAGTACATATTAATACTGTTTAAATAAAGATGTCCCAACTAGGAAGAAAACGTATTTTAAAGGATGAAGCTTAATTTCTTTAGCATTTGAGAATAAAATAAAATTAAAAACGTATTTACATTGTTTTTTTTTCAAAAAAATGTTACTGCTTCACGTTTTTCTTTCGTCAAATCTATCTCATTCTGAACTTTTACCAAACATTAAAAGGTGTATAAAATTTTTCATAAAATTTCATAAAATGGTTCATACCATTGAATTCAATCGCTCAAGGTTCTTTGTCATCTCTGTCCTCAATTACGAGCTTGGATACACTTAACTCATGGTTAAGAAAATTCCATGCAGTTTTCATTTTCCCGTTAAATTAAATTAAATGATTAGAGTAGTAACTAAAGCGTCAATACTGGTCATTAGAAAAAACAATAGAATGCGATAAAGATTTATTCAGAAAAAAAAATTGGTTATCTACGAGTACTCAATACCTATCTTATTTTTAAATCAAAACAAAAGAAAATTAAATAATATAAAAAAATAAAATTTAATATCGTTCGGCTTATTACTTTAAATTTACTTCAATATTATCTTTCATCGTCATAGTGTGCTAACACTCCCATTTTACTTATTAGAGTCATTCGGGGCAACTATACGCACTTTTGTCTTTCAGACCTTACTGTGTTTTAAATAGTAACCCTAGAGAAATAAAAAAAAAACACCTTTAAATAGAGCATTTATTCATCTATAAATGAAAACAGAAAATTAAACAAATTTAAAGTAGGTATATCTTTTTCTCATAAGAAATTATAGAGAAAAAATCGGAATGCGTTCACTTGCCCCTTATTGTGGGTAACCGTGCGCACCCCTGTGGGGTAAGTAAACGCATGCGGGTTAGGTAAACGCATTCCTTAGTATACTTAACACAAAAGAAAATAGAAAACATTTTTTTACATTTTTCTCGAAGCTCTTAGTCGATTAATTACCAACTTCAAATTACGGCTTCCATACGAATCTACCAAATTTCATGAGTGTATGTAAGTACCTATGTATGTATGTAGATATGTTTGTCCTCGCATATCTCCGAAATTGACGGATTTTGATCGTTGTTTTGTTTGTTTGCATTTTATCCAATTTAGGGAATGGTAAAAGTTTCATCAAAATCGGTTCAGTAGTTTTCGTGATATGGACCTAAAACTATAAATTAAGAAAAAAAAATTAAACCGACTTCAAAAAAGTATGAAATAAAGTTTGTTAGATTCTTTAGGCTTATACTATTTTTTGAGTACCTACACAAGCAAACGGCGACCCCGCCTGTCACCTCTTGGGTGGACTTGGCCAATTATCTCGTTGACTGAAACGACTCCGTCCGGTGCAAGCCCGGTGTGTTAGCACTGATAACAATGCTCTTACTTGCCATATTTGTAGATATCTTGATATTGATAATAAACTCATACACTCATAAGTAGGTACCTACGTATGCGTTAGGTACTGTGATTAGGTGCAGATCTGTGATCGATAATAAAGCAAAAGGTGAATTTCTGAATCTGGGGAATCTGGTGGGAACTCCTAAATTGCGCTTAAACCCTAAACCTTTTGGAAATCACGGATAAACAGTTATTTGCTCTTCTTCGGCTTTGCTAACTACTTTTTTCTAATCTTATTTACCTTGAGAGAATTAACTTTTTCGACCTTCAATTCTTTTGTTAACGAAATATGGTAAAAATTATGACGTCAAATGCTCGGTATGTTCATCACAGAGCGTTATTAATTAAATTTATTTAATTTAAAAAAAACTAAATTAAATAAAAAAAACACGTGTTTTTTAACAATGAACGCTGTGAGATCGTAAATAGATAACTTCCGCTGGTAGAGAGTTCCCATGTTCCCTGTGTTCCCATAATAAAAAAAATGTGAAATTAATTAAAACAACAGTGATAAAGTAATTGGACTTTTATTCAATTGACATGCCCGGGTTCTGAAAGCCAAAATAGAGCAAATAAATAAATGTTAAAATTAATAAAGTTTCGCGGTTTCGCACCCCTTTTGCAAAAGTATTCAAGAAAGCCATTTTTATCGAAACCCCGTAAATAATAAGCATTTTAAAATAGGAAAATAAATCTGGGCATAGAAAATGTTAGTCAAATGATCTCAAATGTTTAGGAATAACTAGTTGAAAGACCGAGTTATTTTGAGGCGAGCATCTAACGATATTAACGTTTTAATTACGTAGGTACTAACTTACCAGCACTAAATGAGTCAAATAAACCTTCCGCTGACATCATCACGAAGAGGCTTCACCACAGAAATCATTTTTTTCGCACACTTCTGACTCTTGCTTTAGTCATTGTATACAAGCAAAATATTAACCTACAACAAGTTCAAGTCTTGATGAATCCATCGTATTTGCTTCACCTTTTTGTCAAATGTTATGAATTCAGACACATTTAGCAATAAACGATTATTCGGCTTATTTATCCGAACCATTTGGAATCGATCGCTTTTTTAAGCGACTTCAAAAAAAGGAGGAGGTTCTCAATTCGTCTGTATGTTTTTTTTTATTTTTTTTTATCCCTAGATAAATCATCAGCTCATTTGAGATCTCGTAAGTGGTTACCAATATTAAACACAAGATGGTTATTTCGCGAATTATAATACAGAAAAAATTATAATACAGCTTTATGCCTCTTTTAAACGAAGACAGCTTGTAATTGTATGTGGTATTTGGTGGTGGTGACAATGGAAGATAATATAAAGGAATCGATTCCACGTACTCGTAGACTACTAACGCCGTCTATCGCTGGACCATGAGAATTATGAGTTTTGGGTGCATTGGGTAACATTGGTTCGCTATCTAAATACATCTTAAAGGTACGTACTAAAAATTTTCAGCAACATTAAAGCCAAATCTATAAATTGATTTGAAAATCTTTAGAGGTGACCTAATTTAATTTACCAACCACCAGCCATTTACCACCACTACGCCTCAGGGACGACTTATTGGATTAAAAATAGCGTTATCCGAAGAAAAACCGCGTGACTCTGTGGTGGGTATCTAAGCTTAGTCTATATTTGACGACCCAAGTAACGCAGTGGTTAAGACACCGGTGCGCTGCGCGGAAGGTCCTGGGTTCGATTCCCAGCAGAGCAGAGATTTGAATGATGAATTTGAGTTCTGTTTCTGGTCTGGGTGTTGTGTTGTTGTTGTCTTGTGTGTGTCCATGGCGCCCACGACACAGGGAATCCTAGTGTGGGGCTATGAGTGTGAACCATTATTTTGCTTTACTTTGCCCATTTCCAAACTCATTCCATTTGTCCCAAATTCAGCATAGTTTTCATATTACGCTTAGATAGGTCAGTTACGTTATTGGAACATAATAAAAAAACATTTTATTTCCTAAAATAAACATATTTATTTTACATGCTTGACATGAATGCTTATAATTTAACGCAAATGTTAAAAATATTTACCTACTTTAATTATCTATCATTAGTTTATGTTTAATTCAAATTGCAGACATTTAAATTTGATACTTGAAATAATTAGCTACTTATACATATAATATCATTAATAATTTATTTCTTATATTTTACATGAAGGCACGTTTTTTCGACGGCAATTCTATGTACGTTATCCATGATTCACGTAACTCAGAAGTTTTTAAAATATATAATATTAACTCAAAGGAGGTACTCGTAAAGCTAAAGTTTGAAAAAATCTCAACGAATACATACCAGTCAATCCCAAAAAAATACATAATTACCTCTTACTTACTTAGACAGTTTGAATATGGGACTTATAAAATAGGTATCTACTTAGTGGAATGAGGTGAAATAACATTATTATACCTAAATAAGTCTACAAGGTAGATATAAATTGCATATGTATTCTGCTTTTTTGATATCTAGATAACTGTCACAAGTGCCTGACGATCTCCAAAGACAAAATTACTTTACCACATTTTGCACCTTTAATTATCTGGTAGGTTAGTGCTTAAGTAGCAGTAGTAAAAGTATTTATTAAAATAAATTATATCTATAAGCATGGTTACATTAGGTTAGGTACAGATTTAGAATACTATGTGACTGTTTGACTAAAAACATCAATTTGTAGGTACGAGTGTGATTGCTTCGTTTGTTGGCATATTCATCCATGTAATGAAAGACAAGTTGGCGGGCTGTCGACTCACATACCTTTAGCCAGATAGCTGACCTTGCCCTATCACGTTATGTACTGTTATCAATCAATAAACCAATCTGCTCAAATCTGCTCCGTTAGCAGTTTTTATAAGTGTCTTTCGGATGGTTAAATATTCAACAAAAAATCCCTACTACGTGATATTCTTTCGTGATTTGATAATAGATTTTTTTCACATTCCTATTTAAGACACAGTTAGGCTATAATATTAACTTTAACATTAAATACAAGTAACTACAGTAACCATTAATAATTACAAACCATTAACTACAAGTGGTCTTGAGAAAAATATATTTTCAATTACAATTTAACTAAATACTGATAGGTAATTAAACCTCGCGACAAGTTTTTATTATCATATGAATTGTATATAATGAGGTTATAAGTTTATAAGTAGTTAAATTTTTTAAGGAATACAATTATTTCTTTTTAGAGCGTTTCTAAATGAAAGCTTTTTCTTAAAAAGTTTTTCCATTTAATTTATTACATCAAACAGCTTTTACAGCCCACGTTTGCAAAAACGTGACGCCATTTATAATTTTCTAAACAACATAAGATTAAATCTATATAATTAAGATACCGTCAATAAATGGTCAGATCACTGCTGCACAAAAATCGTCGACACCTAAAGTAGAGTCCTTAAAATTAGCACGCAAGCCCGCCGCCCTCATTGCGTTCTAGCTCGCGCCTGACGTACTCCGCTTGCTTCTCGCTGAGGCCCAAGCGAGCCACCTCCTCTTCGAACTGTGTCTTGCCTCCGACCCCGACCAGGTAGCCGTTCAACCTCGCCGCCAGGTGGGAGGTCTGCAGCCTCGAGGAATCCAGCTCTAAACTGCGGCAGAGATCCTTGTGGCCTTGCAATCTGTACTTTTGATGGTAACTGAAACGTAACAGAAGTTTTGTGTTCGTGTTATTTCGTAAAATTGTCACTTACTGCTGGACACGACCTGTAATGTAACAATCTGCAGGCATACGTTGACTCGCTCTATCACCCTCAGATTGTGAGAGAACACGACCCTGCAGTGAGCCACTAATGGGTCGCTGACACTGGCTGACGGTTTATTGTGTGATACGCTGACACCGCACTCTCGAAAGTCGACTTGTAACTATTGTAAATTAAATCAACAAGGTCATTACAAATCCTATTTCGTGTATGGTAGGTACGGAACCAAACCCGGTGACTCTTAACCTTTACAGACTCTTGAAAGCCGCGAATTAGACTATACCCTTAATCAGATTTTGAACACTGGAAAAGTGGAAATCGAATCAAATTATTATGTCAGATATTTTAAGTATTTAACTCTGTTGGTGATCCACTGTGGTTTCTACTGGATCTCAGTGGAATGTAATTAAAGAAACTTTTAATCTGTAACTCTTTAATCTACATCTTATTCAAATCGTAAGTACCTATATTGTTACTATTTTTAGTATCATAATGATACAATGACCTGACATTCAATTGATGAGTGTTCAATATCAATTGATCCAAAATCAATGTGCTCCAACAAGCTCAATAAGGACATTGAGATAACTGATCAACATTTATTGATCAATCAAGGTATAGTGCTTGAGCTGAAACAGTAGGTTGCAAAGTTATTAGCTGCCGTCCACGTGTTGGATGACGTATGACGTTCTTGATTGAATTGATTCCGAGTTCATATTCATTTTAGAATCGATCAGTATCACTATATTCGCTTTGTTCTAACACTAGATAAAATGAGTAGGTTATAAATATACTTGTATGCAACCCATTACTGACCCACCGCAGGTCGGGTCTCCTCTCACAATGAGAATGGTGTAGGCCTTAGTCGTTCTATAAACATAGGTAGGAAACTAAGTTATTATAGGTACTTTGCAATGAATTTTTTTGGAACTTAATAACGAACGGGCATTCAATCCATCTAACGTTAAATGGTCACTGCAGCCCATGGGCACCCATGTTAAACATCAAATAGGATACAAACACACAAACGAATAAAATGACCTATAAATTATTCACATACCTAGAATAAAGTTTGCTACATCAGCTATTTTATAACTCGAAGTTATAGAAAAAAAAAAATACTGTTATTATTGGTGAGTATTTACATTGAAGTTTACATGGAGGTCGTTTCTATGGTCATTGCTCGGAAGGAAAATGTATTTTTATTTGTAGGTATAGCCTAAGACAAAATAGTCAGGCTATTCTTTAAGTGGGAAGACCTTGACACAACTTTCGCAACAATTGCTCCGAAAGTCATATTTATTATGTATAACACATAGTCCGCCACCTTCAAAATATGACCGCTAATTTTTTTCCTGTCGTTAAGGCGCGGTAGTTACCTATGCACTGAACAAAATTGCAAATACACAAGTTATATCAGTAAACCTATTTGGAAACAAACAGCTATCAATTTTATTGTGATTGTATATCGTGTCATAATTTGAACTCAATCTATAAAACTTCGTTCCAAAGCATTTTCATATAAGTAAATTATAGGTACTTACTCTTCAGCATCATATAAGTAAATTATACTTACTCTTCAGCAGGATAGAAGGGACCAGCAGGTGCGATCTCTGTGCGCAGCTGCCCGTTGCACTGGACTTGCATTTTCTTGTGGGACGCCTCGGCGGCTTCGCGTTGCTCTTCGTCGTGGTACAAGATCATGGATTGGTACTAGAATACAATAAACACAATCATTTTAATAAGGACTCCTCAAAATTATATAAAAATTGTGAAGATAATGTATTTTTATGTCTTTTGTTTTTTCGGTGGTGGTTTACCTAATTAATAAATGTGTAGTAGGTGGTTTTGCTTCTTGTTCTCTGGAGAAAAGTCATAGAAGGTTGATCTTCCTTCAAAATTCTTTATATTATTATTTAATTATTGACTTGTCATCCTTAAATATTAAAACAAAATCTAACTTTGAAACATTCTATCCCAGAAAAACCAAAGGGAGTAAAAGTAGTAAGTAAAAAATGTAATATCTTCATAGGAAACTACTAAACCAATTTAACCTATATAATACGTAAATTTGTCAAATTTAAAAGGTGGGAATTTGAGGTAGTTTTAATATTATTAATTAAAATCCTACCTATGTTTGCTCACAATGGATTTAACTTTATTACGTACCCTATTAAATGCATATAATATTATAGGTGTTTGTCCAGAGATTTCTTATTTAATTATGTGTTTACCATTGGGAAATGAAAATTAAAAAGTTTTTTTATTAATTTTAAATTATTTGCGGTTACTAATATTATTTTTATAAAAAAGCCTTATTGTTTCCTTGTACCTTATATACATAATATCGCATTATATAATAAGGCACAACTGCTGATATTAAGTAGGTAGTTATAAATTGAATATACCTAGTATTTCAAAGCACTACCGTTAGTTAACTTACTCCGCAAGTTCGCATATTACAATAACGGTAAATACCTGCTTCTTTATCACTTTTTTATCTACTTACTGAACCACTAGCAAATTTTTTACATGCTTGACCTGAATATCGTGGAATCTTTCAACGTCATTTTGGCAGACTTCAAGACCTTTGCGTATAAATTTCTAGAAGAGATTGAGGACACAGAATGAGAATTATCCGGCTGAAATGATGCCGGAAACAAAAAAACGTAGACTATTACAATATCCCAGTGTAGCCTAACCGTGTATAAGAAATGCATTTTAAAAATTTTGTAGAATTCAATAACGACATAGGTACTCGTAATGTTCAAGTAGTACTTTGGTACGATAAATTTGAATATATTTGTATCCAATGCGCACACCTATTTCAAAAACCAATTTTAACCACTATTAAAATAATAAATAAAAAGTCACTATAAAGGGTACCAAAAGCACAATTTTTGTCAGTGATTACCTACTACTATTAATGAAAGTTGCATAAGTATTAGCATATATGTTCGTGATAAGCTATAGAATAAATACTGAATGGATATGCAGGAACCCTAATAATAAATGGTCAATGAACACAGTCAGGTAGCATTGGACATGCGACCCCAAAAAGAATTTGCAAAAAAAATTGATATGCAAGCTTATTGGCTCCAAAAAATGACATTGTCATCATTCGCACATTAACTATGGATGATCATTAACGATTCATAACAAAATGCAATCACCCAAAAGATTTAATACATCGAAAACAATTATTTGGTTCGCTGACTTATAATACTTATTGTTGACGTCATAATCCGGGTTCGTCATACAAAATTTATAAAGATTATGCGTTTTTGAGCGTTCATTATAAGCACAGTATAAATAAAATATATATTTGTAAGTATCTTAATTGTTAGAAGCCACAACCCTCCTAGGTAAAGAAATAAGTTCATAATTAAGTTTCCCACAACATGGCGAGGTTCGCAAAAACTTATCATTTTCATTTCAGTTTCGAATTGCCGTTACCTGTCGCTTTAGCTTAGTTGTAAGTCCATATTCGTGATTAGCCCAGAACATATCCAGTAAGTCTTCGTACGTAACGGTCTTCGGGTCGTAGTCTAGCTCTATTACTTCTGTGTGGTCGCCTCTGTGAATAACGGATAAATAAATGATTAAAATCAATATTCTAACTAGACTAAATGTAGGTTAAAGGTAGGTGTAGGCTAAACAATAAACGTTCTGACTGTAACCCGTTAGTGACCCGCTGCAAAGTCGGATCCCCTGTCAGAATGACATGTGAAGGATGTTGGCATTAGTTCACCACGCTGGCCTAATACAGCTTAAGGGACTTCACGTGCCTCTGAGAACATTATAGAGAACGCAGGCATGCAGGTTGTCTAATGATTATTTCCTTCACAATTACAGAAGTTCACATTGATATTTTTTTTGTAAAACGGGCTTAGTCTATTCTAAGTGTAAGGGGCCGCATTTTTAGTAGGTAATCGGGCGCTCACTGCTATTTATGTTAATTAAAGTAAGTTATGTAACCGCAGCAAATTACATTTTATAAATAGAGCAGATAATTATGTAGAGCTACGTATCCATGCGTGCGATAATAAATGTGGTCGCCTTGGCCTTCACGCATAGACAACCTTGGCTTCCGCTAATACGCAACTCCGAAATAGCTGATAACTACAAATAATCCACACTCCGTTTCCTCTTATTTATTCATATTTACAACATATGTTCGCTCTATTATTGGATAAACACGTGCAAGATTAAAGAGTTAAATAACTATAGACAAGCTGTTACTTTGGTTATAACTATCTCTAGGATAAGGCTGCAAAGGAACATTTTAGTCGTAGGAAATACCTAATTGTCATGTATAAATCAAGGATCAAGGATAGGTATATAGTATATTTATAATAAATGTCATAAAAATTCCTTCATCAAAATTCATGCATCAAGCTAGCTAGAATGAATGTGGCAAATAGTATAGCGACCTGTAACTACATATTAATAATTTGGTTTAACAAATATCTTTATACCGTTCGATAACAAGCCTTTATTTTCCCGGACAAATGTTGCAATGATATCCGATTTTACCCAACTAAGTACCTACCTATAGTAAAATTAGGACCTACTTACTACTGTTGGATAAGAGTTTGATGGCATTATTAGAAAACAAAAACAAACTTACACGTGCCTTTATGTTAAGGCGTATCTAACAATGCTGTTTACAAGATCATCAGGCGTATTACAAACGTCAGCTATTATATAAATTCTCAGTAATCGATATGACTTACCTAGGTAAGTACTTCGTCAGAAATACGTAATCGACCGCAGCAAATATTTTTGAAAAATGTTTTGGAAAATAAGCAACTAGGTATTACCTTTTAGGGTACCTACTCGTATATCGTTTACGTTTGAACAACCTTGATTGAGAGTATTTTATCCACAGAAGTGTCCCTCCTCCCGCTAACATCCCGCACACAGTAAGTAAATAGTGGCCTTTATAGAATAAAATATGAAAAATTTTCAAATCTGCCCCTATAATTAATCCCTATAATTAATCAAAACTAGTGTAGGTACCTACTCTACATTATTCTTTTTAACTGTCAGATAAAACTCGACAAGAACAGTTAAAGGTTTCATGATACTCGTAAGTAGGTGAAATATCACCATATAACTATATATAAATATCACCAGCGGTGATAGCTCAGGGGCTGAGAAATCGACCTTTTAATCGAGGGGTCCGGCTTCGAATCCCAGTGGCACGCACCATTACACCAATGACTTTGTAAAAAAGTTATGTGCGCTTTATAAAATTAAATATCACCTGCTGTTACGGTGAAGGAAACCATCGTGAGGAAACCTGCATGCCTGAGTTCAAAAAAATGTTCTCAAAGGCATGTGAAGTGTCACCAACCCGCATTAGGCCAGCGTGGTGGACTAAGGCCTACATCCCTCACATTGTGAGAGGAGACCCGACCCAGTAGTGGGTCATTAATGGGTTACTGACAAGAGGTGAAATATAGTGTAATAAAGCAACACATCAATACAAATTACATTTCTTGATGTGGATGCCACAAAAGCAGTTACGAGGACAGAAAAAAATATACACAAACAACAAACATGCAGACGATACGATAGACGGTAAACCGGATAGACTAACAAATTGCACAACCTTTTGCAAAAGAAAATATAAATTCCAATTTTTTGTAATTCATTGGTGACTTGCATATCTACTGATCACAAGTAGATAAAAAAGTATTTATTTTAAATACAGAAATAGACTTTTCATTATTCGTATATAATAATATACCTAGATAGATATCTACTCTACTCTATCTGCAAAAGTAATAATTTTGTTTTATGAGTTTTTATCAACTTTTAGCTTAAAACAATGTAGGTACTAGGTACAAAAGGTAGCCTAACTAAAAGACTTAAATTTTAAATTAACATTACTGATAAAAATTAGAATAGAAAAATAATTGGTATATTTAATTTTTGCTCTATGAAAAATGTAGAGATGTTTTTAAGTGTATAATAAATACAAATTAAATTGTGGGTACGTGTATTTTTTAATAGTTACACAGGTATGTGGTGAACTTACAAGCTTCTATAGTGTGGGTTTTTCGTAGTGCCACCGGCGTATCCTACCCGTGTCCGGATAACCCCTAGAGTGGCGCCGAAGAGAGAATCGTTTGACCAGAAACATCCCATGCCAAATGTCGCCTTTTTTGTTGGAATGTCCACATCGTGTAGAAGGATTGTCTGAAAAAATAGCAAGTGAAATATAAGCAACCCAGTTCAAATAAACTAGGTAGGTATACGATTATTAGCATTAAAATTAATACAATCTGTAAAGTTTTAGTTTCAACAAGATAATTCTAACCAAAAACATTGCCGAAAAGTGCCTAGGGGAAATGTAAATTTATCTATTATTTGGAACATACACGAGCTATAATAATTATCAAAATAAACAATGTTATGGATATGTACTTAGTTGATGTAGAACCCTTAAAAAGGTCACAGTTACGTTAATAAATATAAAATTTCATTATCGGCCATGCGACTTATAATGAAGAAATTTGCAGTTGCAAAGGTATTCCTTTAAAGTAACCTTTAATACACCTTTACCAAACTTAAGACTTTCTCAGAGAGCAACCAGTTTACAATTTGAAGAAAAAGTTTTGTAATGGTTCGTCTCGGCTGGAATTTTTCGTTAACACATAATTATGTAAGGCGGGTAACCTACAGGTACTAACCACAAATACAATAATTGCAATATATGTACTTCAATCATCAATAAAGATAGATTTTTATGTATACCTACCGATACAGTGGCGCTTTTTATAAATATCCGGCAATGAATTACGACATTGAACAAGCATTGAACTACTAGAATAAAGACTCTTAGTCCTCAACAAACGTAAGGTCTGACCTCAGTATGATGATCCTTCAGAAAAAGAGGTCAATGTGTAGGTATTAATATTATCGGACCCCTCGCGTTTACTAATTAAGTTTATAAGGAGACCTTTAATACGCAGCTCATTAAACGCATAGCGCATCTTAGAACAATGAATATTTTATACAATGTCATGATCAGTAATAATGCGCATGAAAAATTGTGTCACTGCTGCGATGAAGTATTATTTTGGAGGAAAATTTATAGGAAATTTAATAATGTACAAACGAGTATTACACCTGCATTTTCATGTTGACATAATTACTTAATCTGTAGAAAAATTTAAAAACACTAAACTTGTGGTTTTTTTTTTCTCAAAATACTCTGCGGATACCAGTTCACAAGTATAAAATCAGTTCGCACAGCAAGTCGCCTCCCGAAACGTTTTGATGTTTTTATCGCCGACAAAAATTAGGTTATAATATTATCTTATATATAAAATTCTCATTTCACAGTTTTAGTTACTTACCATACTCCTCCAAAACGGCTTGACCGATTTTTATGAAATTTTGTATGCATATTCAGTAGGTCTGAGAATCGGCTACTGTCTATTTTTCATACCCCTAAGTGATAAGGATTGTCCACACCATAGGTCCACACCTAACATTTTTATTTTATTTTTTGGACAAATTTTTTTATTTATATTTTTCAATAATGTGGAATCAAAAAATACATACAACCCTAAATTTTCACCCTGCTATCACCAATCCTTAGTTTTTAACAGTCGACTTTTATCGCTCGATAACTTAGGTATATCGCAAAACAACGTTTGCGGGGTCAGCTAGTATCTTATATAACAATGTCTTATTGTAATAACAGTAGAGTAGATTATAATTTCAATTTTCTATATTTTTTGGAAATTGACTGGTTGATAGATATAATTATATAGTTTAACTTAGGCCTCTAATATGCTCTCACACGTTGAAACACATGAAACTACGCGCTCTACATGCGTAGAGCGCGAATGACTAATAACTTATACTACTAATAACTTAAAACTAATAATTATAATAAGATATTGGAGTATATTAGAGCATCCGATAAATCAACTCAATTTTTTTTTAATTTTGATTAACGTTTTATCGTTGTTAAAGATCTGAAGGAAATGGTAGGAAAATACTCACTTTTATGTAAGAAATAAGTAACTCATAAATAAATCTGTGAATAGCTCCTAACAATAATTATGCACTTTTCAATAAGTTTTCGCCCAACTTTATAAATAAATTGCTCCGATTGTTTACCTATATATTTACATAGTAGACAACACGAATAGATTTAAATTTTTAAAGTGCAAGTGCTTAAAAATAGTTATTTATAATCAAAATGTTAAGTACCTATAATAACTTCCTTAAAATGAAACATTAAAACCGGTCCTTTACGTATCATTAAAAATTTTATAAAATTTCTTTTTCTCTAACTAGTTATTTAATTAAGCATAAAATCTATCGCACTTGCCGCATCACATTAAAATATCATTAAGACGCAGAAATTCAACAAAAACAAACAATTTAGTTGTATAGGTAGGTATGAAAAACTATTAAATAATTTTATTGAAGGTCACAGACATTCGGTTTCAAAAGTTATTCTTGTGCGGTTATAAAAACTAGATAATTAGATATATGCAAAAAATACTTACATTAGTTGGTGGTTTCATTTTGCAGAGAGTTCTTATAATTTTAAACATACACAAAAATTCTCTATAATTTAATCAAATGCAACTTTCAGGTATGAGGTAGCGTCAGTAGGTAATTATATTATCTAGTGTTTTAATGCAGACCGCGTATTTTCAGTGGGAAACGTCGCGTGTTATCGATCGCGGCCGGAGTGATGCCGTGACGCGTTATTCCCCAGCAGCGGTCCGGCGAACACTGTTCGAAAACTGGCGATCAGTGTGACCATCTCAAAAACGGCGAATCTGCCACACACGGACCCAAAAATCTGCCAAAATCTGCCACACTCGACGTTTAAAAATGCCAAAAATATGCCAACATGAAAATAAAAACAAACGTATTTTCATAATTTTTTTTAATCAACATTATAACTACGCTAAACGTACAAAAAAACAATACACCTAATCAACATTGGCTTCAAAATTTTCGTCTTCATTTTCTTTGTACATGGATTTTAACGACATATTTTTTAACATTTCCTTGCTTGGTTTAAAGGAGACGCAGTCTCCGTGTTCCTTTATTCCCTCTTTTGTAGTAATAATGCCGAGACATGTTTATTCAAAAACCTGTTCCTTATTTTTGTTTTATTTAGATTGACTTGAGAAAATATTCTTTCGCACGACGCATTTGACATCGGCAAACACAAGAGAGCTTTTGCAAAGTTTGCAATATTTGGATATTTTGTACTTCACATACACGCTAAGCGCCGTAAGAGAATGAAATGAAGTAAAAACAAAGATGATTGAAAACTCAATCAAGAAAGGTTATAAGAATATGAACCCTATGACTTATCACTTACAGTCCACAATCAAATGACAATACCTATGTAAGAACAGATCAAGCGGGGAATCCCCGTTTAATCTGGGCTGGGTATCAAACAAAGGCATAGGTTGCCAGATTGTGAAATTATTTTCTACTAAATATTTTTACATTTACCTTATTTGAATTTTTATTACTTATTTAAAATGTCATGTAATTTAAAATTTGCATGATTTTCATTAAAACCTTTGAAATCTGCCAAAATCTGCCACATTTGTAAATCGTCAGCATAATATGCCACAGCTTAAATTTTGGATCCAAATCTGCCAAAATGGCAGAAATCTGCCACAAATGGTCACACTGCTGGCGATGTCATTCATTAATTCATTATTCTCTGTCTCTGACCATTTTCCATTATACATTGCGTAGTAAATACAACTAGATATCTAACAAAAAACACTCGCAGCTAGAAGACTTCTAATAAAAATATTTCCTGTATGCCATTAAAATAAGTCCCAGACGAAAGGTGGCGGCCACGTGGGTGATTGATCACTGTTCATTGTATGAAAATAAAACCTCTATTTGGGCAGCAAGCCCAATACCGTTGCTGTAAAACAATGATGAACATAAAAATAATTACTTAATATCATCATGAAAAAATTACTCTTTACTACTCTCTACGTTTCGTAAATTATGAAACACGTTTATCATGGTTTATCATAACAGATATGAGTCATCCATGATGCATGCATTGATGCATAACTATCTACTAAGGTGCTGAAATGTTATCTAAAAAGTTCAGGCCGAGTTTCTTTCTCAGCTAAAAATAAACCGTACTTACCTATTGATCGGTTTAGTTAACATACACAAAGCATGATGCAATATGTTGCAGACTTGCATCCGATGGCACAGCTTCATTTTTTTACCGGAGTCCATGAAAGTGTAAGTGCCATGTATTAATGACACGTGTAGGTGTCTACTCACCGGTTTCCTTAACATGTTTTTAGGGTTCCGTACTCCAAGGATAGATAAGGAGAAAATATAGGTCTATTCCTAACTAGACGGCCGTTTCTCCAAAACACATTTCATCAAAAATTTAAAGACTTAATGCACTAAGGGCAATCTCTACCAGTCAACCTCATAATGGTCAGAGTGGAAAGAAAATCGTGGTTAAAAATATAAATTTTTTGTTCATAAAATGAAAATATCCAAAAATCTAGAACTCTTCATTATTTACGTTCTGTTACTCTTTTTTTATTATTTAATCATACATATTTTCAAAATAATGATGTTTTCTAAATCCGTAGGATGCTTGTTAGGATCCTATGTAATTTGAAATAAATAGGAAACATACCAAGTCTATAAGAATTGTAAAAATATTCAAAGTACCTAGATCCATAATATGCAGTAAGTAGCACTACCTACTAGGTACTAAGAAACAAGTTAATTACAGTTCGAAAGCTGTATTCCGTTATTTACACTGTGTTGTACATATACGATATGTAGGTATATGTTGTAATAGTTGTGTGTGCGACGATTTTTGTGTGGTCTTGACTGACTTGTGCAGTGCGCACTCGTTAATGCAGATATTAATTGAGCGATAATTCAAGACAAAGGTGTTATCTGGCGCGTGCTTTATATTGCTCCGTCCCGTGTTCGCGTCAATTATGCACTACTTGGCCAACAGATTCAGCATTTTAACATTTCAAATGTTAGGAGTAACCAATTCAGACAAACAATTTTTATGTGTGACGTCTAAACACCTACTTTGTAGTACTTAAGTGTAAACACCATGAATTTCGGCACTATGGAAGACTTTCACAAATGGAATTTTACATCATCAGGATGTGCTTGCTCTCTATAACTTTGCCAATCTGTAAGAAATTTTCTAGATTATCAAATAAAAGATGAAATTTTAACAAAAGATTAAATTTATTCAAGATAATATTTTCAAAGGAATAGGAATCTCCAAACTACTGCTGTCTTTACTGCTTCAATGTTAAAGGCAACAGAATATTTTAAATGAAATTTTAGAATATAATATTTATTTAAAATAATCAATGAAATGTTTAAATTTTTACAACAGATTTGTTTGCATTGATATTGCATATAAATTTGTACCGTAACTATAAAATAATCATTCAAGCAGTGAAGAAAACATTAAATTTTTAATTATCTTACATAATATACATAATTATATTAAATATATTATTATTACAATGGTATAGACATTTTCACTTACAGTCTGATTTATCTACATAACTATATTCAGTTAAAATCATTAATCACAATCAAATTAGTCTTAATTTGAAACGATACATAACATCAGTTACGTTGGGTTATCAAATGCATTTCTGGGGTTTAAATCCAAATTGTTTGAGCTACTCGTATAGTAAGTTTTTTAGGGATAGTGAGTTTACATCCAGTTAAAATATATAAGAAGTCTGTACAACTTACACAATAGCCAAGTATTACAAACTATTTTTGCATTTCTGTTATTAGCTTTTAAAACTACTTACCTAACAGATTTTTACTAAAATATAATTATTATGAAAATAAATACATTGTGCTGAAAATACGTTTTTATTTTTGTAAAATATTTTGCTTAGTGGTCAAGACGAGGCAAGATTTCCTGTGGCAAGGTAAGATATGTTCTCGAATATAGTTAATCGATTCAAATGGTATTTTTAAGACCAACAATTATTATTATGTTGCTTTATGATCTTTATACAAGACATATTGTAAAATTTAGAGGGATTTTGAAATAATTATCTAAATGGCTTCAAAATATACATATAATTTAGAATAATAATAAATAGACAGCTAGGCAAGATAAGGTAAGATGATTCGTCTTAATATGTTCAAGTTCTATTTACACTATATTTTGACTCCATCGTATAGATATTGAAGATAACTATTTGATAATTATAAGTAGATACTGATCGGCAATAAAGAATTTACAACATCTTAAAAGGTACTGACTATTTCTAGAATAGTTAATAATTTCAATAATTTGTGGTTACACAGTATAATTGTTGAATAATTAAAGTTAATGTTTTACGTAAACCACTTTTCAAACGACTAATTTAATTATTAATTTTTTATCAAAATAAATGCTAGGTTGTCCGTTAAATTGTGATTTTATTGTTTTATAATCACAAAATGCTGTTCAAAAATGCTTTGATAAAATAATACTGCCAAAATTAGATACAAAAACAATCAAAATTTCTTGTGCTTCGTTTCCTATGTATCATTCTATAAGGCCATTCTGTATTACTTGGAGGTATGATAAGTAAGGTATGATTTATAACATTTATTTATAGTAACTTATTTTATACGTACTTAATTGCAACTTTAATAATTTAAGTATAATATTATATAGTAATGCACATGAACTTAAGTACTTTTTAAGTACCAAAAATATAATTTTAAAGAAAAAACTAAAAGCTATTCTAGTGACTATTATATGGACGAATGGATTACTAACGGATGGGAACTAAGTGATATCTACATGATAAATACATCTCCAAAAGCTTATGTACATAAATAGAGACAATTTAGTTGCCTTGACGCTTGTACAAAGGAATGTAATCTGTATCATTTATCTAGTTACCACAGACAGTGAACACTGGACTTTTCATTAAAAACGACGACACTAGACTATTTTTGCTACATGTTATTTTCTCTTATAAAGATTTCTGTTTACGAAAAAGTTTAAGTATAAACATACAATTACAATTTGAATCAATTTTGCATGCACAATATTAATATACTGAACTAATAAACTCTAAATACAACACATTCAAAATTATTGGCACAAATGAGTATTTAGCAGTAACAATATGAAGGTGATCCGTTATAAACTTTAGTGTTTCTACCAATAATAGTAAATGAATTAAAGTTATTGCATCGAAAACAATGCATAGTATACCTTTTGGACTTCGCTTGGTTTGTTTCAGGCGTTTTTAGCATCTAAACGATACAGTAATGCAGTAAATTAAGAAAATACTTCCAAGAACATTTTAAAAGGTGTAAAATTATAACAAAACCAACAATTTAAATGTTTCATACATTTAGTTGAATCTTAAGTTGATTTTAAAAGTAGTCTACTGAGATTAGAAGTAGTATTCAGTAGATCTTAGGTCTTATTAGGATACGATAGCGCGTACATTACTGTATCATCAAGACGACAAAAAAGATTAACAATCGTATGCCATGGCCCCCTCGCTCCGTCAACTCGCAGCTGTTCTCTCAATTTAAGGAATCGAAACGGAAGTTTAACCATACGCCATAAGCATAATTTTACTTGGAATACAAAGAAGACATAACTTTAAATACTTTCATTGGAATTAGAGATTGCCTAAGCCTAAGATATACAAAGATTTGAAAAAACAGACAATTTATTAATGACTGTACCATACAGGTAAAGTTATACACGGTTTTTTAAAGTTGCTTAAAGTTATTAAAACTATACAAGGTATTTAGGATATTTCGATAACGTTAACGAAAAGCTAGCTGATTCATGGTTTATCAGCATACTGGGGTCGCATTTGAAGTCGTCGGATGTCGTTTTGTCATAAAATGCACTAAGCACGGGTGTTGCATTCAATTTTACAACACTCGTTTATAAGTATAGATATATGTATAATATACCTAGCTCTCAAAGCATTTACGTTTTTTTATAGAGATGATGATTCAGAACGACTTTAGACAACAGATGTGAATTTTAATAAAATAAAATACCTTATGGCGTATAGTTACTCAGTATTAAAATAATATAAAAAGTAAGACAAAATTATAAATATATGCCTAGCAAATTCCAGTCTTTATACTTAAATAGTAAAATTTGAAAAAGACGATTCACAACATCAGAAACCCTTTTCAAGTATTGTTCTTACTAATAGTTAACGAATAAAACTACGTTTAATTTTACTAAACGACCCATCGATATTTTTAGCTTATTTCACTTTAATTCCTTGATCTGAATGGCTCTTAGCTGTATAGGTTCATAATAGAGCTAGGTGATAAGAATATGTTCATCGGTAAGTATTTTTTCACTATTTTGCTTTTTAAATACAATTTATTACTTCCAAATTATTTTTGCTTAAATACGAGTAAGAAAGCTACAAGTATAAAAGAGGAAGACAGTGACAGCTATATTATTTTTACGAAAGCATAGGTGTTGTGATCTTGGACTTCTATCTCTTCGGACAAGATAGAAACGCTTGCAAGCAATTCCGTTTAAATTATGCAAATACTATGCTCAAAGAACATACAAATGTTCGTGTTTAAATGAACGCACGCATCAGTTTAATTTCGCGCTGCGCATTTCAAGCATGTTCTTTGTGTCTTGTGTAGGTAATAGCAGAAACAAATTCGAGGTTATCATCTAAGGCTTCTGGAGTAGCAACGCACTCGTTTATGACCTGGCAATGCTAGATCCTATTTAGTTGAAAATGGTTGTCTTTAAAACATCAGACTACCTGCACGTTTATTTATTTCGTAAGAGCTCGTAAGCGTTTGCTACTCTTGTGTGGCTCGTCCGGTACCATGCTTTCGTGGTCTAAAATAACTGTATTTTAATGAAGAAATCTGTAAAACGAGTACAGATTGTTCATAAATAGCCAGCCTCTGAATATGAAATGTTATTTACAACAGAAATTGGGCTAGACAGTTTGAGCAAACGTGGTTTATGACCGATACTTAGAATGTGGTGTTAATTTAATAAGGATGTCCGAATCGATCGACGTTCGTCGGATATAGGCGGATTATGTTGGTTGATTCGATTGATGTTGAGTTGATTATTTTTTTAAAGGGATTTTTATATAAATGCCAAATGTTAAGAAGAAATTAAGTGTAATTCAGCGTGCCAATGTCATCTTCTTACATTGCAACATGTACACATGGTCACACCAATACACCAATGACGTAAAACAATGAAACCAAATAATGTATGAAAGTTTTTTAAAAAGCTCTACAATGTTTAATTAAATTACTAAATTTTATGCCAAAGAAAACTAAGTATGATATTCTCTTTCTAATAAGGCAGTTATCGCAGCTGTGTTGTTAAAATATTATCAGTTTATCACACTGTCAACTATGTTAGGACACAAATATAATCTATATTATGTATATTTTTTATGAAAATATGTATAATTTAGGTGGTCTAACCTGTCTATGGATGAAGAGATTCTATTATAAAAGTATTATTATAAAGAAATGAAATATATTCAGAAATTGAAATACGATATTAGAAAACACAGTATAGAGTAAAATACGGCCAAACAACATTAGGCCACAAGAAACGCAGGATTATAGTCAAGCAAAGGCAGTAGATAATAATATAAAGGTATTATTTCCGCTTACTTTGAAATCTTAAATCATCTTACGTCTTTAAACATCGTCTAATACAAATTTAAATAAATATCACTTGTATTTTATGTTTAGAACACTTAAGGGTTTTTATGTATCTACATTACTTCCCATACTATTCACTACACTTTTAGCATAAAATATTTGATCACATCATCCAGGCACTTTCCACTATTGTTCTCATATAATCTTTGTGTTCAAAATGCGTTCACATTCGTTTGAATAATTTATGTAATATATATAAAATTCAATAAATTAAGTATAATAATCAAATAATGGAATGTTCAACTAGGAAATGGTGAAGCGAAACGATATGATCTAACAGTAACACAATACACTTCGTTATAAATAAGGAGTCTGCCCGTACACCGTCGCATAATAATTATGAATAACAATATGCTATGAATGTATCATGCACGAAACCGTTATAGTGGACGCATCAGGAACAGCATCAGCAAACTATTCTCGATAATTATTTACTATACTAATAATAATAAAAACGATTTTTTACTGACTCGATTCTAGCATGCTTATGTTACAAGATGGTATAGGTTAGACTCCTTTACTCCAACAATAATAGTGTTTACTCCCTCAATATTTAAAATAATAGCAACCATGTGTTTTCATAACCTCTATACGATATTATCAAGAGCTCTTAGTAAACTATCACACTGTTAACTAGCACATTGGCAAGCCCTCGCTTTTTCAGCAAAAATGGCAATATCCGTTCTACATCATCACTAACATCTCTACATCGAGCAAGTCGGGTCACTAAAACATATTCAAACATCGACCCAGAGGTGAGTAACAAAATTACCAATCAGTCATTCTGTAATATCACAATAAACATTTTGGAATGACAATCAATCAGACTTGTAATCTTGAATCGTTCCAACGCTCTAGTTTTTGCATATATCTATTAATTGTTTATCGTACCAATGCATGGTCATGCTACACCATTACTTCACCATGTCTTCAAAATCGTGTAGGTGTGAATTCTTTTGTATACACGTCCATGAAAAAAATTATTATTTTTATGTTATCATCTGTTCGTTGTTTGGTATCATTCACTATGCAATGGTACAATTTACACACTGTAAGCTCGCTTAGTTCCAACACTACAATTTTTCAATACGCCATTCATACGAGGATTCGAGCTGTTAATAGTGGTCAGACAACATGACAATAGAACACCCAGACCACCGTCCCAATAAACAATGACTATCACACATCACTTTGTGCCAGTGCTGTAATCTAGCAATTAGCGATCATAGAAACGGCCTGTGCAAATTTACAAACCCATATACATCATTCTCCTTGACCAATTGCTACCAGAATCTTTTTAACGCTCCGATTTACATCGTCAACGGACACGATGCTACAGCACCTGACTCGGTATCGCCGATAACATCGCTGGTGAGTCCGGTGCACGTGTCCAATATAGGCAGGGTATCATAGGATCTAAATGAGCACTGACGTGTTACGGATCGACAATCCGTCCGATACGGGCGTCACAAGTCTCGCCTTAATTCCCGATCCACGCATGATCACCGCTCTACATGATGATACAGCACCTGTGCGACTTGGTATCGCCGACGACGTCACTGGTGTGCCCGGTGAAGCGCGGCACGGCGGCGGCCGGCGACCCGCTGGGCGGCGCCTCCAGCTTCATGCCTTCGGGCAGCGAGCTCGCGCTGTGGTTGTTCGTCGAGCTCAGGCTGTTCTCCGCCGGGCTGCCGTTCGTGCGGATCTGGGCCCGCTGCTTCTTCAGGTCGGCGAGGGTGCCTGCAAGTGCATGTTTCGTTGGATGTTTTCAAATGACTGGATTTACAAAGTTTGTAGTGAGCCAAAATAAATATTCTAAAGTGTCAAAGTATCTAAGAACGTGCGAGGACGTTATCGCGAATTTTGTATTCACGAGACAGAGTGAAGATGCAGACCACTTGGAGGCCGAGTCTGCCATCTTGCAATTATGAAACCATACAAATCCCGTTGCAAAATTGTCAAATATGACAATCTTATAATATCTATTAATACAAATTATTTTTTACGTTGCACACGATACTGTCCTCTGTACACTAAAGAGATAAACAAAACTAATGATGTTTCATCAAATATGTGGTTTCACAATATTGAGCGTGTTACTTTCACGTCGGTTTGCCTATTTCTTACTAACAAGATTATGTTTATCTCAATAGCACTATTTCTTAACTAATTTTTATAAAAGTGATATAAGTGTTTCAACGAAAACATTAAGACACTGCAACATTACATCACAAGAAAATCATAAATAAAGAGAGTGTGGATAGTGGCGTGAAATACTAAGAAGATATATCTACACTAAATCATAAATGGAATGTGAAATAGTGACACGACAAAAGAAACTAAACTACGTGTACCCAAGAGACAGTAAGAAAGTAAGTGAGGAACATCAGACAAACAAACATGCAACTACAACCGACAACTGCTTGCCTCAATATGCATCCTCGAGAGCTATTCTGGATTCTCCCAGTCCCCACTTCCAACTTCAATTTTACATATAAAACCATCACTGTGCGAAACTGTTAGAAAACTTTACTCATGAAATGTTAAGTCACTGTGCCACAATATAATATCATAATAGTATCGGACATATTAATCTGTGCTTTATTACAAGTGAAATGGAGATGTTCGTAAGGATGCATATAATTACCTGCGTTAATCATGACGGTGACATGAACATTGATTTTACCATTATTGTCGGTGGTGTAGGTCGCGGTGCCGCCCTCAGTGACGATCTGGTTGGGGCTCATTATCACCTCTTTCCTACCGTCTATCGAGTCCTCTGTCTTGAGCGTGTCGTTATCTTGGCCCTCGGGCGCTTTCCTGATCCCATTGGGTAGGTTCGGTCGCTCGTACAGTTTGATGTCGTTCGTGTCTTGCGCTTGTATCGCGCCGGGTGCGTAGTGGGAAGCGGCGTTAACTCCGAATAAGGGATTCGATATTTTCGGTGTGTTGTAGGTTAGGCTTTTGTCGCTCGAGTCGATGGTGTCGTTGCTTCTGTGCGCCACCACGCGCTGGTTGAACGCGTGCTTCGGTACCGCATAATCGACGTTTCCTGAATCGTAGCTTTGGTTGGACGTCGTCGAACTGATGGACAGTCGGTTGTGATTCAATTCACTTGGTAGATTTGCCGTGTTTTGATCGTTCTCAACGCCATTCGTCAGGCCCTGTAAGTCATATGACATATTTTTACATTAATGACGGTTAACTGGAAAATTGTTGCTTATGAATCTTTAGGAATTTTATCTGTAGGATTAAAACGTGTCATCGTCTTCTCATATACAAACAATAAACACAGTGTCAACATGAGATCATCATATTTCAACAGATTTATTTAGAGATAGCATTTTATGTAGATTTAGGACATCAGTCATAGGTACTTAAAACATGTGAAAAAATTTCAAGTACCTAGAAAATATGTCATGTAGTTCATTCATAGAATATACAGGTTATTGTTTTGAGAGTTGACATTTAAAATTATAAACCTATTTATGTAAAAAGCACTTATAACAAGACGTTTAGACATCGAACTGATGGTTTTAATTTAAGTATTGTCTTCAATCACATTCAATTCACAAGAGACACAAGTACACAGGTTTAGTTTAAGTATTGTCTGCTAGGGCTTCGGCCTGGATTTTAAGTCATCGGTGCTTATGAAATCAATAAGCTGGGTTAAGAAAATGCCCGTTTTTTGCGAATGGCACAGGTAGCCATCGGTCCCGGTTGTCATAAAACAATTGTTCAATTTGGTCGAAGACCCTTGGGTGGTTAAAACAATTAACACCGGTAAGCCACATTGATTAGTGCAATATTAGAGGAGTATTTAATTAGAGCACTGAGGTCAACTTCAACTCAAAGCTCTGCCTCTTCAACCCTTTGGTGATACTCTTAGTAGAGACCTTAGTCGAAAAACGCACATGTCTACCTACTAAATTAGGTACCTTGAACCTAATATTATTATTATAATTATAAGCTAAGTAGTAAGTATAAATAGTAAATGGTTTATATTTACTACTTATATTTACTTAATATCAAAAATTAATAATTTCCTTCATTTTAAAATTTCCTATCCCAATATACATACCCTATATCGAAGGCCTAGCACCTGCGGCTCCTTGCGCATCCGGTGCAAATTGTCATTGGTCAAAAACATAATATCCAGCGACATCGCGAACAATGTACGTTACGAGCACGAACCGAAAACCATCGTCACTGATTCACAAACAAATTTTTGTCGTACAAAAATCGTCAAGCCCTTTCGTGCACAGCGCGAGGGATTTCAAGGGAATTTTCTAACATCGTAATGCATTATATTAGTCGGAGATACTTGATTAGCGGGTGCAGAGTGCGTGCGCGCCGGCGGTTTTGAGGAGTGTGTAATCGCTGGGTTAGGCGGTCGGCGGTCGGCGCGGAGCGGACGCGGGCGTGCGCGTGCGGGCGCGCTGCGTGACAAATGCGATGCGAGGGAAATCGCAGGAAAACTCGCCGCGACGCCCGTCGTCAATCAACGCCGCCACCGGAACGAGATGCCAGGACGCACGTCTTATTATCGCTATCGGTCCACGATGCCGCGATTGCTCTTTATTTCTCTATTGTATCATCCAATATTTTTTATCGCCTATTAAAGTCACGACTAATTTACGATCTGACGACCACTTTCGTTTCGTACCTACCGCACTATCTAAATTCCAGAGACAAATGGAAAATTTTAAACCTGCCACCTGAAGAATTACTTGCGGAACGAAAATTTATTATTGTTCAATAGAATTGAAGACATAAAATATGGACTATATTTTTATAGAAATTTACTGCGTTTAGATAGGAAAGCGGCAAATAAAACGTGATTTCATAGTACCTATTCACTTATGATATGGTTCGTTTTGCATTTTTTGCTACCCATTAACTAAATCAAAAAAAACGATTCACAAAAATCAAAGAGAGTAGAGTATCTTTATACCTACTCTTACGTTGTTCAATGTTTAACTGCTTCTTACGAAATAGCGGAAACATTGATTTGAAAACGAAGTAGAGCAATGATTTTACTCCGTAGCGCTAATAGGCGTAGACGGCTGGTTCTCAGATCAAGGCGGTGGGGCAACATGGGAGAACACTGTACAATTAATTATCTAAGTCCGGCTAATGACTATCGGTCTCGCGTCGAAAGCAGAGAAAGTATGGCTGCAGCGTAAAAACGGCACCACTTTGAAATTATTATTCACTGAAAATACCGATGTTGTGTCGTTCACGTTCTACGCCGCAAAACATATGCAATTAAAGCATGTGAGACTATTTTCCAACAACATGAATGGTGCGCCTGTTTAACCACTGTTGTAAACAAGATTCATGCGTGTAGCGTCACGCATATATGTATTTTCATCTACATATAAATGTATATAGTGTTTTTTGACAGCAATGCGTCGCGACGCCGTTACTCATGCAAACAAGCGTACTTGTAACATTGTTACATTCTTTATAATTTGTACAGTATCTGGATTAGAACAAAATTGTCGGTACAAAAAGTTAAGAAGCTGAGAGTATGGTTGCAATTAGGCGCAGCGCATACTTTCAGACAATTATTTTTATGCTCGATCTCGATATTTGCTGGGGCATAGAGCCCAGTATACTCATACTTTATTAGTTCAACTATAAATTTACGCCAACATGCATCCGTCTGTTCGTATTTTGATGTTATAAGCCAAAAAATAAAATTGAGGTCCGTCCTCGATTTAAAATTAGTTCGTGTGAATATTATTTAGTAACAGAAATAACTTAATTTTTTGACAAGTTATCTGATGTACAAGAAACCTAGGTAAAGTCTTAGTATTTCCATTTGTTATCCACTCGTTACTAATTTTTCAATTGTAATGATTGAATTATGACTAATTCATTTAATAAAAAATACAGACGCAACTTTCGCATTTTTACTTTGGGATACCTACTCATCAAAACTGATTTGATTTACATTCGGATAAAAATTTTAGAACTTTAGATAAATATGGCATTGTTTAAAAGTTTCTTAACTAATAGATTCGAAGAAGAACGCCTCCGAAGTACACAACCATCCACCAGTCATTGAAATTTTATGCGCTTTCAATTTTATGATTGATTTAACAAATTACATGGCGAATTCCATTTTTAATAATATCCGTGAAAATTACATAAGTAAGTTAAGTAATGAAATTATCATGCATTGTTACTACGGCTACGATAACAATTAGTAAAATATATCTTCAGTATATTTAAAACATTATTTAAATGGTGAAATGTTTCTATGCAGGTTTATCCAGCACTCGAATTCTATAATGGTCCTGTGTTCTTACGATTACGATTCCACCGAGTATTACACAACTATATCAAGATAGCATCTGGACTGGCCGCAAAATTCATCCGCGTACTAATAACTTGCACGGTAATTATCATTTCATTGTTTTATGTAATCTTGTAGCTACTAACTACATCCATGCCTAAGCTTAACGAGAACAATGCATGTTATATTTAACAAGTTTTTTTTCTAGGAGCGAGCATTGTAAGTACGATATATAAAATTATCCCGTCACAATGTTAGTTACCAATACCATACTTCTCCGAAACGGCTTGACCTATTTTTATGAAACTTTATATGCATATTCAGTAGGTCTGAGAACAAAAAGTGCGTAAAGAGAGCTTTCCTTTAAAGCCAGCCAAAGGGCAACGCACAAGCTGCTCCCCTGATGTTGTTCGTGTCAATAACAGTGACAAGGGTCCCTAACCCGATCGATATAATTGGAGATCAATGACGTCACATCATTAAGGACAAAAAAACTGCATCAGTGTAAAGGTAAATGGAGAACATACATAGAAACTATCATCGATTGATCAATACCCTCACCGAGGAAGCGCCTAATAAGAAGAAATTAGCAAGTTCTTAAGCTTTGAATATTTTATAGTTGACGACACAAAAGCCCTACAATGATAAAAAATAGATTCAATCTATATTTTAATGCGTGAAAAGAACGAGGAAATTAGTACTCCCTGTACCTACTATAAAAATGTACACGAAGGAAAGTAGAGGGATAAAATTTGAATACCTTCAACATTTTTTACATTTATAATGATGTAATACATGTTCACGTGTAAATGGAATAAATTTTCGAATGTAGATTATTTTTAATTTATTTATATTTAAAACAAAATAAATCTGAAATATAAACGGTAGGTACGAGTACAAATGAAATTCATTGAACAAAGCACTTAAACGAGTATTTAATGAATACAGCCAATCAGTCAGCGCTCAAACGTGGCGGATTGAAAGGACAATTGGCATAATGAAGCGCTTAATTACTTTCGATTAACGTCGAATTACGTCTATGAAAATAAATTTTGTCCATATACGAAAGAATGCTCATAAAAATTCTGTTGTTGAGTGTTTAATGCACACGCTATTTCATAATATGACTTACATTAAAACGACAAGACAATGAACTGGCAATCCATCTTTAATCCATCCATTAATTTTATTTTAGCATTAAATATAATATAGTGATCAAGTAGCAATATATAATTGCAAAATCACAGTTAAGTATCTCGCAAGAATCTCTGCGTGCGTTAATGCATATTATTGCCAAACCAGTAGATAAATATCTTCTAACGAGCTAGTGGGTAGTTTAGCAGTAAACAAGCATAAAGCCTGCTATAATGCACTTGTTACTGATTTTTTAACATAACACAACAATATGGTAAACGTGAAACATGTTTTACTCAAATACAATTTATAAAAATGGGTTATATTTCGCATGACACATTGCTATACCCTTCCACTGTGTAAATTTGTCTTTCCATAACAGATGTCCTATATAATATTTATGTTTATAGTGCATACAAACGCAGGTGGTAGGGCTGTGAGGCTATAGTAACTTACACGGTTGACGTTACGGCCGCCCTTGTAACCTTATAAGTTCTTCATATTTAGTGAGTTGTGCCTAAACGCTAAAGAAGGAGTTCATAAGTGTCATAGTCTAGAGTCTAGACTAGAGGGTGAAGGTACCTTACAGTGTGTCTCGTATTTCAGCTGGGAAAACATGGCTGCCGCAAATGCGGTGCAGGTTTCTTTGGGCTGCAGTGACCACTAAAGATTAGGTGGCCTGCATGCTACTCATATAAATTAAAAAAATACTTGAATTCAATGGAACTTTGTGATGAAGATAATAAGATTTCCTATATTTTTATAGTTTATAATAAAGGTTGTAATGCTGACCTGATACTCATCATCCACGGCGGAATCGAAGGTTTCCCGAAGGCGAGCCTCCCCCCGCGCGTCCGCTTTGGCCGCCATTTGCTTCTCCCGTAGCGATGTCCGTCGTACTGATCGGACCCTGGGTACAATTACCATTAATTACAATATTGTAAGACGTAACAACAAGTATTCGTCACTTGCAAGAGTTTACTGTTAAATGACATCAGTCTACTGTTCCTCTTGCAAAGTAGTTTTTAAGTGATCGTGAGTTTCAGCGTCGGGAGTTTTAGTAATACCCGAAGTATTTCCTTTTAACTGTTGATTATTGTGTATGGATGGATCTTTGAGGTGCAGTGAATAATTTATTTATTTAAAGTCTTTATTGTAACACACATAGAAAGAAACAGAAAGAATCAATAAAAACAAAAATATATGAACAATGCATAAATGGCGGTCGCATCGCTAAGAGCGATTTCTTCCTAACCAAGTGGTCAAGAGTTGAAGAGTAGAGAAAAGTCAGAAAAAGGTAGAATGCAGAAAACATAGGCACGTACATACTATACTTAACATTACAAACATTTGATAATACATACATACATGCATAGAAACGTACATATGTAGCCTACAGTGTCCTAGGAGGAGTTTCTATCAAAGGAGGTAGAACGACAAGGAGAAGGATACCAGAAGAGCGTAGGGATAGTTTGTGAGTGTCAGTTAGGATGAAAACACTGTTTAAGATAAGTAGGAGTGTTCGGATTGGATAAAATGCTGTAGAGAATGGAAAGAATGTGAGCATTCCGGCGAAGACGAATTGGGTTGACACTTGAGTTTAGCACGATATTCTGATATAGGGTCATGTTTGCGAAGGCCAAATATGAACCTTATGCACTAGTTTTGGAGGCGTTCAAGTTTATCTAGCTGCTCCTCGGTGACATCGACATAGCATATACATATCAGCATAGTCAAGAATTGGAAGAAGTAGAGAATGTGAGAGCGAAATTTTTGTGGGTATAGGCAGAACGTCCGAACGTCAGAAATCTCCGGAGCGAACCTAAAACAGTAAACAGCTTTTTGCTCATTACACTGCAATATAATTTATTTTATTAGAATTGGTGTTGACCTTTCTTATTTTTCCCATACTAACGTGACCCACCCCAGAGTGTAATATTAAGATACGTCCCACTGTTGGGCATGGGTATCATACAATAACCCGAGGGGGCCTGGAGCATATTTTACCACTCGCACAGAAACGCACATAAAATTTGCCACCAACCAACAGTCATCCAGGTACTGACCATGTGTGTGTGTGTGTGTGTGTGTGTGTGTGTGTGTGTGTGTGTGTGTGTGTGTGTGTGTGCGTGCGTGTGTGTGTGCGTGTGCGTGTGTGCGTGTGTGCGCGTACCTGCTGGTGGAGGCGGTGGAGGAGGAGCGGCGCGCGGTGCGCAGGCGCTCGCCGGCGGAGTGCGCGGCGCGGCGCCGCATCTCCTGCTGCTCCGCCGCCAGCCGCAGGATTTGTGCGCGGGTTTCGCCCTCCTCGCAGATGTCTGACAAATACGAGTATATTCAGTTAGGATATATCCACAAATTGACTAGATGACTGCTCGTTAACTGAGCTACAACGGCAAAACAGCAGTGTAATTATACAGTTAAAACACTATGTAATTGTGATATTTGTTACTTTTAATGAACTGAATTTAATGAATGAACAATTTAATATAACATCAATATTATGATCGTGAAACAGACTAACAATAGTGCAGATCCCATCTACTGTCTGGTCGTGGGATGCAGTGATCGTTAAATATGCACTGGTGTGCAAATTTCTTATTTACTTCTTAGCTTTGCCAGGAACATTATAACTCTTATTTTATGTCCAAAAAATTACGATTCAAAATTTACCTGCAGGTGTTTCATCATGCTTATTTCTTACGTTGAGATCAGCCCCGTATTGTACTAATAGTTCTAATACTTCTAACTGCAACAAAAAACGTATATTTCAGGAATTAAAAATTTCTTTCTAATCGTAACACTACCTGACCCAACAGGAAGTGGGATTAATGGTTTAAAGGAAGTTTTGAATTATGCACAATCCGTTGTCCGACATGCTGCAGAGATACGAGTAAGCTGCCTTCCTTTTGCCCAGTTTTATGTCCATAGTGCAAGTAATTTTTGAGATTTTGTTATTAATGAGGAACTTCACCTGCAACTCACTAGTGACCAAATGTAGGATCGGATCTACCATCATAATGAGAAGGATAAGGACCTAAGACCACTACGGTGGCCTATTGCGGATTTGTGGATAGTACTAGGTACAATTTGCACACCCCTGGAAGTTTACCGGTGGATATAGGCCTCCCCTATTGACCAACCTAATCGGCCATCCCATTCCACTCTGCCCCACAGGGCTCACAGAAGGCCCACCCTTGAATCCCGAAATGAATGGGTGGTCTCCCATTGTCCTTGTTAAATCGTAAGTTCACAGACTCAGTCCACAGCGCCATAACGCATTCATCGACTTTTCTTCCCCATTGTTTATTGCTCCTTCTAACAATCATGCCGGCCCATCGCCACTTTACTTTTTTAACTACTAGACTCTCCAATTCTCTCTCTCTCCCAATCTCTCATTCTCTCTGGCGTAGGTCATCAGTAGTGATGCAAATTCATAATGAAAGTCGACAAGAAGCTAGCATGTAAATAAAGTAAACAATTATGTACATGTCCCCAGCAGGCGGCGGCGTGCACGGGCTGCCACATGTCGTGGTCCACCACGTCGGTGGAGGCGCGGTGCTCCAGTAAAAACTCCACCACCTTCAGGTAACCGTTCGCGGACGCTATGTGTAACTGCAACAACCACAATGATTATCATCTTAGTATGTTATGTATTGTAATACGTAAAATAATAATCTTTTAAAGATTTTCCGAGGAGCCACATAGCTAGCCTCTGGCTTCTAGCCTCGATTAACATAATATTTTTTTTATTAATCGTTATTATAGCTCAAACGAAAATTAAGATGTTCCTATGACTAGGTAGATCTTCAGTGCCTGCCTCCAATGGCGTGCATTGCTTACCGCACACGTATTCTAGGTTTGGTTGCCGGAGCTTTGATTCAAGCGACCAATTGGATTTCAGCAGCCTGTCTTGACCTTGAACCAGAATGGGTTGAATGAAGCGTCCATATTTCAAAATGTCACAATCACGTACTGACCAGCGTCGCGCCCTGGCCGTCCCTGTGCTCGTCCAGGTCCATGCCGTCCTTCACGAGCTCCGCGACGTCCATCAGCATCCGCATCTCGGTCGAGGCCCGCGTCTCGTCGATCAGCCGCTGCGTCACGCCCCTGGCCGCCATCTCGCTCTCGATCGCGTCCAGCGTTCGCTCCTCCTCGCAGATGTCGTATGGCATGTTCCCGTCCCCGTTCACCGCTAGTAGGTTGGCTCCTCTGTAAGAGAAATGCCAATTTTAGTTTCATTTCATAGCACGATCAGAGTTTTACACACCTCGCCATGTTGCGGACAACTTTTGAATTAATTTCTTTTGCTGAATAGTGGGGATGATGACAATTCCCTATTTTTGTGGCAATGAGCTTGCAAAACTTGACCAATATGGTTTTTAGAAGAATCACCCAGATTAAAGGTCAAATCTTTCTAATTTTTGCCCCACTGACTTTAGGTGACTGTTTTGCTAAATTCTATTAAAAAATCTGTTATTAGAATGAAGGTCGACAATACCTACGTTGTAAAATACTATTAGATCATCGCTTTATTGTTCAATTAATTTTTATAGCTTATTTTACAATAGTAAAATAGGTTTCCTGTCCAATTGGTTAAAGTCATAACTGCAAGTAATATTGGTTTTGACAAAGACTTATTTATGGTTACAGATTACTACAAATCGTATAATGGCCTCTTTGTTGCCGATGCAGTATCCTACCTTCACAAGCACTACTTCCTACCTTCTTTTTGACTGACCATGCACCTTTGAACTTAGAATGATACAGAAATCCATGGGCAACGGCGTTTTCATCATTTTAGCGTCAAACACTCGCATACTATGATGTATGTTGGTCCACTCACCTCTGTATAAGTATCCGCACCAAGTAAAGCGGCCACGTGTGGGAATCCACTTCTCACTGTCTATCGCGTTGACATTAGCGCCATGGTCTAGAAGAAGCCGCATCACCACCTCGTTGTTGCCAATGCAGCACTGATCGTTGGAAGCTTTGGGTGTCACACACATGACTTGGAGTGCTTCAAGAAGGGAATCGATTACTTTCTCCTTGGTCAGCAACGCTAACGTGACATCCAGAATATTTCAAGTGTCCACGTATGATAGAGATTTACCATAAGGTGGTCCAGGTGCTAGTTGGTCCGCTCGCATTAAAACGATTAGTTAGTCTATATGTTGGTCTACTCACCTCTGTATGAGTATTCGCACCAAGTTGAGGTTCCCACACGTGGCTGCTGCGTGTAGGGGAGTCCACTTCTCGCTGTCTTCCGCGTTAACATTAGCGCCATGGTCGAGAAGTAGTCTCATCATCGCCTCGTTGTTGTCAATGCAACACTGATGCAGCGCAGTGAGGCCGTCTTCGTTGGTAGCATCGGGTGTCACCCCACGGGCGAGTAGGCGACGCACTGTAATTCAAATAAAAAATATAGTAACATGTATCAATCAGTTGTAAGACCTAAGGTCTGTCCCTGGGGAGTATGACCTAAACAAAACGCGAGGAGCAGCTTCACGACTCGTGTTTCGGTCAGGAAAATGTTGTATTGTAGGCAAGATAAGCAGAGTCTGATAATGTAGAATTCCAGAATTCCAACCGCATCAACACTCAGACGGTGCTTCGGTCTTCTTTGAAGAATTATGGTTGTACTGTACAGAACTACAGATCATCACTGTAGGGATCGTCACTGGGACATATTTTTTAGCTGTTTTACGAACGTAGGTAGGTGTGTATGGCCTTTGATGGTTGCACGAATTTCTAAAAGGCGTAGCGTAGGTTACAAAATGACCTTAACTTTTCACATTTCTGAGAACACGATACCTAGGTGTTCGCTTAGAGGAATTATGAGCAGATAGTCGTCATCAAACATTTTAATTATTTTAAAGATCGTGTAAATAACCAGAATGAAATGCTAATTATGAAGGATATACAAAGTGAAAGGATATACGCATACGTGTCAAATCAGACGCCTGTTTTGCTGATTGGATTAAAACAAAACCGGTCATAAAAATAATGGTCTATGCAACACATGACCAAAGCCTAAATTGACAGCTACTTATGAGTGCCAATAGATCAATTTACACAAACTGCGCAAGAATTTGCTCGCTACATGCTCGCTGGTAGGTTATGAAGCAATGTAACTACGATTGTAAACTTTTGTAAACCTATACCAAGGGGTCCCTAAAAGTCTTATCTAATGGTTTAGAATATGCACAGTAAAGAACTTTTGACATGGCCTTTATTGCCGTTAGACCATCTTGTGATGATGAAAAGGTGAGATGCAGTTACCAAGCCGTCACACCATGAAACTCGTATGGTATTTCTACATTATGTAAAAGTACGAATAACACTATAAAGTGCGCATGGGAATAAATCGCACGGTCGCGCCAGATGAGATCATGTTTACACGTACCTACTGTAAACATGTAATCATAGGACTAATCTGCATCGCGAGCACCAGCTGATTCCATCGAGGAAAATAACACGTGACGGCCTAGCTTCAACTTTGTGAAAATATATCAATTTAAGTAGGTACTTAGAGTCAACTCGGGTAACATGTCCATTGTCCACGTGATTCAATGTCAGAGTTCAAACGTTTTCGGGTAACATTGTAGTTGTACCACGTTTAAACGTCATTAATATTGAAACAGTGTTTAAATTGTCTTGGATACTGGCTTTTTCGTCTAACAAATGCCGTATTATGGCTTTGACTGTCAATAAAAAAATATTAATTTCTTTTTATAAAATTCTTTGCTGTGGTTCAACGTTAACATAGAGATTCAATGCTAAGAATAACATTTATTTATTAAATGAAATGAAAACATTTGGTACACAATTGAATAACAGCAAGCCGTTGAAAAGCAAACATTAAAATTAATAATAAAAAGAAATCCAACTTGTAAGTTTCTTATAAAATAATGGCTGGATACTAAGCTAATTAATTTTTAATGAGTTAAGTTTCTAATTATTCTAATTTATGGTAGAATTTGTATGATAGCCAATTTAAAAAAGCTAATTTTAAATTAATCATCATATCTCTTTCCTTAAACTTGTAACATTTTAAAATTGCTTTTCTTTTAGAAATAATTGCTTAATCGTGGGTAAGGCCATCGGGGTAACTCAAAGGCGTGAGCCCGTGCCATCTCAGATTTGACTCTCAGGAAAGAAATCCTACTGGAGGTCGAACGTGGGTGCGTGTGTTGCTCATGAAGACTACGGTAGTCGCGTCAAATAAATTACTAGGTACAATAGTTCTGTGTAGGCGGTCTGGTTTTAGGTCGAAAGATAAAGATTACTTAAAATCTGTGAGAATGCCGGAAGCACTTATGATATAATTCACCACTAAAATAAGAACAATAGTGAACGCTGCAATCCATAATGGATACATAAAATACTGTCATATAGTGAACCAATAAATATGAACCAACATTTTAACGTCACCCTACGGAAGTGCTACGGTTATCTTAAGTAATCCAATTAGGAAGTTTACAAATCTCTGATAGGTATTATCAAGCTACCGATTCGTGTCGATTACGAAACTATCCTTACGTAATGTTTAATAAAGCGTTCAAATTATATCATTAAGTACTAGTTTATACATTACAATGTACAATCCATGTAAATAAAGGGGGTAACGGAAATCATTGTTGTAATTCCAAATTATTTTATATCTCAGTCAACAGATAAAAATATCAGCTATTGCTACAGCTATTGAACTAGGCAACACGAATGAAAGGACACATTAAATAGGTAAGGATTCGGAAAATAGCTGTGTTCTCAGATCCACCTTACATGAAATCACAAATATATACCTATATTCCGTATGTAAAATGAAGAAATTTTATAAGAAATTGCAGTTTAAGTTAACAATGTCACTGATATATGAAGGCATTGTACATAACGACAAAAAGGCACACAGAAGTGCGCAATATCGCCTTATATGCGCAACCCATGTAATAATATCTACATTATACTTATTCAGGTATTACACGAAGTTGCGTGTTAGCTAGGTTGTAAAATTAACAGATTATTATGATTTTCCTTCTATTGATTTATTATCAATACAGGTATTTATCAATAACTAATTGATCGATTGCATAAAGTTATCGCGTCATCAGGTTTATTATGACGTCGAAAATGCGAATAATAAATGCAAACAATATCCGGCGCACAATGATACATAAGCGCCATCTCCAAGGGCGTGAATATTGCGACGAGTCGTCGAGGCGTATAATAATGTGGCATGTATAGCCATTTAATTAACCAATCCTTTTAACTAAAAGACGTAGTTTAATAAGCGTACTAGATGCATGCGGTCAGTACAAAATAGACGGGTAGCTTTTACATTCATAAAAAAGTTTGAAATTTGAGTAAATGTCATAAATATGTCGACGGAATATTTTTTAATATTTACACAACCAGAAAATAATTTTAGGGTATGTTATACAGCGTTGACTAATTGCCGATTCAAAGAACTTGCGACTCGGTGAATTATTGTCACTATCAGCTCACACGTGCAGGCACCTTAGTCGATTGAGATAACCATCAGCTATGACAAAACGCGTGCTAAGTTGTGGTTGATCGATATATTTGACATTCAACGAGTGGAGGCACTATATCCAGTACCTAGCTAGCCAATTACATACTGTTTATAATCGAGTTTAGTTTAAATCCGATTATAATCAAGTACGATCTATCACTACCTAGAAAAAATGCAGCATAATCGTTTGGCATCCTTTAACACCTTATATGATAACCGAGATACCTTCCGAGATTCAATCCTTGACCATGTTAGGAATTAATGTTATTATAGTAAAGATTATAGTCGCTTAAAGATTCCGAATAAATCCGATAAATGTAAATTTTTATTTAGTTTCTTTTATGTACTCTCAGACATACAGAACTGATCTTATAACTTAGAAAAGTCCTTAGAAAATTCGAGCGGGACATTCGAAAATTCATGTCAAAGGATTCCATTCTTGGCCAGGATAGGATACTATTACCACTTTATAGTTCGTTTGCAAAAAGAGAAATTACTGCTGTTTTTTTTTTCAACAATCAGAATCATTACCTTCTTCTATATCGTTTCTTGCGGCTGCTTCTAGCAGCATCACACTATCGCTGAAGTATATGTTCCGCTTGTTGCTCTTCCCGCGTTTCGCCCGCAACCGCGCCCACTCCTTCTCCCTCTGCTGCCATAGCTTTAGCTGCTGCATGCGACGCCTGAAACAATCATAAATAATTTTTTTAGTTGTAACCCTTCAGTGATCAACTGCAAGAGAGGTATACTCTCACAAAGACAAAAATGTAGGCCTTAAGCTACCACTGGACTAATGCGGGTTGGTGGACTTCACGTGCCTTCGAGAACATTATGGAGAACTCCCTGACAGTTGCAGGTTTCCTCACAATGTTTTTCTTCACCGTTTCGGAACGTGATGTTTCATTGATATGGATAACGATTCATAGGGCTCAGAATCGTTGTAGTTCCCTCGCGAAGGCTCCTACAGCTGCTCGAAAAACTCGGTTAATAAACCGTAATCAACATCTTGTCATCCGCTGAAGTATTTCTATTTACTGACTAGCTTAAGTATACTTATACTCGTAGTATTGTTCAAAGTTGGATGGTCTACAGTGACGATTTCACAAACAGTAGAACCCGTGCTTCTTCAATTATGAAAAACCTTCACGAATAGTTTAAGGTTGGCGGCACTGAAACTATACTGAAAACAAACCTCTTTTTTCCCTCAATCTGGACTCGCACAGCTCACATACAAAATTTAATCAAATAAGAATGCAATGCACTTGATAACATAATATATCCAAGGATTCAAACAATTATAAAAACCATTCACTCACACCCCAGTCCTTATAAAAAATTAACTATCAATACAAACCACCAGTAATGAGAAATCTTAGGTAGAACGTCAACAACGCTAGATATAGGAATTTTATCCATCAGGAAATATCACAACGGAATTCCTCTACAGGCGAGGCGTGTGTAATAAATAACTCATAACAAGAAACTAATGTCACACTTTAATAATTTCTTAGGATGCACGATATTTGTAGGACATTTAACACATGAAATATTGACATAGATCGGTCTATAAATATATATTACAATACTGAGCAGCCGCGTTAAACGAGTTTATGTTCACGATGAATCCTTTAATGGTTTTTCTTTTGGTAATCATTATTGATACTATAAATAGCTTCGGAATCATTTAACAGGTTTAATATTTGCACCAATCTGCTTTAGAGCGAATTGAGTGCTTTGCTTTTCGAATTAAGTGATTTACTTCATGGGATTACTTTATTGGCACTGGCTTAATGTTTTTCTATGAACTCTTGTTTCATAATAAATGACCTAGCCACTTACTAGCAACAAGTTCCTACGCGTGTCCTTATACCCTTATATGATTAGTAAGAGTCTAATACAATGACAGTAAAGGGTGAAAACAGAACTGCGAATGCATCAACAAAAGCGTTATTTATGTTGCTATGCTGATCAGCATAAGTAAAAAATGATGCGACGTCGCCAACTCTACGACTGTCCTAAATACGCTAGATGTCATGTGTTTAGAGACATGCATGCATCTTAAGAATCGCTGACCGCCTGGGTATAGCCTGCACTGAAAATCGGCGCTGCTAATCGTCCCAGGTTAACAACATTAGGCTTAGTGCAGTGTCTTTTGCGTGTTTGTTTGTTTTTTATTTTCTTCTGTGTAAGACACTTTAGTAAATACAATCGTGAAGAAAACAGTACCTACGTACCCACATGAAATAATCGAGAACATTCTAGTAACAATATTTGCATAAAATATTAAAATATGGTTGTGTCACACAATCATGGCCAACACAAGTCTTTAGCAGTGTTATCAAACTTTCGTCGCTGCAACCTTCACGAACATGTGCGTAAACTGGTCCAATGAATAACTTTTGCACGAAGAGTGATAAAACGAAATTTATTGCATTAGCAATTGTGCATTTTATTCTTTGCACTGACGGTGCCTTGGGTTAAATCCGATATGTAAAGCAGGATACAGACGAGATAATTGATCGTGTGACGCGATCACGCGACTTTAAACAAGACGAATTATTAAAGAGTTACATCGCTTCTTAAAATTCAACTGACTGACACCAAAGAGTACAATAATTAGCTTGTTTTTATGCAACAAAATAGGAAAATAGGTGGTCTTAATGCATTTCGGCCTAAGAGCATTCTCTACCAGTCAACACAGTGGTCAGAAAATCAGTGAAATTATACAATGCACAATATTGCTCGTATTCTTTCGTGGAAAAGCTTCGTGTTTTCTGATTTGTTTAGGTGTGGTTGTGAATGAATATAAGACAACCATTTTTAGTTCTTAAAAAATAGAAACGTATTCTTCCACATACAATTTTATAGTGTTTCCGTTCTTCTGCAGGAGATTTATGCGCATTTTTTATTGCAAAATTGCTTGGTATTTTTGACTGCGTATCGTGACAAATGTTGGTATCAAGCTTAAATGCAGCAAAACGAACCGGTTGAGCGACACGCGAACGTTTCTGTGCCGCAAGTGTTCGGGATAAATGAACGTGTCATTAAATCTCATATCGACGTAACTGGGACACTTACAAAACGTTTACAAACTACATAAAAATAAAACCCACTTTAAGAGCAGCCAAGCAGGAGTTGATAACTAGACTCTAGATTATGCAAAAAAATCTGTCATAACTTTATAAAAAAATTAAGTTTTTTTACTGTGCAGAAATTTCTAAAATGGAACATAAAAAGATAGATTTATTTTAAGAAATCTTGAAAACCAGTTTATAGACAACTAGTCTGACTCATCACATATTTGGATGCCGACTGATAACACTGTCTATAATACTACTTAATATAATTTAAATTGAATTCAAATAACATACAGACATTCAAAAACTGAAAAACACCATTCTAGCATTCTAGCAAGCAGTCGTCTTTTAAGTTCATATAAATAAAAAAGGCGAAGTTAGAGGAGTCGCAAAGCGACCCGCATACAACCTCAGATAGTTTCTTTTTCTATTTGAGGATGGCCCTGAATACATGGCCTGTAGTGACGACTTAACATCAGGACATCAGGAGGTCTGCATGCCTATTTGCCACTGAATTACTTTTAAAAAACCCAAAGCCAGCCACACAAAATCGAACAGTTCAGCCATGATGATTGGCTACTTAAGAACTTGCATTACAGGAGGTACAGAGGTGTATTCTGTATCTTCAGCATGAGATCAGCTTCTAATAGGTGTCATTTAACTCCTGTAACACTTTACATTCATTTGAAAGATAGTATGTATTTGAATGCCCGCATATATTTTAATACTCACTTTTAAATAAGTAAAATTTTAATTGAATTTAAATATTTCTGGGCGGATTACCTATAATGACAAAGTTAGTGAAAAGGATATTAATAATTATATTTAATCGCCGGTCCCATAACACAATTACGTTAAAAGCTTTTAGCACTTACGTGAACCGCAGAAAGTAATAACATCCTTTTTTCCAATTAAGTAATTAAAGTGAAAAGGGAAGAAAATTTTATCACCCACATCAATTCTACACCCATTCAATTTATTTGCAGGTTAACTTAAAAGTTAATCACAATAAACAATAGCACTAACCGATTGAAACCCGCACTAGGACAGCGTGGTGGACTAAGGCTTACACCCTTTTCATTGTGAGAGCAGACTGTAGTCACTAAAGCCTACTAAAGGGTCTTACGGCCGCCCTCAGAGACGTCATTTAAGGTAATGTTCATAACAAACAAATTCAATCGTCTTTATTCGTATTGACATAAGTGTCATCTCTATTTAATTAATGAACCATTAACGTTAATGAATGTCTCTGAGTACGACAGTAAGATATATAAGATACATAAGATGAACAGTCAATTTCAGTGCTCTTGTAGGGAATATGTCAAATCCATGCGTGAGAATTTTTCCACAATACGAGTATATCGTCCCATCACATCCAACATCAAATGTCACTGAGTTAGATGTTATATAGATTTTATATAGTTGAAATATTGAGTTTGACTCTCCGGCAACGACACCACAGTAAATAAGTAACTTTTTCAGTAACTAGGCTGTTAACTTAATTACCATTATGTGAAAAAAATCATGTCTACCAAAAAATGGCTACTGACACTAATTTGCTATAATGTGGTAAAACGTGTCAATAGTTTTAGTTACTCGTGATTCAATCATTACTGAAAGAAAAATCGAGAACATTTTATAGGCAGCGTACACTTTAAGCTGTGAAGGCGCGATTGTAACAATTTACAATCTACATTCAATTGACACTGCGCTAAATGATCAAAAATAACTTATGTTATGACGTAGTGGAGACGTTATCAGTCTGCGATATGAATTATTACAATAAATCACGAATTTTAAATTCTATAAATACATACAAGCATTATTAAATATCATTGAATATCTACTTTTAACTGGTTTCAGGCAAGGGGAGGTGTTACTAGGATATGTGCCGAATAGTGTTTCACCGAATAACCGAATATCGAATATTATTCGGTTTAACCTTTACCGACCCCGATATTCGGCCGAATTATTGGGTTTGTCATTTCATTGTTTTGGCCCTGTACCTAAACAGGTTCTAACTATAGGTTATTAAAAAATAAATTTGTTGACTTGAGATTTCAAAAACGTACCATACTAATCACTATTCTTTTTTATCTCAAAATAAATGTTCATTTGGAGTTTAATTGCTTACTTTGATATATTGCATTAAAATTATTTATTTTGCAATGTTTATTTTATTATTGACTTAATTTTATTGAATGCTCGTATGAACGAAAAAAAGCAAAAAGGTAATTTAAGTTAGTGAAAGTGTCATTATTAGGCTTATTTTGTGTCAAGAAAGATATAGTTCAAATTAAAAAAATAGAGGATTAACTTAAATATGGCAATATTATTTTACTGAAGAAACCACAAAGAAACCTTTCAAAATAGCAGATAGGTCATTAACTTAATGACGTAGTCCTATACTACGATACAACATTATATTTAATTTTTTGATTATTTGTTTGGTTTTTGCGAACCGTTTTAAAATGTTTTGAAGGCGACTCCACTGACTTATTGATAGGTGACGAATACCAATTCTGTCCACTTTTTGGCTTTATATAAAATTACTTATGCCCTAATCATGTTCCATATCTCAATATAATTAATTCTCATTATCACGCATTTTATATGTAATACGACTAAGCATTACGTACGATTTTAATTTTCGTAACACAATTTTTGCGCCACGCTTAATCCCACATGGGGTTTTTACAGCGACTTGTCATGCGAACATAAAAAGTGAAAACGGTTTCACTCATATCCGACGGTAAACTGCGTAAAAGAGGAAAAAATAATTTTACATAACGTACAGAGCTGACCCAGTCTCAGGTGGTAGTTCAACCGCTGCAGTAACGTTATTTTGGCAACTTTTATAGGCTTCTTATCTTTTAATTCAAATTAGCATTAGACGATAATTTTCTTTCACGTGTCTTAGAAAACACTAGGCTAAGTATCGTTTCCAATAAAACAGCTTCAGCAAGTGTCAGATTACGGAGACAATTAATAAACTGACGGACTAAAAACATCGCAGACTTGCCTCTGCTCTCGAATTCTATCGCGTGGTCTTTAAACTGTTAGCTTATAAATATGGTATTAAAAATTGTTAACTCCTCTAAATTATCAAGTTAAAGTTGAAGTTACAATTTCACCCGAATCCTTTAGGCCGTATAGTGCTAAAATCATCCATCCTCACATCATTACAAATTGGCACTATTCCTATTGATTTGAAAATATCCGAAGTGGGATGAAGGCCACGGCGTTTGATAATGATGTTATATTAAAAACGCGATATTGCCAAAACAAACACATGAAATTACCGCGATAACCGAAGAGTAGCCTTTATAACGCGGCTTTATTACGTTTATCGCACCGAGCGTAGCCTCTGATCCAGGCGAAGGATTAGCTGGCTATATTTGGCTTAGGTATCTTTACGTACCTATAATAAAATGTGTCTATTTGGTGTCTGTGCAGAAAAAATATTTACGAAATGAGTATTTTACGAATCCTCTAAAAACATCTACGGCAAAGTAGTAGATATCTTTAAAGGTTCGTACCCAAAGGGTGACAAACTCAACCCTAGCCACCTCTGTCTGTCTGCCATATCTTGAACGGAAATTTACACAGAACCTTTGTTACTGTGGCAGCTTTCACAAAATTTGGGGTTGGACGTGGGTGACCCTTGCAGTGTTACATCAAATCGGGTCACCTGTCTTTGCTTGCTCGTAGACTATAAAAATGTGACGGTAAAAAGTGAGACGGTATACCTAACTCACACTTGAAATATAAGCTTAGCTCTCTTGCGTTAAGAATTGCATATCAACTGGGTAGAACCCCCCCAAGGGGAACCCCAAAAGAATTTGGGGAAATGTCTCGGACGGAAGACTAGTTGAACGATTGCGTACTTCTGATAAATCTTTTGTTACCAGGTTAGGCGTTAGTGATAAAACATTTGTGTTGTATTAGAACTAGTTTTCATATAAATCCAAGACACAAATCCTGAACTGAACACAAAAGCTTAATAAAATAACTAAACATGACTTTTTCTAGTTATGTATATTTTGACAGTAAATTATATGTATGAGAGATTTCTTTTAATTAGTAACTAAAGAACGTGCAAACTCAGGTGGGCTCATGATGATGTTAAGTGGTAGTTGCAGCAAATGGACTGCAAACCACAAAGCAAACAGCACAATGTTGTATTATATGGTTGCGTTGCTGCTTTCAGAGGGCAAAATATTATGATCTTAAAAATCATCTGGCAGCAGCACCTCCCCAAAGATAAACTACACTTAAAAATACTGCTTCACGATGAGCTATGAAAACGACCGGAGGTACATATCTCCCCGTATCATTTGTTTGTTTTATTTTGTTGAAAAATATATTATTAGGACGATTGATACAATCATTCAGCTTTTCGAACATAAACAGTATCATCCGGCCACAAAGATATTTCACAAGCCAGTATATCACAAGATAATCTGTATCAAAATAATCTGAACAGAAAACACGTCTTAGAGTAAATCCTTCAATATATCAACGTTATCATTGACACATTGTGATAACGATGTTCTTTGTCACTATCTCATCTAGGGATTTGCTACGATGCACGAAAAGTCTAGGAAAGGAAAAAAATATGAATAACAATACTAACTGTCATAAAAAATATGAATCTGTTATAAAAGCGAACACTATAAAAATTTAGCTTCGCGAAAAATTTGTTGATTGCATAAATTTTATTCCCTGTGCGCTTTTATTACATTGCGTAAACAAAGCAGTATATCTACGCTAATACTTCCTACTTATTACTTTGGGTCGTATCCAGAACATTTCTTTAAACTGTTTTTAAAAAGTTACGTGCGCTTCATAAAATCACGATCTGCTGTTACTACATGCCTAAGACTTTTCGTTCTCAAATGCATGTGGAGTCCACCAATCGCTCAGTTACTCGCCCACTAGGCCAGCGTTGTTGTCTAAGAAGTACAAATGTACTATCCTTCTCATTGCCAGAGAAGACCCGACCCCTAATGAGTTATAAAAGAGAGTTGTTTTTTGTTATGAATGGCAGCACGCAATTTCGCGTATCGTCAATTAGAAGAGAGTTATGATATTAATAAATTATAAAATAGATAATTATAAAAAACGTACCTAAAAATGGACATAAGCAGGTCAGGCCCCTTAGAATGGAATTTAGAACATATAGTTATATAGGTTTTGCGTTCGTCCACTTTAGTAGGCTTAACATGTTATATAGGTTAGGTTTCCTTTCAGTAGCCAAAGTCATGAACCAATCAATAGACGAATCTAGACGGTCTCCATACTTTTACTAACCGCGAAAATGATGATAGCAAATCGATTTTCTACATCAACAAGTAAAAGCGTTGCTAACTCAACGCGGAATGACAACTGATGACTATCTTTTACCGCATTACTACATAGGAAGCTGTGGAAAATGCTACAAAAAACAGAAAAAACAAGAACAAACAGTTCTTATACAGATCAAATATTTGTTTTCCCTTTCTACTAGTGCAATAATTTTTGTCTTAGCCTTTCAAGCTAGCAATATCAAAATTTTCTCCCTATTAGTCGCTAAGTGGGATCGAAAATACTGTTAGATTTACTTAGTAATGGCACTTGAGTAATAATAAAGAACATTTTACCTGTTTGAATGTACATATGATAATAAAACTATTATGCAAAAATTTTAACCCGCATATATCGTATCTAAAATAAACATACAAGTAGCAGATAACAAGAATATTTTTCTTAATCTGGTTATTCGGTATAAGGACATCATTTTAATGTTGGAGTAGTTTTAATTTTTCTCTAGTACCTACAGTATCACTCCATCTGGTCATACAAGACTATAACATATATGGCACCAAAACAGCTAGTTTCAATCACGCGGAAAGTATCATGTATTAAGGGCCGGTTGAGGGCATATTGGGTAAAGGCCGCATGTATAAATGTTTATATCTAGCCATTCATAACACAGAGCGTAATTTTTATCAGAGGTCATATTACATACAAAGAAAAAAATTGCGATCTTTAACAAAGGTATGGATAAGTTGCGTGGGAGCTAATGTGTTCTGTGGTTGTTATTATTCAAAATTCTTAATACCAAAGTTAGGTCACCCGCTGATATTAAGACATTAACTTTTATAGTAACCAAATTTTCAAGGTTGAATTAGGTTATCATATTATTATGCAGTTAATCAGTTATCCCTTTTGAGTTTTTTTTCAACCCAAAGGAAATAATATTTTTAAATAGCGAATTTTGCACGTATCGAGATTTACATCGATTTTGATGTACCTTAACATCAATTTTTTTTTGCATAATCAGATCATTTAAACACAAAATAATATGCATATTTTAACAATAGTTGATAATATCAATTGTTACACTTCTATTTCATGTTTGAAACAGTCTGTTTTACATAATAATCGAGAATTAACTTTGTTGCAGATGAAACTGTTTCATTTGAAAAGGGCCAATTATTAATGGCCGTTACGCGACAGTTACATGTAGCTGTGCAGATTTACTTTAATTTGTCGGGTGGAAGAAGATCAAGGAGATGTAATTGTTTACAAACGTGTTACATTACGAACTGATTGTATCGCGGGGCCGCCAATAAACGCACAATTGAAATAAATTTCCCTCCTATCAGGTTTCTCCTCCACGTGTTCTTGATATTTTAGTGGTGTCTTTTTATAGTAGTTAATTGAGTAGCAAAAGGGCATGCAAGCCACCCGATGTTAAGTGATTAAGTGATCACTGCAGCCCACTGACACACAGATCAACCTAAAATAGGGAAGAAATCCAATCTGATATTGTATGCGGGTGTTTTGCTACATGTAAACTAAGATGTTGGCCTCAAATAAGGTATCTCCGGCAATCATACCTGCCCAGCTGCAACACAAGACATGAAGAACATGATTACGACCGAGACTTGCGTTAAGCCAGTAAGGTACCTCCCCGGGCGAACTACTTGCTTTCCACTAAATCACTAATCTCTGAACTCAAAACCATTAAATCACTAGTCTCTGAACTCAAAACCATTTTTATCTCACCTTATCAGTCAAAACAATATATTTATAGGTATTTACAGTACTAACGTATTGTGAAGCATGACGGAATGGCAAAACTTAAAAATGGAAAAAATTCCCGAAAACAGATCGAAGAAACAATTAAACATTACAATAATATAATTATAGAAATCACCAAATTTTATTGATCAGGTATTTAGATTTTACTTAGTAGATATTTAGGCATTTTAAATGTATGTTTGCTATCAATAGCATAATATACCTAGTATAGGATAACACTTGTTAGCCCTACAATAATATATTTGTGTAGTATTAGTCTCCCCAACTTATAGCAGAAATACAGCACGCATCATAATTATTCGCATTTGCATATACCTACGAATAGCAAAACCACAAAAATAGAGTGCAGAGGTTAAGCTCCATGCAGTATACACTCGACTAACGCAAACACAGCTTGGCTATGTGCCTTTACTATTTTACATACAAAAAAAAGTAATGAAGAAAGTACTTAAATGATTGAGAAACAAAATATTGGTCAAATACAGGATAGATTTGAATCAATTTTGAGACTTGCACGCTATATGAAATTTGAATTCTACATTTTCTGTGGTTGGCATAAAGCTGAATGCTGACATGATCAAAACTAGCTGGACACTTGCTTAACAACTCATTAATGCATTAATGAGATATTGATAAGTAATAATAATAGGCAGGTGTTCAATTACACGTTTATGTTTGGATTTAGCATAGCTTGACTTGACTTTGTTATTACATAGTAGCATTTTAGGTCATAGAAATAGACACTTGATATTTTTCTAAATTGCCTTTGTAACTTGTGCAGGGCCTTACTTACTATGTGTTACATTCAACATGTACTAAAGCCTGCTTCATTAATACTTCACTTCATCAACAACCATACAAAAATACAGGATATATCATTGAAATTAATAGTCCAATAAGAAGTGTAATGTATGAACTTCTTCATGAATTATTCATAGCCCACTCCTGAGCTCTGACGAGTCTAGCTGAGACAAGGAGCAGCAATAATGAAGACATTTGGTCACTGTTAGGATTAATATCCCCCCCCCCCCACACCTCTTTCCACACCGAAAGCCGAAAATACTAATTTTGTCCAGGTGTGCCGTGGATTGGAGCCTGTCCTGAATTATCATGAAGTACCTACCTAATAAGTTTAATGGAGTGATGTAAATATCACACTCTGTCTTAGATCATGATGAATTAAGATAAAAATGGAAATTAACTTAAATAATACTAGTATGTTTCTACAATTAAATGTATAAAAAATGCTCACCTGCGTGCCAAATGGAGTCGCTCCTGTGTTGTGAGATGCTCCACTTGTGCCATCTCAGACACGAGGTCTGCATGTTCCATCTTGCCTTTTGTCTACAACAAAATAATTAACCTCAAAATATAGTCTGTAAAGCTTAAAATTATAATTTTATAAATTATGATAAAGTTGCTCCGAGCTTTACCACCTAAATACTATAATTATTCCTGTAAATTTCAGTATAAACAAAAACCATAGAATAAAAAATATGTTCCTACATGCCAACTAGAGAAAGAACCATTACAGAGAGACTGCTAGAACCATGACCGCATTCATGGAGGTACCATACCACCAGCATCTTAACCCACCATGATGCAGCATTTTCTTCATGTCTTGTATTGGAGAGGTATGGTTCAAGGGGTGCATTGGAGGTAGGCATCCAAAGTGATAATTGGTTGTCAAAGATACTTTATTTGAAGTGAACACCTTAGTTGTCAAGAGTAGCAAAGCAGAAAAACCTGATAGATTTTTCTTTAATTTGAGGTTTGATGTTTGTCTACAGGCTGCAGTGACCACTTAACATGAGTTGGCCTACCTGTTACATACCTGTTTGCTATTAATTTGCATATTCAATAAATCAAACAGAGTTATTGTTATGAATATGAAATGTTAGTTAATCTGAAAGTAGTTAATCTAGTATGATATATGCTTTTTAAATTTAATTGTGGTAAAACTTTATAGATTAGGTAAATAGGGAGGTATGTATATACCACATAAAAATAGGCATAAACATAACTTATAAAACTTTTATTGATCCCTAAAATATTTTCTACCAGGCTTGATTAAGCTTTTTGGGATACTTTATTTGGGATAATTTTTTTTAACTTTTAGCATACTAACTAACAAAATAAGTCTGTTGCCAGATTAAAGATATATAGTTATTATCTTTCGGACTTATTCATGTCTTTATAATTATTATTAACAACTATAAAGTGACATAACAACTTGAAAGTATTTGATTTTATAGTTTTACTTAGTATGCTTTTAAATCATGAAAAAAAAATTTAAAAGAAAAGATAATTATTATGAGAAATACAGGTAGCAGTGGATTATTCAAAGAGTACGGAATAGTTTACAACGATTTACAGATAAGCTAGGCATTGATAAGATACCACCAAAGTAACAACGATAAGTACTAAATTGACGAGCAAATCTAGACAAAACTTATTTCTAACTTAATACTAGGCCGAACGCCACTCACATAAAACTTGTAAACAAAATGAAATAAACGACCCGCTTTATACCTACGAACACCTACGAAAAAGAATGTATACAAACCTACAAATTTTAGAAAGGCACCATCATTCAAGTTGCTTAGGGGAAACGACACATGAAAATGACTTAAACTAGATAATTCATTCATTTAATTATTTGTTTTAATAGAATTTGATGCTACTTACCGCTATACTTAATAATTACAAGGAATAAGTATGTTTCATTCTTGTGTTGATACGTTTGCGTTTACCACACATAATACACACTAGTGAGCAACGCGCGTTTGTAACATGATTCAATGAATTTAGATCTGTTTAACATTAATTTTTACAGTTACTCTTCATTTTCCGTTATTTTTCATGAAAATACAAACGAGAAAATTCACATTCACAATAAGTACAAGCTAACGACGAGCGACTCGCGCTTCGCTTCGCTAATCGTTTCGGCGTTCGGGCGTTTCGTTTCTTTCTTCACAGATTATAAAATAAAAGTAATATAAAACGTCACGTCAATAACAATTAATATGACAGTTGACGTTGACGATGTTACCAGTGCTGGGAGCCAGTAGGATGATTGATTGACTGGAGGCCGCGTAACATGATTTGAAATGGATTTGAAGCGTGCTATAGTACTCCCACAATAACTCTGCAATGAAGTGACAATGCAATTTAATTAAACTTTTGTTATGGCAATACTGATTTAGAGTCAACTTTGATGATTTGATACTTTAAATAAATATTTTTTTATCAAAGATATTATGTCTAAATCCAAAATTTATCTCTTGATAATACAATAGGTCTTAAATGATAATACAGTGCATTTGACACGCCGCAAGAGCACAGCAAATTTAGAGATGCTGGTAGTAATAATAGTAATAATTAGTAGGTAGTATTAATAATAATAATTTGTGTGGGTGTAATAAAACGTAAAAGTAATTTTGACTTATTTAATTCAAATTATTAATCACTAAATGACACATCTAAAAATTCTACTCCTTCATATTCATCTCCTTCGCCGTCATCTTCTAATGCTTCTGTATCATACTCTTCTCTTTCATACTCTTCTTCGCTGTACTCAACAGCTTCATTGTTCTCCATCTCATCACTGTCGTCATCACTCTGAACATTTATTATAAAAGGTTCCATGTCATCTAATAATCGGTCTTGTTGCCTGTGTTCTTCCTCTAATTTTTTTACGTGTTCGGCACACTTACGCCAATCATCTGCACTAATAGATTCAAATGTTTGTTCTACCTTCGCCACCATATCTCGATTAAAACCTTTCACATTTACACTACCTACTTTCCGTTTTACCATGCTCCATATGAGTTCTATGGTGTTTAAATGGCAATGGTACGGGGGCAACCGCAACACTTCATGTCCATGTGCCTTTAAAATTTCGTCAATGTAGTAAACAGGCTCAGGCTTGTTGCTCTTTACTATGGTCAAAAGTTCAGCCTTAGTAAATGCTTCTTCCCAAGGAACGTTCATGGAAGTGAGCCATTCACGGATCACATGTTTTCTAGAACCGGTGTTAGGTGCCCTATTGACCTGAATGGTGTGATAGCTTGCATTATCCATTACAATAATGCTTGGTGCATTCAGATTAGGCAACAGTTTTTCTTGGACCCACTTTGAGAAATTCTCAGCGTTCATATCGTCATGGTAATCGGCAGATTTTGATTTGCTGCTGAAAATCAAAAGAGCATTACTGACAAATCCGGATTCTGTTCCTGCATGCACAATTATAAATCGTTTCCCTTTGGCTATATTTGTCACCATTTTAGAGCTTGATGGATCTTGCCAACTTTTTTTTGGTTTGTAATTAACATGAATATATGTTTCATCTAAATAAACAATTTGTTTTCTTTCCTCTGCAGGCATATTTCGATATTGAGTTATTTTTCTGATGTATTTGTGTCTAGCTGCAGCAATATCGTTTTTTTCCATTAAAACGGTTCTCTCTTCCACATTTTTCTTGAAGTAAAATCCCATGTTGTGCATAATTTTCCGTAGTGTTTCATAACCACCATCAAACTGTATAGTTTGTCGCAACTCCGCCAGCAGCTTTCCAACTGTAGGGACTTCATTTCTTACTAAATAAAATTCATTTATTAGATTACGTATGGCACTCTTATCAAAATCATCAATATTTCTTTTCACGGCACGACACTTTCTTTTTTTCCCTGGTGTTCTCCAAATGCCTAAATTTGATTTTCCCTCGTGCTTGATTTGGCGGATTGTCCTTGCGCTCACACCTGAAATAGTAATTAATTGTTGTTTTAGTAAAGAGAGGGTAATAAAAGGACAATAATAAAAAAATAAGTGTGTTATGTTGGAATCTCACCAGTCATTGAACAGATTTTCTCTATGTAAGTCGCCTCTGTGCTCATGTTCAATTTATCTAATTCTTTTATCTTCTGTACAGAATTAGTGATTGTAATCCGAAGGGCCGCAGACAAATCAGCTTGAAAAAATAAAGATGAGACATGTTAATTTACAATATGTTATAATTTCATTATAAATTAATGCGAGCTATGATTATGTAATTTATGTTTTGTGCTATGCCCTTAAAATTATTGTGTTAACATGTAAGTATCAATTTGGTTTCATAATTACCAAAGCAAAGTCAGAGCCATAGGGATGTATTTCTGTAAATCCTTCATTTATACTTATCTAAATAACTTTTTTACATAATTCCATGAATATAATGTAAAAAATCATGAAAAGTATCAAGAGTATACAGCAGACTTACTCGTAGAGGTTAGAATTTCATGTAAGCATTGCTCCTTTTGCTCACGAACAGACTCCATCTCCTCTTTTATATTTTGGAAATTCATAATCATCTTGTATATTAGTTCTCGAACGCTACTTTTAATGGTTTTACCCATTGTAAAGAAAGAATTTGCACAAAAACCGCAACAAAATATGCACAAGAAACTGATATGTCAATTTTGACAGACGTTAAAAAAGGGTTACCACATTTATTTTTTTATGGGTTGCCAGTTGATATCCTATGCAGAGTTATCGTGGGAGGATTCTAGTATTCAATTACTGACATTAGAGGTGTTCTGGGTGTACCTTTAACGAACAGTGTGCTGTAGAAAATAAAAAGTAACATAAACGTTAAAAACATTAACGTTCTAAAACGATTGTGATAATCGACTAAAGCGCTACGGCGTATAACACTTGTAACCTTACTTTAAATGATTTTCGCGTATTATATAAAAAGCACTATAATTCTAATTTATCTCGTTGATTAGGCTCTGAAAATATCACATTTATAATTGTTACACCAACCTGGACCGTTTATAGAAAATTAGAAAACATCATTACCTATGAAAAGAAAACTCTTGCTTCTTAACAATATGATTAAGTATACTATGGGACAAAATCGATCTTTCGTAGCATCGATTTTTATCTCTTTATTTTAAACACCCACACCCTAGACGGAGCTGTCAAAATGGGCCTATATTACAGCGCGGCCGGCAGGTGTAAAAGAAACGTACCAAACCCAAAAATAAGTGTCTCTAAACAATTAAATTGAGGTCATAAATTGACATAGTTTAAAACGTAAATCAATTTTGTATCCGAAAATTGGTCAAATATTCAAAATCCAAATATAATAATGTGAATAATGTATAACAATTTTTTTTAATGGCAGCACAGTCTTATATGATACCCGGAAAAATTTAAAAGGTTCTAAGTATTCAATTCATACTTCTTTCTATCTTCTTTATATCTTAATCCAGCGATCAGCAAAAGCAGTCGTCCTTGAGTATTAAATAAACTGTTTATATTAGGTAATGCTTTTTAGGCTTTCTATAAAATACTTTGCTCGACTTGGCGTGGGCACTGTCGTGTCCCCAAATTATTGCGTTCGTGTTATTGTCAGCTGATAACAATGCCGCACATAAAATTAATTACTGAAGATTTTAAAATACGTAAGGGATGACTGTTTTTATCCGGGCAGGTATCTATATTATTATAATTCGAAAGGCAAGTGGTGCTAAAATAAAAACAATCAATTAAGTTACAAGGTTTATTTCAAAGAAGTTTTAAATCATCTATTATTCAACTTTGTTACATTAGTTATAACAATAATTATAATTATTCAAACAATGAGCTGCAATAATCTAAGCTAGGCACTATTTTTATTCAATTGACACTCCATAGTTTTTACTAAGCAATATTATTCGTTAGTTACCTACTGCACTGCAGTCGTTTGTGGTAACCACGTTTTAGTATGTTTTTGCTTCAGTTTTTAAGGGTATTTTTTTTATGTCCCAGAAATTAACTTGACTGAGGCACCTGCCAACTTAAGGCTAAAGCTCCGCCATGACCAAACTTAAAAAACATGTATTGTGCATTTGGCAGATAAAAAACTAAAATATATGCATATATAGTAAATAGGTTTAATCAATACACGAAATTTTTAAACTCATACCTAATAAAAGTATTTTGCCATAAGTACAAGTTACAAAAAGCAGTAGCTGAATGTGAAATCTGTAGATAAAAACTTTTAAGCGTATTAAAGTTATGTATAGCCGACTCTTTGTGATTACCTACAGCTACAGTAAGTTACATTTATAAGTATTTGATAATTTTAACTTTCTCTAGGTAACATTATCCTTGTCTACTAAATCAAAATGTGCAACAAATAAAATTTTCCTTTATTTTGGGAAAATACCATTAAAGAGGCCATTATTAACACAGGTAGGTACTTGACGGCAATTGAGATGTATAATAATATTTATTTTGAAAATAATGAGATTGATGATGGCAGAACAACTCTTGTTAAATATTATTTCGTGGTTGACAAGTAGTAGCACACAGGTTTTTGATCCCTTTAAATGTTCCTATCATACTACAAATTATCATATTTTTGAAAAATTATATACAAAAAAAAGTTCTCGCCGTTTAATTTTTTTTTTAATAAATGGAGCAAGCAAACAGACAGACGGGCCACCTGATGGTAAGTGGTCACCGTCGCCTACTGACAGGTGCAACACCAGGGGGGTCGCCAGTGCGTTGTAAATAATAAATAATTTTAAAATAATTTAAGATAACGTCAATTTTCGTACGCTTCTTTAATCTTTTACCAAAAAAGCAAACTGAAGTTGATATTCGGTACCTGTTGAGGTAGGTACCTACCTAAGCAATCCTAAATAAGGTTCAAGTACCTAAATCTCAAGTAGTTTTCGCAGTCACGAGAAAATACAATTGCACACTAATGTAATTTTCTACGAAGAAAGTTGATTGAAGCTTTTCTACCTGCGCACTGAGACGAATATTTTTTAAAATTTATAAACGTTACTCCTACAATTTATCAAAATTGTTCTTACCTTTCAAACCTTTTCTTCAATTTCTCATTAACTTTCAATAAAAATCATACAATGTATTAAAAAATAAAAAGAATGCACTATGCTATTGTCCACTCCTTATCTAAGTACATTTACCTACCCATTTTCTACAATAACACGTGTTTTTATTGTAATTACAAAATACAATATTATATATTATACAGTATCACAATCCGTGATTCTAAACGATCGCAACAATTACCTATGATATAAATAGTAAATGCGAAAGAAATTAGAAAAAAATCAGATAAATGATTGGTTCAACGTTACATAATATATAAGCGCCCCGATATCACCCTATTTCACTTAGGTATATTTATAAAGCAATACTATGTACTTATACAGGAAATAAAGAATTAATAAACCGCACCGCACCGCAATAAGAAATTGGAATTGATGACAAATTAGGCCATTACAAAAGATCTAAGTATCGGTAAACATGATAATATATTATTATTGTAAGTTGTAACGAGGTATATTAAATTTGTGCTACAATTTTAATTGTTTTAGCTTAAATATAAATAACAACTTATTTTAATTGTTATATTAAATTTGCAGTCACATCCCATACTTTGTATAATTACGTTAAAGGATCCAAGTAAGGCGGTTATTAATAGAAATATATAGGTACTGTATCTATGGACGAAACAAAATATTGGTAAGTAAAACCAAGTAACATTTACACACGACAATTCCAAGTACCTAGTTATATTACATGACTATTTACAGCGATTTGACAGAATTAACTACTATTATTGTACTAATTTTACGAACATTGCTCGTTATTATGTTACCTAAATAATTTATTACAAATTACCTAGCAACAAGTTAACACTTTGCGTTTTGTTTTAAAAGCTTGATGAGTAAAATTAGATACATATTTTACTAATAAATAAAAATGACTGATATTGCCAATGACATTATGTATTAATAATGGAGTGTTGTGTAAACAAAGTCTGCATTATTATTTTGTGAAAATCAGGTGTATCAAAATTCACTCCATACTTTTTACACAATATTATGGTATATAATAGCATAACGTAAGTAATAATTAAGTTATAGGTATGGTGTTATTATTTTCTTAAAATCTGTTGTCATTTCATTTACTAATTTATTACTTATCTATATTGTCTATAAAATAATTATTATACAATAGGTACAAATATAACCGTTGGTAACGTATTATATTATATATATTATAATACAGTTTAAATATTGTCAATGGCAAACCATGCCGTATTAAATGAGTATTAGATGTGAAGATTTCGTTGAGTGAATTGTGAGATTTTAATAGGTACGTAAAGGTACTATTTATTTCATTTTCTTGTTTCGTTTGTATCATATGATATATTTCCATTTTGTTACTAGGTATATATTGTTACAAATATTATAGAAAAATACTGTTAGATAGAATATTAGTATTTAAATATAAAATACATAAATACTTTGGCTCTATATCATTAGAAAAATGCAAGGCTTTTGATCCAAGATCCCAGGGCCGTGAAGATCAGCTGGGAAAAAATACGTGACGTCAGTAATGTTTTTTCAACTTTGATTACCTGATACTACCTGGAAGTACATACAAAAACTACTCAATCGTTTTCGTCAAACTATATTTCGTTCGTCAGAAAATACATGACGTCTGGCGGCCCAGGGATCTTGATCTATTTATAGGTAAATGTCAATTCTAGAAATTAAATGAACGGTACATAAAGTACCAGACAGAAACAGTAAATAATACATAAATTTATGAATGAATAACCCACTGAAATTCAAGTTGTTATACTAAATAGTAGGTTAGAAGAAGAAGTTTACTTATATTTCTAACTACTACAAGCATTTAAAGGTTAGTCGCTAGGTACTCTAATGCACACAAAACTTAAGAAAAGTAAAAAGAGATCTTGGAAAACATTAACAATTTGTACTTTCCTTTTGCCTTGATATTTTATTTCTTAGTAGTATTTGTCGTTTAAATTAAAAACTGGAACGCATTTTAAATTGAGTCCCCTAATAATACTTATTATTTACAACTACACAGGCGTATCATTCGGTAGGTAGTTGTTATTTAATTAACAATGGAATATGTTCGCTAATTTATTTATTAAACAAATTTAAAACAAAATGCAAGTTACAATTAATATTAGTAATATGCCTACGGGCAAAAACATGTCCATCATAAGCCATCTCTAAATACTTACTATGATTGTCACATACGAACATTACGAACACATCGACAACTGAAATTTAACTAAGTATGTATAACAAATTTCTAAATGCTAAAGGTTCTTAATAAATACACCACGCCTTAAACTCACAGCACAGACACAAATATTGTTTTAGTGTAGGTCGAATGAAATTCATTCTAGAGTCCTATACCTAAGAAGTGGCAACCGGTCTGGGTCACCACGTCTTGATACTCAGGTATTTTCGTCGGACGAGTCGTCTGACGATGAACTGGTGAGGAGGTTCGACGCCATGGTCAGTTGTCTGATGAAGGGTTCTCGTGGAAGGCTCTGCTGCCCGAGAGCCAAACGCCGAACTCCCATGCGCTCGCTCTCAGGCAACGATTTACTGCATTTTTCTTCCGTTATTGCGTCGCGGGACAGCGACCTGTAACGGTATTAAAATACATTTTTAATTGAGTAAAATATACCATAATAAAACATAAAGAACATGAATTGAAAATCAAAATGATCACAACAGAAAAACTGAAACTTCTTTCCATTCTAATAATTTAATTACGAGTATACTGTATCTTAACGTTTGTGTATTGCTTCAAACTTTTAATTTGATTTACGACCAATAAACTTTCATACCCTGTCAATTCCAACATGGATCCACGGCGACACTGTCCTCTATGTGGACCCTGCATTATGCTAGCGGGTCTCGAAGATGCGCCGAGGGGATCCGAGTGGGCTACATCTTCCATCAGCAGCACCGTTGGGCCACCCAGACTGGTGCTTCTCTTTGACAGCAAGTTTGGTCCAGGCCTCGATTGACTGAACCCTGCCTCTCCCTTCACTGAGGAGCTTTCACCTTTACTCGAGTCAGCTTTGCCCTCAGAGTCAGACGTCACCGGCAATTCTGTAACGCCTTGCGTTGAGCTCGAACTCTCTCTTCGGAATAGACCTATGATAGATTTTGGATGTTTTGGCTTCTCTATACCGCCTAATAGCAGGAGGAGGATGAAGGGTTGTACGGTGGACAGGGGAAAAGAAAAATACATCAAATCAGAATAAGTTCATAATAGTAAGTGTAGTTATAAATTATACACAATCAGATGCGGGATGGGACGGAAGCGTATGTTCTAACATAACGGGTTCTAAACAACTCGTGCTTTCTAAAGTGCAGAAGAAACATAAACGGAAAATTCGGAGTACTTTAGATAACTAAAGTAAATCATGCGGTTCTGTTTACAAAGTTGATAATTATGAGAACATTATAAATACAACCGAAGATTAATTAGTTTAATAAAGACACTTGAACTCCTGTTTTGTTTTTCGGGAAGGGAAATTGAATTGACAAATTACTTCTTTGCCACATGAGTGACATATGACCAATGTATATGTCTAAGTACTTATAGACCAAGCGAATTAGAATTTCATATCGAAAAAAATATAAGTAGAATTTTTCCTTCGGGAATCCTTAGAGGGGGTGGGTCCCTGGCAAAATGTAGACTATATTTTGATTTTCGGGATTTTCAACCTGTTGAGTCGTCTACAATAAAATTTGAAGTTGAACTAATGTTTATTGAATAAATCGTTTATTTTCAATTTTACGCGAAAAACCATCACCAAAGTTGTTTGGAATTTAATTTCCTACAATTCTGTCATATTTTACCATCAATATTTTTCTATTTAGACCTAAAAGAATTTTAGTATAGCATTATCATTTTTACTTTACATTTTAGTTTTAACAAGAAAAATGGTCACCCACACAGTTGTTCGAAATCAAATTTTCTACAATTTAGTCCTTACAAATTATTCACAATTCTTTTTGTGAATTTTGGGGAAAATTGTGGGAAAGTTAATTCCAAACAATTTTGGTAGGTAATGATAATTTTTCGTGTAAGATTAAAAATATTATACGCCTTATTCAACAAACAAAAATGCACCCTTCAATTTAAGATGGCGGAACAGAGTGAGTGTCCCAAAACTCGAAACGTAGACTGCCAGTGACCCGTTCCGGAGGAAAATTGGAATATTTTTTTCGATGTCAACCCCGTTTTTGATCTAATTCGACTGGCCTATTACTGGACAGCGGTGATAGCCCAGTGGCTTAGAATTCGACCTCGAATCGAGGGGTCCGGGTTCGAATCCCAGTGGCACGCACCAATGACTTTGTAAAAAAGTTATGTGCGATTTATAAAATTAAATATCACCTGCTGTTACGGTGAAGGAAAACATCGTGAGGAAACCTGCATGCCTGAGAGTTCACAAAAAAAAATGTTCTCAAGGGCATGTGAAGTCCACCAACCCGCAGTAGGCCAGCGTGGTGGACTAAGGCCTACATCCCTCTCATTGTGAGAGGAGACCAGACCCTGTAGTGGGTCATTAATGGGTTAAAACAGCAATTACTGGACAGGCAATGTTTCATTTTCTGTCTAAAATTCTTTTACGTCGAATAAATTTAGAGGTGGATGCACACTTCTGAGTCTTACATTATTTTCGAAATCTAGAAAGAATTTAAAAATCTCTAGAAAATATAACTTCTAAACCATCAAATTTTAAAAAGAAAAAAAATTATTTGTACCAATATGTGTTAGTTTATGTTTTACAGGGCATTTTGATCTATCCATATTCACCTATTGAAAATTATTATTTATTTGAATCGTTATATTGAATCCATACCCAGAAACGTGGCAGATGGCGAGCTGTAAGCCAGGTACTCCTTATTGGAAGCCCACGAGGGGAACTCCGATTGTTTGAGGGCGGCCGTCCCCTCCGCCTCCTCCCGTTTCCATGGCAACATGGTCTCCGTAGCGGTCGGGGTGGCCACGCGCGCCTGTTCCGCCACTGTCATATACGTGTCTGTAAAGTAAGTTAATGACCTTTAACAATACATATTTCCCTTTGGAAATAGGACTATGGAATGCCCGAGAAACATTATCATTATATTATGCTAAAGTATGACGATTTATAATTTGCTTGAAACCAATAATTATAATTAATGTACCTAGTCATTTTTACCAAATTATGACGTCATAATTTATGTTAGTCTTACTAGATCTTTTAGAGCATTTTGTTAGTTCATTAAAAGTACCTAAATGCCTTAGCGGTTATCTACCCTATTATTTAATCCCAATTGATTAATCTCACAGGTACCTACCTAATCTATTGTTATAGCCCCTACTCGTAGAGCGCGATCGATTGCCGTGAAAGAGTTTGTGCAAAACTTTTGGTTTCTAGTTTGAGTACAAAACCTCAAAATGAAAAGAAATATCGATTTTCGATATGAAGTCGTACAAATTATTACATCTTACATCTTTCATTTTCACAAAGTGTAGAATTGTATAGGATAATACTCGGAAAGGGTGTTTAGGACCGGCAATACCTTTGTGTCCAATCCAAGAAATAAATTAGGTTCTAGAGTAAAGTGAACCTCGTCACTGTATTCAATGCAAATACGGACAATTTGTATTGTTTTACAAAAGGAATATAAAAAATTATCGAAAATATTATCTTTAAGGGAATCGGAATACTTCAGGCTACCTGTTACAAAAGTAGGTATAGTTGTTTACGAGTAGATTTTTATTTGTAAAAGAACTCATGACCAACTAGGTTACTAAGGTGTAGGAAAAGCAATATAATTCAAGTTCAACATACCGTTGTCATCCGACAGTCTCCGTTCATCTTCTTCTAAAATGTCCTCATTCGGCACTGATAAATAGAAATAGAAAATTAGTACAGAATTAAATAGATACTTATTCAAAGATCGACTTCTGATTTTTAAGTGAGTTATGGAAAATGAATTTAGTGGAATGAATATACGAGTAGATTGAATCAACATTCTTATAATTCATACTTACAAAAGATTGCTAGTATTCATTGAAGTTAGGTACGTATTTACAGAAGCCATGCTTATTTTTCATGCCACATTTAATTTTGTTCATAAAAACAAGCAAAGTACTTACCGTTTCCCTAACACTAACATTAACTTTCAGAAAATATTAAATATTTACCAAACAAGGATAACAATGTTCAAGATGGTAAATTATTTTATAACGTTATCAATTTTAAAGAATGAAAAATAAAATTATTGTCGACGGTTCCCGGGCTATTTGTATTAAGCGACATTTTGTAAACTTTACACCAGAGCAGTTTAAAGTTTTGATTTTTGAAAAAAAATTCATAACTTCCGCAATTTGTAAAATTTTAGAAAAAGATGGATATTTATTGATAAGGTTACATAGTCTGCATAATCTGATTAGGTTTTTTTTCTGATATTCCTATTATTAACGAAGTTAGATGTCGTTTAATACAAAATAACCCTTTTATTTTATTTTTTTGTTCCAGGCTAAGTGTATTAACCGCCTCCAATTAGTATTTTTTGTTCCTGGCTAACTGACTTATCCGCCTAGGTTTGTTAATTCTTGCTCCAGGTTAAATGACCTAACCACCTAGAACTGAAAATAATAGCTCCAGGCTAAATGCATTAAATTGAAGATTTGTTTTTACTAATTTGTTTCTAATCGTGCCTGAGTAATGAAGTTTACTGAAATGGGCGGTTAAAACATTGTTGAATTTAAAGGTACCTAGGAATTATTATCTTGTCAACAATCTCCCGGGTGCGCTCAAGGGCCTCTTTCTTTACCATGACGGCTTCACAGAAGGAGACCACTGCCTTCCAGTCTGTTTTCTCCGCCAGCATCTTTGCTACAATTGCAGACGGAGCGAAGTTAACCCCAATTTGGCTAACCAAGGCGGAACGCTCATATTCCCATGCAGGACACGCTTCAAGGGTGTCCTGAGCGTCGTCCTGATCTCCATCACAGTGGTAGCAATGGGGTTTTTCTTCCCGTCCAATCCGACACAAATTCTCACCAAAGCAGCCATGCGCGGTGACAGTCGGAACGTAACACTACCCTCCCATCCAGGCGTCAAAATTGGGCAGAATTGTTCCAACAGCTCTTTGACCTGCATGCTTCTCCTCCAGACGTTGGCGCCATTCAGTCCAAGCCCGTCTATGTGCCTGCTTTCGCAGAAGAATTGGCTCATCGTTATTTTCTCGTTGGGAGAATTGCACGACTTTGCAGGTAAATCTTGTCATCCATGTCCGCCAAGATGTCGAGGGGTGGAAAGCGTGTCAGGATTGTTGCCGCTTCAAAGGATACCTAACTCTCAATCCTGCAATGTGTTCAGACCACCAGTATACTTCTTTTCTATTAGAGGCCCTACATCGGGGCATCGCTACGTCACATATAGATTATCGTCATTACTTCCCGTACCCAGACTGATTCATTCTCGGGATCAGAAAAGGTCAGGGTTTCTGCTCAAAATCCAGCGTGAGCGGTGATAGCCCAGTGGCTTAGAATTCGACCTCCCTCGAATCGAGGGGTCCGGGTTCGAATCCCAGTGGCACGCACCAATGACTTTGTAAAAAAGTTATGTGCGCTTTATAAAAAAAAATTGAATATCGCCTGCTGTTACGGTGAAGGAAAACATCGTGAGGAAACCTGCATGCCTGAGAGTTCACAAAAAAAAATGTTTTCAAAGGTATGTGAAGTCCATCAACCCGCAGTAGGCCAGCGTGGTGGACTAAGGCCTACATCCCTCTCATTACGAGAAGGAGACCCGACCCTGTAGTGGGTCATTAATGGGTTACTGGCAAGCTGTTTAACAGACCATCGTCGTGCTTGACCAACGTGTCTGTTATTAGGGGGTCGCAATGTCACAGCGAACATGATGTAGCGACGGTCGGATAGACTTACTAACTCTTCTGCGACTCTCCATCCCGATATCATTTGAAGCCCATGTCAAATCCACAATTGACTCCCCCTGCTACCGTACGCAGGTACTTATGAATCCAGTGTTGACAAGCCGAAGGTCCAACCCTGTCGCCCACATTTGGATAACTTCTCCTCTTCTGTTTCCCCTTGTGTCACCCCATGCTTTTGAGCGAGCATTAAAATCACCCAGCACTATAATAGGGCGTGGTAGGCATCTACGGGTAAAAACTGCGAGTCTATCTAGGTATGCTTCATAGGCACCAATTCCACAGTTGGGAGATACGAGTATGTAGCAGAGTATCTACAAATGCGAGAGGTCCCCACTCCACCTGCCTAATCCTGCCCTCCATCAATGAGGGAGTACGAAGGGTATCTCTTTCCACCCCAGTAAATGGCAACAGAGCCATCGATATCCCCGAACCAAAGAGGATGTTTCGGCACATCGTACGGCTTTGCCACCACTGCCATGGCAATCGACCACTCCGCACAGGACCTTAACAATAAAGCTTGAGCCCCGCGGCAGTGATTCAGATTACCCTGGAGGACCCGAAATCCTGTGAATTCTAAATCTCCATTGCTTCTTCAGTCGTTAGTTGACTTTCTATGTCAATCCTGAGATGGGTTAGAAGAATCCTGAGAACTTCCAGCCAAGCTCTTGCTCAAGGCGGAGTACATTTTTTACCTCGCATTCGGTGGTCTGCAGGTAGGCCAATGTCAGCACATACGGTACATTTAGGTGACTTAGCTGAGCATTCCCTCGCTTTGTGATCGTCACCTTTTTCACCGCACATTTAGCAGCGAGAACTTCTGTCCACAGAGCTCGTGCATTGTTGTCGCACGTGTCCAAACTCCAAACATCGGAAGCACTGCAGCTTGCGTGGTGCTAGTACTTGAACTCTTGCCCTGATCGCCCTGACAGTTTTTTAACTGGAGTGAGTGGACAACGAGCCCATACCATTCCCAGTGCGGTAGGGTGAAACGAATATCGCCAACTTGTATGTCCTCCAAGGGCAACCGCAGGTCCGCAATCGCTGCCATAATTTCCTGGCGGCTTACGGATTCCACCAAATTAAATATTCTTATTTCTCCGGTTTTAGTGGGATGGGCAATTTTGACATCCATGTCCCCGAGCGCCCCACGTAGAATGTCCGCCTTTTGTAGAATTTCAGACCCCTTAAATTTCTAAAACTAGTCGCCCTGTTATTAGACGCCCTTATTAGATGGATGCGCCGCCAGCGCGCCCTTGCTAAAACCAATGTTTTAACCGACGCCTCAATAGTCAATCCATAGTCAAGTTTGATTGTATTAAGTGTATACTGCTATTATTAAATTTGTTTGAAGTACTAAAATTTTGTTTTTGTAGTGACTGTAGCGACAGTGCTAGTTTAATAAAATATTAAGGAACATGGGTTTATTCGCCACATCTAGCAAATTCAAGTATCTAGCTAATTGTATTAAGCGACATTCTTACGTATTTATGAGGTAAAGCTAATTGTATGAAGTGACATTCTAATGTATTTATAAGGTAAAGCTAATTGTATGAAGTGACATTCTTATGTATTTATAAGGTAAAGCTAATTGTATGAAGTGACATTCTTATGTATTTATAAGGTAAAGCTAATTGAATGAAGCGACATTTCAAAATATTTATCAGGTGAGGCTATTTGGTTTAAATAACTCTCTGGTATTTCATAGTATAGCTTAAGTACACAGTGCCTAAATTTGTCAAAATTTTGTGTCGGTTCATACATCGTAGTGCAAAATGGGCTCCAAAAATGCCATTGTATTAAGCGACAAAAAAGTGCTCAGATCGTCACCAAACCCCGCTCAATCGACGCGGAAAAATTCGCTGATTCCGAATATGTATATAAGTCAATTTCGCCCAAAATGTCGCTTAATACAAATAGCCCGGGAACCGTCGTTGTTATCCTTGTTTTTCAATAACGTAACACAAAGGTGATCTAAACTGTGAGAAATAACTAATATCACAGAACAAGCACATTTACACGTACATTTATACTAAAAGCACGGAAAGAATGTTAGGTACGATTTTGATCATTATAAAAGTGGTTGCATGGGTGCAATTAGAATCCAGAAAATTTTTGTTCAAATGGCCAATCTATGCAGCGCCTTACAGCTATGTATCGGATGCATACCTATTAAAGTAAAAAATTACAGCGGTTAAATTAAAAAAAAAAACTTTTCTAAAGCTGTGTTGCTTAAATCGCAGTCTCGGTAAACACATACCAAAGTTGTACGTGGATCTGTCCCTTCTCCACGGTAAAGATTTCTCAACAGCTGTAGGCAGTATTTCTTCAGGCGTTTTAGCATACTGCTTAACGATTCTCGCTTTCAGTGGATTGAATCCGGGTAGGTTAGCCAACTGGTTTAGAAGTGAACTACTATTCTCTTTATGCGAGGACGTTGGACTGACTTCTTTATATCCAGCTGATAACGTTATCGCCAGTTGTCGAGAGTATCAAGTTTGCGGTGCCACATGAAGTTGCCAGAAGGGAAGAAAACGACAATCAAACACAAATAATCAAACAAGCAGAATGTAAAGGAATACAAGAGGAACACGGGGAAGTAACAACAAATGAATTGGCGAAAATGTCGAACGATGACACTTGAAGGGGATAGGATTAAAAAATATATAATTTTAGGTTAATAAAATCCAAGCTAATAAGCAAAACAAATTAATAAGGAAAGTAGAAAGTTATTTCTTAATTAGTAACAAACAAAAAATTTTAAACATAATTATAAGTATCATAGAAGGTTAAATAAGTACAGAGGTATTGGGACATGCTATCACAAATGCACATTCGTATTATATTTTTGTAGCCATATTAATAATTTGAGATTGGCCAATTTTACATTTTCGATTATACGTACCAATTAAAGAATCCAATTAGTGTTTGAGTAGTTTTATCGCAGTATTAGAAAGTGAACAATAAGTAAGTGGCAAATACGAAGTCTCACAACATTTAGGAGTTTTGGATTGGAATATCTTGTTTACAACACTGAGAAAGATATGTGCAAAATTCATAATTTTTTATATGAGTTCATATTTAGCTAAATATTCTAATCCAAAAACATCGGATGGCACAAAACGTGGTTCATGCAGAATACCTACGCGGGGATTTGGCAGTGAATGTAATACCGCCGTCGTCTGCCTCCCGTCGTGGCTCGCTCGCGTCGTCTTCCTGAAGCACCTCGTCTATGTAATCTAAAAGAAGAATTTTTATTTCTCTTTTATCATTTACTGTAACTTATTTTGCAGTAGAATACCTTACATGTAAGGCTCCATATTCAATGAAAGTAACAGATTACATATCAACCTCCTACCACAATAAATTGATATAAACTCAGGAACAGTAGAAATATAACGTTGTATTAATTATAAAAGAAGTGACGGCACTTAGAACTATAATTGAACATACTGATGATGTACTAGAATAAAATGCTATAGTTTATTACCAATATAAAATGGTAATTGTAATAAATATAGGATACAGGTTCATTAAGTAGTTCATTACCTACAGTCTCGATTCGTTTAGGGAAAATAGTTTTTTTGAATTATTTATCTGTAAGACATACCTAGGTATCATTGTTTTTCTATATCTATGTGTGGGTGTGCATGCAACGAAACTTAATAACCATAACTATAATATTTACAACAACACAGATACGAAAACGTGTCTTAGTACGACGTAATAATCAAAACATTATTACTACTTACCAGTACGACTTTCTTAATAACTATGTCATTGTGTCTACTGAAAAAAGCTCAAAACAACTAAGCAAAATAATATTTAAATAATATCATGGACTACGAGTACATTGCAAAATAAAATATAAAAATTCAAAATAAAAGTAAGTACTTGAACCCACACGTGCATGCGACTGACACTTGTGATGTTAATAAGGAAATAAAGTAAGTACCTAATCTATAATATTTTTTTTTACCGTGCGTGAACTGTTTGGCCGAACCGTTTTGCTGGAATTCGGGAAATGTAACATGATTTTTCCCATCCTGCAAGAAAAAATGTTTTGTAAAAGTATGTTAGGCATAAAATTATAATATAGTATATACTAACAAAAATTTAATTAAGAATACTTACAGCAATGAAAACTATGCGTTAAAATAAATGGATGGATGAATGGATAAGTAAAAACCATGTTGCGTAGTGATAACTTAAATGTAATAAATTAAAATACCTATATCAGTTATGATTTATGAATTAAACACAATTCAAGCGATACTGGATGAATTTCATAAGAAGTTCAGAACTTTCATTATACCATTGTTACATTAGCATTCTAAGCTTCTTATCTCATTGATACCAGACCTGTTTCCCACGTTTGCTGCGTTTATGATGATGTTTCCTGTCGCCGACGAGCCGTCGAATGTTCATATGGGTCTTGTAATTGACCTGCGTACCCAAATCTCGGTCATTTACTGCATGACGACTGTAACTTAGGCGACGATGCTAAAAACAAAAAGAAACGTTAAAATCACTCTTCCTCATTCCAAACAATAGTAACTTTTCATTACTGATGTAATGGACAAGCAAAATAAATATACCAAAAGCACAATGTGACTAGAAACATTTTAAAAGTTCCATTTAAAAGGGCGTCAGAATTAATTAGAAAAAATGTATTAATAATAATATGGTACTCATGAAACAATATTTACACATACTCGTCGATATGGCTTGCACAGTTCTTCGGCAAGAAGATGATGGATCCTTGCATCTGTAAGATCTTTTTTGGACGGATTATATTCCAATTCTTGCATGTCAATATTCCACGTAGAAGAATCTAATTGACTAAAGCTCGGGCTGAAACAATCGAGGCTATCAATAAGATAAATGCGTTGAAAAATGACAATTTAAAATTTCCAGAGCGTACCTTCCATTGAAGTTCGCATTAGTGTAATTCTTAAATATAGCTGACATTGACTCGGCACCAGATATGTTGCCAATAGTGGATGCATTCCTCTGCATATACTCTATAGCGTCTCTCATCGCTAATTTTGAGTAAGTCTCCAAGATCTTTGGCTCTGCCCCCTTAAAATTAATTCAGTTATGAATCTCCACTTCCCATCCAAATCATCGTACCAATTTAAATAATTTGATGGTTAATACCTGATAATTCCTAAGCAGAAATGGTCTAATAAACCGATTATCGAATCTTTTAAATTTATCTCTTATATGATGATTGCCGTGTTTGCCTAGAATATCTTCTATGCCAGCCATCAAATGGTCCATAAACTGAAAAGAAAAGTAGCACAGTCACTTTGGTATTCTAAATGTACCTACAATATACCTACGTAGTCTGTCCTATTTGTTAATTTTACCCTTTCATGGATCCTTTCATTCATCGTTGGTTTCCTCTTTTCTGCTGTTTTAACATTTAATATTTTTACTAAAGGTTTTATTGTTATTCCTTGAACGAACACTGTAAAGTAAATCACAGCTATCGTAGTAGTAACAAACATAGGTTGTAGTTTCACCACTTCAGGATCAATTAATAGCACCAATGCAAACGCAACCGCACCGCGAAGACCTTGAAATGAAAACATATTATTCATATTATTCATGAATGTTTTTTGATATATCAAAATTTGATCATCAAGGTTGATTTGTCCACTTTTATACTTGCAAATAATTTTACCTCCATACGACATAACAAATTTTTCAACTGTATTTAATTTGTGCAAACGGAACTTATTAGCTACCGCACTAAATATGTACACGCCTGGAAAAAAAGAATATTTTAATCAATTATCGTAAACAAAAGATTATTACAACAAACGTATTAATGTTACTGTACGGTACCTATTATTCGAAATATTGAGCAGAAAGTGATGGTCAACAAAACAAACCAAGTATTCCAATCATGAGTTTTGTTGACTGTAGCGACCCCAAGGAACATGAAAATAATTGTTTCTGATGAAGATGAAAGCATTTTCATTGTATATTTTATTGTAGTGTGCGATTTGTGCGAAATATTTGCTTCCACATAATTCTTCATCGTAATACCGCAGAATGTTATTCTGAAAATAACAATAATTTATTATATACTTACAAAAAATTAAAAAACGAAAATAAACTAACTCTATCAAATTATAAAACCTTAACCACTTCATTAAAACTATACTTACAAAATAAAATACAAAAAAAATTCATTATAAAAATAATTCGTCAAAAGTGCCCATGTGAAACATGGTGCCCAAGACGCTGGCGGCATTTTCACGTTGAACGTTTCAGCAGTAACGCTGATATGTAATGGGGCCAGTGTATCGACTATCGACACAAGTAGCGTCATACCAACCCATACCAGAGATCAGCTCAAACACCACAGCACTAAATGAGATCCATCTGGTCTCTTGCCATCGCTTCTGGATAAACCAGGATATTCCATTATAGAAAGTATGTAAGCGGTAACAAGATCCCGATGGATCAAATCATTAAAAGATTTTTTTTCATATTTTATTTACAAGATCATAATTTATTTACTTAGGTACCAATAGTTATTGCAAAAGTATTTCGGTTTTTAAGTGATAGGTTTATTCTGTATGAGGCGCCCGTATTAAATTAGGGTTGCGAATTTTAGAAGTTGTTGTAGATGTAAATAAAACAAAACACATAATTAACAATATAAAGTAATTTTTATAAATGTAACCCTTTTCATGACATTAAGTTAAAAGACATGAAATATGACGAATTTTCAAAATTTTACTTTTTAGTCGAATTAACTCCATCCGAAAATATCGAACTTTTTTAAAAATTCCGTATTTTGGGTCCTCAAGAAGCCTCTATATAAACGTTAAAAATTTCATAGGACGCTTTACTATATTTTAGTATTTTACTAAGTAATAAAACATAATATTTAATTTGTTTCTTAATCTTGATTACTAATCAATCAATCCTTTTTGGTACATACGTTTGAAATGGGCATTTGCAATTGTAGCCGCGAGATACTTAATTACGAGTACGTGGCATCCAAATTCAATAGCATACATACATACTCGTAACTGTATGTTAAATTCCAATAACTGTGACTAATTTACTTATATCAGAGTGAACCTAGCCATTTCGACGTTAATCAATATTACTTACGCTAAAATTCCACTCATGTGAAACATTTCTGCGTTCAAATACGCTAAATAAGCCATGACAAAGATGAAGATTGGTTCAATAACCCTAACTTCGTGTGTGAACCTGGTAACGAGACCAGTAGCAAAACCCCAAATGACGCCAATGCAAGTTCCTCCGACAGCCACAACTAGGAAGGAAGCCAACCCAGCTAAGAAATCCGTATACATTAATCTTGATGGCCCCATTTCTCTGAAAAAAAAATGTTTTTTAATGTATGAAGTACAGCAAAATGTTTAATTAACGGCCAGAAAGAAGATTACTTTAAAGTTAATATAATGACATTGTACTACATAATTATAATCTCTGCTTTATTCAAATATGTACACCTGGTACTGCGTTTAATTTTAATCAAGATATCTAACATAAACTCTATATCTAAATAGTACTCACGTGTAAGCTTCAAACATATGATACAAAACGACAGTTACAGCGTCGTTTAATAGAGATTCACCGAAGACCACAATGTATAATATTTCATCGACGTGTATTTCTTCAAAGACTGCCAACACAGCTACGGGGTCTACTGCAGATATAAGGGCTCCAAACAGCAGCATGTCCAATAACGGAGTATTACACCCAAACATACCAGTTTGACCACATGCCCATAATGAACATCCTGAAAATTTAATTTTCTTAGATGTAACTGTATTACATTATGGTTAATATCTTTGCAAAAAAAGATTGTCTCACCAATTGTGACTGTATTAAATACAGTCCCGACTACCGCAAAGAGAAGTATTGTTCCAAGATGATCAAAAAATAATCTATTCGGCATAAAGTACCCCGCATCTAATATAATTGGTGGCAACATATATAGAAAAAATGTGTCCGGGGTTAGGGGTTGTACATGAACACTGTGAGTACTTAGAAGTAAAGCTCCAATCAAAACACCCACAAAAATCAACAGACAGGATTCAGGAAAAATCTTGGATAGTTTTGGTGTCATGTGAAAACCTGCAACAATAGAAAACATAGATAATTTAATGAAATAAATATGTGCTAGAAGACATTATTGACGCAGTTGTCATTATCATAAAGGAGACGAGAAATATTTTTGTAAATCCATAAAAATGGTAAAATGTTTTGTTATACGTAAATTTAAAAGCTATGCTTAAATAAACCGCTAAATCCCGATGTGTATGAGTGCAGTAATTAATACATAAATACAGTAATTCTACTTCTCATCCTAGAACCTTTTGATAACTGCAGAAAACAATCAATCTTTCTTAAACATGCATGAACCGATTTCGAGAGAATTGCCTCAAGCAAAATTATATTCAAGCAAATGTGACCTTATAGGAGCATTGGATTTTAAAAAGTCTTTGGGTCATTATAAACGTTCTATGAAACCTATCGATGATATTCAGATACTTGCAAGACATGACAGTGAAAGAAAGCCTGCATCCAAAAAGAATTCTGAAATGGCGAATGAAACATCATATTATGTAACGAGTGAATGGTACCATTCTTTGAATAAGAAGTTTAGTGATAAATCAGTAATACGATCCACAAGCACATTTTTCTACGATTTAGATTCGTTGACAAAAAAGCATTCATATAATAGAGCTGCTGAATTTTCAGAATTCAGGAACAATATTAAATCAAAGCAAAGCAATACAATTAAAAATGGATTTGGCGCTAAATCAGAAGCTATCGTTCAAGAATGTGCCACCCAAATAAAGCCTCGATTGTTAACTTCAAAAAATATTAAAGAAAATGAAAAAAAGAAGAAAATTAAAGGAAGTTTTCCTAATGATATATTATCGTCATCGTATCGACAATTATCGTCAGAAATATTATTGAAAGATAAAAATAAAACCTTTTATAAACATCAAACAGATGAAAATGTAACCGACAGACATACAAGGTTCTGGTCATTTGCAAAATTTAAAACAGAATATACGAATCCAGTTGATGATGACATAAAGACAAAAAAGAAAGATTGTGGAAAACGGACGGAAGATCCTTGCCCGTGTCAATTGTTTTCATATGCTTGCCCGTGTACGAATAAAAAGTCTTTTACGGAATTGGCAAAAAATAGTAAATCTTTATATGCCACTGATCAGATTACGAGTACACAAATTTTTGTAGAACAACAAAAATCAAAAAAACCGAATAAAACCAAAAAGAATAAAGATGGTACTAAAGCACTTGAAGATGAGCAAACGAGTAAAATTGATATATGTGTAAATACATCCAAGTCAGTTCTATTGGATCAACCTTATTTACCGAGTAAAAACAAAAGCATCTTGGGAAGAAAATCAGATGGTATTGTCGGTAACACGATGGAAATTCAAAGTTCAAAAAATTCCCGCAAATTTTTATGTCCAAATTGTAAACAATTGATTGACATTATAAGTAGTACGGATGAAACAGAAAGGTTAAAATCGAAAAGCTCTCCGCTTAATCGCAATATGGAATTGTCACCTACGGATATATATGCATTTCAAGATTTAAAATCCAATAAAAGTAAAAGCATCGAGAGTAGAGATATCTGTATCCACGAACCCCAGTGTGAATTAGTTCCAGTATGTCAAATACTCCCAAGTGACAAAATTTGTGGAGGTCCAAATATTACAAAGATACAGAATCCGGTAGAACCCAAACAGCGAGTAATCAGAATAACCAAGGGCTGTAGACACCACCCTCCATGTACTGTCGTACCATCCTGCCAAAGAATAAATGTATTAAATAAAAATTGTGAATATAATATACCGCCATGCTTACATCGGCCTCGTTGCATAAATTTACCTTTATGCGCGCCGATATCCAAAACTATATACTACGATGAATCTACTATAAACCCTGAACAAAATTTGGCTGCAACAAAACACATAGACGATACAGAATGTCATCATTTGCACAAACTTCGATATAATTCAAGAAATAGAAATTTGATTGAAAATCAAATTCACAGGGTACAGAATACTTGTGAATATCTTAGTAAGCGTTCACCTAGATACGGTCTTAAACCAATATCGGGGTGTACTTCACAAATAGCATCACCTTGTGAACCAATATCATGCCTTAAACACTGTACATCTGAAAAATCGTGTCAATTTGATTTTATAGATCGTAAACGAAACGTTTTAAACAAAGCAACGGAAAGCCATGAAGATGTTATTTTTATCAGAGATGTTGGATGTCAATTTCATAATAATAAAAATTCTTCTCCAAAAGATTCTATAACACGACCTAAAGCTTCCAGTGGGTCTTATAATTGTATCAACATAAATGTTGACAAGTATTGTGGAGATTTTCATACACTAACGCATGAAGATAAATTTACCACTACGGTATCTGGCGAAAAATTATCTTTGTTGACCGGTAGCCAGAGTTCTGCAAAGATTGTCTCTCGGCGTCCAACCCACGGTGTACAACAGGATCGTGATAGTCTAAATGTTGGACTAGCGAGCTTTAGGCCAAAGTCTATTATTTCTCCTTTTGTTTGCTACGCAGACCTTGATACAAATGCAAATTTTTATTTATCTGCGAACGACAACTTTAAGAAAAAGGAAGACGGTAATAATCTCTTGTCACAATCGTCCTTAAAAATCTCAAAAACTCGACAAAATGCTTTTCTCGTCAAGTCTCGAAGTTATTTTTTTAAAAGAAAGTATAATTATATGGTACCTGTAAGACGAAGAAGAAGAAAGTCACGGGTGAGCTATTGTGCCGGTCCTTAATTACAGTTTCAAAGTGTTACCACAAATTCATATTTGTTGTCAGTATTTTTTATCTCTTCTCCTTGATTTAAAATAATAAAAAGTATTTAAAAGTCTTAATCGTTTTTAATTATGTATTTAATGGAAATATGACACATTGAAACGAAAGTCAGTACAAATTTCTAGTCCTTTTTTATTACTCTCTGTCTCTTCTCGATCTCTAAGTTAGACATCACCCTAGCGATGCTCCTTGTGATGGTACTCAAGTAATCATAAATTCTAAATAATAACAAATTACAATTTAATTTTCCTAAAATCGTTAGGTTTGTTTTCATTGGGTAAAGTGACCTAAATGTGATGAGGGTCTTAACTTATTTAAGTCACCGATATGGTTGCTGAAGCCCGTCAGGTACAGGTTACCCAATTTCCCAATTAACAAACAACGACCTGAAGGCCGAAGCATCGTGATGAAACGTATGAGCAGTGAAAACGGTAAATTTAAATTATAATAAATTTACCAATAATGCTTCTAATAACATGTATTAGAAGCATTAATTATTATTGTTCTTTTCTTTATTCTTTTCTTTTCCTCTCTTTTCTTTTCTTTTCTTTTCCTTTCTTTTCTTTTCAGAGTGACAGAGATAGCCTAGAGGACTGAAGGGGGGCTGGGGTTCAATACCCCACGTAGTTTAGTTTTGAATAAGTACTGGTAAATTATTATGGAAAATGGTTATTGAACTGTCTTTATTAACGAAATCCTCGAGTGATTTGCTAAGTCTTGGAAAGAAAGAAAGATGGCCTAAATGGGTTTTGTAAATTTTTTGGGTAAGTAAAGTCTGGGGTGGCGTGTCGTGGCGTGGAGGTACATTAATCTCAATGTAACTGAGGAGTTCAGAGTCTTCAAAAATGTTATTTAATAATTTGCAGATGCCTTGCACAAAGGGCAAATTATTCTTCAATTTTATTTTATTAGTTTAGTAGATCCCTTTTAATTGGTATTTTATAATTTTCTACGAATGGACTTGTAGTTCACAAATGTCCTATAACAGCTTACAGCAACGAACTCAATAACGCCTTACAATTATTTATTATCGCTACTAGCATGTGTAGTCATGTGTTGCAATTAACTCGTTACCGAAATAAACTTTGAAGCTGTTTATAAGCGTCAGTAAATGAATTACTTTCCCGTATACCTACACGTGGAGAGCCGTCGGAAATAGCTCTGGACTGTGTAATAAATAGTTTATAGAGGAAATGCAGATGCAATATAACTATTTACTGCTTTCAGCTTCGCTATTCCAGAAGCGGCTTAACTTCATTATGCTATAAGTTTTTATAACCCATGCCGATTTTCCTCGCCAATAAAAACACTTATATCCATACTCACAGACATTTGTTCACTTTAATGGTTTCTTAATCTGATGTACTCGTAAGTACAGATACAATACAACTGTTTTTTATCTTGACACTAATATTAATGCGGTTAAATTTCGTTAGTGAACATTAAGTTTAACGACGTCTCAAAGTCAGGAGTACATAATTTGTAGGATCAAATTAAATTGTAAATTGATCTAATCAAAACTGAATATAAATGAAAGATGAAAAATTGACACTAAACTAGAAAAACAAAAATGAATCACTCACCTATTTTTGCTAGACTGGCGAAAAAAATCCATAGCCCGATCAAGAATGGGGTTTCGACGCGATGAAATTCGACAGCGGCAATGACGAAAGTTCTTTCCTTTTTGGGTTTGTCAGTAACCGGCGAGTCGGTGGTTGTCTCTTGACGCTGACCCAGCTGGGTGCCGGGTGCCTCCCCAGGCATGGGGGCCACAGGACCCATTGGTCCGAACCCCAACCCTGGGTAAGTGGAGGTTCCATCTACAGCAATGGACGGACTCTGTTTCGTAGTGCTCTGGAAATAGAAAATAAAACGTCAGGTAATCGAAGGGTTGTCGTTATAGCGTCTGTGCTGAAAGCTTTAGGTATGCATCATGAATATTAGGCTTGTAACTACAGAAGGGGTATTGTATTGAACAAATACAAATGAGTAGTGGGAGAAATTTGATTTTCCCGTGTCCTAATTGTCAGGTGATATTTAATGCGCTTTATAAAATTAAATATCACCTGCTGTTACGGTGAAGGAAAACATCGTGAGGAAACCTGGAAAAGGATGCCTGAGAGTTCACAAAAAAAAAATTTCTCAAAGGTATGTGAAGTCCACCAACTCACAGTAGGCCAGCGTGGTGGACTAAGGCCTACATCCCTCTCATTACGAGAAGGAGACCCGACCCTGTAGTGGGTCATTAATGGGTTACTGGCAACTGTGTCCCATGTCCTTTGGAGAATTATGGAGAACTCTCAGACATGTAGGTTTCCTCACGATGTTTTCCATTAAAGCGCACATAACATCTAGGAATGTCATTGGTGCTGCGTGCCCTTGAGATTCGAACCTGGACCCCTCGAGTAAAGGAGCGAATTCTAAGCCACTGGGCTATCAGTTGAAATAGGTAACTAAACTATTACAAAATTCAGTTATATCTGATCTTCATCTAATTATAACTGGTAGATGCAGAAATAAGTACCTAGATCGAGGCTTTGTTAGAATTTTCTTATCAGTAACAAAGTCAATCCGTTTTATAGCCTTTAATCGATTATAGATTGTTGACCTTGACTGCACTAATGGTCATAATAATTATGAATTTATGACTCTATTATGATTTATTAATTAAATACTTCGATTTAATAAGATTAAGATACGTACGTAGAATGGTGATGCCCAGTGGCTTAGAATTCGACCTCGAATCGAGGGGACCGGGTTCGAATCCCAGAGGCACGCACCAATGATTTTGTAAAAAAAAGTTATGTGAGCTTATGTGCGTGTGAAGGAAAACATCGCGAGGAAACTGCATGCCTGAGAGTTCATAAAAAAATGTTCTCAAAGGTACGTGAAGTCCACCAACCCGCAGTAGGCCAGCGTTTTTTATTTTATAAAGCGCACATGTGACAAAGAAGTCATTTGTGGGTGCCCCTGGGATTAGTCCCGACCGTTCGAGTAAGAGACCGAGAATTCTAATCCACTGAGCTATCACTGCTCGCAACTAAATACTTTTCCCAACAAATTAAGCTCGACGTGAACCGACAGCTCGTAATCAATAAATTTAAAGCCCGCGCTCTGTGGCTACTACTTCATTACGTAAAAAGATTAAGGCTACATCATTTAGCCTGGGTAACTCTATGAGATATTATCACGACAAAGGCGAAATCGAAGACAAAGAGTTCGGGCTCAAGGTTAAGAGTCACCCTGGCTTGGCAAGAGTTCAGCTCTCATACGTCATAACTACTCCCAGTTCAATCTCCATTAGCATACGATCGCGCAGTTAATCAATGATGCCTGAACTAACTAACTAAGTAATCATATCTGTTTGAAGAAGACCTTTTAAAATTATTACGTACTAATAAAGACATACTTTAAAACTAAACAATATTTTGTAAGAATAGTGAAATGCGTCTTCAGTTAAGACGCGACTTCAAGTGTCAGTTCAAGATTCTGGATATAAAATAAAATCTCTGAAAATTTAATGAAACATTTTGTATTAAAATTTTTTTACACTAAAATTCACAATGAAGAAACATGTACGAGTATTAAAGGTAAATAGGCAGATTGATTATTTATTTTTTTCTAAACTGAAATAACATTTAATTTTCATCAGACATGAAACTGAGTAACTGAGGAACATAACAGATACAAAAAAGGATTGTACTCTTTATTTCTGCTTGATTTGTTTCTATTCTTCGTTCTATCGAAGTGAATTTTAAAATGATGCAAGAAAATGTAACTAACATTTTATTATAATAAACCCACTGCAGAGTCGGGTCTCATCTCACAATTTAGTCCACCACGCTGACTTCACATGTAAGTAAAGTACAAATTTTCAAATTTCAAATAGCATTAACAATGATCTCATTAAGTTTAACTAAAATAAATTCTCAATGATTAAGAAGTTTAGCGGATATTAACTTGTATGTTAATTTTCAAACAACATAATATTTTCGTTTATGATTATGAACCAGCGAAAAATTAGTAACATTACATTATATCTACTACGGCATTTTTACAAGGGTGCCGTTGAAATAATCTTATTACTAATTGTTGTGGCACAGGCAAGGCACAATACCATTCAATATTTATTTTATTTACTTGTAACTGTGGCAAAATTAAATGACGATGTTTATTATAATACATACGTCGCACGATTCCAAACAAAGCTTTAAGACAAAAAATTCTACGTAATACGTACAAAGATAGAATATACCTACTCTCCAAATTTGGTGGTGCATGCAACAATTATTGTTCCTTCTTCGTAATTTTGTACACAAAAATACCTCAACATTGTGTACCTAAACTCTAATTTATATAGAAATTTTCTTCCCGAACAACTAGAACCATATAATTCATACGAAAAACAGGATTTCTCGTTATATTTTTGTTTGAATTAGCTCTTACACTTTTTTGATAACAGACAATTATTAGTCAAAAGTTCCCAACCATTCGTTTGTGAGTAAGCGTGTGTAGTGGTTTAAATAATTGCTTCACGTAGCGGCTCTGAAGTGACGCTTGAATTTGAAGAGGCGAGAAAATGTAAATACATTTTCTAACACGTGTTTCGACGGCAAAAGTTAAATATTTTCCATTAAAATGTACGATAATTTATTGTTCTTAAATTTTTTCAACAATAGAAGGTCATAACAGTTTTACAGGGCTTGGTTCTTGTAGGTGTACTTTTTTAATTATTTCCTTCCTTCCTTTCAGCCCTTGGTAGTCCGCCGCTGGACACGGGCCTCCCCTAATCGACGCCACTCCATCCGGTCCTGGGCCCTCTGAATCCACCGGTTTTCCGCTGCCTTCTTCAGGTCATCAGTCCACCTGGTAGGAGGGCGGCCTGTACTCCTTTTGCCTAAGCGTGGTCGCCATTCGAGGACCTTTTTTCCCCATCGGTTGTCAGTCCTGCGAAAGATGTGGCCAGCACATTGCCACTTTAATTTGAAAACTTTGAGAGCTATGACGGTCACCTTCATTCTTCTACGGATTTCATCATTTCTGATTCTGTCTCGTAGAGAAATACCAAGCATAGCTCTCTCCATTGCCCTCTGAGCGACTCTGAGCTTGTGAATTAGGCTCACAGTAACTACGTCTCGGCACCGTAGGTCATCTAAGCACTGGCTAAATTATTTACTTACATTAATTAAAGTTACGTTCTTACAACATATTTTCTTGTGTACTTGTATGATAGAGTGTGGTTATAATAATTATGTTGCGTCGTCCAATTCATTTTTTTTTATGAAAGATTGAACGTTTTGTTTCGAAATTGTACAGGGAAGTAAATTAAGATTTTTTATAATAAGGTAATGAATAGTTTTCATCTAGATACCTAGCAGGCAGGAAGTCTAAAACAAGACACGGTTCTCTATTTGTCCCAATGTTTAATGCATGGAACAAAACAATACGTTTGGGCAAATGTGAGACCTCTGAGACGCTTTGAAGGTCGACGGTAACCTTCAGCAACTACAGCGTTTTAGAACATGGAAAGCTTTTGTCACGTTGGTGAAATAATGAGAGCTGTAGACCCTAAGAGTCAAATAATTTAGGTATTATAAATTTAATTTTAAATCTATTGTAATATATTATGTAGGTGGGAATAATTTAAAAAACAAAATCGTTTTTGCCATTAGCCCTAAAGTATGTAATGAACAAAACGTTTGAGTTTGAGGCGCAGTACTTGAAACGCTTACACAAATCAAAGCTCTCATTTTAGCAGCATACTGTAGTATCCTCCCGATTGCTACCCCTTCGGGATACATGCCCCGTGCCCAAAAGAGAAATATAAAAGAAGTTACGGCTAAGTTTTTGTACAATAAGTTACGCTCAGCACTTTACAAGAGGCGATCAGAAATCGAGACACGTTTCCGTCTGTTACCCCAATGTATTATGTATGCGACGAAACAAAACGTTCGGGCAGTTAACATGAGACGCTTACAAGGTCGAGGACAATCTTCAGCAAATTCAGCGGTTGAAAGTATCGTGGCAAATTGCAAAATTGAGAGATTTATCAGGCTCCATCTCTCTATTATAGAGTTTAGCAGTCTCTGCAGGACGGGTGAGATCGCATGTGTTTGATTCCCGCAAAGGATAAGTCATTAGCGCGACCCGGCGACACTTTTAAGTAGCGTAGAGTTGCTGGGTACTCAGCTGATAGGGATTCAAGTTGCCCACATACTCAGCTGAAAGGGGAAATATATAAAAAATACATAAATATATAAAAAAGACATAAACAGCCAATTTGTGTTATAATCAGAAGGCAATCAGAAGGCGAGACACATTTCCGCATCTTACCCTAATGTATTGTGTATGCGACGAAACAAAACATTCGGGCGCAGTTAACATGAGACGCTTACAAGATCGAGGACAATCTTCAGCAAATTCAGCTGTTGAAAGTATCGCGGCATTGAAAATGCAAAATTGACAGGTTATAGACGGTTCTGTAAATATACCACATGGCTAAAATTCTTCGTCTTACTCAAGGGATCCAGTGAATTCTAAAATAGCCTTTTAGAAAATCACTGTGCGCTCTATAAAATTAAAAATCAAGGTGAAGGAAAACATAGTAAGGAAGCATACCTGAGAGTATAATTATATAAAGGTATATGTACCTCCATATTTCTTATGACTTTTTGACATCCTTTTTGACTACTACACTATTTTACCATGCCCATTTATATTTCCCTGAGTATTAAAAGGTGGTTTTCATTGAAATATTCACCTTTTTATCAGCCCCAACGCCTACTTAAAATATAAAACTCAGTTTACCTACGTGGTTTATAAGAATTACCTAATTTATTCAAATGAGAAATATATGGAAAATATAATAAATTTAGAAATTATGCCAACCATTTTCCGCCGCCTGCCACGTCACACACGCCTTACTACGCTCATCGGGACCTTAACATTCATGAGTCACCTTAAGTATGCCACGAAGAGCACTAAAATTCTGTGAAACATACGAATATTTCATAGACGGGCAATTTTGTCGTTTTTATTCTGACATTCTTTCGTAAACGCAACCAAATAAAATACTTATTGTAAGTAGAAGTAGATAGACGTGTAACGGTCAGTTTCAACAATACCTATATCTACATGTATCGACAGATAGGTATGGAGAGACTGAGAGACGTACTGTTTGGCTTCATTCTTATTTTGGCTATCTTAGACTTGAAAGATCAATATAGAGCTGGACTTTGGAATACTGTAAGCTTAGGTAGAGCCCTGCATAAAATGTGACTTCCCCAAGTACTACAATATTCAAGTTGTTAATATTTCCCTCCTGTTTAACTATGGTACATAATTTTTATTCACTTATCACAGCATTACGCCTGTATTAATAGACGAATATTTTTATTTAAAAGTCGATCTAGGATCTTTATAACTTTGAAACACAGCTCAAAGACATAAATAAACCTATCGTTATTAAAAATTATTAGACATACTAATACGAAAATTGGTCAGAAAAAAACCCAGTATCCAAGGAAATAAAACGTTTAGAGGTGGTTCAAAGTTATCTGAAAATGTTCAAAGTTACCCAAATGGACTCTAATTATATAAAAATTAATAAAATGGTTACTTACTTCGACAGGATTGCAGTACACACATGATAGGAGGGTGGCCGTGATCACGAGGGTCACACTGTGCCTGCAGGCGCGTCGGCTCAGGTTCACTCCGTGCTTGAGCGACGTCATGGCTTCACCGCATGCGGCTACGTTCACCTCAACCACATTTACTGACACTTCACACCAAAACAGTGCATCGTTTTTGGCTGTATTAATTTAGACTTGTTTCACCTCTGAACCTAGTGCACGGCACGAGCATTGAATCGAAAAAAGGCAGGTAGGTGCCCATTGGCATTCCAATTCTTAATTTCCATCCACTGTTTCTAATTGGACATTCGCAATGCTGATAAGTTCGCTATCGTACGACGTATGTATCACGTGCAGGTCGAGGGAAAATGGAACTGTTTATTCCTATTGACATTAAAATTTAATGTAACATAGCGTGAAATACATATTTTTTATGAGCCATAGAGCGTTTTCATGCTTATTCGTGTAGTACTTCCATTGATTTATTGTTATTCTATAAAATAGGGAAATATTTAAAACTGTATATAGGTACATACTAAAATAAGTTACTTTGGTCCATTACAGCTTTTTTCATATCTTGTCGTGTTTTGTTTTGTAGCATTTTCAGGTGTAAATGTTAACTATTACCTACTGTTAAAGTCGTAAATCAAAAAGTATTCCATTCTTTATCATTACAGTTAACTCTATTATAATTCAAAAGCTTTCCTCGCGAATGACATCAGCTTCTAGAAAATAGCAAGATAAGTTCAAGGCAACTCTCATTGTGTTGATAAATAGCTTGTACTAGTATGCTCCCAGGAATGAGGCGGAATATTATGGAGCGGTGGGAGGACGCCAGACGCCGACGTCTAGACTGCGGGTACAGTCTCAAATTTCAGGATTGATAAGTAATAATCTGATAGAACTGAATATCTTAAATACAAAACAATCGAGTAAAAAAATAACATATTTTTCTACTTTACTTCGAAAAGTGGCATCTGATTAAAATTAAAAAATATATATAAGTACATAATATAAATTAAAAAAATGTTGGTAAAATAAGTGATTCAAACAATGCTACTTAACTACTTTTGTCCACATTTTTTCAGCGTAAAATTTATTTAATTGATATTTGGATGCATCATGAGCTATGCCCCTACTCTTATTTATGATAAAGTACCTAGTAAGATTACCTAATTCATATTTTGGAAATCTTAGCATCTTATGGGCCAAACTTTGTCCCGTTATTCCGTCCTTGTCAGATTTTTTTTTGTTTTTCGTTTCTCGAAAAAGTTTAAGCACAAGGACTCCATTGACAATTTTCATGCTGTTTCTTTATTTTTATTTTGGAAATCTAATTCTGTATCAGAATATAGAGTCGAACTTTATAATGGATTCATTGAGCGATAAGGTTGAGTATCCCTGGTTTAAGGAAAGGAGCGGAACATTTTAGTGATAGTGGGAGGCGACAGGCGAGTCGGCGCCAGCATTCTCTCTCCAAGAGGATCTTATGGTTGTTAAATACACTCACGCAAATAAATGCTCAGGTCTTTTAACTGTATGATTCTTGAGATAATAGTACCTAATATAAATGAAATGATAACTTTAGTTTAACTCTATCGTGTGGTTTGCATTAGGTGGTTGACATTTAGGTAAGTTCGCGACCAACTCAACAAATTATTCGTTTTAGCCGCTTCAATTTATTAGTTCATTGCTCTCTTCGAATGTCTGATTTCTGCAATAGAAATACCTACAATACCTACTAAGTGTCTGCTACATTTAAATTTCACTTTTGTCAGTTAATTCTGTGTTACTTCATAACTTGTAAATATGATAATAGGTTCTTCTTCAAGCGTTCTCTTTATCAATTGCGCTAATTGTACTATAATAACTAGTACTTAGATGTGTTCCAAGACCATACTAAACACATTACGACAAAAACGAGTTACAAAAAATTAGTGTCCCTATAGGCTTGCAACTGCTCCTCTTCCAAAAATCTTGTTTGGCAAATTGGCAATAGATGAAAGTCCTTAATTCATGAATATAGCTGTACCTATTAAACTTTGAGATTGCAAACATCTAATACAAGTTAAACACTAATCTGCGTTTGTAGCAGCATCAAGGAACCCGTCAGCAGTGCCACATGAAAGGACTCGAAAGTAATAATACTGAAGATTTACGATTTTAGCCCATGCATTGGCTATAAAAGGCGCATTCACATAATGAAAATGGCCAATACAAAGAATATTCTCGTGCAGATTACAATGCCGAGACCCGTGGCGCCATGCCTTTGATGTCTAGTAGAGATTTCCTGACTAAGTACTCGGTTATCTATACTAATATACTAAAGCTATATCTACAGTTTGTTTGAACGTTTAAACGCATAATATCTTGTTGCACTTTTTGTACATGACTGAGCACAGATGGTCACAATTTGTGAGAAAGGTTATAAGCTAAATTTAACCGCTGAATAGTCTTTGGTTTGTCTGTTTGCTAATTTTAATGTGGAAAATGTAATATTTCTTGCGAAGAAAATCGTAAAAGCGTATGTGCGCTGAGACATAAAGATACATTTTACTATTATACTTATTTTGATAAGGTTTTGAAAATTTATCCAGGCTCAAGAGACATACTTCAAATTAACTTAACATTTTACATTTTACTACATCTTTTTACATTTACTACATCAGTTTATATTTTACCACATCATATAATTTAGATAAACTTTGGGTCTGTAGATAGGTACTCATAAAATTTACAATAGAATGTGCAATCTCATTGTAGCCAAGCAGCTAACATATAACGTATACTATATAGCTTGTAAAGCACATACAAAACACTTTGACTATTTCGTTAAAATTGTAAAGTCTAGACGGTCCTTAATCTTGAGAATGAGAGTTAACCTTAGCACCGAACAAAGACCTGTCTTTTCTCTATTTTCTTGGCAGCTTATATTTGTACTTAATAGTACAATATATTCTGTGCTTATAGTACAAATCCAGCATACAATTTAAGTAACATTTTAAGATTCATCACTAAAAGTAAGAAATTCATTTGTGAATATACCTTGATGACATATCAATAATACTTATTTATCAATCGTTAGGAGTATATCTAGGTATATTATTTATTACTATAACAAAAATCTTTCCTCACGATCAGCGGCAAAAGGGACACATTAGTGTTATAAGCATTAAGATAATTATCTCGATACATAAACAAGGAAAATATTTGCCTAAGAATACAATAAATATTCAATACAGAATATTCTGCGAAATTCCTTTGGCTCGATATTTTTTCCTTGACCGAGTTGCCGCGCCTAATTCTTCTACCTTAGTAAGTAGGTATGTAGTATATTAGGTACCTACTAACATTCGACACGATTTATGGCTAAACTGGAATTGAAGGAACAGCTATTTTCTCTACGACATAACTTATTTGTAATACATCCCTGATACGTTTTTTGGGGAAAGTTATAACTTATTGTCGAATTTTAAACTAGCTGGGTACCTATATACTTGTATAAGAAAAGCTATTCTTCCATTAAGTTCACTTGATATTTATTCCATTTTTATCCCATTAATTCACTTTCTTCGGGCAAAAAATAGTTTACATAGCTTGGTTGTATATAGCTGTTGCAAATATCTAACAAAGTAATAGATAAAGAGAGTAATAGATAAGTAGAGTAATAGATAATACTTAGATACAGGAAATTCGACAACTCAATAAAAGCCTCGCCACACGTCACTTTCGGTTTAAGCAATTATTGTTCTCAATTTTTCCGCACAACATTATTTTTCTCTAATACTCTTGAAGTACTTAAATGCCGCATTCGCACGACCACTAGGCGTGTTCATTGTGTTCTCTCCACTGAATACATACATTGATCACGATGCTCGAGTAAACCTGAACTTTCTTTGTCAACAAAATGGCAAAACCAAACAATAAAAAAGAAGGAAAATTACTATTTGTTGTTTAGGTACTCGTGTTCATGACATCAGTGCATTTAAGGTCAACGCAGCCTGCAAACAGGCCCTGACACTGGAAAACCATTATTTATTCATGTCAGAGGACTGGACATCACGTTAATAGGATACGTATAAATCGTATAATATTTTATTTATAGTGTCCAAGAACAACATGGTTTTCGATTAGTTTTTATCGAAACATCGAAATTGGATGGCATGTGTAACCTACATTTGAGCGACATGTAATAACGATGTTTTCAAATTTCATGTGCCTCGATCAATTTAATAGATTCTTCAATAAATGTTTTATGACCATTCACTAGTAACCTTGTTGATACCTCTATCTATATTTAATTTGAATGAACCACACATACCTAATATCTGTAATCAAAAGATCATCTTTACTGTACACAGTTATGAGTACCAGAAACGTAGGTAAGTATTTTAAAGGGTTTGCAAAGCAAGCCGCATGCTGTCTGTCTCTTGTTATATGATAAAGGTCCTATTCCAATTCCTAGGAAGATTAATATAATAAGTAAATAGGAATATACTCTGAGGTAACATATCCTAAGAACTAAAGGATTGGCAAAAAATACCACCGAAAAGAGACTTTAAATACCTACTCTTAGATAACTGTAACATTTTAAAAACGTAAGTAGAAAATGATATGAATATTTAATTGTTCAAAGATATTTTTACTGCTATTAAGAACAAAACTTACTTATTAAAATATTTTGTAAAGTTAAGAGTAGGAGTAATATAAATATAATAGTATAGTAGTATAAATGTAATTAAGTCAGAATAAATCACTTACTCGTATAACGACCTCTACGCAGCACATCTATACTATTCAATACAAACAAACAAACAAATCGTTCCTCTTTTTTATAATACATATAATATAATAGTATAGATGTAGATATATAACGTGTGAAGTAGTCTGAAGTCATTAAGGTCAAGCTTCAAGGTGACTTGAGGTAACGCTATGTTTTTTATTTGTAGCGGTAAGAATTATTCTTGAAGGCTTAAAATATGCTTTGAGAATCCGCTACAGATACGCAAATTCAGAAATTTTGCGTAGGCCATTTATTACTCTGAAACCGTCGGTTAGACCCTCTAGAATTTATGTAATACTATATAAACTGTACACTCTGTTATATCTATGCTATTAAATTGTGATCATCCACTTTGTGAATACAGTCTATCAAAATAATAGCAGTTACAATTTTCAATTAACGGTTCAAATAAAATTCTGGCATAAGTGCTTACAAAAATAGCTTACTATTTTACTAATCTTAATTACACATCATACATCATAATTGACACTAATATTAATGAAGGTCCTTTAAAATAAATAAAGTATCACTATTAGTTTATTACTTTTAGAGTAAAGTGTAACTTTAAATTTAACATGCTACGAAAAAGTGCTACGCGTAGAACGGGCGGCGTAGACATTTTGCGTAGGCCCTTCATTACGGGTCGTGGAAACATCACTTACTTAGATCTAAATAAATTCTTGTGTTTTCTATAAGAATAAGAACTGTAACCTTCTTTAAATCCATGATATCTAACGCAATTCACCATTACATTAAATATCGCGAGTATCATTCGATCGCATCACCAGGCATCAATAAATGTCAAAGGAACAGGAATTAAATGAAATGGAGCTTCGTTCATTTGATGATAAAAATAGACTCGTGTGTGGTATAGTGCATTTCAATTTACCATCCCAGTAGCTCCGCCTGCCTTGGATTCAACGAGACATTTATTAATCCTTCTATTAATAACTTTAATAACAATTTTAATAACGCATGACTAATAATAATATAATATACGAGTACCCCCACGTGGTGTGTAAAGACGGAGCATCTGCTAATAAGTTATTTAATATTCATTCGTCTGGTAATACAATGACCCTTAAATAAATAATATATTGACAGTTTTAGCCCTTTACTTTTTAAAGCTACAGACTATTTTATTGGAACATTATATTACAATCTTGTATTTGCACTTATGCCACGGTGCCCCATATAATGACATTGCGAGTTATACTTATTCATAAAATATAATTTGCCCTTCAGTTTATCAAATTACACTTTATGTATAGAGGCGATAGTGTCTCCCGCACGCCTTCCTGTTGGTCTCGTGCAATTCCTTCGAAATACTTAATGGAAAAGTTCTACCTAGAGGTACCATTTACAGGAATGATTAGAATAATGCATATCGTGGGTCGGTTTCCTCCATGGAGTTCTAAATCTGGCTCTACGGTATTTTAAGTACATTTTATTGCCGCAGTAATCTTCATCGGGAGCTTAGAAGAGCTCAAACTAAATCTTGTTTAGCCGCTTGAGGGGATGGGTCATTCTCGCTAGTTTTATAGCCTTCGACGTGACTGTTTGACACTCCAATGCCACCAGAACAAAATGTTTTATGTAATTTTTTTTATAAAAAATCAGTATTTATAGAATTATAGGATACCCCAGTTTTATTGATGAAAATACTAAGAAAATCAGATTGTAACACAAATTATATAAGCTTGTCGATAATAGACAAAAACCTCTGAGTTTTATTATTATTTTCAGTTTTAAATAAGTAATACGCTACAGTATAATATACCTTTGATATCTATATTTAAAGGAAATTCCAAGTAAATTGATTGATTAACTATGTTGTGGAAAAATATCAACTAAATTGTATAAATACGATAGATATTCACATTGTTATCTACATTCAATCGTCTTACGACTCTTAAATTTAAATTTACGACTCTTAAAATTTTAATTATTGTCAATTGCAATTACTAGGCTGCTGCTAAGGCACTAAGCAATGAAGAAATATTTCAATTCAAGAGAGAATGCACCTATTATGTAGTTTGCTGAAAAACCCCTCAACTAAACGAAATGAATGAATATTCTCCTTTTAAAACCAGACTATTATCGTCTTATTGTTTCATATTTACATACGCGAATCTATATCTATATCTATACTTCTATACTAATATGATAAAGAGGAAACATTTGTATTTTTGTATGTTTGTATGTTTGTAACGAATAAACTCAAAAACTACTGGGCCGATTTCAAAAATTCTTTCACCATTGGAAAGCTACATTCAGCCTGAGTAACATAGGCTATTAAATAAAAATAAAAAAAAATGAAAAAAAAGTCATTGGCAGAGCGAAGCCTGCTGGGTCAGCTAGTAACTAATAAAATCAGATGTCGCTCAGACATTTTTAACTTTGTATCTATCCAACAAATTTTAATTTTGATACTTCTAATTTGCTTTTAACTAAAAAAATAAACTATAGGTACTTTAAATCTATATATTTTTATACTTAACTTTAGAGAGAGGAACAAAAATAATTGTGTCTCTTTTGAGCATGTAACAAAACTCTCTTGCACTTCTAACAGCGATATACACAACTCAGTGATTTATAGTAGTTTTCCTGTTGATGTGATAACACTATATTGTAGTGCTTTATCATAAATTAATATTTACTAGTGTTTTCCCACATATACACCGGTTGATTTGTTATGTGACGTATTCCCGCTAAGGGCGTGTAGATAAGCTCCAAAGCAATCATTTAAGCCATGTGAAGCTCTAGCGGTTTTCGAGATATTTGAATTTGATTGAATTTGAAGAAGTCAATTTTAGTCTAACTAAAGTGCAATTATAAAAAAACCAATTATAAGATTGTGATTTTTTCATTTTACATTCATACAAATAATTGCTATAATTTTTAAAAAAAAGTCTTAATAAATTAAATGTGCAAAAGACGTTAAAAATTTCCTTATTTATTCAGCTGTTAGAGCAAGCTAGCTAGTAACAAATAAGATTTTTATGTTAAAAACAGCAGACGAGCTTTCAATTTGCCTTATGCTAGTTAAGTAGTAACTGTAGGCAATGAAATTCTTTCTCAATTTTCTTCTTAAAGTGAAATATTAACCGTCACACGGTTTATAAGATTGTAGAAATCTCCCCAGCTAGAGGTATGTAACTTTATGTATAAATAATAAAACTAAACACTATTTATAATATGATGATAAAAAGGCTTGGGATTAAATTATGTATGTATGTCTGGATGTCTCTATAAGCCATATATCAGAGTGTAAGACTTATTCGATTTATGAGCATGGCCAACGCCGTTTATTTAAAAAAACTACTAAATGAGTTTCCTATCACTATAAATGGTAATGAATAAAAATTCGACGTTTGACTTTACACTTATATTTTGAGGCTATATGCTCCTCTATGTCTAACTCTCAGTGAATGTTACCTGTTTACTACGAAACTTTTTCTTATCCCGCCATTTGATATTGAAATCGCCGGTGAGACGAGATATTATTGCTCGCACTAAACTTTATATAGGAAGGTTGCGGGATGCCGCAAGAGACCCATCTCGTTATACATCAATCTCGCCCCGCACCTAACTCTGTACGTAAACAACGAATACGGGTACATACCTATACCATACCACATATGATATTTTAATAGCGTTAGCTCATGGTCTGATGGTGAATAGTTGAAATACGGACTTAAAAAATACTCTAGTTAACTGGACCTTAGTCTATATTCGCAATCAAGTTCGTTTTAAATTTTTAATTGTTAATACACATACACAGTCCCATTTCCAACTCTGAATAGTCCCAAAAATTAAATACAACAAAAAGGAACAATTAAATAAAACATATAAGTCGATATGTAGGTATATATAGGTAACCAACTAACGTCAATAGACTCGCAAAACACAACATAATTATTTTGAAATAGGGATTTAGTGACCACAGATGTTCAATGGTCGTGAGAATATTATAGACTTTGGACCTGTTAGTTACGACAAAATATTGGCTATCATGGATGATCCCCTGTTTTTTGTCCAACAGTGGATCATTAAATGTTGCAACGAACATTACCTATATCAGTGCCTCATTTATCTATTAGAACAATATAAATTGTGAACATTTCTCTTTCAAAACCACTATCACAATGGGATATGGTCGTGTTACCCAGCCTTCATTATTACATTCCGTGAACATTTTCATTACCCGAACACAGTTTGGTCGAATACCAATTCATAAATAATCTCGTTAAAACCATACATGGAATACGCGTAGATATGTTGTCTTAAATTATTAAACATGTTTCGGACACCATTGATATTTTTCCTATCCTATCTATCTTTATCCTATCAAATTAAACTAAAAAAATGTTTTCTCAGACAAAAATAGTTTATCTTTGTATTTACGAGTAATAGAAATACTTCGTAGTAGACGAAACATTCTTTTTCTTTATCACAGACAGATCATGCTATCTAGTAAGAAACCTGAACGAAAAACCTTCACCTTGTAACATGTAAGTACCTACAATAAGTATTAGTAACATAAGCAAAAACTGTTTGGGTTCGACGCCGAAGGTTAAAAGTACCGCAGGATGTCGAGTTGGCACTACACAATATTAGACACCTTTTAAATATAAATTCTGCATATGAAGCAAGACTTTTTTTGAAGACTAAGCTGTTGACGTTTAAATGTAAATTTTGAGAACAGTTTAGGGTATAAGTTACTTCTCGCCGACTGGCGTTTCATTAAAATTAATTATTGTCTAATGGTAGGTATTTACACAGTTTAAACGACAGCTTACACGTTGTCATATTAATATTATACAATAACAAAAAGGCATGTGGTTAAGTTAGTATATACCTATTAGCCTTGACCGTGCTACACCTTACCTACGTATCGATTCAAAACATTTTCATAAAAACTTTTAATCTCAGTTAAAATGTTTTAAATATGTAAATATTGTATTTATTTACCTACATAAAAAAAACTATTATACATTATACTAGTAGGAGGAGCATCAAGAGGAGAATGACAGCAATCTCGCATGACTACGTAAGTAGTGACGAGACGAGATCAACTTAGCTGATTTAAAAATTACGTCACAACAAGGATAGCGTTACATAAGTATTACCGTTTTTGGCAATTTCTATAATAAAAAAAACAAATATCGTCACATGCTACTTGGTAGCTGTGAGGAAAACATGCGTTAAATTTTATGTTTCTCAATAGAATGATACACATACATACTAACCACCATAAAGACCACACTAATTTTCTCTCAATAACATCCCCTCAGGTGGCTCTCTGAAGGGGAGGGCTCTATAATAAATCGGCATTTAATCGGTCACTGGAAAAATTAATATTTTATTGATTTTCAAACGCCTGCCGCGTAACATTTACGTAACTCTGTGATAAAACGTGAATACATACGTAGTAGAAACGCACTTGCTCACCAAACTTCGTTTACATAACCGAGAATAGACCACAACCGCTGTAATATGCTGGTTCGAGGATCATGTGTTTGCTATGGTGGCCATATTTATGGTGTTGACAGGAACCGTTCAGCATCGCGGATGTCCAATCACTGAGGGTAACTGCGGTATTTCGGGAAGTTTTTGTATAGTTGAAGGTTTTTGAGATGTATTTTATTTATTCGGTTGATTTTTGGGGTTTAAGGAGTTAATCCCGGTATTGATCGCGCGGCGTTGAAGTCGCGTGGTGCGCGCTCGCGGCTGGCCTGGCCGCGACTGGGCGGCCGCCCGCCCGCCTCAACAGACGCCCTTTACGACTGCGCGACGCTGTTTTGTTTTGGCCCTACTCTTCTACTGGGACACTTGAAGCAGCCGAAATCGTTCAAGCGAACGAAATTGTCAATAAATACATGTAAATTCTTAAAAGTTTTTGTTGTAAAATTATGCATTAAGAGTTCTTAAAACTTTTTTATTTGCTATTTGCTACTATTCGTGCTTAATATTAATAATTACTCAAAACTCAGCTGTTACTTAATTTAAAGAGCTGACTTTTGTTCAATGATAACTTTCAAGAATATTAAATATGCACACCTTTACCTACCTAACAACGATAGATAGGTACTTGATTGTAATTATTTAACTACATATTCAATCCCAATCATGGTACATGGATACCATCCATTAGTTAGGACCAGTAACTAAATTTCGGATTTCAATCAATGGTCTGACTAGCATTGTTACTTGAGATACATCACACACAAAAAATCAGCCCCTTCAGGTAATTTTAGGAAATATGTAGTTTATTGTCACCATTTGCACAAACAGAACTCTTACTCCTTGTTTCCTTCTTTTCTTTCATTATGGTAAAATTTTTGATTTTGGTGTAGTATATGGTATATAATCGTCTGTAACAATTAATAACACTAATAAACTACAGTAATTTTATACTTATACCTCTTAAACATATGAACAAACATACCTGTATTTCATTTTTCATCAACATTTTCGAGTACTTGACCTACCTTGTAATTTTATTTCCCTTTCTATTTATATATTTAATACCTAGCTAACAGTGACATTTCGAAAACAAGCTGTATATAAGCACCCTTTGTTGTTGCGATCTAAATTTGAAGTCACGTTTTATTGAAGAAAAGTTACAAAACGTGTTGGATTTCTTCGCTTATGAACGGATACAAATAGAACGGAGCGCTGCCACTGCCAGTTACCTACCCTTGATCTGCTGTGCGTATTCAATGGTTTCAGGGTGACATTTCAAAAACAAACACGGGATGGAGGTACAATTATTACGGACTCACGTTTTACTGGAGAAAATTCGCGAAGGACAAAACGTGCTGGTTTTCTGGGTCGCGGTTGATGCGAATGGGAACGTGCAAAACTCGCACCTAATAGGGAACGTTGGAGTTGACGTGTTGTCTTACAAAATTTTCATTTTTGGGTTTTACGCATATAATCATACCAAGATTATGATTAAGAAGGTATAATATGTATGATTGTATGTTATGTGAAGATATGTGAAAAAATCGTGGTAGATCAATAAATCAATCCAAGAAGTTTTCTTTCGCCGCATTTATAAACAACACAGGCCAAACGTGGTACAAACAAGAGTTTCTATTTTTCGGTTGTTTAATTATATAAAGACCACGAGGGGCAAAATATACTTCAATGATATATTAAGAATACAACTTTATGTCGAAAATAGTAAAAGGTCAAGATAGTACTAAACTGAGTAAAAGAGAGTTTTGAGGGTTTGACGTAGGAGACGAATAGGATATAGTCTTCGATTATATATTCGATTATATTTTATTATATAAGTAATAGGAGATAATCTTATTATCTTCGATTATTGATCTTATTAGGTATTTATCTCCGATTTTATCTCCTATTACTCATTCGATGTTAAATAAAAAAACAAATAAAATTTACATAGATTTATACAACAACACTTCTATTTCTTTTTTGGGCAATGCTGAAAATTATGTGTAAAATGCTATGTAGAGCAGATATAAATACAGTTTATAGGTACCAAAAAACACGTTTTGTTGGTGCAGACAAATTACTGAGCAATACTACTTCTAAACGCCACTGAAACTTTACTTTACTGCGGCATCCGTCTTCATTTGAGTATATGTATCTCTCACTCCGAGAAAAGAATCCAGTAAAAGGTTAAGGAATGCTAGACTTCGAGGCGCCTTGTCGTGTCGCAACTAAAAGGCGCATGCCTATCTCCCTTGTTGATTTTTGTGTCAATGGCCACGACACGTCTTATGAACTCGAACACAATACATTTAAGACTTTTTTTAACGTTAGATACAAAAAACACAAAATAGTAGAACTATGTAATTGAATTTTCATACAAATATTTACCAAATCTTTATGTTTGTAATGTGTATCTGGAGTCTGGAGTCTGCCGTCTCCCATGCTATTTACACATGATACTGTGTTCTACCAGTTCGTGAGTAGAGCAGCGTGGTGGAGTATACTCCGGTCTCTCCCCGTTGTGGGGAGAGACCCGTGCCCAGCAATGGGCCATAAAAGGGTTGCAGCCACTGTGTTCTACGTTCTGTGCTCTATGCGTTGGCTCTACATTTAGTGACTAAACACTAAATTTTGTGGGATTTACCACAAACAATATGTTTTTAAATTTAAATTGCCCACGGGACTCATAGAATATTAAACGAGCGATATCTATTAAAAACTACTGAAACTGTTTAAACAATCAGTTTCATCACAGCATATAGAAATGTTTATGGAGCCATATCTGTGAAAACCTTTTATCTCCCTGCCTTTTTTATTCTACATAATATAATACACCCACACACCAGCTGCCTGGCCTACGTTCTAATAGTTTATCACGTGTATCGAATACGCACTACGGTTGTCAGGTTCAATGGGTTCAATTGCGGAGAGAAGACCTAAGTAAGAGTGCGTGTAGACAAACTACAAGTATGAACTGTTGACACGTTTATGCAATATGCACCATCAAAATTGCAATTCTTCATTTACAGGCATTATAAATTGTATTGCGTATTATTTATGTCCTCTACAAACTTGTAGTTAGTTTATATCTTTAATTGTTATGAATTCAATGAGTGTAAATTTTGCGGTCTCTTTTCATTTCCATTTCCGCAATATATCGCAAAGTGGGTGTCTGCAGCAAGTGATGGTCACAGCCACTCAGAAAGGCTCAGGTCCCGACAGGTTGGACATTTGGTCGACAGGTTGGGCGATTAGTTCGACAACTGATCGGACGACAGATTGGACGACGATGAATTGTAAAATCACCGTTAGGATTTCAATCCCATTGAAGGTTTTTCAGGTACGTGTTTTTGATTAGGTAACCTGTGCATACTCTTTGATATGGCAATGTACATATAAAACCATAAAAATAATGTCTAAATTATAAATTTACCGTAGCGGGTGGAGTGGCGTCGAAGAGGGGAGGCCCATGTCCGGCAGTGGACTACCAAGGGTTGAAAGGAAGGAAGGAAGTGCATAGCAACGGCGCATATAACTGTTTTATGGACATCCGGTGACACCTGCTTACGATACAAAACTTAACTTAATGCCGTACGATACGATCATTCGTTTGCGTTTACCTATTCTATGGTCTGAGTCCACTGTCTGTAGATGAGAGCTCTCGCACGCAAATATTCCTCAAACTTTTACCATCTATAGGCGTACTGACGTCACTATTCTGACGTTAATGTCTGTATAAGTTTCTACATTTCTATTTTCATCCCCGTCACTAGAAGGTATGGAAATATTCTTAGATTACGAAAGTTTATTGAAGTTTCGATTAAAATAATCCCTTAGGTTAGGTTACGAAGTAGATACCTATAACCTCCTATGTAAATAAGATTTTCCATGTTCATATATTCATTTTTATATTTTATTCATTTATTCATTTTTATTAAACGGTTTTATTTAGCTTGCCCTGTTTTTGTTTGTGCCCTGAATTTGACCCCCTTCCTGATGATAGATGATTAGTAGAATGAGAAGTATGAACTAACAACAAAACTAAAAACTTGAAAATAAAAATTATATAAAAAAAGTTGTTTATGTTAAACCACAGTGTCAAACGGTTTTACTTACATTATTAAAAAATAATGTAGGTTATGTAATAAAAGCTAAAAATTAATTCGGTAAGTCCTAGCTACCAGATCGCACCAATCTTCTCATCAATCTGGGGTATTGATCAGACAAAATATAAAATTATACAGGTATATTTGTCAACAAACTCACACGAACGAAACGCGAAACTCTTAATATAAAATAATCTTAATTTTCGTAGTTTATCGTGTACTCGTATGTACGCCAATATGCACTGTGAACGTTTATTTCATGTTTATTTACGGCGTGGCTGGACGGTTAGAGGATTGCTGTGTTTATGAGGTGTAGCATGAATTACTCTGGTTTAATGTTGAACGTAGAAAACGTACCTACTCGTACATTGAAATCTTTTCAAGGCCTATCCGCTGAAACGCCAATTTTATCGAACATTGACACTACACCTCAGGCATGATCATCTAACCGGGAGGAAGATTTCCCTTTAGTAAACTTCTATAGTACTCGTCGATTTTGTAATAGAGTATACCATTACAATTTGAAAGAAAAGTTACAATTTGAAAAAAAGAGAAAGTGAAGTGACAGTAAAAAGACCTTCAACTACAAAACAAAATGAAACTGAATGTCTGCGAGTGATGAACGACCCGACCCACTGTAGGAAGGATATAGGGCCTCAAACGACCACGGCTTATTGCGGTATTTATATGACTTTGAGACATTATAGACAACCGTACAGCATGTCGAATTCATCACGAGGTTTTCCACCGTGACACCAGGAAATTAATATTCGGTTAACATACGGTATAGAATATTCATCTTATTTTGCTTTGGTTACTTATAATCCATGTTATAAGTATGATGAGGTATGTACTTATTATAAAGATAGATAAGTGGAAAATGTTAAAAATTAATAAATATCTATGTAGTGTATCGGTATAGACTACGAGTTGGTACAAGAATAAAGTGCTCTACGAGGACATATTTATGGCTAATTAAGAAGCACTCAGTAAAATTATCACGATGTGAAGATTCATAAGCAACTAACTACCTTGTACGTTAACAAGGGGTGGCGTACTCACGATGACGTAATTACTTTTAAATTTAATTAGCTTGCAAATCTTAATTGCTTCTCGAGAACGTGCATCATTGTCACATTTTCAGTACCGATGTAGCTAATCTGTAACCTAGTACTATGTACTCACGGATATTATAAAAGTCTAAAATGCCTTCCGGAGTCATTTTTGTTGTTTACATTCCCACAAGCAATTACGAACATTTGCTAAAATTCGGAAAACCAAAAGATTTAGTAGTAGTTGATGATACCTCGTCCAAGAATTGTTATTTGGAAGTAGAATTACGTAACAAAAAGTCAAAAAGCATACCCATCCATTTAACGCAACATTACTACAACGAAGCGTTTAATCTTCAGTTGGAAAACATGACGGAGAAAGATGAATTTTTCACCATGGAGAGCGTAAGTAATATTTAGCAGACGCATTCCTTATACTATAAAGATGGGTTTAAAATTGTAGGATTATTTATTTATGTTTTTTTCCTGTAATTAACTCGTTTACCCGTGTACCTCCTCTTCATTTCTATACGAATAGAAATGCAAATCCGTTAGGAATTATTCATCTGTAAAATTATCTCATTAGTATCTCATTATTCATCAATTCTCTCAGGTAGAGCAGAGGGTACATTTATAATCCCGTAAAGCTGCCGACTTCTAGTGCTTCCTTGTGTTTATATCAGGGTATAATCAGAGAGAATGTACTATGACGCTAAAGCTAAAATTAAAATAAAACTAAAATCAACAAAGCTATTAAAACTAGTTTTAGACTAAATAGAAAGTTCGCAATATATAATAATAATATCATATAAACAACTTTAAAAATGAATGTAGTAACGCGCGCATTTATTTATAAATTAATTAATTAAAACTGTGTCGAGAGTTTTTTCCTCCGGCTTTTTCTCTCTTTACCCAGAAATGGGTCGCACATAGTATAGCCGATGAGTTCGATTAGGAAAAATATTAAAATAAATAAAATAATTGAACTGCTAAACTATCATAACTTATTTTGTCATATAAAATTATAATATATTATAATATAAAATTAAGCACTAGTTATTTAAGACATAATTATTGTGGGTCCGCATAGGGTAGGGTTCTTAAATTTTATTATAATTTTTGTAACATCTTACTCGTGTGACCGTCAACAATAAACGCATTCTTTTCTTTTCTTTTTTTAAATTATTGGCATAATTTACATTTTATTCGTCTACTTATCTTTGTTTTGTTAACTCTTATTCCCTTAGTTTATATCCTCCTTTAAACTGTAGGTAGGTGCACGAGTATTACTGTCCCTTAATTTATATCTTCCTTCTATTCTCTTCCTTTGTGATTTGACCAATTATTTTTTATGATTTCCTTTTCAAGATTTTGCAAGAACTACTAACAAAACTTCACGTGGAACATGCCGTTTGGACAACCGACAATATTGGACATTATATAAAGGTCGTTTTCCCAATATCCACGGGAGACCCATGCGAGACCATGTTGCACTGCCTCACTCAATTAGGCATTGGAGTGTGTTGCAAATCTATTGTAAGGTAAAAATTATATCCGCGTTTAATTTCTTGTACCTTGTCTGATTTTATAATAAGTATTTGTAATTTGTATTCTTAAAATTTATGGATAGGTATTCCTTCATGTATACCGAATCGCAGGCTCAACTTATTTACTATACTCGTACCTATATACATTTTCAATTGTTGGTTTTATTTGTCTATAATTATATTTCTCAGTGTGCTGCCTTGCAATGTGGTTCACTCGGCACTCGAAAACGAACACCTCGACGACGAAACTATATTGTAAGTACCTATGACAGATAAAATTTATGCTTGTATTAATTTTAGAATTTTTTATGTGTTTACCAGATAAACCATAAAAAACATCTGCGCCCTATTTACAAGATGGCGGCCGTGGGACAAGGGTCGTAAACCCACAAATTTGCATTTAACTTTAAAAATATCCCACCTACGAGTACATATCTGAAAACTTTGTGTTCTTTGGCAAATGCAATCCTAAATGTACCTTCTCAAAGGGCTAAAGGTTATAACGTTATGTATTTTAACCTATATTTTAGAATTTTATTAATTCTTTCTTTTAGGAGGAAAAATGAAGAGGCAAAACGATGGCGAAGTTTTGTAGAGTCAATCCGATCCAAATTGACAGTTAAACAAGTAGTGGACGGAGTTCGCGGTGGTGGGGAACTATCGTTTGATTATCTCACATTAATAATAACAGCAGAGTAAGTATTTTCGAAGTGTATCTATGATCCATTGTGTCCCACTGTATGATCGGGTTTCCTTTTACAACGAGGAGGTCCTCCAAGCAGGCTTACCTATCTATTGCAGGTCGCTGGACTTCACATGAACTCGGGTTTAATCAAGATGGTTTTTCTTACATCTACAGCAGGTGGCATTCATTTTGTAAAACTCAGTATTAAGTATGATTAGGTTTCGTTTTGTAATGACAGTTAAAAACTGAAAAAAAAGTTTAAATTAAGGTTTTCCTTTACATTTTAAATAATTCTACAATATACTCCTATTGAGACATTTTAATCGGATATTCTATTATAATAGAACAAAATGATTAAAAAAATTTGAAACCAAATTTTACCTTTTTAGTTCACTTGCAGCACTGGGCCTTGTTGAAAACAATGCGTCTAATATTGTAGCTGCGATGTTAGTGTCGCCTCTTATGGGTCCGGTGATGTCCATTACATTTGGAACAATTATTTCTGATAGAAGTCTTGTAAGAAGCGGTTTCGAAAGCCTTATCCTAGGGATGCTTTTTTCGCTCCTTTTTGGGTTTATTTTTGGACTAATCCTTGGAACAACGGAAATGCCATGGGGCTTTGGTGATTGGCCTACCGAAGAAATGAAATCCCGGTAATTATATTTCCTATTTAATAACAACGATATTAGTAGGTAGGTACGTTCTAATAGATAGTGTATTGATTTCTAATACGTACAATCTTTTATTATTAAACCTTAATTATTAATCTTTTAGTAATTAATAAACGATTAATAATTAAATAATATTAATATTTTATTATTTATCTTTTATTAATCTTTTCTTATTTTTTTATTATTTTTTTTTATTATTGTATTAATCTTTTATTAATTAATTTTTATTAATTTAATTAATAATTTTAATATTTTTTTTAAGAAATGGTTATTTTAGTCCTTTTTTTAATTACGACGATGACAGGCAACGGTAGGTACACTGAATAACTTTTACAAAGCTCCGAAAATGTGAGTAGTCTTCATAACCACTCCAGAGCGTAGCGGTTCGTAGCATTATCGCACTTACTCGTAGTTCAAAATTTGCAGAAATATCTAAAAATCTCTGAGATTTTTTACCTCTGATTGAAGTGGTATGAATATATTTTTCAGTGGCAACGTCCGAGCACTTTGGATGGGTGTGCTGTGGGCTCTCACGTCAGGTACTGGCGTGGCTCTGGCTTTGCTTCAGGGGAGCGCCGGCCCTCTTATTGGCATCGCCATATCTGCTTCGTTATTACCTCCGGTTGTTAATTGTGTATGTAATTATTTAATTATAATTATAAAAGCGATTTGTTTGATGGCATTCTAGTATTATGTGATTTATGAAACGGTAAGTCGTGTACGTCATTAAAAAGTAATTTAAACATTTTATAGAAATTTAATCTAATTTCGTTGACTAGTAGACACATTAACATTGATAATGATTTTAATTTTTTTTGTACTTATTTTAAACATAACTATTTACAGGGTCTGTACTGGGCTTTGGCATGCATTTGGCTGCTGTATCCAGGAGTAAAAATCCCTCACATCAAAGGAGAGCCGTATTTCGGGAACTCATCATATACACCGCTATATCACGATTATCTTCCAATAGAGTTTGCTGTTAATGGTAAAACATATCTGGTATCCTATATAAATAGAATTATATAATATCCTTGTTCACAAAACAGGCCAACTAAAATCACAAATACTTACAAATATAGTATACATATATAGGTACCTAATTACCTATACCTATTAAATATCTAGGTATATTATACCTACCTAAAGATACCTACAAATCCAAGAGATATTTAAAGGCACCCATCAGTTACGTGTCTTATTTTGCTACGCAATTTATTTCCATGCTAGGGCCTACTTACCTACACAGAAAATAAAATTAGATACGTTTTAACTTCCTAAAAATTACAGGAATCGTTAGCTGTTGCCTAACCATAGTGAACGTGGTGTGTATTTTTATTACGGCGATAATATTCCTCAAAATAAAAGAAGTCGCGGCTCCCTACACATCTACTCCAGACCTGAGAAGGTTCTGGGAACAAGACATCAAGGTGGCTCGCGAAGCCAATCGAGCCAATTTATATAAAGCCGAAGAGGAGGAACGTGCAGGGTAGGTTATGTTTAAAAAAGACATATGAACATGACATATGACACAGAAAATTATGAGGAAAAAGTGAAATGGCCTCAAAACTTTCAACTTTCCAAAATTATAAAGCCCCAGACGGTTTAGGGATACCATAGTAAGAAAATTATTCCAACACTTGAGATGGGAAAATTAGGTAAATATATATATAGATACTGTATTATATATCGACTCAAAAATAAGGCGACCTAAAAATAAGTCCCATTTAAGATAGTCTAGCAATCCACTCCATCTCTGATTTTTACGATGCTACGATAGCTAGCTATCGTTGCCAGCGCTAGGTACTTACATACTTCAGAATAAATTGAGATAGTGTTTTCTATACAATAACAAGTTTTATATATAATCGAGTTTTATTTTTAGATTAGTAATGGATAATCTTAATCAAACTGATACCGAGGACCTCAAAGATAAACTTGAAGCGGCTGTAAAAGAAGCCGTGGACGATGAGACATACAGGAAGGTTAAGAGAATGAGCTATCAGAGTCATAATGCTGATGAGGTACGATTGCTTAATTAATACCTACTTACATTCATCAAAGATTGGCTACAACTCTTTTTATGTCTCATTTTTGGGATCGGATCTCTCCCCTCCCCACAACAGGAGGCCTGGAGCATACTCCACTACGCTGCTCCAATGAGGAATGGTAGAGAAACGGGCAAGTGGCCACCCCGTGTCTGATGTTTTCAAACCTCCCATAGGCCGATAAAGCTTAACGACTGTTAAATTTTCGGCTTCAACCGAGACCGACAGCTTATCGTCCCCTCCGAAACACGAAAGCGCCCATGTTAGTCACCACTAGTGATCACCCATCCAAATAAAGGCCGCGCCCGACTTGCTTAAATTTTTTCTATAGCATGCAATCTCGTATATACGCAAGCTTAATAATAATATGATCTCTAGGCAACTGCAATTATAATAATACGTTCCTATTTAATTCTGATTTGTTCGTTTGCTATGTACATTTTATAGGTAATCCGCTCAATAGGACTCCAGTCACGAACCCCTGTCTCAGTGCGATCAAGTATTATTAACTCGGGCAGAGCGTCGCCACGCCCAAGCAAATACATGAATGAAAGTAAAAATCCTAATGATATAGCTGCTCTGGACAAGCTCCTTACGTCACTACTCGGTGTGGACAGCAGAAGAGGGAAATCCTTTCGGTCCCATTTGGGTACACCTAGAAACAGTAGAATGCCAGTATTGGAAGAAGTAAACCGAAACAGACGGTCGGAATCATGGCCAGAGCGACTTTTTGAGGACTCTGTCGTCCGTAATGTGCTACATAACTTAAGGTCAAACCGAAAAAGCTCCCCGGTTGAGGAGCCATTTTTAACGCCTAAATAAATAGTGTTAAAAATTACTTACTTAATTTTATGACTCGAGTGAACAATGGAATTAAGTAGTAGGTATTTATTTTACTTAATATGGTCCCAATTCAATTGTTATAGAAATAAAACGTGAATAATAACAATAAAAATAAAATTTATTACGTAATTGACTCTCTTTCATTAAAATGTACATTTATTTTTATGTGTCTAAACCACAAATAAAAAATATACAGAACAAACAATAGATACTTTAATATAATACATACAATAAGTACATTATTTGGGTTGATTTATTTATTCTCACCCTATAAGTATTTCATCACAGCATTGCTTTTAAGAGTATCAGCTTTAAGGGAAATATGTATTAACAAGCAAAAGTAAGATGTGCCTAATAATAGGAGTTTAAAAGAAATGTTGAAGATAGGTGAAGATGAAGTGTATGGATTTTAATAACAGTTTCTAGTAACAAAAATATATAACTTAAGTACATAATGATTACAAAATTTCATATTTTTCTCATTCATAAGTATCTACATACTTACATTAAAACAGGATTTCTATGTCATTTAATAAAATTAATAGGTGCATTAAATGAGATTAGGCATTAGGTAGTATTCAATTTCGCATTTTCTTCCTAATATTATTAAATAAATATTTCTTCACTGCTTTAGATGATATTGTTTTCAATCAATAAGTTTCAATAAAATATGGTATTTAATTGGAAAATTACTTTAGTTAGGAATTGTTACAAGAAATAAAATTTTATACCATATGGAAAATGCTGATTTAAAATCTTTTATAGCAACAAATCTCTAACTATATAACTATATAGATGGTCATAGCACCAGGGAATTAATTCTTTTTTTCTACCTATCTTTTTCTGTATTTGATACATCTTTCACAGATTTATTATGTTTAACTTGAGAAGTATACACATCATATCCTAACGAAATTGTATTGTCATACAGAACTCTGTATCTGGTAGGTAAAAAGTAGAAATTAATGATTTGTGCTGGCGGCCAAACAATCCACTCAGCTTTGTATAGTGTAACAAACTTATCTCTAACTTCTTCTTTGAAGTTCTGTAAAGGATTGTCTTCTAACAGTGCTAAACTTCCAAAAAATGTTACTATCATTATAGGAGAAAATATTATTTGGTCTAGCAACAACTTTTTTGTTACCATGTCAAAGGTTTTTCCTATTATAAATCTATCTAAAACTTTGTACCAATGGTGACATAATACACCTAATGCAGCTCCGGAGAAAGCCATATGCATTGTCCTCCTTGAATCATACTTTTCTTGTTCTTGTGTGTAAACTTCATATGTTTGTTCTATGACATCGCCCAGTGATGACAAAGTGATAGATATTGATATATTTGTGTATAATAAATATTTATTACTAAAGGCCACTTTAACAACTCTCCTGAAGTTAGATACAGGCCCTGAAGATCGCACATTGCTTGCTAGTTTGCGCCAAGTTACTCCAAGTGCTTGCATTTTCTGTGTTTCTGAAAGTAAGAGATATTTCTTTTGTCAGTAAGACAATTAATAAAACCATTAACATTTCAAAGGAATTTATTTAAAATATATAAATTGGACAATTTTAAAACAATTATCACTTAACAATCACTATATTTGACAAATAAAATATCTTCCTTGTATCTATAATCCTACAGCATGGTTTAAGTTTCCTTTTCAGTCACTTTTTTACTAGCTTCATGAGGAGGCTTTTGATGCTTTACTTGGGAAGTGTAAATATCATATCCTAATGACACCATGTTGTCATATGTAACTCTGTATTTAGTGGGCAAAAAGTAAAAATTTATTATTTGTGCAGGCGGCCACACAACCCACTCAGCTTTATACAGCGTCCAAAATTTTGCCCTTACTTCGTCATTGAAGTTTTCTAGGGGATTATCTTCAAATATAGCCACTGTGGCAAAAAACGATAAAATGACTATTGGTGAACAAATAAATTGGTCTAAAAGTAATTTTTTAATGACCATGTCAAATGTTCGTCCTATAATTATTTTGTCTAAAATATTGTACCAATTGTGGCATATTACTCCAGCAGTACCACCAGAAAATGCCATATGAGCTGTTCGATGAGTGTCAATGTTATCAATTTCTTTATTATGTAACTCATAGCACTGTTCCAGTAGGTCTCCAAGTGTTGAAATTCCTACAGACAGCAAAACATTGGTGTACAACAAATTCTTACGACTAAATGCATTATTAACTTTCTTTTTATAAAGTGCATATGTTTTGGATGCAAGTTGTCGTATTGGCATTATATTAAATATTGAATTAAAGTGTTTGCTAAAACAAATTGTCAAAATTAATACAGTATATTAATTGTATCAATCTGTGCCTGTTTCAAAAACATTAAAGTCAGTTATAAAGATAACATATAAATAGTTATAAGTATTAAAAAGGCAGTTATAAAGATACATACATAAATGAAGCATTCCTTTGCCAGTTTTATTAGATTCGAGTAAAAGTAGTAGGTATGCAAAGTGGACAGAACACCACTATTTATAGTTTCATGGAGATGTTCTGAGTTTTAGCTTATGCTCAGAGTTTACGAGCCTCATCTACCGAGGTTGCACAGTGGTAATAATGCATGAAGCCCTGTTGTACTGGTAAAAGTTATACATTTATAAAAGATAAAATGTAATAAACCAATATGAAAATAATGATATCCCTACAACTTTTAAATCAATATGTTTAAGTCAATTAAATTATTAAAAAACACCTTAAAATGTAACTTACATATTGCGATAACACAAATGCTACTGCGAAATAATATCAAAAACGTATCAGAATTAATATTTAAATTTGTGTCTAATTATATCACTAAATTAATTAATATCCATGTTAATAAAATTATAACGACGCAGTGGGGCACATATTTGGCAATATAACACGATATTCAGCTAACCTATAAAATTTTACATTGTTAACGCTTTAAAATGTTTGCTTCAAAATCTCATGAAATTAATAATTAATTTCTCTCACAACTGACACTGACAGTACTTGACAATGACAGTGAAAGTCAGCTGACGGTCAGCTGACCCAGACTGACAGTTAAAGACTCTCCACACTGGGCTAACCTTTCTCACCTTTTTGCCTAAAAATTTAGACGTATTCTACACACTCCTTACCTTACTACTTTAAATTTGATCCAATAAATTTAACTTTACTGAATAGTTTACTACTGCAGAATAAATAATAGTAAATGTTAACATCATCACATTTTTAAACATAATTTCCTCACTTACAGCTAAACAATATTCGCTACTTTTTAAGTAATTCACGATTATCTTGTCTTGCTGAAGAAATAAAACAAATACTTACTCAGTACAGTAAGTATTTGTTTTATTTTCATCATATATTATTTTGTTATATTATATGATGTTTAAAAAACCATGGAGTTTAAAAACTGTGAAACTGATTGACACTGACAAAAGGAGGCGGACCTACTGTCGAGTCACGTGACATTTTTTGAGTTTTTTTACTTTTTTTACACTTGGCTGCGAGCGAGCGTCTCGTTTGTGATGTTTGTATTATTAAGAAGAGAAGAAAGAAAACATAAAATTAAAAAAGCATAATAATTATTATCTAATAAAATAACATTATTGAATGTGCTGGTCCTTAATCAGTGAACATTAATTTAAGTTTATAACAATATAATAACTAGTAATCATTTACTTTGGACTAAAATGGCAGGTCTGTATTTTTATAACTTCAGCCGCCTGATTCCTGCAAATCTTTAATTTTTTTAAGTACATAATCCCGAAAGAAACCCTTAGCTGTCTTAAATAATTCCTTTACTCTATTACCCAGTTGGACCATACAGCTGCACATGGTGCTAAAACGTAACTTCTGACTACGGTTCTAAAGTAACTAATATCCGGCTTTTAATGTTTTTTCAGATAAATTAACACTCGATAGAAATGATATGAAAAACCGGGCTACAGCGCATCTTCGGATTTACGTTGGAGGTCTGGCAGATTCTGTTACAGTGGATGATATCTATGAACACTTCATACCTTATGGCAAAATCAATGGCATTGTTGTAAATAGAATATTTGGATTCGTGCAATTCGATGATGAGTCCAGTGTACAGGAAGCTATAACAAAGGCAGATAATACAATCTTAAAAGGAAAATCAATTTCAGTAAGACCTGCACAAGCCCAAAAGGAAAAAAGGCATGTATTTTTTTTGTCCTATTATATAATTGTAATTTTTTTTATAAGTAGAGCAAGCAAACAGACTGACGGGACACCTGATGGTAAGTGGTCACCAGGTTGGTCGCCAGTGCGTTGTCGGCTATGAAGGAGAACTTTTTTTATGACCTTCTTGAAGAACCCTATGTCATAGCTCTGTGGAAATACATCAGCCGGAAGACAGTTCCAAAGTGCGCATGTACGAGGCAAGAACATATGTGTGTGTGTGTGTGTGTGTGTGTGTGTGACTGCGCAGGAATGCCACATATCGAGGTGATGAGGGTGGAATTTCAGTCTCAGGCAGGTGGTGAAGTGAAGAAAGGATGATGTCGGCATTATTCTGTATAGCTCCACGGAGCACTCACCAAAGTAAAGCTAAAGTTGGTAGAACACACAGAGGGTGCTCTTAATTTAATTTAAAGAAATTTCTCTTTAGGCGAGAAGAAGTTGTAGTGCAGCATGATAAACCTCCAGCAGTTGCTATACATGACAATATACCAACAGTCCCTGATGATAGTGATGATCTCTATGACAGTTACGGCAACTACATTGGAGACCAAGGTAAGTTTGGTGATATTCTAGTGAAATCTAGCTTGAACCTTATCATATATAGTGTTGTAGCTGGAACAATTTGTCACAGTGATATCATAGCACCATAGTTAGTGTACTCTCTTGAGTCTCTTATATCTGCATAAATTTGGAATTCATACACACACATATATTACTTAACCAAATGTATTAAAAATAACATGAGATATTAAAACAAGAAAAATTGTAAGTGTTTGTAATTCACCAACTCCCAGTATTCCTAAGTACTATATTAAAGCTTTACTTTTCCTAGTAATATAAACATTCAACAACATTCTACTTTAATATTGCCACAAAAATATCTGTCTTCTTTAATGTTGTGGATTACAAGTTTTTAAATGCTTATTTCTCTCAAAGTTACAAAGGATGAAATAAGCTATTAACACACTGCCCCACATCACGGAGCGTAGAGTGGGGGTGCGCATCCATTTGTGGAGAAAATGCATACACACACATACATGTAGATGCATTCTGTGTGTTGGACTGTGTGTGTTTCTTATACAAATGGAAATACTTACATACAAGGCTAGACCATGCATTCCCGTGCTACGCTGCATGATTCAGGGCAGTGTGTTAATCGCCATAGCCATCCTTCACTCTTATTACCAGTACAAGGTGCTACTTTACAACTTTTTCCACATCTTAGTATACAAAATCTCTGGTCTAACTAAACCTTATTATTAGTTTGTACATGCAATGAAATTAATTTTGAAAGTTAAATATATGAGTAATAGTTTGAGCAACATTATAGCAATTTTGATTTTCAGGTTACAGAGATGACGAGAAAGAAGAGGGTTATGGCAAGGCTTGGCCAGAGAGGGGGCGGGGAAGGGGCGCGCCGCGGGGCCGAGGGGTGCGGGGTAGGGGCGCTCCAGCCTTCAGAGATGAAAGAGGTAAAATATTAATTACCAGCTGACCCACCAGACTTCGCTTTTCCAAATCTAGAAGTTTCATACTTATGTTAAACAAGAACAAACAAACATTATTCTTTCCTCACATTTTTTTCTAATTTTCTCACAGTTTAAATTTTCCTAAGAACTTTGCGAAATCAAAATTAGATTTATTTTTATATAGATGATATGTGGTGACAAAAAGGGTGTAAAGTCCCTTGATGTTTGTAAAAAAAATACTGAGTGACAGTTTATATATTGTTTATGTATTGTAGAGAAAAGCAGAAATAGATATAATGTGATGCATTGATGGAATGAGTCTTTGAGGCCTCAAAAAAAATCAGGGCAAAGTGAACTGGGCTAGCTAGTTCTTTTTAAATTGGCAAAACCAATACAGGTGATTCGATTAGTTATTTTTATAATATTGTAACTTTCAAAAATAGGTGGTTATTTGACAGAGCGACCAGGTTATGGTTACACAGCACCAGAGTATCCAAGAGCACTTCCTGGACCAGAGAGAAATGACTGTGAGATAATAGTTGTTTCTAAAGGGCTTACGTAAGTGAACATTTTGTTTCATTATTACTTTGTTACATTAAAGTATGGACATACAATTACTGGTTCAATTTTCAATGCCATCTACTATGAATACACTACATCATGTAGAACTAATGTACATAAGCATTATTAATATGACTTCAATCTACTTGTCTTTTTATTTATTTTATCTTTCTTTTGTTGTTTCTAATGTCCAGTCACATTAATTTTTCACAATTTTCAGAGAGTATGCAGAGTATATTGAAGGAAGATTGAAACGATTAGGCATTGTAGTTGACCTCCTATTCCCTATGGAAGATGTGCCTATTGGGAAGGTGTTAGGCAACATCGCCTCTCGGGGCTGCCTCTACGCCATACTCGTGATGCCACAAAATCAGGAAAATAGATCTTTGACATTGACCATACTACATGGTTTGCCCCAAGGTAAAGTATGATGAAATGTTTTTTTTCATATTTTGGTGTTCTCTATACTAAAGTTTTTTCTCGTGCACTCTACCATCTTTCATATTATCTTTGCTTGACTCCTACTGAGATGGTTGTCTGGAAGAAATCGCTTTTAGCGATAAGACCGCCGTTTGTGTTGTACTATATTTCTATGTTTATATGTTTAAAATGTGTACACAGAAGAGTAAATAAATAAAATAAATAAATAAAGTTGTCCACCAACTCGCATTAGGCCAGCGTGGTGGACTAAGGTCATTAAGGGGTTAATGACATACTAAAGAGTGCTAGCAATTTAACCCCTATATAATGTTGTCTAATTGTAGATATAAAAACAAAGCCAGCCTCCAAACCAAAAAGTACCTTAACCTCAGCCTCTTACCCTGTCCTAAAGCAGCATGTTCTTCATGGATTGTATTTCAGCAGAGGAAGTATGGTTGCCAGCCAGAGATTCTATATTTTAGGCGATCATCTTAATCTTCAAGAGTAGCATAGCACTTACTACCCAGGATTTCATCTCTATTTGAGATTGGATGTCTGTGTCCATGAGCTGTACAGTAGGTAACATCAAGCCTGCATACTCATATTCTCATCTTTACTCTATACAAATAAATAAAATTGGAGTCTGTAATACAAAAATAATCACTTTTTTACTAAATGCATAATGTATTACATACACGGTAGGTACATATACCAAAATAACATTTTTTACGATTTTTGTCTGTCTGTTTGTTCCGGCTAATCTTTGGAACGGCTGGACCGATTTGGACAGGACTTTCACTGGCAGATGGTCGATGTAACAAGGAGTATTTGTATATTGCAGATATTATTTTTGACGTAAATAAAACGTGTACAATTTTTCAGAGCACCGTAACATGCCATTAGAGGACGCCCTGCAGCTGCTGTCGCGCAACTTCCAGGAGGTGCAGCGCGGCGGCTCCGCGAGCCGCGAGGCCGTCTACGCGTTGCTCGGCCAGCTCGCCGACGGACGCACGCTCACCGCCTTGCAGTACGAGAAGGTCATCGAGTATCTGCAGGTGACTACTGCAATACCCCACTCCATCTTTATAGCTAAGGGCGTATTTACCCTAAATCCCTAATCCCTAAATTGGGCAGCAAACCACACTTTCCCAGGACACGGGCGTATGAAGGAAAGGTCAGACTGAAAACCAACAAACGAATCCCACTTAATGATGACTACAATTTTTTTCTACCAGAAGCTGTAATACAATTATTTTCAATTTTCAACAGAAAATCCCACTGACATTATTGTTATAGTGTGCGATTAGACTACAAGCCCATGAACAAAATTTACCTGTGAAATGAACCAACGTGAATAACGCTTAGAAGGCTGTTACTATATCTGAACATGGTACCATGTGTACCGCTCAGAAATGACGGCATAGTGCTCAGTTATTTTCTGATATAGTAACAGCCTTCTAAGCGTTATTCACGTTGGTTCATTTCACAGGTAAATTTTGTTCATGGGCTTGTAGTCTAGATTGATTGTATTGCACATGCACACTATGACATCGTGTGAAGAACAATATGTATATGATGTATTTGCATTATTGTGTTATATAATTTGTCAACAGGAACGTAAGGAACAGCAGATCAAAATCGAATTGGGAGAACCACTCCCTTCAGCATCGGCTCCAGCTGCGAACAAGACTCAAGTAGACTTGGAGCAGAGGATTCTCAGCATCTTGAACGATAAGAAAACTTTATCGCAGCCGGAAACACCAGCGGCCCCTGAGCCCCCACCTCAGCAATCTCAAAACAAACTATTGAATGATCCTACCGTCAGAAAAGCTTTAGATTCTATATTACAAAAGTTTACATAGTCACTTCTTGCACAATCATTTGTGTTAATCGACTATAAAATACATGTGAGTGTACTGTGTAATAATTAGTAATAAATCAATGACTTATATGTAAAGTGAAATTAGAGTGACTTCATTATACACTGGACAGCAAATAATTTGAAGTCTGTGAGCGACCGCATTGCCCAAAGCCTGCTTGAAGTAATGTAAGCTTGAGCTGCTTCCCGAGGTGTTATCCATTTTTACCGATAAAGGTGGCATAAGCACACGCGTTTGAGCAATTGATTTAAAGAAATGATTAGAAAATTCGACAACCTTCAATATCAAAACTCTAGTCAAAACAGAGCAAATCGTTAACATTTTGTTTGTTGCTTGATTACAGTGTCAGTTGCCAGTACTTTAGATTAAATTTATGGTCATTTTAATTGTTATTAAATACCCTTTCTGTAGTTTGATGGGTGTACATTTTCTACTTCCTGAGAACATCGGATTAATGTTACAAGGTGGCGGGTGGCTCGGTTTATTTGTTGTCCAGTATATGTCAAAAGTGTGGTATTAAGATTTTACACACACATAGAAACACATGTCATTAAACATTAATTTAAAAGTCAGAGCTAGCTGATGCTAGGTACTTATTATTTTAAGTATGTAAATGTTAAGTGAAGAATAAATTTTGTAGAATATGAAAGGAGTTTTTTCATTGTGCACTATATCACATCACATGTCATATATTATTTTGCATCCCATCTATTCGAAAAGTACGACTTTGCTCCCCTTTAAGTGCGCCCAAAGTTGGTGTTTTCTATTAGAATCTTTTCAGCGGGCAGGAATGAGTTTTTCCTCCCTCTTCATAAGTTAATATCTTAAGTGTTCAGCGCCAAAGAAATCGAACGCAAATATTGTTTGAATAAAGACGACAAAACTATAGCCCGCGTTTTTGCTAATTTTCACGGATTGTTAGAAATGAGCCAGATTCGGACATTATTTCAAACACGCAGAAAATAAAATCTACAACAATCTGTATTCCTAATAAAACTGTAAGTAACAATAAATTTTCATAATTGCGAAAATGTCTCAAATGTAAATCTAACATTTTGGTTGTTTTATGATCAGATACTATTTAATTTCAAAGTTTCCAGTTCTCAGTTTTTACTCAATTCCCTCACTTCGCTCTGGATTCAAAAAACGCCGTAAAAATATCATTTTGCTCCCTTGTCATACAATCTACCATTATCACCTGCTGAAGATTGTCGAACTATCTTCCAAATAAGATGTTTTCATGGCTTAAACTATTAAGGCCTAAAAAGTAAAGGGTGTACTATCCGATTTCTAGTTTTTCGTTACAAATAAAACAGATCAGTATTATGATTTTTTACGTTCACATTTTATTTTAGGTGGTCTAAACAAGTCACAGAGCTACCAGTTCATTGGTGATTTGATGACACAAACAGTGCTAGTTTTGTACATGTAGATACAAAATTAACATCATGAACCATACTAACTAAGTTTTGAGATACGGACACCATAACAACTTTTGATTATTTTTACTCTAAGTTCCATTACAGAATCTGCAACTTATAACGTGAATTTGTCACTTCTATTAAATTATCATACAAAAAAATCATATAAAATTGTATGCATCAAATTTGATTTTTAGTATTTTATAGTTATTAATTTTGTATAAAAAGAATTTTCTCATGATTAACATTTAATTATTTCGCACATACTTAATGACTGTCGATCACCGCCAGCGGTAGCTAATAATTAAGTTTTCATTTTAAATTTTTGCGAAAAAAAGGATGTTGAGTCTACAATGTCTGTTTTAACAAAGTTAAAAAAAAATAAAGGAATTTAATATTATTTTGTATCTCTTATTTGCAAAGAAATTACAATAAATTGCAACAGCCAATTTCAATTTATTTTACTACTAACTTTTGTTGACTCAAAAACACCACATTGAGATCAAGGCCCTATGTGTATCAGGTCTTTCAGAAGCAACATCATTATAGTTATATTTTAATATTCTAGGTGTTATCAGCTATACAAGATACAATAATAAACTAGGATAGCATTAGGAATATCCACATCTTACTCTATATAAACAAGTCCACATTCACCCTTATTACTACAGCAACTAAATGCCATCACACACCTATCAATCTCCATAAAGCTATATTTGGAAGATTTGGTGTCAATCGAGCGCTCGATAGGCGAACGCAATAAGTATTTACAACGAGTCAGTCAATGGTGACATCGCCTATGAAGATGGCGAATTTGTAATCTTCTTTAGTCCTGCATTTCTTTGTTTTTGTATTACGTCGACCTTTCGGGGGGATCTTCTTGTTTGGAGGGATCAAATCCTTCTTTTATATGTCCCCCTGTACCTTTGGGATCTAAGTCTGTCGCCCAACTGAAATGCATGAGAGCCAAGTGGGAGTTACCAAGTTTGTTATGAACTTTTCCAAGTAAATAGTAAACCAAAGATTCTCTCGGTGCTATGTCCTTCAATAGGTGTAAATCTGTCAATGCATCTTGGGGCCGTCCAGCACGTAATAAGACAGAAGCTCTGTGAAAACGACATAACGGGTTTTCAGGGTCTAACGCCACAGCTCTCTCTAAAGTGGCCAGAGCTCGGTCCATTTTCCCCAATGCTGCCTGCGCTAAGCCCAGCTGGCATCTTAGTACTCCTGAGTGTGGATGTATAGCGAGGGCTCGTCGTATTTGAACTTCAGATGCTTTCCAACGTTCTTGTCGCGCATACACAGTCGCAATACCAAACCACGACACGTAATTTCTAGGATCAATACTGACTGCGGTTCGGAAGCTCGCCAGGGCCTTATCGGTCTCCTCGGCCACCGCATATTCGTGACCGAGCAATGCGTGAGCATAAGCTGTGTCTGGATTAATTTGAACGGCGCGTTTGAAAAATTTAAGCGCTGTTTCACGCTCTTTGTGTAAAGAAAAACAATTTCCTGCAGCCAACCATGCAATCGAATTATTTCTGTCCAATTCTACTAATTCTTGTGCTAATGCGGACAACTGTGCTTCTCGTTGTAAGTGCCATAAGCAAGTACTATAAATATCCATACCTTCCGTGCGACTTGGATAATGTTTCCGAATGTTTGCAAAAATTTTGGCAGCTGCCTCATACTGCGCCAGCTCATAGTGTGCTCGGGCGATCATGGTTTGGACCCATGGTGAATGTAACTGCTTATTTGGTATTTCTTGAAACAGTTTGATGGCATTTTTGCAGTCCAAAAATGCAAGAGATTTATATGCCTCTCCTAGCTCCCTAAGTAAGTTTAATAATGCTAATCCATTTGCATTTTTAGGGGTCATTGTAGGTGTAGATTCAATGCTTTTATTTCTTTCATTTGATTCAACAGAATTCGTTTTTAAATTTTTAGCAGTTCTTTGCTTATTTTTTCTAGAAGGGCTCTTTGGTGCTACAAACTTCCTACTAGGAGACTTATTGTTTTCCTTAACAGAATAACTACTATTATTGTTACTAAACAGTCTCGATGATCTTCTAGGTGCTGGTCCCAAGGTACATCTTGGTGCAGGACTAAAAACAGCATCTTTCAGCTGGCCCATTTGAGCCCTTAATGAATTAACAATCTTAGGTATCGCTTTTTGCTCATTTGAGTCCGTTAGAGTTGGGGTGTATAAAACAGGAGATTCTTCCATTGGCAACATTCCAAAAGATGGAGAGAAGGGTACAGGAGCAATGCCACTGAAAACACTATGCATACGTTTCACTGGTAACTGGGTCTCAGGGGTGATGCTTGTAGACACTGTCATTGGAGTCCTAATAGCAACATTATTTGGCGTGATATTTGCATTCATGTTGGTGTTATTAGGAATGTTACTATAAATGATGGAAATATTTTCAGAGTTGTTGACTAGATTCACTAATGTAGACACACCAAATGTGAAATCGGAGTTATTAATTTGAAAAACTTGGTGGGGGTCTACCTTTTCGCCCATATTACAAAGTTGAGTGAATGATTTCCACATGAAAGGGTTCAGTGATAATGCTTTCCGATAAGCATCTGCTGCTTTGCTTCTTCTTTCTGTGACATTGTAGATTTTGGCAAGCAGTTGCAATGCATAAGGTGCATGCTCGCCAAATTCTGAGGCCACTATATCTAAATTTGACCCCAAAGCAACCTCTGCATCTTTGTATCTGTAATGAAACAAATAATTGGACTTGCTTAGAGGTTGTTTTTCTTTTTATAATAAATAGCCAACATACATGCTTTCCACTCAATGGTAAATAATATAATTATGAATACCATATAATGACAATGTTTGATTTTTGAATATGTAATACTTACGATTTCAATTCTACGGAGCATTTAGCTAGGAGAAACCGTGCTTGTGGTAGAGTTAAGGAGAGATTTTGTAGTAAATGGTGTGCTTCATTTACCCGTCCAGCTCTATAATAACATGTTCCTAATAAAAAGGCAGTTTCTTCTGATGTCACTGAAAAAATTTTAGAACAAACCATTAATACAAATAATAAAAAAGCATGTTAAAATAAATTATAAATGTCCTATTTTCTTAAGGGCGTATAAAAAAACTCTCCTTATTTATGTTTAACGTTTTAGAAACAGTCAAATGAGGAGTAATGTAACAGTTTGGACATTATAGTCAAAAGCTTAAATTAAATAAATTCTATCATCATTATCATTTCAGCCTTTCTTAGTCCACTAATTGATGCCAAGATGCCATGCTCATAACGCGATATGTATAAACGATTCATTACATTTAACTTTTCTCCCTGCAGGGGGTTTAAATTGAATATTAAAAAACCTATGTTATGAATGAAATATGTACATTTTATTAAAATCAAACTAATTTATAAAAATAAAATTTAACCTACACCTTCTAAAACACAAATTTAATAAAATAATTTAATTTTGTTTAACTCAACACATGTGCAAACGTATGCGAAGCTAATTATGAACTGTAAAAATCATTATAAATTTCAAAGTACAGAAACATGTACGTGGGAAATCTCAGTGTTATATGCCCGTGTTATACAGGAGATTGAAATGGCGTAATATGAAAATGCGTTAAAGGGGGATTACTGTATACAGTAATTTAACAAGACATATTTTCTCAATGGTGCTAGTGATTTCTGCCAACCCGTATACGGGACTTGCATGAAATCTTGAAAATTCAATAAGACAAAAGCAAAAGTTTGTTTATTTTATCTGTCTCTTTATGTTTCTCAACATTTGATTAACAATAAACCTATCATATTCTATAGAGAACTCTAGAGGTTATCAATCCTAACTAACTTAGTAATGCAGTTCAACAGATAGGTTTAATCACCATTCATAAATATTTAAATATTAATTCATTACAACATTTTACTTCTAAGTGGTAAAAGATGATCATGCCTTGCAAGCTGATTTAGTCAATATCCGCATCAAGTCTAGCACCACTCCTGCATACTCTTAATGCCTTGTCATTTGAGTAAGACCACTTGACTGTTTCAATTTGCCAGTTTGTGCTTCATATTTGCTTGTATGTACTTTAGTAGTATAATTTTGGTAAAAATTATTAAAAAATAAACTACACTCATATTACTTACAAATTATTTTTATATAGACTTATAGGAGTTATTTTTTGCTTTACACTAAACTTTTTACACAAATAAAATGATGAGGTAAAACCTATTTTCGATATTAAAATTATTTGATAAATAATTAGTAAATGCTTAAATTACTGCTAAAATTACTTAGTTATTAATAGAGGGTATGTAATGGTAATGGACTAATTTATATAATTACCTTCAGCGTGTAATCTCTCAGCCAAAAATATAGCATTGTCGTATTCATAATTATTGAGACAATCCCAAACGATTACCTGTGAAAATTTAAATGTAAAAGTGAATAGGGTTGGAAGAGGTACCTACTGGTGGAGAACCTTGATTGACAGTTCAATTCATTTATAACAATATTTTACTTACTTGTATAGGCTCTTGAACAATCATTTTTACAAATCATTAACACTTCGATCAATAACAAGTAAAAATAGAAAACCACTTTACATAGCCACGATCATTACACAGTCACAATGAAAAATAAAAACGTATCTTTTGCGACGGACATTTTCATTCCATTTCAGTTCACTTTGTTGATTGTCTATGGGCGGATGATTGTTGTTACGAAAGCGATCGTGTTCGCTCAATAGTCGTTAGTTGTCTATTTTATCAACTGGTCACACTGATCTAGCAAACCACAGACATTAAAATGTGACACACCTACATACCTTAATCTATACAATAATTGGCACCGCCGACTTATGCCACGGATGTTGTGTGGATGGTTTACAATTTACATAAATAAACTTGGGATAGGTATATTTTTTCTATTTTAATTGAAACTTCAATAACTACGTATTAATAAAATAAGTTTTAATGAGTCGAAAATCAACTCCTCAAGCTGATAAATTGCCAGATTTGGTAAAATTATGTTTAGTAGGTAATAAGAAGTATTATCATTTACAAATCATTCTAATCTCCAATAGATAGCATAATTTGACGTTACATCTAATTTAGTTTGTTTCATTAAAAATAAAAATGTTTTTATTCAATTAAATGCAAGTAAATTCAAAAATAGCAAGTTAAAAATAGCAAGACTAATGTCTATTTTTGACTTGGAGTGGTAAAACTCCGCTTAATCTTGGTCGCTGTATCACGCCCAATTTCCAGTTGAACTTCCTTCAAGTCATGATTCAAAATAAAATACTGGAGCCCGCGCCTCCCACTCTGTCTTTCATATCTCCGCTTTTCATAATTTCATAATCGCGTAATTTTCAACCTGAAGCTTTAGATAATCCAGTTTATGAAACCAAAGCAATTTCACTTGTTTCGTCAACACCAGATGCCCGAGTTTCTCCAAACCGGCGACTGGATGATAAAGTTGGATTACACCAAGCTTATTACCACATTCCAATATCTCAGGAGCATCTTGATTTCCGAATCAGTTACGAAGGCAAATTGCTGCAAACAACTGAGGGGTATAAAAGCAAAGACGCTTTGGTCCCAAAACACCTGAACTGAGATTTTTGTAGTTTTCTACTGTAAAGAAGGAAATCAATATTTTTTTAAGATTCTGTTACTGGTTCATTAATTAGAACTTATGATTGAAATAAAGTGTATTGAAATCAAAGAAATTTACACTGGTTGCATAATAATTCAGATTTAATCTAGGACTAAGGTGTCTTTGCATTTGAACTTTGGTGGACTGAAGCATGTTTGCTTTTTATAACTTTGGATCGAAGCGAGTATGCACCTCACTCTTTCATTTGACAACTGTCAAAATGTAACAATGACGTAGGGTACTGATTGCAAAATAAAACAAGTTTTTACGAAATCTATACATATAATAAAATTGTAAAGTGTTGTAATTCCGTTTTTTGTCGAATAATTCGCCTGGCGTACACCCTGTGTTCCTGGTTCTAGGTCGACGACGTTGAACATTAGTAACGTGGCAGAATTTTAATAGAAAAGCATCTTGGGCTTGTTTTGTTTTGTTAGAATAGAAAGCGTCATGAAATTTTTAGCACCAGCCATAGTCACACTTTTGCATTCGTAAACTGCTTTATTATTGTGTTGGCATGCAGGTAATTGTGGAAGGAAGTTTTGCAGTATAAGTACCTTAAGTAAAAAAAACAGATACCAGAAGTGCAATTCAAACCAGTTAATTAAAACAATTTTTTTTACAAAATAAAATGCTATATCTGTTATTCTCATTGCAGACAACTTCACCAGACTAAAAAATCATAAATCGCAATTTAAAACATGTTATTTAAAGTTAAATATTAGTAATATAATTAAAAAAATAATACGCATAAAACTTATTGCTGAATACTGCTGCAGACCCTACCATAACGGTCGAAATACTAGTGAACTATTCTTCACCTTTCTGCCTTTTCCCGTACTCGCAGCTATTGACTTTCATTTCCTGCACGTTTTCTGGCTCGTCCTGGACGAGCAGGTTGAATATTTTCTTTCGTAACAATCAATATTAACAAGAAAACACAAAAATATCACACACTCTTTACGCTTGACTTACTACGAAAAGTAACAAATTGAACAAATTCGCAATCTTAGAAAATTTGAAATGGCGCCTTCTGATTGGTCGATTGTGACAGAGGCGGACTTGCTCTTAACACATTTTGGATCGAAGCTGTTTTGCACGTGAATGCTACTTTTAAAGTGCTTTTAGTCTTGGATAGAGGTGGATTTGCACTTTCATTTTTAAAATGGAATGTTGTGGCTTTCGAACACGTTGCCTGTCCGTGCATTATTTATAACGCACTCGGTTGTAACTTGTGGAGTCTTCTTCCTTGCATCAGTGGCTGTGTATCCTGAGTCATAAGTTACTCTATGCCTGACTCCTTGAGCTTCTTGTAGCAACTGGCACAAAGTTTTTTTTTTCACAAATTCAAATGTTAATGATAGGTTGACATCTATGACATATGACAATGACACAAAGAGTAAATTAATAACTAGGGAAAAGAGAGCCCTCTCATGGAATTTTTATGCAAGCAACTTTGAAGCGCCATCTAGATTTCTTAACAAGAACTATACGTATGCTATACATACTTATAGGTATGTGAGCATAGTTTCCAAAGAGGTTTCTAATAGACCCGTTTTCCAGTAACAAGCTATTTTGTTTAATTTTCTTGTTGTTATGCTTTGGAATACACAACAAGAAAATTAAAACAAAATAACTTGTTACTGGGAAACGGGTCTTCTAGAATCGAATTTTATACGCTAGGGCCTATTTCACAACCGAAAAGTAAGCACTACTCAATAAGTAAATTTGAATAAATAATAATTGTTGTTTTAATTAATTGGCTGTTAAATTACTCAAGAATAAGCGATTGTGAAAACAGGCTTGAAACTAGGAAACAATTAGCTAAAGATAAAATGTAATAAATGAAACACCACTGCTTTAATTTTATTATTTTCTATTTTTATAATTTTTATGTTTCATATAATAATTATGTGCTGCCATTTTGGTTTCGTCATCACCACCATCGTATTTCAATTTTCCAGACAAAATCCGGTTGATATTTCGACACCAACTGTATATTATAACATTCAATGAGGTATTCATAAAATAATTGTTCAATTCATTTTTATGTCTCGCACATTTAAATGGATTGTTTAATAGCATGTCTGTGAATGCAAGTATTGTAGATTTTAAACCATTTTTAGGCACGTCTTTCTTTAGAAAAGAAATGGCCATGTTTTGTAAATCTTTAAAATGATTTTCTATTTCTTTGCTTGGATAACATAGCCATTTCTTATTTTGGTATTCCTTTGCTACAATATAATTATTATTTTCATTGAAAGCTTCGTCTGCAAGTGAGGATTTACAAGTTTTACAACCTTTTACAATATTTGTGTAACATTTTTTCAGGACCCATCCACATACATAATTTCTTTGACCAGCGTCGCTTTCATGTGTCTGAGCTAAACAAATTTCATTATTAAAATTGAAAACTTCAGAATTTTTAGAAACATTAGGAGTTTCAATTTTTTCTTTTAAAAAGAAGTCCAAGTTTTGGAGACATTTATTTATGTCTTCTTCGCAATTAGCTCCCCTTGAGTGGGGAGAGCTATAATTATTTAATAACAACGCTTTGAATGCCCCTTCAAACCCCACTGTATTAGGTGCAATGTTTCTTGCCCCGTAACTCCTAATGTTTCCAAAGAAATTTTCTAAAGGGTCCTGATTAAAATTTCTTGTTAACATTACATCAAATGCATACTTGCGAGACAAAACTTCCCATATATATTCTATGCCTTCTATGGTTTTTATAATATTTGTCACAGACGGTACTACTGTCTCAACCAAACGGATTTTGTCTCCTACTTTAACCTTTTTAATATATTTTACTGTTTTTAAAACAGATTTTGCTTCCTTCCAAAAACTGTGGTGAGGAGAGTTGCGTTTTATAGGCCCTTTATAAAATTTACCATTTGGTATTGACAAATTGCTGACATTAAGTGTGTCAAACAAATTGTCCAATAAAAGCGTGAAATCAACTATTTGTCGGCATTCCATCGGAAGGTCTCCTCTTCCTACCAAATGCTCGGTCACAACCGCAACACTGTGACTAAACAGTTGTGTTGCTAGTTTGACCCGCATCTTATTAATCTTGTCTTTATTTATGTGTTCCTCAGTAAGTTTATTGAGGAGTCGCAACTCTCCGTAAGCCTTGTCGGCGTCGTATACCATTTGGTAATAGTCCCACTTTACTGTTTTGCGTTCATTATTTCGGATGTATACTAAATCCTTCGTTAGTAAATTATTTCTAATGCCTTTCATAATGTGAGGAACGTCGTAAAGTGGGACTACGCTGTGGCCCTTAATTTGCATCACTTCGTGACGCCATTCTTTGCCTAAACGCAAATATAATGCTTTGGTTTCATTTACCATTTCAGTTACAGCACCAACATTCACAGGGCTTTGATCACATACAGTGTTCAATACTATAAGGTGATGCTTAAAGCAATGATCAAGGACTGTTGTCAATATGTTTTTTAAATCTAATTTGGTAAGACCATTCGTGAAATAATATGCAATTGGCTGCTTGAAATTGTTTTTAACACCTTTTACCATGAAAACTAGAACATGGTCAGCAAACACATTTTTCGAACAACTAGAAGTAAAACCTTCTAATTGGTCTTTATGAGCCGCATAAAAAATTTGCGGGTTAATCGACATTTCGTCAAAAATGAGACTACATAGCCTATCTGAAACTTCTTTTGTATTCATAGTTTTTTTAATCTTTTCAAAAATTATATTATTTATTCCAGGGGCTAGTTTTATCTGACCCAGTAACCTTTTCATTGCTTTACTGGAAGGGAGTGTAAAATATTTATACAAATGACCATAAGCTTTAGGGCTCTTTTTAAACAATGAAAGACTTAAGATCTTCTCTTCAATTGAAAATCGTCTTCCTTTCGGATTCTTTTTTGCTTGTAATTGCATATTCAGGAACAATTGAGCTGGCTTAGTCATTTGTTGAACTTGTTTAAATGCAACATTTCCTGAAAGTTTTGTCGCATTAGCCAGTCGTTCTTTAAACGACTGTCCCCTTTTGCGCAAACGATGTATTTCGGTTTGAAGGGACCTGATCTTCTTCTGGAGTGAACTTACAGTATTCAAACTGCAGTAGTACGATCCGGAAACACCTGAAAATGACAAAAAAACTATTAAATATATTATGAATCACTATTATGTGTTGGTCCACCAACCCGCAGTAGGCCAGTGTGGTGGACTAAGGCCTACATCCCTCTCATTACGAGAAGGAAACCCGACCCTGTAGTGGGTCATTAATGGGTTACTGACAATTATGTGTTGCTAAGCACAAAACTCAAGAATGGCTCTACCAATTTGGCTATTTTTTTTGTCAGGTGGTATATACGAGTTTCCCCCCGGCAACTATGTGTAATTACCAGAGATCGGTAGGTAACGCTATTTTGGTTCATTGACAAATTCATTAATGTTTATGTCGAAATTTTGTAGTGTTTGTTACACTGTTGAGCTAGTGTCATTTCATCTATGTTTAGGAAAGGTGTACTTCCTGCACATCGGAAATAAATATTGTTGCAAATATTTAACAATTGTTTAAGTTGAAATGCCTAAACCAAATCTATTATCATTTTTCTTGTATAGTATTTTCTTTCGAAAATAATGGCATTGTGAATGGTTTTTAAACCATAAAAATAAAAGAGATTTAAATTTTTTGCATTCGTATAGAATAATTACCTTTGACAGATCGTTTTGGTCTGGGTCTACTAATTACACTGTAGTTATGGTCCGCTAGTAAATTAGCAGAAGCAGAAATGCAGTGCTTTAGTCCTGAAAAAAAAACACATCATTTAACATAATTATTATAAAGTAATTTATTAACCAACACAAATACACAATAAATTAAATTGATACAGCAAAAACATTTTTTTGTTAGTTACAAAACCAATAATAATCATACTTCATACTATTCATGTATAGTAATAATGTTTGGATATTGTAAATTCTATGGACTATAGAGAGTAACAGAGATAAGCTAGTATGCAATAATATCATTGCATCACAGAAGTAGTCAAGCCAAACACTAAATTCTCCATTATAATAGATTAGCATACTTAAAAAACAATTTATTTTATTACCTGGGTTAACAGGAATGGAAGAACAAGGCTGGGTATCAGTTGCTGTATCAGATAGTTGCATCTTGGATGTACCTTAAAGAAACATTATTATGAATAAATATTTTGCAGAAAATTACAAAAGTATAAAGTAATGATTAATGTTACTCAATTTCAAAGGATTTGCATTAGCTACACTAATATAAATAAATTAGTGATGTTTACTGATATATTAACAACAAAATACATTTATTTATAAGTAGATGATCAGTTCAGTTCCATTTAAATTCTTTTTTCAGAATTTAGTAATTATTTTGATTGTTTTACTGCTATTTGGGCCCGAGAGAAATCTAACAAATCAAAATAAAATTACATTGGTACACAATTAAATAATGTACCAATTTATATTACCTACATAACCAAATTAAAACGGTATTAACTCACTTGGTAAATGAAGAGATGGTACTGCCAGTGCATTGAGACGTTTATAACGATTTCTATGTTCATCAGTAAAGTGAATATCACAAATTCTCTTCTTTACATAAATGTCATTTTCAGATAGTGTATCCAAACTTCCATCAACAAGATTAACCCATAGTTTAAAACGTTCCGGGTATTTGTTGGGATTGGGAAAGACATGCATCACCAAATCTGAAATAAAAAGTAAAATTAATTATAAGTAAGCATATGACAAGTTTCCTTATTAGGTCAGCATAGTCAAAAAGTATGGCTGAAGCCTTGAAACATTACTACGGGGTTATCCTAGCAGTCCAAAATGGACCCAGCTTTAAGGTCGTTGAAGCATTTGCCAGTCGCATAACAATAACATTTATATTGTATCTGGTTTCAAGATCCTTGAAGAGTTAAAACATATTTTTGTTAAATTTAGTATTTGAAAATAATTGTTGTAAAACAAATTTTGCAATCACCAGGAATGAACCAAAATAATCATGACTTACACAGCCTACTGAGTTGGTATTTGCTCCGTTAGCAGAATACACTTGGATAAGAAAAGAAAAGGATGACTTAGGTCTCGTACCCTAGTTAAAGCTCACCATCATAGTAGGATTCTCAAATAAATTTGATAGGATAGCAGTTTACCAAGCCAATAATCATGCTGATAAGAAGGTTAGAGATAGACTGTTTGTTTGGATTGATACCAAATTTTTTCTTTAGTTTATGGGATTCTCTAAAAGTACCTACTTAGGTAGGAACTCACTATTTAGGATTGTGGACTTTGACTTAAGGTTATGTTTAAGTGACAGGTTATGATGCTAACGCCGGTAGGAAACAAACTTAAGTTAGTCAGATATGAACAATAAACTTACCTGTAGCCTTACATCCAAATGCACAACTGTGGGGCATCTTCACAATGTTATACACTCACAAGAAAACACAAAATAGCGTCTATATCGCGCTGAAAAACGTCTCTATCGTAGAAAAGTACACAACACAAAGATTGAAGAAAAGGCTTCTGGATAGTTATCTTAGTATAACGGAGGAGCAAGCTCGACTCGACGTTTAGCGAAGAAATTATCTCTAAAGCTAGGAATTACACAAAATTGACCAAAATACACAGTCAGGCGTACGCGCAAGCTATGATGGTGGCCACTGGCCAAAGAGTAAAGTGTTGTAGTGTTGCTATTGCTAATCAACACAGCACGCCGCGCCGGTTGGATAAAGTTGCCAGAATGAGAATTTTTAATGACAAAATTTAATTAAAATTTGTAATTTAAATCATCTCCTTGTAATTATTAAAAATTACTCTTATTTTTTCGAAAGTTAAATAATTAATTTTCAAACTTTTCACAGAGACATCTATGGAAAACTGTGAACAATAAAAGATTCACGTTAAGTAGTTAAGATGGCGCTACTTTCTTTATCACAACGCTCCATCAAGGGAACTGTCTCCCCTCTGCAATGACATCTAGGAAGACAATAGGGACCGTGCACGGCGACACCTATGCCATCTAGTGTCATTTATCGGAACTGCCATATTGCTTTATGGGTAGGATTACTACCGTATGTTTTTTTGAAAAGTGTATCACAAATAATTTTGTATATTAAAAGGCTCATTAAAAGTGTATTCTTGTATTGATGGATGCTCCAATACTTCCAAGAATAAAATATATAAGTATATTAGTGTAAATTCTCGTAATTTTCCACTGATAGTACCGACATGCTCTGGCTAAAAACTATACGAAAAGTTGGATAAATGCAGTTAAAAATACACGTGACATGAATTCAAACGGTAAAAAAGAACTATCAAGGTTTTTTAAATGAAACTAATATATAATTTGTTTTGAGATTAATTTAAAATTCAAGTTATTTTTATTTTCAATGAAAAGGAGAAATTTGTTCCATTTAAACATTTTTATTTATCACACAATATCAAAATACCTGGCATTCATCTTAAAATAGATACTGCTTTATGCGTTGCTCACTTTATTTAAACAATGTTATCTGAAAATCCTCTACACCCTTTTAATACACCAACAAATTTTCTATTGAAAAACACTTGGACCAAATACTTTTAGAATTTGAAAAATATCAACGTTCGCACGACACACACTATTCTTGATATCACTAAAATCGCATTTTATACATTTTACGTAATTTAATCCGTAATTTATAGTGAAATACTGAGTTATTCCTCGTTAAGCGACATTATGAAAACATATGAAAAACAAAGGGACAATATTGCACTTTGTGACAGTTTGTTTCGTTTTAATCCGCTAGGTGGCGTTTTGTCGTTTGTGCACGGTCCCTATATTGTTTATAAAAATGAGTTTATAACGTCTATGAATATCACGAAAATTTATACGTAACGTCCGTGTGCATTATAAGTAATGCACTGTATTCTAGCTGCCACGTCGGTGCATTAAAGCTAATGCATGCATGAAATTCAGTATTTACGTGGTTTTTAAAAAGTTTTATTGAAAAGCACTTGCATGTACTTTTTAAGTACATAAAATGAAACAATTCAGCCGAAAAAAAAACTTGGACGTCACGGCTACTTAACCAAAATACTCTGGACAGGCAACGTGTTAATAATTTGGTGTTACTAGTTTAAAAAATTACAATATTGGACTGAAGCGGCTTTGCTTTGATACCCCTCAACTTGTCTTCCTTTTGGATTAGCAGCGACACTCAAAAATGTTTGTATCGGCCACAAACTGGCTTGCCGAAGTGTTGCGAGACAAGGGTCTCCGACTGGTGGTGTATCTGGACTATTATTTGATCGTTCACCAGTGCCGAAAGGTTCTGGAAGGTCATGCAGTTGGAAGCCATCAGTACTCATTTCAACTCAATCGATAGAATTTTTGGGGATCGTTTGGGACACAAAGGTTAACGGCATGCGTTTATTTCAAGAGAAGGTAGTCAAAATTCGCCAGTACCTATCGACACTCTTAGCAGCCGGCAGTTGGACCCTCAAGCAGGCGCAACGCCTCTCAGGGCATCTCAACTTAGCAAACTTCATCACCCCTCGGGGAAGATTGCATCGCCGTACGCTGCAGCACCACAGCTATCGCTTACAAAGGCATCTCAACATCCCAGCCCTTTTGCAAGCGAGGTGCAAAAGGAACGAGCGGACGTCTAGGAAACATAATACAAATTTTATTTTCAGGTAAAATTTTTATATGTTTTTATCTTATAGTTGGTAACATTAAGTAGGTATCAAATTAGATCTTTTTCGTTTCTATAAAACATTTAGGTTTATAGAAATCGAAATTATCTTGCAGTCCCAAATGATTGCCTTTTTAAAACAATGGATGTACTGAAAATATCGCTACTTCGAGTCCAAACATATTGTATAAATATAATTAAGGTAGGTAGCGTCATGTTTAAACGTGGACAGACAGACAGACGAAGTGTCTCTGTTGGTGGTATTATTGATTTTGATTGGTAATAGGCAAGAAATGAAACTTATCTTTCTAGGATATTCGTTAAGCATTAAACGCAATGATATTGTATAAAACAAAAGCAGATAATATGTTATAAGCGCACGCGTTTTTGAAGTGCAAATATTAAAATTATAGCTTCTTTCAATTTCGTATCTTTTGTTTTGCTTATCAGTAAAAGATGTCAATGTGTGCCATGGACGTATTTTTGGATTGTTCGGAACAGTTTAAAACGTAAACTACTACCTATGAACTTAACTAATCTATAGTTTAAAAAATCATTAATTAAACGTCTTGTCGTGGATGGCTTTTCAATTTTCATACGACGCACAACCAAGCTTCGGTACTAAGTGCAGTTACCTACATATTTTACAAAATATTTTATTATGAGCCTGTCGAAAACACAGCGTCGCTTATGAAGAAAGCATAGTGTACTCACCTTATCTATGGTTCTTTACTTACGGTCTCGAGTGTGTGGTACTTGATTTTTGAACAAGTCATCTGTCAAATACATGTCACCAGAAGGCGCGAATGTCGTGAAGTGAACTTTTCTTCATTGCGTGTGTTACTCGCCGCCATCTTAGACAATAAAAGTTATTAAACTTTTATAACTTTTAGTATTACGGTAAACGATACTGAAAATAATAGTAAATGAGTGCATTTTAAATATGTTAACAATAAAGTATAAAATCGTTAAGGACGAACGTGAAGTATCGGCAATATCCCATACCGGCGACAACAAGGCCGAGTTGTCATGTTCAAACACGATTTCTTTTTCGTCTGAGAGTGAGTTTCTCTTGTGAGAGACACAAAAGAAAGCGCCTGACTACGGATCCAAATGTGGATTATTAAAACAGGTAGGCTAAGTTATTTTACTTATACGAGTAAAGCCATGGCGGCTCGTTAGAGGATCGACGCCTATCGACGTCGTCCCAAGCCTATCCAAAACAATAGCACCGAAAACCTTCCGAGTTTTGTAATCTGAACTAATCTAGGAGGGTGTCGGAGTTAGAAAAATAAAGACAGACAAGTTCAAACTAATTTAAAGCTTGGAAGGTCCAAGCTAATGAAAACAGAGTCATATAGGGCTGAATTCTAAGATTTGCAATCCTTTGGGGACCCCTTCTGGAAACATTAGATGTAGCTTCAGGTTACTTCAAAGCTGTACTATCTTTGGCATTGATGAACTTGTCATTTAGCTAAGAAAATTATTTTTTGGCTGGTACAGGGGCTGTAATTGCAGCCCGTCCAATACAGTATCTGTCAAAAGAAAACTTCTAAAAGTTGTATTGAAAAATAGTAGACAACATTTCAATCACCTTAGGAAATAAGTTAGTTAAATACATTTTATTCTATCTGTGAGTGCACCCCAGACAGGGTTTACATTTTAGTATAATCAAGAACTCAAATTGCTTACTTGCTGTCATAATGGGGCATCTGCCACTGTGTTACGTTGTAACAGATGACTATTCATTTGAGACAGAGATGTGTCCAATAGTGTCCATTACAGAGAGGGATCTCTTTTACACCACCAACTAAAGCAAAAGGATACCTTTTATAAGGAGACCATCATGTGGTTACCATTTATCTTAGATTAGGCCAAATTTTTTGCCTACATTTGCCTCCCCTCAGATGTTTGATTGATGATTTTTTACTGATGCTAATTGTCAAAAGGGGGGGGGGGGTGTAAGATATGGCATTGACCTCGGAGGTCTAAACACATTTGCTAAAAATCGCAGACTTTTGCTTCCTGGATTCCTACATCAGGATAGACTGGTAGTGTCAAGACAGACTGGTAGCCCAGTCACATAGACCCTTTCCGCTAGCTTGAACAAATTTTACAAATAATTTTGGTCTACTATTTGACCTTTCTATTTACTGCAGTCACTTGCTGAGCTGCTGATATCCTAAACTAAAGAGGACGTCAAGTTGATTTTGCTAATGATTTGGCCTTCTCTACATACATATGTGACTTGCTGGATTTCGGAAATCCAATGCAAGGGAGGTTGTCGTGTTCTAGTCCATCTAGACGATTCCCTCCTAGCCCCTTGAGACAAGATCATATTGTCTCTGCAGGCCTCGGAGGCCATGCAGCCCTTTAGGGCATTGGGGTAGCAGATTGGCCTTCTCTGTACACATATTTGCCGCTATCACTTGCTGGATTGCGGAGATCTAATGCAAGGGAGGGTCTAGTCCATCTGGACGATTCCCTCCTAGCCCTTCAAGACAAAAACATATTGTCTCTGCAGGCCTCGGAGGCCATGCAGCCCTTTAGGACATTGGACTGGCAAGTGTACTTATGGAATCAATTCTAATCTAATGAAGGCTCAAAGCATAGAATTTATAAGTGGAACATTCATAGTCAAAGTAGTCGGAGTCCAACTTCATTTCCAACATAATTATACAGATGTTGATTCGACAAATACAAAACAAACCTCTGAAGGTTGTTCATCTGAAAACTATGTAAATAACAGCTACTTAAACATTGCTGTTCTAATTCATTTATCCAATGTAATGGAGGCCTGGAACCATAAATACAGTAGCTTTTCAATTCATTTATCCAATGTAATGGAGGCTCGGAGCCGTAAATACTTCTGTTGCTCAATTCATTTATCCAATGTAGCAGAGGTTTGAAGCTACAGTTACTGTTGTTATTCTAACTTATATATTCAAGGTATAAGAGCTCGGAGCCATAGATATTGTTGCTGTCCCAATCCAATTATCCAACATAGAGGTGGCTCTGAGGTATAGGTACTGATACCGATTTATTTCAGCTATCCAATATAGTGGTTGCTTGGAAGCACAGCTACTGTTCCACTACACTAAACAAATTCCTGAATAAACAAATGTCAGAAATAGGTTGCAGACCTCTAGTGGATTAGATACCTGTAGCAGATATTGGCTTGGTAACAAACTGGACACATATTCTCTTGACAGTTCACCAGACTCTGATTGCTTGTATACCAAAGGAGAGAGGGAAACACAATCAATAGAACTGTAAGCATTACATTTTAGCTGTAAATAGTGCTGGATCAGTGGAACACAACATGGTTTTCCTCATTACATACCAGGGAGGTATAACTTTATAACTGACCAATTGTCTCGGGGACAAGTGGTTCCAGAGAAGCACCTGTTGCTTCCAGCAATTATATAGATTTTAGATGTGTATGGCCCGTATTAAACATATAGATCTCTTGCTATGTACTATGTATCTTTTATTGTAACACCTGTAATTTTTACTGTGTTCGAGCAAATAAAGTTAATTTAATTTTAATTTAATTTAATTTGCCTCCAGTCTGCCAAACAATCCAGGACAGTACCGAGATATGCAGATGGGGCAGAATTTATTGATTCTTTCAGAAAGGAGACTTAGAAGCCAGAGCAATAACCACACCGCAGGTGTACTGAATCTAGACTTAGAGGTCAGAGCAATATCATGGTACTACTACATTGGTAGTGAATCTAAAGGATGTTTTGATCAACCTAGCAACTGGCCTTCCCCACCTCGCCTAGACCAATCACATTACCAACTTGGAATGCTGTGGGCCAACCCACAAAAGAGAAAGATGGGTAAAAGATGTTGGAGGAAATCAACAATTAATACCTACTTGCCAGTCTTAAACAGATGGGTGTTATGTTGCCTTAATTATACACCTAGATGTTAGAGCTCCAGGTCCTTAGGACATAGCAAAATTTTTAACAGATATCTTTCTGAGGGACTTTTTTACAATCTACGCTTTTACATACGAGTAAATCATACCACTAATTTTATATATTACCTATGTCAAGATTAAAAGCATTTTCTCACTTTCAGTAAAAGCTATCTAGAATACAAGATACATATCCGTACATGGCGTGAATAGGTTGACAAGTCGAAAATGCAAACTTTTCAGGGCAGCCTTTTAAAGTTTACTTTTTTATTGGTAAATCCATTTTTTATTTTATTTTTGTTTTTTTTATTGCATTATATTTTATAAGAATCGACTTTTCAAATTATTACATAGAATTCAAATATTTTGATTATTATCATAACAAAAACAGACATATCAAGTCGTTCACCGACGACTTGTCAATGTATTCACCTAATGAATTTAGACCCGAATTTAAAATTTAATTAAAATAAGCATAAAAATAAATATATTAACATTAATAAGTATGTATGTTATCACAATATGTAATTAAAAATGAATATTAGAAATAGTAGGTACTTAGGTAAGTATATAGGTAAGGTATATTATTAGGTAAGTATATAGGTATGTAGGTAAGGTAAGTATAAAAAAATATAAAGGAAATACTATTTATTTATTAAAAAAAAACAAATCAAATTATAAATTTTTAAATAACCAAATAAAATCAAAGCGGAAATAGTAATTATTCACAGTTTTCTCCATTTTCTTGTACATCGGGGTCTTCCGTATCTAAATCTGGATCTCTGTCGGGAGCGCTATTATCGGTCTTTATATTTTTATAAAACTCATGAAATGCGGGATCAATTAATGGTAATAGATTCATCAAATCCTTCTTTTTTTCTTTACTTATCGGTAAAGTGTCTTTGGATACAACTTCCAGCTGTATGTTGTCAAAATTTTGTTTTCCCCTTTTTCTGTAATTTATTACTTTAAAAGAGCTTTCATTGTCCAAATCTGTCTTGAAACAAAATTCTCCTATGGGATCTTTATATTGCAGCCATTTTACAGGTTGCCATAAGAATTTATCACCAGAGGTATCCTTTTTTTTAATTGTGAATGGTCCTTTTTTCGAACTTAATTCCGAAAAATTTAGAAAATCATCAAGCTTCATTGGTACAACTAATCAAATCGCGTCATGTTTGTGGCATTTTCTTATGAATTTGCCTCCAACAATCAAAGAAGTAACGTTTTACTCAGACACATGTGGAGGCCAAAACAAAAACAATGCTGTTGCAATGATGTTTATGGTTTTACGGCACATGCATCCAACGCTAGAGACAATCAACCATAAGTTTCTCGTCAGTGGACACACCCACATGGAGTGTGATTCGGATCATTCTCTCATTGAGCGCACAAAAAAGAAAACGCAGATAAAAATAAACCATCTGAATGATTGGATTCAACTGGTAAGATCTTGCAAGATTAATAATGCATTTAACGTTGTACCAATGAAGCTTGATGATTTTCTAATTTTTTCGGAATTAAGTTCGAAAAAAGGACCATTCACAATTAAAAAAAAGGATACCTCTGGTGATAAATTCTTATGGCAACCTGTAAAATGGCTGCAATATAAAGATCCCATAGGAGAAATTTGTTTCAAGACAGATTTGGACAATGAAAGCTCTTTTAAAGTAATAAATTACAGAAAAAGGGGAAAACAAAATTTTGACAACATACAGCTGGAAGTTGTATCCAAAGACACTTTACCGATAAGTAAAGAAAAAAAGAAGGATTTGATGAATCTATTACCATTAATTGATCCCGCATTTCATGAATTTTATAAAAATATAAAGACCGATAATAGCGCTCCCGACAGAGATCCAGATTTAGATACGGAAGACCCCGATGTACAAGAAAATGGAGAAAACTGTGAATAATTACTATTTCCGCTTTGATTTTATTTGGTTATTTAAAAATTTATAATTTGATTTGTTTTTTTTTTAATAAATAAATAGTATTTCCTTTATATTTTTTTATACTTACCTTACCTACATACCTATATACTTACCTAATAATATACCTTACCTATATACTTACCTAAGTACCTACTATTTCTAATATTCATTTTTAATTACATATTGTGATAACATACATACTTATTAATGTTAATATATTTATTTTTATGCTTATTTTAATTAAATTTTAAATTCGGGTCTAAATTCATTAGGTGAATACATTGACAAGTCGTCGGTGAACGACTTGTTATGTCTGTTTTTGTTATGATAATAATCAAAATAATTAAATTCTATGTAATAATTTGAAAAGTCGATTCTTATAAAATATAATGCAATAAAAAAAACAAAAATAAAAAAAAAATGGATTTACCAATAAAAAAGTAAACTTTAAAAGGCTGCCCTGAAAAGTTTGCATTTTCGACTTGTCAACCTATACACGCCATGTACGGAAATCTACATCTTTCACTTTCTAACGTATCGCTTTGTCTCATTACACACATAACAATCAATAAGAAAAATAATGGATAGGTTTACTTGTCACATAATATATCGCTGTATGATGCGGTAATAAGTTGACAACTCGATTTGTACTACTGAACACGCAAATTTGGGTAGCGTGATTAATTGAATATCTCGAGTTATTTTGTTAGTTTCATTATATAAATGGCAGGCTTAACTTTACACATTAAGTTATTCAATTATTCATCAAATAAATTTTTGATATCTTCAGATGTCATATTATTACTCATTAGTAGAGAGTTGTTCAAAAATTTACAAGTTGGGTGTGAGTGTTAAAAGCGGACCTGTCGACTTAGTCATTTATTCACCATATAAAGCAAGTGATCCAGATGCCACTTTTCAATTAAAAAAAAATTCATACAAGTCGAGTTATCAACCTATTCACGCCTTGTACGGATATATAGGTGAACTATTTGGGATCCAGAACACAAATAGGTATATGAATGGCTAGTAGGAATCTGAAAATGATACAGTTTTTGCGACATTCTGTAAACTTGCTAATTATATTATTATTGGCATCAAAAAGGAGACTACATGATCCTACCAAATTAAAGATAACAGGTTCTCAATATCAAGACAATGATGACAACATTAGGATGTCTAGGCCTTCTTTTGGTTATAAGACAGATCTCCTGTCTTTCTAGACAGTCTAGCTAATAACTTAATAAACACCAATTGGAGTTACAGGGAGGAGTAAAAGCTTCTAAAACTGATCGGGTTAGATCAATGAATAACAGAATCAATGCCACTCCTGGCAGTTGTCATTCTGCAGTCGTTTCAAGGACATGGCTAGAGAACCAACCAATAAAGGATATATCAGAAAAAGGTCACTGCACATCCGAAAATACCTTTAATAAGTTTTACTGCCGAGAAATTAAAACACAGGTACGCGAAATAACTATTAAAATTTATTTGATAATGTTTCTTGTCTATAAGAAATAAATTACAAATAATTTCATCTAACTATAATTAACAAGATGATACTCATTGAAATCTTGTTATCTTATAAATGTGCTTTAAAAGGTTTGTTCCAAAAATTTGATCTCATTAAATTAAGATTTGCTATCACATTAAGATAAACTCAGATGTTTATGTACAGGTGTGTAATATTTTATTCAAAGAACAATAAAATTGATATTGATATTTTTGACTGTGTGCAAAACACTAATATTAACCATTTCACTGTCCCATGAGTCGCATGTGACTCATAACCATTGTTTGGCTATTGTGTCATATTTAATGGACAAGTAAAGTGTTAAGGTACACTAAATATTATAATATATTTTTCTACTAATGAAATAATTCTCAACATTGCGTGTGTTCTTAGTCACCAGCAGATAACAAACACGTCTTCATAAGCGACGCTGTGTTTTCGACAGGCTCATAATATAACCGTTTTACACAACAATAAAACGATTATTATGAGCCGAAAGAAAACACAGCGTCGCTAGAAAGTTCTTTCTGGTGAAGACTACAATGAAGAAAAGTTCACGACATTCGCGCCTTCTGGTGACATGTATTTGACAGATGACTTGTTCAAAAATCAAGTACCACACACTCGAGACCGTAAGTAAAGAACCATAGATAAGGTGAGTACACTATGCTTTCTTCATAAGCGACGCTGTGTTTTCTTTCGGCTCATAATAATCGTTTTATTGTTGTGTAAAACGGTTATATTATTTGAATAAAATCTACTTCCAACTAGTGAGACTCGTTATAAAATTGTAAACAAAACGGTTTTCCGCATGGAATGCACTCGGTTGTAACTTGTGGAGTCTTCTTCCTTGCATCAGTGGCTGTGTATCCTGAGTCATAAGTTACTCTATGCCTGACTCCTTGAGCTTCTTGTAGCAACTGGCACAGGCACAACGTTTTTTTTTTCACAAATTCAAATGTTATATGATAGGTTGACATCTATGACATATGACAATGACATCTAGGAAGACAATAGGGACCGTGCACGGCGACACCTATGCCATCTAGTGTCATTTATCGGAACTGCCATATTGCTTTATGGGTAGGATTACTACCGTATGTTAACTTTTTGAAAAGTGTATCACAAATAATTTTGTATATTAAAAGGCTCATTAAAAGTGTATTCTTGTATTGATGGATGCTCCAATACTTCCAAGAATAAAATATATAAGTATATTAGTGTAAATTCTCGTAATTTTCCACTGATAGTACCGACATGCTCTGGCTAAAAACTATACGAAAAGTTGGATAAATGCAGTTAAAAATACACGTGACATGAATTCAAACGGTAAAAAAGAACTATCAAGGTTTTTTAAATGAAACTAATATATAATTTGTTTTGAGATTAATTTAAAATTCAAGTTATTTTTATTTTCAATGAAAAGGAGAAATTTGTTCCATTTAAACATTTTTATTTATCACACAATATCAAAATACCTGGCATTCATCTTAAAATAGATACTGCTTTATGCGTTGCTCACTTTATTTAAACAATGTTATCTGAAAATCCTCTACACCCTTTTAATACACCAACAAATTTTCTATTGAAAAACACTTGGACCAAATACTTTTAGAATTTGAAAAATATCAACGTTCGCACGACACACACTATTCTTGATATCACTAAAATCGCATTTTATACATTTTACGTAATTTAATCCGTAATTTATAGTGAAATACTGAGTTATTCCTCGTTAAGCGACATTATGAAAACATATGAAAAACAAAGGGACAATATTGCACTTTGTGACAGTTTGTTTCGTTTTAATCCGCTAGGTGGCGTTTTGTCGTTTGTGCACGGTCCCTATATTGTTTATAAAAATGAGTTTATAACGTCTATGAATATCACGAAAATTTATACGTAACGTCCGTGTGCATTATAAGTAATGCACTGTATTCTAGCTGCCACATCGGTGCATTAAAGCTAATGCATGCATGAAATTCAGTATTTACGTGGTTTTTAAAAAGTTTTATTGAAAAGCACTTGCATGTACTTTTTAAGTACATAAAATGAAACAATTCAGCCGAAAAAAAAACTTGGACGTCACGGCTACTTAACCAAAATACTCTGGACAGGCAACGTGTTAATTTGGTGTTACTAGTTTAAAAAATTACAATATTGGACTGAAGTGGCTTTGCTTTGATACCCCTCACTTGTCTTCCTTTTGGATTAGCAGCGACACTCAAAAATGTTTGTATCGGCCACAAACTGGCTTGCCGAAGTGTTGCGAGACAAGGGTCTCCGACTGGTGGTGTATCTGGACTATTATTTGATCGTTCACCAGTGCCGAAAGGTTCTGGAAGGTCATGCAGTTGGAAGCCATCAGTACTCATTTCAACTCAATCGATAGAATTTTTGGGGATCGTTTGGGACACAAAGGTTAACGGCATGCGTTTATTTCAAGAGAAGGTAGTCAAAATTCGCCAGTACCTATCGACACTCTTAGCAGCCGGCAGTTGGACCCTCAAGCAGGCGCAACGCCTCTCAGGGCATCTCAACTTAGCAAACTTCATCACCCCTCGGGGAAGATTGCATCGCCGTACGCTGCAGCACCACAGCTATCGCTTACAAAGGCATCTCAACATCCCAGCCCTTTTGCAAGCGAGGTGCAAAAGGAACGAGCGGACGTCTAGGAAACATAATACAAATTTTATTTTCAGGTAAAATTTTTATATGTTTTTATCTTATAGTTGGTAACATTAAGTAGGTATCAAATTAGATCTTTTTCGTTTCTATAAAACATTTAGGTTTATAGAAATCGAAATTATCTTGCAGTCCCAAATGATTGCCTTTTTAAAACAATGGATGTACTGAAAATATCGCTACTTCGAGTCCAAACATATTGTATAAATATAATTAAGGTAGGTAGCGTCATGTTTAAACGTGGACAGACAGACAGACGAAGTGTCTCTGTTGGTGGTATTATTGATTTTGATTGGTAATAGGCAAGAAATGAAACTTATCTTTCTAGGATATTCGTTAGGCATTAAACGCAATGATATTGTATAAAACAAAAGCAGATAATATGTTATAAGCGCGCGCGTTTTTGAAGTGCAAATATTAAAATTATAGCTTCTTTCAATTTCGTATCTTTTGTTTTGCTTATCAGTAAAAGATGTCAATGTGTGCCATGGACGTATTTTTGGATTGTTCGGAACAGTTTAAAACGTAAACTACTACCTATGAACTTAACTAATCTATAGTTTAAAAAATCATTAATTAAACGTCTTGTCGTGGATGGCTTTTCAATTTTCATACGACGCACAACCAAGCTTCGGTACTAAGTGCAGTTACCTACATATTTTACAAAATATTTTATTTTTGACTGTATCTCCATCTCCTATAATCTATATTGTCTATGACTGTATCTGTACCATATTTTATCTGTACGTTAGTGAGCGAATAATCTGTGAGGTATGAGAGCATGGATACGTGTAGTGTATGAGCGAATGAGCGAACGAATGAATGAACGATTACGATAACGAATGGACACGACTTTAATGAAGTGTTGCTGTTGTGTGGTGAAAACTGAAAAATATTATGGATGGAAAACCATTAGTTACTGAAGTGATTTACCAATAGATAGGTACTTAGTTTTTTGCACTGTTTCTTAAACGACTTATTGTTTACATTGTGCGTTTCAACACGTATTGTTTTATCTTAGAGGGAAGAAAATCGATGAGATCTTGTGCTTGTGTACAGTGGTGTAGACAATATGTGCAGTGTTGATCACGATTGACATCTGATTCGAAACAAAAAGAAAACGTAGCTAAAAGGCTTTTTCAACCATAAGCACAAGAAGGTAAGCTTAAATAGCTCGGTAAAACGTAAGACATTGCTTGTACAACAGGACTCTGAAACTAATGAATGTTTCTAAGTGACTCTTATTTCAAAAAAAACATGTTCCCTTCACTCTCGTTAATAACATAAATAAGAAAATGTCAAGATTTGTGACCTCCATAAGATCTATAAGTTCCTCTGCAACATAATTCTCAATGCCAGTTTTATAAGATTACATTTTACAGATCTTAACTTGTGGATTTACACATCTTGTAAACATTATGTCCTACTTATCATATGGGTGAATCGAAATGGTGATTGAACATCAATCATAACAACCAGTAAACATACTTACCTGACTACTAAGTTGATATTATTTATTTATCCTGACAAATTAAATACATTAGTAGTTATGATTGTTAGGTGTCAAATTAATTTTATAAAATATTATTTATTATTTATTTACTCATTGGAACCAAATATAACAGTTAGTTTAGTATTATCACATCCAATTTGACTGATGGAACAGTTTGTGAAGATGGCTTTTATGGACATTTGCTAGGTACTCTTTTACATAGATACAGTTGAATAGAATTTGGTGAAGATGTAGGCTGGACTGGTACCTACTGCTTATTAAATAAGTTCTGATTCAAATTGATTTGTGAAACTAGATTCTAGAAAAATCGACATCTTTAGTTGATATAAGACATAAGTTGATAAACATGCAAATAGTTGCCTTTATCAGTGTTATCTGATTTGTTATTATGATTGTTCATAATGAAGTAGAGCTATTTGGAAAAGAACAATATAAATATTTGAAATGGAAAAAAATATAGTTATTATATTCTCAGTATTTTATGTGTAAGTAAAACTAATTTGTTTTAAGTTCTCTGTTTAATAAGTAACACTATGTAACTCTGCCAGTCAATACTAATTTCATATGCTTGAATGAATCACAGATAGGTATTAAAGTAGTTCATGATTAGTTACACGTTAATTCATGGATTATGAAACAAATATGTGTTGATAACACTAATAGTAGATGAAAAAAATATTGTGAAAATAATTATAGATATATGTATCTCTTTTTTCTTAATAAAAATAAAAATAGGTAGGTACTTAGTGACACTATGCCACAAGTCACGACCAAGCTTTGAAAATTTCACATTGATGAAGACCGAACTTAGAAAGGGGTTTATTGGACCATATTTGTTGTATGCAAGGTACTCTTTAGGTAGTTTTTTTCGGGATATTGATTTATTAATAGTTCATTATACTCTATTTAATTTGAGGTGCGCAGCCAGAGAGCACTGCCTGGTGGCCAGACCACATAAATTGTTAATTAAAAAGATATCTCTTGAGGTACTAAATATATATATATATATACATATTTCGATGAAAGTAGACTTTAGGTAGGTATTATTTCGAACTACAGCATATGAGTACTAAACTGTGGTCCGGCCACAGAGGATCACGCCATTAAATCCTTTTTAATTTTCCACTTAATATTTTTGTTTTACTAATTCTTCTGCTATTCAGGGTAGACACAAAGTCAGAAAATAAAAATCATGACAATATAAATTATAAACCCAACATATATTATTTCTCCCAAGCGTTAACATTGTTTTCTTACAAAGTGTCCCTAAAACTCTAGGGCTGCGTTTTTAATTTTCAGAATTATGACCCCACTTTTACTTTTCCTCTAGTGTAGTGTCACTTGTGTGGCCATATAGGATCATGTAGGTTGATAATGGCTGCATCAAGATACCACACTACAACTCCTGCTCTACATCTAAGGGAGAGGGAGCTCTTAAAAACAATACTACACTGTGTCTTTAGATGGGTTTGTGTAGCCCACTTGTGTACCAGTTATTTGTAGTTGTAAATATTGTAGTAATATTTTAAGAGCATTTTTTACTTTTATTGATTTAGATTTTGGTTTTATCCTGTGGAGTCTTGGCTGAGTACAAATAAATCCATTCTGAGAGGTCATAACAATCAATACATGTAATCACCAAAATTTTTCTGCTCCATTTTTATTGTTTATTGAACATTGTTGTATACAAACCTTGATTGATAAAATATCTCATGTAGAATTGAAAACAATCACATTGTTTCTGTTCAGTTAATGTGTTCATACTCGTAGATAGCATAGCAACATAATAAATTATGATGGGATAAATCTCCATGATATCTTTGGGATTGTCATGTTTTTTGGTATGTTTGAAATCTGGTTTGCGCAGATTTATTTTTATTGGCATTAGTTTGTGTCTTTTTTAAAACATTTAATATATTTACACTTTAATAGTCTTTCTTCAACAGGATGAGTGCAGAGACGATAAACTTGACCGGGCAGCCGATCTCGGATACCGTCCATGAGATCCTGAAGCCGCTGCAGGAGCCAGTGTTCCTCCAGACCCGCACTGCGCAGGTCATAGCCGGCATATTTGTGTGGACGGCCCTATTTATCACTTGCCAACAGGTAACATCGTTTTTATACTTATAGATCTTGATATTAATTATAGAACTTGATATAATAGGCTTTGAACACATGATCTCTGTTAATATGTTCAGTGCCACATTAATTTCCGTGTGCACTTTAGAGATCCCGCCTTTGTATCACCATTCACCACCTATGTTCTGGACATGCTAGGCGGTTAACCAGTTCTGCTAATCTAGTGAATGTTACAAGATCGATCGAGGATCTTAAGATCAGTTTTTGAATATTCGGATTATTCCTTGGCTTCTTATTATACAAATATGGTCATGACAGTGTCTACATGAGTGCTAAGTAAAGTCCCAAACATGATATTGGCATTATTGGAGTCAAGTGGTTGCCAGTAAAATAAATTATTTCAAAATTACTCCGCAACATAGTGAGATATGCAAAAACTACGGTCGGACTGTAACTGATTAACAAACATAGACCAATTCGACATTTTATTGTACAAACTAACATTTGATGATTATAGTAAATGTCAATAACTAGTTTATTAAACATAACTAGTTTATCTGTCACTATAGTATGCAGTTGAAATTTCATCCGGAAGAAAGTGCCGTAACCGGATTATTCCATAAACGTAAGCCCTCTAAGTATAGAGGCACGTGAGCATATCCATACACGTAAAAGGTTCCTTACACAAACGCACACAGGAGTAAATGTCCCGTCTCGAGACCGCCTGTATCTTACATTATTCCTATTATGTATGTGCTGCTCGTATTACTAATGTATTAGACCATGTATAGGTTGAACTTTGTCATTCAGCTATTTTTGGCATACCTAGTTATTTTGCAAGCAAGATACTGAATTTATTGAAAAATTAGAAACCCCGTAGAAGTAGGCAGAATTTCCTCAAATTGACGGCTTTGTTCATTCGCAAGTAACTGATGTCCATTCAGTAATCTGTGGTTTTGGTGTCAATTGTAACGACACCAAAAGCTAATTTATAATGACACAATAGTGGATGCATGTCATTGAGCTAATTGTTTTTCATAAGCGAAACATATATTCAATTAGGATCGTATGGTGCCCGGAGATATTTATTTGACTCGACATTTGTCAGCATCATTAGCAACGCACATCAACAACAGTGGCCACTTTACAATAACATCAAAACTTTATAAAAACATAAAAATTGTTGGTTTTGAATAGTGTTCCACATTTCACAGTACTCATCAACAATAAGAAATTTTCAGAGAGCATGATGCAGATTGACTCATGTATATTTTTAGAATCCTTGCAAATATAAAATCGGGCTACACACACACAGCATATCTCACCCATCTATATGCTTTTACTAACCTGCTTGTATTGTATGAGATCCGCTTCAAGACCATGCAACGTAGGTTTTTTCTATTCCAACGGTCATACGGTTGCTAAAGTGTAACGGTATTGCTCAGTGCTCACATATATGAGTTTTTGTCCTGTTGTCAGATGAAGAAAGCAACACGATGTAAGACTGCATGTTATTTACTGCGTGTTAATAATAATTGCACACAAGACGCCCGAATCAACAGGTTTTTTATTCGGACATTGATTTAGTTTTGTTTCGTGGTATTTCACCGATAGAAATCATAGAAGCCGCTGTCTAGTGAGCAAGTGTCTCAAGATATTGAACTCGGCCGCGGTTGAATGGGTGACCACTAGTTGAGCTATTCGTCCCAGTCACATTCAATGCCACCACGATTTTCTAATACTTCCCAGCGATGCCGCCCTATAAAAAACGCAAACATGCTAGGTGTGCTCGCGGCACTGCAGGATGGAATTACGTAGCACGCTAGGCGTGTTCACCGGCACTGTTAAGAGGTAAAATCAAAGAAAGCGTTATTTCGGCTTCAACCGTGTTTATTGATCAGTCTTTCTCGAGTTACTGAAGAGATATTTTGTTTTATTACCAAAAAAATAATTGGCAAGCAACTGAAGTAAATGGTATTCCTACTAGGGACTTTATTTATAAACGATCGCCAAACGTATCTAATATTAGCAGTGCCCCGCGGTTTTACCCACGTCTTACGGGAACCATTTACTTTTTAGGGATAAAAAGTAGCCTATAGCCTTCCTCAATAAATGTGCTATCAAACACCGAAAGATTTTTTCAAATGGGCCCAGTTATTCCTGAGATTAGCGCGTTCAACCAAACAAACAAACTCTTCAGCTTTATAACATTGGAATAGATCCTGGGCAGGGTTTTGTCTTCTTCCGATGAATGAAAAGATATTGGTGAAAGAGAGAGAAGGAAACAGATCCGAGTTACACAACAGCTGATAAGCGTTTATAATTAGGTACCTAAAGGGGTACATTATAGGTAAATATTTTATGCAATTTATTTTATCTTTTTTGTTCAACCTAAGTGCCAAGGAATAAAATAAATGATAACTTATAAAAAATATTCTATATTTTATTATTGGCATTATAAATGTAGTAAATTGACCTAATAATATAAAAGATTGAGAACTGCTGGAGATGAACACGCCTGGTATGTTCGCGGCATTACATAATAGATTATTTTTGATGAACCTTAAAAAAATATCAGATCCTGGAACCACTTCAGAATACTTTAGCTTACGGCAGAAAGTTTATGCTCAGAGTCTTTCGGACAATAATATTGTCTAATCTTTGAGATATAGATGAAAAACGGTGAGCACGCCCGGCGTGCTGGCGGCATGCAGATAAGAATTAGTGTGGACACGCTAGGCGTGTCAATGGCACTGAATGTGTTAAGTTAATATTCTTAGCACTTCAAGGCACTAAACGCTTTTTTCATACTTTTGAAGTTATTCTGTTGGCCTTTGACTGTTGTGAAGTGAGACCTCTCTCCATGAGATATTACCTATTATGTCTTTATCTAGGGAGTTTGAAAAATCGTAACATAGTTTTACGCAAACATTTAAGTGCCATGAATAATTTGTTTACGACTAGTACCTACTCCAACATCACTAATAGGTACGCGTAGTTACTTTTTCTCGGCGAATGCATAGTCAGTAACCCATTAATGACCCACTATAGGGTCGGATCACCTCTCACAATGAGAGGGATGTATGTCTGAGTCCACCACGCTGGCTAACTGCGGTTTGGTAGACTTCACATACCTTTGAGAACATTTTTTCTGTGGACTCTCAGACATGTGGTTTCCTTACGATGTTTTCCTTCACCGTAACAGCAGGTGATATTTAATTTTACATAGCGCACATAACTTTTTTTTACAAAGTCATTGGTGCGTGCCACTGGGATTCGAACCCGGACCCATCGATTCGAGATCGAATTCTAATCTAATTTTCCCTGTCTTACAACAGTGTTACAGAACGTAATTTGTCGATACGATAACCTACTGCAGTGAGTTACTAAGCCGGCGGAGGCAACCTCCATCTACGCGAAGGCTATTTCGCAAATTGGTGTTCATACCTATGTATGAGATTTACTGCGCAGCACCAAGCAACGTGATGGCACACACGCCCTTGTGGGCGAAATTAATTTAGCCGTGATCGATTCTGAAAGGAGGCACTTTCCTTGATTAATTAACACACTTTACTAGTGTACTTTACTTGTTATTTTACGGTCAATATTATCGCAGGCAATTAAAGTAAAAATATCATGGTGATATTGTATTGTATTAAATTTAGTTACATCCATTTTATGTCCTAATTAGGCACGTAAACAGCAATAGAAGCACTCACCACCACGCTGACCAATTCTGGTTTAGAAGTGTTCAAAATTTTAAACGATAAAGAAGGTTTTTAATTATCAACTAATTAATTTTAACGTTATTTTCATTAATGTATTCCTGTTTATGTATTACATATTTATAATTCACTTTATAAAAGGCATATAATAATATTCAAATTTAAAAGTTCACAGATTTTTTAATAACATTACATAAATACAAGATATTATTTGTGTTATACGCATATTACTCAAAACATAAGTTTAGGTATGTACATGGTATAAAAATAAACATTGTCGATTTTTTATTATAGCGAAATAATTAATTCGATCCTTGTCGCATATGGCCTTGATCGCTTAATGCCAATGTAATATGTTGCCAAGCTTTTAGAAATTCTAGATCAACCTGTTTTTATTATTTTACGTAGAAAATTGAAACACGTTTTCTAAATATGTGTAGATAATCAAAAGTTATGTTCAGTACCTATTCAAAAAGTTCTTAAGAATCCTATTTTGAAGCCGCCTCTATCAGTCTGTCCCGCTGTAAATTTTGTGCCATGATCATCATCATTTCAGCCCTTCGTAGTCCACTGCTGGACATGGGCCTCCCCTAATCGGCGCCACCCCACCCAGGCATAGGCCCTTGCATTCAAGCGATGAGTCATAATTATCATCTCCTAAATATAAAAAAATAAGTACTAGAATCCTTCGTGTGCACCTCTTATAAACCGCTCTTTTCCTATATAAATTTATTGAATATTTTATTATATTTAATTTGCACTTTTCTTAATCCAAGAAGTTTCAACATTAACCGTTACGTAAAAGTATCAGGGCATGTTTTGCAAACGAGCTTCATTAGAAAGTCTCGGCGGAGAAGACGCGCCTGTGAGTTTTTATTAGAGGTAAGGTAATATTAGGTACATCCAACTTTGATGGTACAAGAAAGTAGTCATTATAGTGTAAAGCGTCGACCAATGAATAATACCTGCTTCACACTAGGCTAGTAAAAACGAGTGGCGAATTTAGACCCATCTAAATTATTTCATTAGCCATTCGACTTAATTTAGTTTAGTAACTAAAAAATCGACTAAAATACGAGCCTAGTGTGAAGTAGGTTTAATAGAGAAATATGAGAAGGACTTCTAGTACATTATTTTCTGATAGATGCAGGCAGTTAATATTCGTAGCACAAAATGTATAAATGTAACCTTTATTCAGATGAGAGGGGACGTAGCGCTGATGAAGGGGTTGTTTAAGCGTGACTTCAATGTTTTTCCTAAAATACGGAGGTAACTTTTCTATTGGTACATTAAGTTACAGCTACTGTTGAGGCGGTTGAGGTTTATGGCCTCCACGTGTATTTGGTTGTCAGGAAATCAAAAATATGTCGTTTAAAATTAGGGTTCTTTTATTTTTAGTACACTTTTGTTTGGGCGGAAGCCGCTGTTATTCTACTTTTTGGTACACATAACCTCTTCACTAGATTATTGCAAATTTTCCCATATGTTTTTTTACTATGGTGTCTGAGACGCTGCAGGCGTGTTGGCCTCTTTTTATTATTGAAAAGAAAAAAGTAGAGCTCACTTTTTCTCTCTTTTATAGTATCATTGCGTCTGTTCCTGTAAGTCTTTGGTATATTGCTATGTTTTCACGGTCCACGCATAATTTTTGGGCACATTCACTGGCAGTGCTTCGACCGAAGCTCATCGGACATTACCCGGCGAACATGAACGATAATGATCCGTTACTGTGGGAAAATAATTTGTTTAACCTTAGGCTTTATAGTTCGGAATCATTGGTGTATATGGTTTTTGTTTCAAATAATGGTATGACGAAACACTATTATACAGTGTTTATTCAAATTGAGATAAGTGTAAAATGTAGAGTAATAGTAGTAGGAGAGAATAGAGTAATTCATCTTAGTTACAAATAACTGAAGAGAAAGTAATTGAACGATATTTACCTTTGTTTATAAACCATTAGTGACCCACTAGTAGGTCGGGTTGAATTTTTAGCCACTGGGCTATCACCATTCGAAACCTAAAATTCTTATTTCGAGAAACAATCTTGGCGCTATATGATATTGCATGCCTCAAGTTGACGAGGAAATTAAGAAACAAGTTTTACGAGGTCGACAAACACACGCCCTATTGCAATTGTATAGGAATCAATAATAAGATTTTACACGCCCAATATAAAACGAATTTTGGTTTGCTTTTTTAATATAATCAAAGATTTGAGATTGATCTTCATCAAATTTTAGTTGTTAAACTTTCTTTTGAAAATTTTGAAGTAACATAAATAAAATTTAATATACATTAACCGCCTCCTTTTAGGCCATTGCTTCCTGAGGCGTATAAGATGAATTTATATTTGGACTAACTGAAAAGTTGGCTTTGAAGATGTAAGAAATATCGAACAATAAAAACAAAAAATAAAAATATTGCTTCTTCCTCAGTTAATTCATTTTTTGCATTCGTTTTATTAAGTTAAGAGCCTTTGATATACATGATACGACAACAAGACATTTCACCATCGAAAACACGGTTTTAATATCTCAATACTTTATATTTGTTTAGCTTGCTGTTTGCACCTTAATTTAATTTCAAACCCTTGAGAAATTCAAAAATGGATCTTGCCAAATTCAAACTCATTTTTAGTTGACATCTTCTTCGTACGAACTACAGCACTGTTCACTGTTCAACTGCAGTTTCATAGATCAAATAGTTTCAAGGTTTCCTTTTAAATTTGTGTTTCCGCTTTTATAGGTGTAGGTATACTTCATACCCAACTGAGAGGGCTTTCCTATCGTTTTAAATTGGACGACTGAATAATCGTATCTATGAGTGAGTCAGAGATTACGGAACTACAATATGATTAAGTATGAAAATGGCAGCGCGAAGTGAAGTGTTATTGTTAACGAATTCAACTGGTTATCGCTTTGGCTATTAACTGGCTGGATATTGGCTACCAACTGATTAACACACCATTATAGTTTGTTGTGAATGAATGAATGTGTGGGAAACATATTTCCCACATATTCAATGGCACGCACCAATGACTTTGTAAAAAAATTATGTGCGCTTTATAAAATTAAAATATCACCTGCTGTGACGGTGAAGGAAAACATCGTGAGGAAACCGCCATTCCTGAGAGTTCAGAAAAAAAAATGTTCCCAAAGGTATTTGAAGTCCACCAACCCGCAGCAGGCCAGCGTGGTGGACTAAGGTCTACAACTCTCTTATTGTGAGAGGAGACCCGACCCTGTAGCGGGTCATTAATGGGTTACTGACAATTTTTACACTTATTCATAATTTGCGGTGTCAGAGAACGGGTGTTCTTTTGGGTGTATAGATGTGGATGTGTGTCAGATGGATGACTCGAATCAAAAACTTATCCTCACGTACAAATACGTCGGTGATACTGACGTAGGTATATGTATACCATACTTAGTCATTACCTGGTTTTAACTGAGTCATTGTATTTCAAATTGTTTTTCTTTACGACTGCTCCGTAATTGAATTTTTGTTCGTAGCAAATAGAAACCAATTGTATCAATACCGTGACGTGAAGATGAATACAAACTTTTAAACACAAACAAGTGGTGAAGTGTTGCTTAATTCTAGAGACTTACTTTTTATTTTTCGTATATTTAACTATTATTTACTTACATTATTTACTTACATAAAAACAGTATAATCATGAACAAAACAAAAAAAATTAACCTATTGAATGTCCAGTAAACAGACACTATAGTTAAACAATAGCAGTCTGACCACCAGTGGTTCGATGCAAATTAATAGTTTCATTTCAGAGAGCAAGCCTATAATTTTCTTTATAAACAAATAAATAATCGGTATACACTCATAGCCCCACACTGGGATTCCCTGTGTCGTGGGTGCCTTGGACACACACAACACAAGAACACAACACACCCAGACCAGAAACAGAAATTCAAATTCATCATTCAAATCTCTGCTCTGCTGGGAATCGAACCCAGGACCTTACGCGTCGCTGCGCCGGTGTCTTATAACCACTGCGCCACTTGGGTCGTTATAACTAGCAACACGTTAGTATTCTCCAGTATTGCTGCTGTATAATTATGTTCATGGGCGATGGTAACCACTAAGTTTCCGTCTGCTCGTTTCCTCGCTAATTGGCCTAAGATACATTATTCTAGTTTCAATGCATATATGTAATGAGTTCACTAGTTTTCATAAACGTTGCGTTGTAGGTCGAATCGTCTGTCTGAAGGCAAACTCCAGATATGTGCTTATACCTACATAGAAATGCCTTGTACTGTATCTAAAACATATAAGATATTGTGCAGCTCGCTTATGACGTAAGCCTGCTTTGCGTTGGCTGCAATGTTATTTCTATTTTCAGCGCTTACACGCGGGTTTCACCACTAGGACCAGTAGGACTGGAATACGCTTTTCTTTTATGAAATCAATTCATAATAATGAATTAATAATAAGGATTGAATTGATTGTCGCTCAATACTTACAGACGAGTCTAAATGAGTTTAGACAGCCCGTTAAAGTTCTATCAAAGATCATTAATAATAAAAAAATAATTATATTTTGTCAGTGCCTACTTTGAATTGTCTGTATTTCAGATCAAGCTACGGTCCTCCCTCAATCATAAGCTCCTTAGAGTTAGTCGTGATCTATCCTGATAAAAGGTTAAAATAATGGTAGCAAACGTAACTGCGATTCAATTCCCATCAATTGAAGAAGAATATCTATAGGTAACGCACGCTGGCCTCCAATTCATGTGCATACAAGCTAATTATGTATGCACATGTTAAAACGCAAGTGAAAATGCTGCGATAAAACTGCAAATGATTACAATTATATAATGTCTGGTAAATACGGACCCTCGTCCGTATTTACAACGACAAGTTTCAACTAATAAACGCCCGGGAACATTCCTCTAACACTTTATAACGTCAACTTTTCAAGGTCGCCGGGCAATCAAAGTTTCGACGACACTTCATCTCATTTTTCAGTAAAATTCATTTATCTTTGCTTGCTGAAGGAATCTCTTAGATTAAATTAATCTCCTTATTTACACAGATTTACAGTGACATAATTTTCTTTCTCATTCAAGTAAACGAAAAGCCATTTTACAAAACATTCTAATGAAAATTTCATTGTCCTTATTAACTCTATGAACGAAATTTATGTATATTTTATCAACAAACACGTATTGAAGTTGATAAGGTACGATATGACGATAGATAACGCCTTAATGACATTATCTTGCCTACTTAACGTGTATTGTATCCATTGCAGATTTATCAACACCTACGCTGGTACACGAACCCCTCGGAGCAGCGATGGATCGTGCGCATTTTGTTCATCGTGCCAATATACGGATGCTACAGTTGGATATCGCTGATGTTCTTCAATGGAGACTCGTACTATGTCTACTTTTTCACAGTTAGAGATTGTTATGAAGGTAAAAAATTTGGAAATTATCTATTAAAGCATTGTTTTGCTCTTGAATTTGATTAACAACTATGTATTGTTGTTGTACAACACGGCTGCAACGCTGTTTATGACCTACTATTGGGTACGAGTTGCCATTGGGGAAAGTCCTGGACCATGAATACTGATTTGTAGAGACACGGTCTAAATGTCGACCCATTTAGGACATTTAAAAACTTCCATACGGCCTCTGACTAGGTATGACGAATGCTGTCTATTGATAACAACCGCGGCGCCGGCTTAACTTGACCTGCGAAACACGGAAACGCGCCTTTACTCGGCCCCCAGCAGTCATACTTCTAAGTACTGACGTTGCTTAACTTATAACGCGTAGGAAGGCTGTATGTGGACTTCACATGCCTTTGAGAACATTATGGAGAAGCATGCATATTACCTCACGTTGTTTTCCTTCACCGCTACAGCTTAATTAAATATACTTATCTCACATAATTTTTGAGGAAGTCACTGTGTGCCACTGAAATTTGTGCCCGGACCCCTTGAATAAGAGGCAAGACAAAAGACAAGGACAAAACCTTTTCTCTGACACAAATTCTCAGCTACTGGGCTATCACTGGGTTCGTAGATCGCTGCTTAGCGGTAAGACCGCCCATTGCATTGTATCGTTCCCAATATCTACTTTATTTGTCTGGTGTGCAATAAAGAATGTATAAAAAATTAATAAAAACGATATATTGGTCCACAGCGTTCGTGATATACAGCTTCCTGTCACTCTGCTACGAGTACCTGGGCGGCGAGGGCAACATAATGTCGGAGCTGCGCGGGCGGCCCGTGCGGGCGTCGTGCGTCAACGGCACGTGTTGCTTGGCCGGAGCCACCTACACCATCGGCTTCCTGCGCTTCTGCAAGCAGGCCACCCTTCAGTTCTGTCTCGTCAAGCCGGTGTGCGCGTTCATCATTATATTCCTGCAGGTAAGTGGTGGCAAAGAAACCTTTCAAGCTTTATTTCAGGTTAGTCTCATCGAGTGAAAGAATATTCTTGAAGGCGGCCCATTGCGCACCACCTGTGTCAACGGTACAACGAGTACCGCCTTCCGCCGACTGCGCCTCTGCCAGCAGGCCACCCTTCAGTTCTGTCTCGTCAAGCCCGTGTGCGCGTTCTCTATTATATTCCTGCAGGTAAAATTTTGTTTCTTACCTTTTTTATGCCAAAGGCCGACAAATAAGCAGATGGGCCATCTGATGGTATAGTGTCACTGCTTGTTTTTGGCCAAAAGTAACAGCTAGGGGCTCTTTTCAAAGGCTTTCAATGCAATAAAAATGATTCCGGGTTTGGTTGAAACATTGTTTTACATGTGAAAACATTTGCCAACTTGATAGTTGTAGCACGTTGACAGCACATGCTACCTGGCTTCGCCGTTGGCGTTCTGCAAGTTGGCAGATCAAGCCTGTCTACACGGCCTTAATATATTTGTTCACGTTAATCTGGATGCCTGAAAGTTATCCATAATATTCACAAACACATGAAATGTCCACCAACTCGCATTACGCCAGCGTGGTCACAGCCAGGTGGATGTTATATTGGGAGGAGGCAACCCTGCAGTGGTTGTAGAAAAATAAAAATTCACTCTTGGACGTAAGATTACTCTCATCTCTACTATATGGAGCTGACATAGTGGCACGACCCAGCCATGAGCCACTTATGGGTTGCAGATGTATGAAAATAAGGTGTGGTCAATCACATAAGTTAAGCAAACAGGTTTACAACCTCTGGCGTAATCACTAGTTTAATTAAGAAGTATTTTACAGTAATTTGCAACAGATTACGTGATCAATTTGAATCAGTTTTAATTATTTACTATACGAGTATATCGTAAATGAAAAGTTGTGTTGTACCATTTGTTCCTTAATATATTGTATCAGGCGTTACTTTGCGGAAATCCATTGTTATTTTAAGTTGTATTTATATTTCTTTGCAACAATCCGCACACGTGGAACTTGTTTTGGTATGGATTTGTATTGTTTTGGTATACCAAAACAAGTTCCACGTGTGCGGATTGTTGCAAAGAAATATAAATACAACTTAAAATTTGTTCCTCAGTCGGCCGGCCACTACCACGACGGCGACTGGAGCCCGGACGGCGGCTACATCTACATCACGATCGTGTACAACTTCTCCGTGAGCCTGGCGCTGTACGGGCTGTTCCTGTTCCTCGGCGCCACCCGCGAGATGCTCAAGCCCTTCGACCCCGTGCTCAAGTTCTTCACCGTCAAGTCCGTCATCTTCTTGTCTTTCTGGCAAGGTTCGTAAATGAGCTTAATTTTTTTTTATTAATACACCATAACAGATTTAGTTGGTTGTGTGCATCCATAAACGATTCATTTATTTTTGTTTCTCCTCCACCCATAATTATTGTATTATCGCTTAATTTAGGTTGACCGGAAAAGATAGCTCTTAGCTTTTGAGCTGTATGTAGCTTATGTGTGTAGCTGGGTAGGAATACCTCTATTATACCTTGGAATTGTAATGTCCTCGTTATTGGTGTCTAATAAAGTGTTTGTGTATTCTATTTTACAATCGACAAAATGATACCTTGACACACCATCAACTTATTTTGCTACAATCATTCAAAATCAATTAGGTAGAAAATCGCGTAAAATAACAAAATTTGATTGGCATCTGACTCTTTGACATAAAAATAATTTTGATATCAATCAACGTCCAAAGTGCAACATGCATGCTTGAGAAGAAAAGGAATTGATGTCATTCAAAAATTCAAACAAAATTTCGGCTGGGTGGGACAAGGTATCATTTTCCCGATTGTACATCAAATACTTTTAGACTCCAGAGAACATACCCTACGAGTATATTAAGTCTTGAAGAGGATTTTCCCTGTCTTTCTAACATGGTGTGTCTGTTATTTCTTTTATTTTTATATTAAAATTAATATGTATCACATTTGTTATTATTTTCTAATGGATACTTATGCTATGCGCTTCTCAGAACTTTCTAATGTTCGCACAATATACGACTAGTATTATTATGCTTTTCAATCAAGAGTAAACATTTAAAAGCGATTACATTCAAATTAAGTATATATACATTGAGATAACATACAAGGAACTATACGGTGGTTGGTAATAAATATTTTTATTAAATTTATTATTATGGCAATGGCAGCAGCATAAACTCATTTTGCCGAGTTTATGTCACTCGTACTATTTAAAAAAAGTACTTACAACTTCACTGTGTGCTAAGAAGCCTATCGTTGACGTTCGCAGGCGTCGCTCTGGCCATCCTGGAGAAGGCGGAGGTGATATCGCCGATCGTGGACGAGAACGGCGTGCCCACGACGGCGGGCACGGTGTCGGCGGGCTACCAGAACTTCCTCATCTGCATCGAGATGCTGGCGGCGGCCGTGGCGCTGCGCTACGCCTTCCCCGCCGCCGTGTACGCGCACGCGCACCGCGACCCGCACCGCTCCGTCACCATGCAGTCCATCTCCAGCAGCCTTAAGGTAGCGCTTTACAGGCGACTTCCTTGTACTTATGAGTATAAAAGGGGCGTATAGGCCACCCGATGTTAAGTGGTCGCGACCCGCACCGCTCCGTCACCATGCAGTCCATCTCCAGCAGCCTTAAGGTAGCGCTTTACAGGCGACTTCCTTGTACTTATGAGTATAAAAGGGGCGTATAGGCCACCCGATGTTAAGTGGTCGCGACCCGCACCGCTCCGTCACCATGCAGTCCATCTCCAGCAGCCTTAAGGTAGCGCTTTACAGACGACTTCCTTGTACTTATGAGTATAAAAGGGGCGTATAGGCCACCCGATGTTAAGTGGTCGCGACCCGCACCGCTCCGTCACCATGCAGTCCATCTCCAGCAGCCTTAAGGTAGCGCTTTACAGACGACTTCCTTGTATTTATGAGTATAAAAGGGGCGTATAGGCCACCCGATGTTAAGTGGTCGCGACCCGCACCGCTCCGTCACCATGCAGTCCATCTCCAGCAGCCTTAAGGTAGCGCTTTACAGACGACTTCCTTGTACTTATGAGTATAAAAGGGGCGTATAGGCCACCCGATGTTAAGTGGTCGCGACCCGCACCGCTCCGTCACCATGCAGTCCATCTCCAGCAGCCTTAAGGTAGCGCTTTACAGGCGACTTCCTTGTACTTATGAGTATAAAAGGGGCGTATAGGCCACCCGATGTTAAGTGGTCGCGACCCGCACCGCTCCGTCACCATGCAGTCCATCTCCAGCAGCCTTAAGGTAGCGCTTTACAGGCGACTTCCTTGTACTTATGAGTATAAAAGGGGCGTATAGGCCACCCGATGTTAAGTGGTCGCGACCCGCACCGCTCCGTCACCATGCAGTCCATCTCCAGCAGCCTTAAGGTAGCGCTTTACAGGCGACTTCCTTGTACTTATGAGTATAAAAGGGGCGTATAGGCCACCCGATGTTAAGTGGTCGCGACCCGCACCGCTCCGTCACCATGCAGTCCATCTCCAGCAGCCTTAAGGTAGCGCTTTACAGGCGACTTCCTTGTACTTATGAGTATAAAAGGGGCGTATAGGCCACCCGATGTTAAGTGGTCGCGACCCGCACCGCTCCGTCACCATGCAGTCCATCTCCAGCAGCCTTAAGGTAGCGCTTTACAGGCGACTTCCTTGTACTTATGAGTATAAAAGGGGCGTATAGGCCACCCGATGTTAAGTGGTCGTTTTTTCCACACCACACTTTTCAGAGCAAGGCCGCTCCCTAGGCGCGATCACTTTGCCAAATATAAAACGTGATTGAGTGTAGCTTATTCACGAACTTTGGGACTCATTGTTACTTGTTGCTAACGAATCGAAGTATACTTCTCAGATAAATGTTGATCGTGAGTCGTTTGTTTTTGACATGAGTAGCTCGTCATAGTTATGTGATCTGAATTTTGAACCAGCTCATAGCTGAATTACGTATGTCTGCTTAGAACTAAACCACATAAAGCACAATACTCTTAAATATATGAACGACATACGCGAGCTTGAGAATGCGACACTCCTCCCCGACCCGGCCCCAGTATGATGCATTGCTTTTATTATTATTTTCAGGAGACAATGAACCCCAAGGACATAATGACGGATGCGTTCCACAACTTCCACCCTCAGTACCAACAATACACGCAGTACAGTTCCGGTAAGACTACTTGACTTATCTCACACACAAAGTTGTGTAATGGTATGTGCATGATCTCATCGGCTGCCTGATCATTTTATTTGCTCATTTTCCAGTAAGTACTGTACCTTGGTTTTCGCTAGATGTTTAAATTGGAAGAGTCAGTTTATAGTGTATGTTTTGAATATGCTGCATAAAATTTTGTTTGTATAGACGATACAAACATATAATGTAGAAAAATTCAGAGTAACTTATAATATGATGTATTTACGTTAAGGGTATGTAGGTAGTTTGGGTTAAGGTTGTGTAGGATGTGTGGGATGTTAAACATTAAAGCAATTTTAGGAATTATTTATTTTATTTGTTTCGACACAAACTGTTAAATCTCCTATAGCTTTGATATATTTGTTTCGAGTATTCAACAATTTTTTTTATTAAATATTAGGTATAACGGGTTTGGTATTATAATCTTATCTAATTTAATTTTTTTTTTATTACAAAAACGATTGACTTTACTAACGCTAATTATGCTCTTAACGAAAATACATGATATTATACGTTATACTTTGTAAAGACGAGATATTTTTGTTGTGTTTCCGTCACACAGATTTATTTTATCAGCACTCGAAGGCTGAGTGTCTTCTTATTTTTTGGTTTTATTTTCTTTCAGATGTCACTTCTCAACTGCCTTATGAGAAACTTTAAGCTCTGCCATAGCCTGCATGCAGTGCATTGCTGTTTTGTCCACTGTATACATATACATCAGTAATATAAAGCGACATACGCGTATAACGACCACATTACTTTTTATGCGACTCACGACATTTTCTCAAAACCTAAATATTCAGACAATGTATTATTATGTCGAATCATTTTTTTTACCAGGATTGGGTTTGATTTGAAATATTTACGACCCTTTTTGTTCATTTTTATTTGTTTTGTGTCTCTTAAAGATGTTGCTAGTCGCATAAAAGCATCGGCCGAGCATGGAAACACCACTAACATTAAACGTTTTGTTACCTTATTTCGTTGCCCAGTTAGGTATAAATGAAAAGAAAAAATATTAAGAACTGTTATATCTCCTATCAATTACTGTTCGATTTTATTTTTGTCCACCGATTAAAGCATAAACGGATTGAAATAGTAGCTAGTAAAATAATACTTTAAAGGGCTTTTTATATTTTTAAGAATATTTCTATCATAAATTTTCATTTTTTTCATCGACTACTATTTTTTTCATAGGACCTCAATGCATTTAGGGTGTAAGTACCTAAAGTATTGTGGATTTTTTAATTTATATTTCTGATGTCAACCAATTAGTTCTTGTTAGTGTCCTTCTGTAGGGTAATTTTTCAGTGCCTTTTTTGATTCCTAATTATAAGGTTTATACATTGCAACAAGTTAAAAAAATAAAAAAGTTAAAAAAAAGTTTCATAAAATAAGCAAAAATAAAAATAAGTCTACGATTTTAATAACTTTATTGGTTTTCGGTGCTCGGTTTTGTACCCATACCCTAAAGAATTTTATGTTGTAATTTGTATGTGTTTCAGTTTTATAACAGGTGTTTGGTTAGTCCGAGCTTTGTAATAACTTCCCTTTCATTTGAAAGGAAATTTTGTGTAAAAATACTGTAAGGACGATTCAACGAAATTATTTTTATGTTTTTTTAATAACTTCGGACTAATCATTACCTTGTAAGTTTAGTTGCCTCTTTATGTACTTAACTGTCTTGACGAAGATTTTAGATAGTGTGTAAATGTTTTATTTTTATTCTGTGATTTTTCTTTTTTTGTACTTGTAAATTTTTTGTTACTCGTCGTTTATTTATAGGATGTAATCCGTTAGTTAAAGCTTGGCTTGTTTAAACGAAGAAAACGTGAAGGAATTAGATTTTCAAATTTATTGTCTCAGGGAATTTATATTGATTTTGCTTATACAGGTAATAGAAACTGATTTACAAAAAAAGTTTTATTTTGCCAAAGACAGGACAAACGGTAATGCTTAATATCGCCACGAAAAAATATTCATAATTGCTTTGTATTTACGCGCCTTATAAAATTAAGATATCACTATCAGATATTCTAAACTACTAATATGAAATTTAATAAAAAATCTTCTCGTATTAAAAATCAGAGATTTTCTAAAGTTAAGTTGAGTTATTAGTGCTAAAATAGGTTAAGTTAAATCGTTTTAACATCCAACCTCTTTGTGAACCTGACTTTGTACTTGACATCTCACTAATAAATAAACGATTCTACCTGTACTTTTAGACTTTGATATTAAAACTGGTTGCGGAAAAGAGTTTACGGCTGATGAGAAAGGTAAGATTCGAAGTATATGCGAATTAATTGCTTGTTATGTTATGATTTGCTGCATGTGTCATAAAAACATGATTCCGGTATGGCAGACATCGTTCTCAAGGGGTCGCTAGGGTCGCTAGAGCACTGCGCAAAAAGCATTAGTGCCTATTATGTGATTAAAATTTAAAGCTATCACAGCCTTCAGGGCCGTGAGCATGGACACTATCGTCAAAGGGCGCGTTCCACTTGACAAACACCACGATCACGCTCATGACCGCAGTTTTTAGGATTGCCAGGTGTTCAGTAATGGCAGTGCGGTATTTTTTTTCTGATAAATTTTTCTTTATAATAACCGTTGACGGTCAGTGTGCGTAGTGTGAGTTGCACAAAATTGTTCGAGTAACTTCACCGTCGCGTTAATTGACTATACGCTAAGCGCCAATTCCGTTTGTCATCTTAGCCACAAGATGGCGCTGCTTCAATCCCATAGAAATCAACGTATTCGCGCTCGATACGTTCAAGCGAAAATGTTTTGTCAAAACTCGCACTCAGCACACAGATTTTACGCCATTGACATCGACAGCTGTTAGGCCGAAAGGAAAATCTTTGTAATTAAATTTTTTTCTCTAAATTCCGACTAATAACAAAATAGGAATACTAAGTTAATGTATTCGATGCCTCCGACTGCGTTAGTGAATGCTGTCAATCATGATCATTAAAAATATTAAAATATTAAATACATAATATGTTTTTGATGCATGAGGAATTGTAAGTTTACCTTTATACTCTTCCTTAACCATAGTGACATGACGTCGTAATTGACATTAGTTAACTTATTTTTTTTAATTTTGATACCCAGTGTCAAAGATAACTTTTAAAACGAAATTCCATTAAACTTTTCCCACCTTCCTCCTTTTCTTTTAGCGCTATCGCGCTGGCGAATTTGTGAAAAAGATTAATTATCACTATTATTTTTATATCAGGTAGGTATTATACATACATATTACCTTTATTACAGCAATAGAAACAATAAATCGCACCTTAGTATGAGCTGATTATGTTTTGAATAGTTAGTATCTAACACCAATACACTTGCACTGAGTAGATCTGAAAAATTATCGATTAGATCACACAAATTGGAAGAAAAAAAAGTTAATTCTTGAAATTCATTGAATATTCAAATTGCAATTAAGTTTGACAACACTGGCAATATCACGATAAAAACACTAGTAAAATGCACCTGAAATGAACGAATACATAATGTACACAATATTATTTCTAAGCACTGGGGATATTCGATATTCGTAGTAAACTAAAGGTTTAAGCTATGGAGAATATCAATTTACATATACTTATTTTAGGAAAAATTCAGGGTTCTATCTACCTTTTTCTTTCTTATTTTTTATAGCTTTAACTATAAATGTGTAACGGAATCTTTCTCTCACTTCAAAACATAATATTAAAATGAACAATACGGATGGCAATGCATCAGTTTCCTGAACCGTATCACTCATCAACGTAACCTAATTACATATGTTTAGACTGGTTGCATTTGTATTAAGCAGGGTCTCCATCGAAGAGAAATTGCCCCATTAGTAACAAACACTAATGGGGTGATAAAAGTGTTATCACAAAAAGTCCTACTAAAGACTCCTAAAGCAAAAGTGCTGAAATTTGGCATATAGCTGGAGATCTAAATTTACAATTGCCTCGGGCGTTTTCGACATTTAATCCGCCTCTGGTTATATTTTTATCTTTTATTATGTGAGACTCCAAAACAAAACTGGATTAGGTATAAGCTCTGTCGAGAGTTTTTTCCTCTGTGTGAAGATATCGAGAGTACACTCTGGCTTTTTCTCTTTTTATCCAGCGGTGGGTGGCACAAATAATTACAGCTAAGATTGCACACATGCACACGTCATATGATAAACATTGTTCGGTATAGTGATGCGAGGTGCGGGCGCGGGCAAGCGCGGTGCGGCGGAGGAGGGCGCGGCGCTGGCCCCGCGGCCGCCGCCGCCGCGCGTCGCCACCATCAGCCACGCCACCAACTACCACGAGAAGACCACGCTGCTCAGCTCCGACGACGAGTTCCAGTGAACCGATACACCCATCATATAAGTGTTAAGGAGGTAGATACGTCATCTCTTGCATGAACCACTCATAGTAAACGTGTTAAGGAGGTAGCTACGTAGGTAGGTACGTCACATCTTCCGAATTTTGCAAACTCCGATTAATGCTAACCCACGATCCCGTTTTTACCCGAGCCCGTTGCAGTTGCGATTATCACCCGCAAATTCGGCAGGCGATTACCGCAAGTGGGCAGAGGAGGATAGGGAGTTTCAGAGAATCTTGATCCACTTGAATTTCAGACCGCCAACCGACTGTAAAGCGCGCGGGCGCCCGGGCGGGCCCTAGGCTGCGGGTGACCATAGCCCGCGCGATTGCACACCGCGGACGCAAAATGAATCGTGAAATGTGCTTTATTTATTTACATACATATAAATTTGCATTCCACGGGAGCTACGGGCCCGCAATCGCGGCGGGCACGGGTGAAAACCGTATCGTGAATTCTTAGCGTAAGACAGTGCCCTTCTCATCATGTCGTGTGTACCGCGAGAGCCGCTCGGCTTTCATTTATAATATGGACGTCCGCTACTGTCACTCGGCTGCCGCCGTGATCTAATAGGAAGGCATCCTGTGACGTGATTATAGACGTTTTACTGTTTTTCATCTAGCATATGAAGCGATATAAGAACAAAAGGGCAAGAAATAGAAAATGTCTTTATTTTGGTAGGTCCCAGTTCCCAGAGACCTAATCTTTCAATTTGTAGTGTGGAATCTACCTCCTTACCTACTGTCATTGGCATCGGACGTACGCGGTTGACGTAGATTGTATTAAATCAATTGTTTCTTTTAAAAATATCAAAATAAAATACAATATTCAGTCGCAGTCTGAAATGGAATTGGTCGATATAGCCGAATTTTGCTGTCAAGCAATGCTGTCTTGTAGATTCACGAACAATCTCGTTCTCCACATTGCAAGTGCATATTAAAAGAGCAAAACACGTACCGTAACTAAAGTATATTTTGTCAATCTCAATAAATAGAATATACATTCGAAAGAAGTATACATATATATAGGTAGTAAAATTGCAGTCTAAACTAAACTAACCTACATTAAATGCAGATAGGTGCCTAAAGTAAATAACTTACCTACCTACTATTTTTGTTATTACGCATGTAATGTTTTGCTATTGATCAGGAAAAGCTGTGAAATAACACTTGCAATGTGGCTTTAACCTTGGAATGCAGTAGGGATGTGTTTCATCGTTTATTTGCGAGTTGCATAATTATTTTATTTTATGGGTGTCTGCACCCCTAGCATAGGACCACTCGAATTTAAATATCGATCATAGCGTTAAATACAAAAAAAAATGTCAACATACATTGGCATTTTCATAAAATTATAGGGAGAACGATGTAAACTTTTTGGATTGTCAAAGTAAAAAACGCCTTAAAATGTAGAGTGATAATATCTACTTACTTGAAACGTTTAAAGTTGGTTATATATGTACTTTCTTTTACCGCCAACATGATTTCCAAATTGAAGGAAGCATCATAAAATTTAATATATATACCTTATGCAAATTTTTAATAGATCTGTACGTACATATGTATACAACGGTATGCTACGGTAGGAACAGCACTTGATATTTGCTTATCATTTATTTGTATGTAGGTTCTATATTATGTAGAGCGGTCCTAGCTGCAGAAGATTATGACGACGACTATGGCGCGATATTCCTAAGAATTTGTATAGGTAGTTATATAAAATAAGATATATTAGTTAATTACACACTATATTCAATGTACAGAAATGTAATTTATTAATACAGTGCATAGATATTTATATATTATTGCTGTTTACTGTATGACACGGCAACTTATAATCTATTTTAAATTTTTATAAGCATAGGTGTCATGACTACAAAAATTGAAATATTGAAAATACCGTCTCTTATTAAGGCATATTATTGATAATATGGTACATTCAAATTTTTGATTTTCATAAATAAATATGCTAACACTATTTCGGTATTTTGCTTTGCACAGCTTATTCACTGCCCGAGTAATTCCGATTGTACCATTGTACCTACCTACTATAAAATATCCGATAAATTAATCTAATATTGGTCTTGTAGAGAATAAATAACATTAGTGTTACTCAAAATTGTCGTAAAGTTTTAAATTGGTGTTAACTCTTGTACCTAAATAAGATTAGCTCTGAATGACATAATCTTGTAGCTATTTCTTAGATCTCATGAATAAAAATTTCAAAGGACCATTTTTTTTGTATCTGTTGTAGTTCATAGTGAATTAATAACTTAACAAATGTCTCATCACGACACTGGCTTTAATGAGATAAATTGCTTCGCCGTCCAATTTGATATTTTTATGTCTCCGAAAAATTATCCAATCGATTGCTACTAGTGCACCTATTGATTGATGTACTTTGAAACGAATCATTCATCATGGAAATTAGTATTTACATGGAATTTAATATTTACAGAACAATGTAAATCTAGTGTTAAAATGATAAAGTTAATGTTTAGAATATAGTGTGCACACGTTCTGCATTACATTACTCCGAGTCTGCTGTGCTAAATGCATATTTTAATATAAATATTTACTCTTAACATTTTAACATTTTTTTACATTTAAACTTCTTGCACGAAATTAACATTATTAAAAACAAGATAAAATGTATCGATCGCTCGTTCGACTGGATTGTTTAAAAATAGACAGAAATGTTTGGCGGTTTCAAGATAGCCTAAGGATCTCTATCAAAATTTCAGGTACCTGTTTCAGATATTTACCATAAGGCTGTATTTTTATTATTACTTTAAAATAACATGTATCATTGCATTTTAAGTTTATATACCATCTGTACCTATTAAATAAGGAATGAAAATATAGAAAAAATAAAAGATTATGTCTATTGTACCTATGTATATTCCAAAGAATACATACGTTTTACTTAATTTATCGTTACACGTGTACATGTAAATAACACAATTAATTGATATTTTGTTGTGATAAGTGTTATACCTATTAGACTCATTGTAGCCAGTATAGGTATCTATTGCTTCTGTGTTGTCATTGTTTAATTTGTAGTTAATAGTAGTGAAACTAATTTCGTTTTTATTAAAGTTTTAGCGTCATAAATTGTCAATTAAATATTTTCTCAAAGGCTTGATTCTGACGAACAGCTCTTGTGGTACCTAAAGTTAAAAGCTTTTTAGTAGGTATGTACAATATGTAGAGCATGTACCTACCTATATTTTATTATATATATAGAGAGATCGCGATTCATTTTTTAAGTATTATGTGACTGATTTTAAGCACCCGCTGTCCATCGCTCATATACTTTGAATGATTGTTTGAAATAATACAAGATACTTTTAATGTTTCATTAAAAAATATAGTTTAAGCATCTTTTCGCTTTTTAAATCTACTGTATATTAAGTAATACCACATGAAATGTATAGGTATTTATCAGTTTAATTGTGTTTCGTCACAAAATTGTCTGAATCTAGCCTTAATCAACATTGTAACTTTTGTCTTTTCGAATATTAGCAAAAATGCGCGTTAAATAGCCAATATTTTGTAGAATTTTTCCGTTTTAATGTCTATATAAATGAAATTATTTTTGTAATGGAAATAGAAAGGACAGTCATTGAAAGGTTTTCGTCGGAAGCATTGTTGAAAGAAAAACTAATAAATTGTTAGTATATTTAATACTCAAGATGTTCTAGCTCCAAGTTTTTAATATACTTAATACATGATAACATTGACGTAACTGGACTGTTTGTTTGATTTAATACCTCTTTAATGTAACTAGATTATTATAGTAATTTATAAAAAAGGATAGGCAGTTCTAATAAAATACCAATTTAAAAAAAATAGTAGTTGGGAAAGGATTAGCAAAATAATAAAGGCACGAATGTGTTCAATTTTATATTAAAATATATACAGTTATAACCATATACTTACTTATTCACAATTTGGATGTTTCAATAGATACTTCGTAGGACATATTTACTCTCAGATTTATATCCATGTGACAAAATATTAAATAGTAGATAACAAATTATTTTGTAAAATTTAAGTAACATACCACAAACAAAAATTTGGTCTTACGTGCTTAACAAGAATATTGTACAACGTACTTAATATTTGGCTATTACTGACTTGCTTTGTTAGCCACATTACCAATATTCAATCACTTTCTTATAAAAATGGACAAAAATATTGCTCTTTAAACCTTTCATAAAATATTGTCACATTGAATTGTAATCTATCAAGTTTTTCAACATTGTAGGTACAGAAGGGCTCTCGCTAGTCGTGTACAATATTAATAAAATACGTAGATATATTCAGTATCTACAATTAAAATTTAACTTAAACAATTAAATTAAGTAAATCAAAAAAATATTAATTTTAAAAAACTAACTTCACAATATACAAACAGGTCTGTTTTTCTATACTAAGTTTAGAATTGTGATCGTTTCCACATCTCGGGAGACTCAAAAATGTAACATGTACAATGTAATATATGTAACCTGTTACAACTCCTTACAATCTAACTAAGCGTACGTGCATTACAAGGCTACAGTGGCAACATTTCCAGGAAATAAAACTCTAAATATCTACTTGTGCCACCGCGCTAAAGGCATCTAAATCACATTTCTAATCAGGCTAAGCCCTAGCGAGAGTAAGAAAAGAGATATGCAAAAGTCACAACTTGTTATTATCCTAGGACATTGAGAGAAAGAGGTGAGTATATATACGCTACTGCAATGAAATTAATGTGCTAATTAGTAACGATGGGCGTAGCTTTAAAACAAAAATTCAAAATGTTTCTTTCCCTAACTTGTCTTTGCAACCTTTCTTCAACAAATATTATAACTAGGGTTAGATTTCAACTCAGAAATGTTGGAAAACTGAAAAGCTTACGCATAATAAATAAATGTATTTAGACGGTGTCACACGTCGGTCATTTGAATTTTCATCAAATTCACCGCCCTCCAAGCAAATGGAATCTGATGGAAACCAACACCAGAGCCTCTTCAACTATATCATTACGACGCTTTAAATGAATTTGCACGAAGAAATTAAGTTAAATGACAATGATAGTCTTACTTCACTGTTTTTTTTATTTTCACGGATAAGAAATTTAATGCTAAAAGTAAGAAAAAATATATTTAGCAAAATGCAAAGTGAATTCTAGTTTTATCAAAAGCTTACAATATTTTGTAGGTACCTAGATAAGATACAGCTACACCCATAAAACTATGAGAAAAATGTGAAGTGAACGGATTAAAATTACGATTTTGAGCAAGATAGAAAAATCTGTAGTGTAGGTACTAAGTAATAATAAATTATAAAATATCTAAGTAAATGATATTCAAGTATTATTTACTCATCATAATAAAATACATTATATAGGTAACTATGTAAACGTACAGTCCAAATAACAAGTTAGTTTAGAATATTATTTAGGGGCATCTAAATAATGAAGCGACAGGAGAAAATTGAGAACAATCCATCAATATTTTAAATAAATGCCTACCAAGGTAACTATTGTACTAATTTTTAAACATATAGTGAATGAAAAAGCATGTAGTAGTGCGTTATTTTCCATGTGGAATAACTACAGTGCAACTTAAAACATTTTAATATACGAATACCTATGTTCGCTTTTATCGCAAGGGGCGGTGAAGTAATGTATATGTACATCATAGATGTACATACTCAAATAATTCCTGATATTATTATTCTCTCGAAAAAATCCTAAGTTAGATGACATCAAAAACATCATCGTATAAGTACTTATTATGGACTGAAATTCACCACCACAAAAGCGAGGCTTCCTTTTTCACAAACTTTTATTGTTCTCTACTCACTTAAATGTAGAAAAATTTAACTATCTGAACCAGCCAGAGCGTATCTTAATTATAAGGTTTAACAATTTTCTTTATTATTTCTAATTATCTCAGATTTTACAATGCACTTTCCATTTTTCTTATACATTACGTAAGTATAAATAACATACTATATATTCCTTCTTTTGAATATCTTAGATTGTACTTTCACTTGCATATTTTAAATACATTTTATCATTATGTACCTTGTATATTTACTTTATAATTTATAGAAGGTACTTTTATTTAAATATAATTATTATATATACGTTTATTGTAAAGAAGTGGAAAGGTAATTTAAGTAGCAGGTACCTTAAATGAAATAGATTAATTATTAGATTAAGAAAAACAAATATTTCAAGAAGCTTACTTAATTTCGTGTCGTTAAGTTGTATTTGCAATCAAATTTGCTTCAAATAAGAAATTTATTTCAACTTGCCAACAATAACGAAATCATTTTAGCTTATGAAATTTACTTCGGTAATATGTACCTATGTAATAATTACATTCTTAATTTCATAAGCTTTCGTTGTTTGAAGGTACATACATCAACATAGCGTATCTTGTATAAGTAGGTACATAGAATCAGACGTTCTGGTATCAATGAACAATACATTAATAAATAATATTAATATTATAAAATAAAAAAGTTAAAAATCATAATTATATGAGGCAGCGTTCTGAAATTCTTTAGTCTCTACGGCTACCGCGTAGAGGCACGTAGACGGATGAACGCGGTGCGAAAAACTTTTAATTTTTAGAGCTGTATTTCGATACAGCGAATATTCTGCCACCGAAGTTTGGTTTCAGGCAACTGACATGTATTTGACGAGTAAGTGTGATGACTACTGTAAGAATTAATTAATTTCCAATTTCTTACATAAAGCATTTCATTTTCAATACAACATCAAACGTTTTTCGTGAACGAAGCCACGGCACGATAGGCAAATGTTGTATTCTAAGCCGCAGGCTATCAAGCTATTCTCTCAAATCCTTAAGTATCGAATCTCAATCCAAGTTCTAGCAGTTATAAACATAAGGAGGCATGAATCTACGAGTACAGACATTGAGGTATCACATGTTTCTCAACTGCAATATAAAGCGTTTACGTAGGAATCAGCTGGACACGAAATGTAATGATACGTGCTAGATCGAGAATATCTTTATAAAGTTTATATTTTGGCGTTCATTATAACGACATCGATAGTGAGAGGTGAGAGATGTGAGTTTTTCTACAAAGAACTGAACCGTGTAGTTACGTTCAAGGTAACAACATTGAAGACTCAAGAAAGCATCTACACCTCCACAAATCAGACCAAGTTCCTTCTCATCTCCCAAAATATTGCCCTTCTTTGAATTCACACGAATTATTCGCAAGTGAAGTCCATCAACCCGCAATAGGGCAGCGTAGGACTAAGGTCGACAACTTTTATTGCAGAATCGACGCTGCAGTATCAAAGTCACTAACGGGTTGCCGACAGATTCGAGTGTCGTAAATTCTTCACATATTTTGATCGGATAGTTCGATCTAACACAAATCATGCTCAAAACCTTACATAGAATCGAATCGCTGAAGGGTAGCGTCAGGTGCGTTTGCTATTGTGCGAAAAGTAGTGGGCGGATGTTGGACGTTGGCCGGTTGACTGCTACGAACATCTCTGCAATGCTCGTGACCTGTAATACAAATTTTGTATGTAAAATAACATTATAACCAGTACAACTCTGTACACTGATGCTTCTATAGTCAGATTTGTCTATATTCATTTTAAAAGATATCACGGAAAAGAAACACCTGTAGACGCTCTAATAAAATAGGAAAATTTCGTATCAACCAAAATTTTGAGCTGTTCTACCTAGAACCATACTTACTTATGTACAATTATATCTACTTGTAAGTATATAATGACTAAGCTATTTAAAAATGGTGCAATTGATCTGAATGAGAAATTATGTGGATTGTGGATGTTTCAACAAACAAAGAGTCACGAATACAGTTATGCGGTTTTCGAGAGCAGGAGCTCCAGTAATAATAAATTATCATGAATGTTTAGAACGGAATGAGTGCTATGACAAACACTTTATATTTTGTTCTACTTTTTAACAATAAAAAACTCTAATCTCAATTTGCATTCTGCTCTATATTTTTAATAACAAAAGCGCTATTATTACTGTTGCAATTGGATAGTTATTTAGTTCATGACAGAATAGCATTCAAAGAATATTAATCTCGTGGTTGCTTTTGTGTCGTATAAAGAAATGTCTTAATAAGCTGCAAAATTTGAATAGGCGGCTGTATTATCAACGTAAAAGTAACTTTAGATCAAAAATTACATTATGTACCTATTTTTGAAAGTAAATGACCTGAAATGTATACATAATTATATTGTTTGTTCTTATTATTTAAAAAAATAATTCATATTTTTTTAAATTTAAGTAGGCTTTTAGTTTCTATTTCAGACCTATTTTCAGAATAAAAAGTACGCTGATGATGGAAATTTACTGTATATGAAAAAGTGGAAAGCAAGCTTAACATAACACCAAAACAAAAATCATTAGAAAATATAACCTTTAATTTCAGTCAGGGCGTGAGATGACAAAGCTGCTGAGGTGACGTGATCACATGGACTCGGGGTCCCATTCCAGGGTGTGTATGGTCCAAGTGCAGCCTCCTCTATTGTTAAGGAAAAAAAACAAATGCCATGCAATTTGAAAAAATGTTGGCGAAAGCACAGGCAGAAAAACATTTTTTCTACCTGTGCTAATAAAAGTAATACACTTTTATTAGGACAGGCAGTATACAGGCAGTAGCATAATACAGTACACAATGATAATAAAAGTAATCAAAGCTTTAAATAAAAAGAATAAATAGTGTATTTTACTAATCTGCTTAAAAAATATTTTACCTTTTGCTTTACACATTGTATAACTAACTAATATTAAAAGTTTGGTTAACGAAAAATAATTTAATAAATAACAGGTAGAAACCTCTTTTGAGCTATTAAAATCAGTAATAAAGGTTTTATAATTAAAGCGATAATAAGTAAAAATAGGAAATATTCTTATTCAATATTTACAACATTTTATAAACTATTGTTCTTACAGTTTTTTTCAAGTATGTATAATAAAAGCCTTGCTATACTAACAATATATACATATATATACTTATAATAGGTATATTAATAGTTGTAAAGACCAAAATAATGATAGGCACAACATTACGCACAGTTGTATGGAAACAAATACAATACATTATAGATAAGTAAGTACTCTGATGTTGCAAATATTTATTTATATACTGTGTAATTTATATTTTAATGCTAATTGTACTGAAATTGTATTAGTATTATATAAAATTTAAGGAAACCCAATCGTGACCAAAGCTTTCGTGAGAAGCCGACTGTGTTCTGTGCCATAAATTTTGTAACAGTTAATCTTACGTATTTCACTTCGTTAAGCTGCAATTTTTGCACCGCTGTTTAGCGGCTGAAAGGAGAAAAACAGGATAAACAAATTAGTAAGTGGAGCGAAAGAAAATAATGTCATTGCACAAGTAAACCATAGGTAAATTAGCAGGACGCTGAAATAAAAGGGTCAATAACAAAAAGGCTTCTGATAAACGTTTCCGATTTTGATAAATACTTTTAGAAAAAATAACTAGATTTTCCATTTTCTCTATTCTATTCTATTCATATTTATGTACCGAAGAGTGTGTACCTATTTTTTTTCTTATGTCTATTTCAGCTAGTTACCTTCTTTGATCCACGCCTATAATAATCGTTTTATTTCATTATTACAAATTCAACATTCACAAAAGATTGAACCTGAAAAAATATATACAAAATAAATAAAAAAAAAACTTTTAAATACACCCAAAAAATACACACATGAAAATAAATATAGTAACGTACCTACCGGGGTAGATACCGTTTATATCTAGAGTTCTGTGTAGGCTTTATCGAAAACACTATTTACATGCATTGATTTTATTATTAAAAACGTGGCACACAACTAATTTTCTGACTTACGAAAGGTACCTGGCACTAAAATGTCAAAACCAACCGCACTATAATGACTAGCGAACCAGACCGGAAATTAGAGTGCAGACTAGCAAGAGCAAGATGGTAATGATAAAATGAACTGAGGTCCTTATAGAACCAATAGGATAGCATTTCAAAAGTGGTATGCTAAGGTGCATTCCAATGCGTTCCAATTAGTTCATATTTTTCTGTAGCACGGTGACGTGCGCAAAAACCTTGGTCAAACTATAACTAAGGATAGTCTGACCGGAGGTTTTGTATTGCCCGCCATCTTGTGGAGTGAACATTATGAACTAATTACTTTTACTGGCTTTTTATTCTATTGAGGGTTTACGTTTTTCCCGGAAGTATAGAATACAGCCACAATGACGTTTTTTTCATATTTTACTGGCCACGACAGTCTAAAAAGAAGAAAAAGTTAAAATTTTAAAAAAGAACGAAGTTGTTCTACTCTGCGGTGTCAGTCACATCAGTCACCTGTGCGGAGCCCTGTGCGGGGAGCCGGGCGGCGAGGCGGCGGGCGAGAGCGCGGGCGTCGCAGGCGCGGACGCGGCGCGGCGGCGCGAGTACTCCGTGCCGCCCACCGCCACCGCCGTGCAGCCGCCCACCGGGTCCGTGATGCGCGTCACGCTCAGCCCCGACGCCGAGCGCGTAGGCCGCGATGGCGCTGGAACCACACTTGTCAGTATTCTAGGCAATAGGGCTACGTAAAGCAAACATCTACAGCGTGCAGCACCAGGTGACCATTAGAGTGGCAAGGGCATATCACACAATATTCTTCGAGGCGACGACTATTTTAATGGCACCCTTTCCACCCGTCGAAATTTTGGCGGAATTGAATGTGAGGTTGTATTGCAAGGTTTGGTGTTTCATCTTTAAGTTCCATGTAGAGTCAAAGGGGTATGCGCAAAGGTGACTCTGATGAATCCTCAGAGATCCCAGGCTAGGCTAGGCTATTATTACTATTAACAATGTTTACTCAAGATATGAGTTGGAGGTGTTTGAGAATATTTCTTCCCAGAATCAAATAAAGGCAACTAGGGCTGTGGCCTCAGAGTTATTTGAAATACATACTTATGTATTTTTATTGCACTGTCAAAACCCAATATCAACGTGGCGGCTGCGATGGTACTTAATCCACCCTTGTCAGTATGCTAGCCAATAGGGTTGTGGCCTCTAGAGTTAATAAAGGTATTTAATTGAACTGTCAAAAACGCAAGATCACCGCGATGGCCGCTGTGGCGCTGGAACCGCACTTGTCGGTAAGCTATATAAAATGGTTACTTATACTGGCAGAGATTTATTATAATGCCTTCAAGTATCAATAATATAATAGATTTAACACCCATCATTTTTAATAACTGACACGCTATTAAATTTCAGTTTGTACCCACCAATCGTTTTACAATATTTTACACTTATAGGTACCTAGTCTACTATATAAGAAAATATCGAGTACGACCTACTGCTACACCTAAAAGTGCGATTTATAATTTTATTTTGTATTAATTTGGTTTCTGAGCTTTCATTTGATCGATGTAATGCCTAATACTTTTTCCAATACCACCGAAGTATTATTATGTTACATACATACTTACTCCCAGTATAACTATAAAGGCCAGCAGGTGATGAGCGAGGTCTATACCCGGATGCAGTGGAGGTCGTGGACAAGGTCGAAGGGGACCTCTTGAGGCCCCCCGGTCCCCCGGGGCCCTCACTCACGGCTGTGGACGGTCTTCTGGGACGAGGTTGTCTCTTGGACCCTGTTCTGCATACACCTAATAAAAAAACTCACATCACACACAATAAAATGTGTATTAAAATGTTCAGAGAAATTACAGAAAATAAAATGTAGAGTTTGCTACATTACGCATTACAATATTTCAATCATGCGAAAATTTACAATGTGCTCCGAATGGATGATTTAAAAATGACTCGCCTTAAATAGGTACAAAAATTAAATTCGCAATGTGTTGAATAATGAAACATTTTCTATAGGTAGGTATGTGTATCTTCCAGTTGTGTTTTATTCTTACTATAAACCTAAATAAGGGAATTCCGTGAAATAAAATAAAGAAGAAAGAAAAGTTTGCGACGTTTTCAGAAGCCTTTTTGTTATTGTCCCATTAATCTGAAGTCACTTGACTTGTTGTCTTTCTAAATAATAAATTGTTGCTCCTTTTATTTGCGTACTTATCGTTTGCTTTTGTTTTTATTAACAGACTTTATTTTATATTTAGATTAGAAGACGGGTCTACCTGATGATATAAGGTGACCATAATTATATCGTTAGGTAGACATGCAGCCTATGTCTTTATGCAACCCATGCATAACGACACCCAATCTTAGACTAAATTAAGATAGATGGAGAGAAGTTAACTCACTTCTACGGATTAAAATTATCGCATTTGCATTATAAATATTTTAAGTGTCCAGCAATGGTGCTATTACCGAAGGCATTAAGTTTTTTGTTTATACTCAATAGAAACGATGTATTATATAATATTATGTATGTATTCCTAATGTTTGCCACACATTTTATTACCCATGGTATTCTAATTTAACGTCTTCAAGGACATAAAGATCGCTCAAATGGGTTTTACACGAGACCTAGATTAAACGCATCCAATTGCCTGTGAATAGAGATGAGGTCGAATACGATAACGTGCTTGATAAATTCAACATAAAGAGAGAACTAAATTTTACTGAATACCACATAAAGACAGAACGAATAAACTTTTAATTCAACTCCAACGAGATAAGGTTGCTACTTTTAAACGAAATCAAATGGAACACAGCGACTGTTCAATCAGCACAAAATAACTTATCGATTGAATCAAATTTCACTCAAACATAAAATAGGTTAATAGGCACCCTCACTAGGTCTAGAACCTAGAGGTTAACGAGAACGAGAGCTCATTAGTGTGTTACTTAACTTCTTTTTCGAAAAAGTAAGAGCTTTAAAATATAAGTATAAGTGGTTTTAAGCTGAAGTGGCGGCAATTTTGTGTGGCCACGAGGGTCACTATCACTGAGCTCAAGTGATGGTTATACTTTTTTGGTTGGAGGAAGGCCTGAATATACTCGTTTTGGAAAGAAATGGTGAGCAAAGAACCTCTCTTTCACTCTCTCACCTTTTTTAAACGATGTAATCTGTCCATTGCTTTTTCAGCCTATTTAAGGGTTAAATACGTATATTGCCATTTTTTTCTTGTTAGTAGGGATACCAATTTCCACAATGCATATTTCTTCGTGTAGGGAAATACCCAACTTAGCTTATTTATTACTAGCTGTGCTGTTAAATTATTATAAAAAAGTTATTCTTCAGTTAAAATAAAAGTAGTTATATTACATCAGCTATCTGGCAGTAAAAGTCCCGTCAAAATCGGTCCGGCCGTTCCAGAGATTAGCCGGACCAACAGGCAAAGACAAAAATGGTAAAAAATGTTATTTTGGTATATATACCGAGTATATATGCATTTAGTAAAAATGGTTATTTTTATATTTCAAACAGACACTCCAATTATTTATTTTTATAGATTTTGAGCGTTACTAATAGCAATTAAATGTCTTATGAATAAAATATGTAATAGAAAATTATCCTAAAGAGGTACTTATATAACACTTAGTTGTTCTTGGTCACACAGCACATTTTCCCCGTTAATATCCGTCATGCATCAAGCCACAGCCACGCTCGAGAGTTGAGACAACTATTTATCACGAGGCTAATCTCCAGATGCCAGGCGTTCTGTAGGTTAGCTCTTTGTGTCACTCGATGTCACAGAACTCTAGCGAGAAATATTTGCGAATGTCCACGGCACATTGTTTATGAGGTAAATTATTTCTTTTCAGAGGTAGCAATTGCGTATACAGCCCAAGTACCTTAAATGCATAGACGTTTTTTTACCTCTTGACACCTGAAGTAGTCGTTAAGATGGTGTTAGAACTACAAATGTACAATCGCCATTAAATAATAAATCCAATAAGAGAAACGGACCGATACGTAATAATAACTATAGTACATTAAAAACACACTTTGTTGGCGAGAGTACTGTAACGGCAACATTTTAATGGTATTTTCATTAAATATCCACTTCACCAATGCAAAAAACATTAAGCGATTTTAAAATGTCAGGAATGCCTCCTCAATGCTGTAGTGTATGTACCTACTCGTATTTGCACGCTTTACTTTTATTACATCATACACCTAAAACATAAAGCGTTTGTACAATCACAATTGATTGGTTGTGCTAAAGGTCTAGAATAACAATACCCTTCTTACCTCCAAAAGCGGAGTATTATTGGATACTCACCCGTGAGAAGACAATTGAATAGCTAAGTGAAGGAACTTATGTGTTCATTGTAATGTACAGGGTACATTTTACAATGTATCTATCTAAGTTAGGTTTACATTAAGCTACGCCTATTGCATGTACTCGTAAAGAGAAAGTATCTGAAATTAAGCTCTTGTTTACATTACTAAACTAGTGAAAAAACAAAATTAACGACATTTCTATCACCTGTTGGACAGAGCCTGCCCATGGCGCATTTCCCCTCGCAGATTGTACGCTGGTTCAGCATGGTCTGGTACGAGTCCAGCATCACACGGCATTCTGCTAAGTCGCTATCGGCCAGGGCTAGTGATGGATACCGCTCCTTCAATCGTCTCCTTTCCTTTATTAAAAAGAAAAAAGATCTTTGTATAAAATAGTAGCGAACCGGGTATAGCTCTGCGACATGTGTATACAGGGTTACCTATATAACACTATGGTGTTAGCTACCTGGTGCTGCGAGGTTGCTAGTGTTTTACAGGTAACCTGTATACATGGGCGAGCCTTCCGTAAAGTACGATTTCTACCAACTAAAACCCGCTTCGTGACAGGGTTTTCGACGTTCATAATATTATTGAAAATAAAAATAAGAACGTTTCTTTGCTCGCATATGGATTAATATCTACATACCACAAATCAGTCAATTGGAACACGCTCAAACTGTCAAAAACGCAACTCCTTGTATGGTGAACGTACGTAATGACGTCATAATTATTTAAGTCACTGACTAAAGTTTTACTGTTTACGTACCATTCTATCAAACTAGCGCAATGTTCATTTTTAGACATAATTAGGGAGGTGAGTTGAAAAAAGTTTAAAATGTTCCTGAATGTAAATAGTAACGTAAATAGGAAGTAAAATAAATTATTGTGGCAAATCGTTCATGTAAACATTTTCATTTGTCCAATGCTCTTTTCTGGGTCGCCAGAGACTTTTTAAACTGCCGCGGGGTCTTACAAGATAGCTCAGCTCCGTTACTGAACAAAGAAAATAATATGTACTAAGTATTGTTATAGCTGAAAAAACCAGCGTAGGCGGTGAAGGCGCGAATAATACCTAGACTACAATATTTTAACAAGCCTCGGTTATGAATTAAAAATTGTATATGTATAGTAGGAAACAGACACTATATACGTATAATATTCTTTTCTTTCAGCCCTTCGTAGTCTACTGCTGAGCACTGAGCCTCCTTATGCCTAAACGTGATCGCCATTCGAGGCCAGCCATTTTAATTTGTGGACTTTGAAAGCTATGAAACCTTCGTTCGTCTACCGTTTTCTGACTGTCTTTCTACTGAAAATGAAAATGCACTCCATTAATTAATAATATTAATTAATATATTAAATTAATTAATAATAAATTAATTAATAATTAATTTAATTAATAATATTAATTAATATTATTAATTAAATATTGTCTTATGTTGGAGTACATTATACGATTATACGTAACACTATGAGATTGTATAGTTATTGCCTCGAGGGTTCATTTGCGTGAGCATTTGAGGGTTCTCTAAACTTAAGCCTTTTGAAACATAAACCGGTTTCAAACACTCTCGAATCGAAATTAAAACAATTTTTTACATCTCCTACACTTTGCAGTATTTTGTTTATTTATAGTTTTACGCCTACGTATTTTCGTATAGTTTTATCCTAAAGCTGTCTTCTTGCGTACCTATTTTTAATTTTACTTTATAAATTTAGACCGACTTGTTAAGTGGCTGATGTTGTCGTCGTTAAGTAACTTAAGTAGATATTCTAGACAGAAGCTTATTCCTCAGAGAGACATTTGCTGAACAAATTAATATTAAACAATCTTATTAATATGTTGTTCTCCAAACCTGGTTTCGCATCAAACTACATTTTGAAAGTTTGACATAAGAAGTGATCTCTGACGCACGAATTTTTTAGGAGTTTTGGCTCTTCGTTGTCTTTTTATATTAAACACATTTACACGGAAATGTCATTATTTAAGAGCCTACATTCACACCAGTTTTTTTTTCTCTTTTTACAGCGTTGCATGCGTATGTTCAGACTAGTGTCGGTACCAAACCTACCAAAAAACTTTAAGTTGTAGTTCGAATTCAATATCTTAATCCGGTGCGCATCGTAAACGTGTTCTTGAATAAGAAAAGAAAGGAGTTAAACTCTAAAACCTGTAATTCCTCACCTCGACAAGTTTGTAAGTCTCAAAGTCCTGTAGTTGCCTTTGAAAGCCTAGGTTGGGGTTGGCAACCGCGCGGCCGGCGCGTACCACCTTCAGCGCCTCGCGCCACGTGAGCGGCGTCACCGACATGATGTACGCCACAGCCACAGTCACACTGCGCGACATGCCCGCCAGGCTGCAAAACAAATAGAACCATCTGAATTCTAACTGCGCCTTATTGAATTTAGCTGGATGGGAGCCAAAGAACATAACGTGTTTCCAAAGAGAACGTAAGGCGAAATCAGATGCGTAATTATTTTATTAAATAATGCTATAGGACTGTTTTCATGTCAAATGGACCACGCTGATAATATAATTGGTAAGCAAAAATATTATACTTCGTCTAAAAATAAGTAAATAAATACTATTTTAGTTGTATTAAAAAATAGATAACAAATATCAGAAGAGATCGGGTTAATCAGGTCATATTATTATGCAAGAACACTTAAAACTCATATAATTAGATGAAAAAGAAACTTATGGATAAATTGCCTACACACCGAACTAATATAAAGAGATGCTTAATTAGTCTAATGCTATTAATAGACTATACTTAATCGCTTCTAACAGTTTTATGAACGCTTTTGTGACCTCATTATGAACGGTATAATTATTTATCTACCTTGAAATTTATTATTGCATACCTACATGAATTATGAAATTCATTAAATGAATTGAAGCATTACCTAATATTAAAATGTATCCATGTAGGTATAATGAGTTTTAACATAATATTACTGCAGGAATGCCCATCTATCTATTTTATTTTATGGACAATTGGACACCATTTACAAATAATTTCAAAATGTAATTACCAGAAGAGTGCTTTTAGAAACGTCTGAAAACTCAGCTCAACCTCCAATATCTTTAAAAAATATTTTTATTGCGTGCGAAAACAATAATAATTTGACTTAAAATATTGATGACGTCATAAGCCGGATCTTATAGAGAAGATATAGATGTTGTATGAAGAAACCGGATTATGACGTCAATTTTCGTTTTTGACAGTTCAATAAAAGTATTCCAATTGACTTTGAGTGTGTCACGTATCTGCTGAATGCTATCGGTGTCGGTGCAGCGGGATCAAAGGACACGAGTTTGTGGTTAAATTATCCCATTAATACGAAGAAGTAACTGAAACTTGATTTATATGGAGATGAAGTTGCACGCCTGTGCGCCGTGGAGGACTTGGGGTCCATTCCCAGCGGAGTGGAAACTTGAATGATAAGTAAATATTAAGTAGTTGAAAATCGGCTGACGTTGCAATTGCAAGTATGTAGGTACCAGCACTGTTCTACGTAAATGTTTTAAATAACTTGAACTTCAATGGTGTAATGGCTAGGTACCTACTTAATACCTCGAAATCCATCTCCGCAAACGTAGGAGATGTCCATAAACTACTTCCTGCTAAATGTAACATTCATAGGTAGAATAATTTTCAAGATTTTGTGAGATGTCGGTAACCTATTGCATTTTGTATTATCGAGGTACCTACTGTCGCCGCAGTGAAAGCCACAGATTGGTGAAAATCTAATCAGTAACAAATTAGTAATGTGATTGCTGTTCCCAAATGACAAAGCAATCGATTTTGTGTTAATTTTACGAGCGTGTTGTGGAAACTAGTCCATTAGTACGATGAACTGCCTGTGACACAGTTCATGTGAAATTATACTGTTGTACAGATTACCTACGATTGAAAAATCACGCAAAAGGTTGTCACGGAACGTTGTCATAGTTAGTTTTGATTTTTCAATGCAGAACGATATCGTTTAAGGGCATTTTATACCGATCAAAGATTACTTGTAATTTTGTAGGGCAAGTTATGTATTGTGTTTGAGTACTGAAATATGACAACGCTCAAAAGATTTTTGTTACTGAAAAAAGGTGGTAAAAAGTTTTAACGTAGGTACCTAACATAAAATTATAGCGCTATTATTTCCAACAGGTAACTAGGTAGGTAGTTAGGTAGGTACATGAAATGTCTATAATCTATCTTTTATTACTTTCTACCATTTATGTATGTAATATTACCAATATTACCATGTATGTTATTAGTCCACCAACCCGCACTAGGCCAGCGTGGTGGACTAAGGCCTATATCCTTCTCATTGTGAGAGGAGACCCGACTGTGATTAGGTAATAAGCGGTGTTAGCTGGTATGCCTCAGCAAACGGCTTAAGAGGGCACCGAGCTTTTTATACGAAATTTGTGTTCGTTTGATGTCTTGATGTGTCGTTATTACGAAAGCTGTAGCTATGCATTTACTAGGTAAGAAACTTCAGGATGTACTCTATACATCATACATTTCAGAAACACGATTACTTGTAGTTTCCTCGATAGAAAAAAAATCCAAAGTAAGCTCTTAAAAGTTAAATAAAAGCATAGTATGGCGTAAATACTTCACGGAAGGTTATCAGTTTTTGAATAATAACAAAACGATATGTTCCGCTCATTCTACGCAGAGCTACCGCGCTCCCCTCGAACGCTCGATATTTTAGGTATTTCCTTCTTATTATCAAACAAGTAAACATTTTGAAAATGTACAACGTATACGTTATAGAAAACATATCGTTTTGTTATTATTCAAAAACTGATAACCTTCCGTGAAGTATTTACGCCATACTATGCTTTTATTTAACTTTTAAGAGCTTACTTTGGATTTTTTTTCTATCGAGGAAACTACAAGTAATCGTGTTTCTGAAACATATGATGTATAGAGTACATCCTGAAGTTTCTTACCTAGTAAATGCATAGCTATAGCTTTCGTAATAACGACACAGCAAGACATCAAACGAACACAAATTTCATATAAAAAGCTCGGTGCCCTCTTAATTTTACACAAATAATTATCCACTTTAAACGTACAGGTACAGGTGGCGTACACACATTTCCACAAATGATGAAATGAAATAAGGTTAAATTGCTGGAAAATGGGTTAGTAAAAGACATTACAAACAACTCATTTAGATCAATCTACTTTGGGATCAGAAAGCCGTGTGTGTGAGTTGCCCCACAATATCTATTTATTATTTAATCTACATTCACCTTTTCAGATACCTACGCAAATTTAAACAGTAAAAATGTTGAAAACGTTTTACAGACGCAATAAAACGGGAGTGCATTGATTAAAGTGCAAAAGGGAGCCGGCGCATCACATTAGAGCCACGTCGGTTGTCTGAAAACAAACCACACTGCATAATTGCAACGTTTTACGTAATGCCCTCAAAGAACGAATGACGTTACTACAAAGCTTCACATTCCATACCCCATAACATGACACTGCTTTAGTAATCAAGTAGTTTGAACAGATTTCACAGAACATACTTTGATTTTTAGGTCCCGTTTATTTTGGAGAAAACTGCTGTTAAGTAATGTAACTTTTAGTGATACTGTGATACCTAGGTACATAACCTCTACTGCTACCAACTACTGCCAACATATTTAATTATGTGTCCCGGTTCAGCTTTGGCTTTTTACCTATTATTTTTAGAAAGTAAAATGTTGAGCCCACTTTTACTTTTTCTCTAAAATAAAATCACTCCGTGTGGTCATATAAAAGTCTTTGCTCCGTTGTATAATTGACTCGTATAAGTATCCTACCTTATATAGGTATAGGTACGTCTATAAAGCCGTAGCCGTATATCGCTAAGTGCACTCACCAATGTATGAGCACGTTCCCATCCCTGAGCCGGGCCGCGTGTATGAAGTCGTTGCACAGGCTGAAGTACTGCGTGAGGTTCTGGTCCGGGGAGTCCGAGGCCATTATGCACAGGTAGTGTTTGTCCTGAGAACAAAAGTGTTTGGTTATGTATTGTGCGGCCGGAGTTTTTGTATGTCGCCCGGCAATAACTATGAATTTATAATAGGTACGTGTTAATAGTTCAAAAATGTTTTGAAATTTGAATGCTCCAACGTCAACGAGAAAGTCACAAATAAAAGTCACAAATAATGTGCGACCGGAGTTTTTGTATGTCGCCCGGCAATAACTATGAATTTATTTCTTGTACTGGCAATAATGTGAATGACGACTATGTCAGGTTTTTGAGCCAATGAGCATGCAAAAACGAGAACTTCAAAGAATACGTAGGTATATTGTTGTAGTCATCTATACTAATATTATAAAGAGGAAACATTTGTATTTTTGTATGTTTGTAACGAATAAACTCAAAAACTACTGGGCCGATTTCAAAAATTCTTTCACCATTGGAAAGCTACATTCAGCCGGAGTAACATAAGCTATTAAATAAAAATAAAAAAAATTCATTGGCAGAGCGAAGCCTGCTGGGTCAGCTAGTTTCAAATAAGTAAGTTTACGTTTCTCCTAGTACGTGTCTCCTAGTAAAGCTATACTACAGGGTAGAAAACAGTGACTCACCGCTGTCATTTAACTTAGACACGGTCTTTGACCAATTAGATGATAGTAAATTAATTAGAAAGCCGTGTTCTAATTGACTAGCTGAAGACTAAGTAAGCCTTCAGACTAATACGACTTTTATCAATTTTAAAACGATTAAGTACCTCATCTATTCCTAAAAATAAAAGTAGATTGTATTAAACTGTAATAAACAGTTTGTGAATGTTATCTTACTTATCAGTAGCACTGAAACCAGTACGTCACTATTTTCTCAACAGGAATAGACACTCTATTTTAATTTCCATCTATGTATGTTGCCATCGTACTACTCGTATATATACAGAGCTCTTGAGGTTCTATTTCTACAAACTTACTTTAATTTTACTTATTATGATTCATCAAACGAATAAATAAAATGTTGAGTGTTGTTAGCTTACGAGTATGTCGGTAATCAAACAACGATGAGAGTATTTTTATTGCGACTTCAGCATCATAAAATAATGAAATGAAACACTAATTTCATTATTGTTTCAAAAACAATTTATTGTTTACAGCACCATCAATAAACTAAATGTATTGGCTGTTAGTAAGCGTTTGCAGTTCGGTCGAGTAGTAAAATAAATTGGGGTCTCGGGGGTGCCACTAAAGCTGAAAATTCGATTCGACAGGATTAGGCCTCCGGAGGAAAACGATAAGCTAGGAAATAGACCTTTCACTTGTATTAAGATCACTTTGATCGTTTCAATCAATAAGTTAAAAAATGGCATATATGTTTGTAAGTATTTGTAATGACAAATTTAATACATTATTGAGAAGATGCCATAACTGACTGAATGACTTGTAAAGTGGTAAGACTTTTAAATTAGTAATAATTTCGTTATTTAGTGTGATCTAAAGATTAACTTTTTGATTGTACATGACATACGAATAGCATAAAATATACACAATAAAAAGGGTTAAGTACTATTTTTATTTTATTCATTTTGTGTTAAAATTTTAGAGCGGATAGTCCAATTTGAATACTAGATACTATCCCGTTAATTTTTTTATGATCGCAAAATTCTGATGTTTCCATAACCTGAGGAAAACAAAGAGACGCTTTAAGAGACGCTTTGAAGGTTTCATCATGAATAAATGATGAACTGAAACGATTCGAACATAAGGCTTGAATTACTTTATGGACGTAATGCAGTGCAATATAAATCAATAAGTGTAATACAGGATGTAATGAAGCATATCTATGGTAATAGAAGTTATTGGCCATATTTGTGTCTCTCGTTTTAGACACACTGTTATTTTCACCGATTTTTGAAGAGTTTAGATAAATTCACACTTGCATTTTGTTTCTAGCTTCAGTTTATGGACACAATTAGATATTTAATAAATAATTGAATTGAAAATTAAAAAAAAACCTCCGACACAATAACGACAATTTTCAATTATTTTGTAATGTGCACGTGATGCGCTTTCATTTGAGACCCCACTCGATTATATTTGCAGACATTCGGTTATTCTTCCCCACTTTCACCCCCCCCCCCCCAACTTTTAAACGACTCAACCGATTTTCTTCAAACATGTCTAAGAACACTCGGCCGTAACTCACCTTTCATACAAAAAAACTAAATTGAAATCGCTTCATCCGTTCGTGAGCTACGGTGCCACGACAGAATCACAGACAGACAGACAAACATACAGACAGACACGTCAAACTTATAACACCCCTTATTTTGCGTCGGGGGTTACAAATAGAAATGTCGCCCGGCGATCAAGGAATATGTTGTGGGACTAGAACCTGCATTTCTAAAAGAGTTCTCCATAATTTTCTTAGAGACAACAGTTCACCAAAGTCAACTTCAATTAACCGCAATAAACCAATATACTATATTCTAATAGACCCTATTAGTCATTAAATTGCAGACGATATAATGCCAAATTGCTAATTCACGGGTTGGAGTCAAACAACTGTTGTGTTGTGCAACTTGTGCTGCTGTTGTCATAGTTTTGTAATAAAAGTGTGAATATGGAATTCGCTGACTGACGGTTTGAGGTTTGAGCTTTGTCCTTCGTTACGCGAATTTATGAATATTCACGAAGCTCGTTTGGAGTTTCTGAATACCTCGTTGCGCCGAGGGAGCTCGCGCGAGTCAGCATCATTCAAAATTTAAGGACTTGAATTAAGCAGGGTTTAAAATACAAAATTATGACCTGGCTTTTAGAGAGATTGTTGTTAACAAGATAAATACAATTGTTGTTATCATTCATCATCGTTGGTTTAATGTATTTAGAAGTTATTCTCTGTCTTAGAGATTTAAATAATTATTATTGGTCGTTAACGTGCCTACGTAAATTTCACTGTTCCTTAGTATCTTGTTTCGGAATTTTGTATTACTTAGATATAAAACGACTTAAATACGAATTTTGTGTTCCAACATCACGGAAATATTTAAGTAGGAACGCGATCATTGTTCCAAACAAAATAAATGAAGCAACATAAGATAAAATAGAGTTTATAGATAAATAGAATAACACACAAGTACATACCTACTCACAAAGTTATTTAAGAAAACCGACTGAATAGGCATGATTACTAATTTTCAAAATCTCTTCTACGATATTCAGAAGTTTCGATTATGTCTAAAGTATATCATATTTTTGTAGAAAATTAAGGTTTTTGTGCAATGAAAGTAGATTTAAATTTTAAGTTTCAAATTCATTCCAGAACGCTCGCCCGTGTCCTGGCGTCTGTCATTACGTCACGGCTCAGTAAAAAATGCAGAGATCGCGTATAATATGCTTACGAAAAAAATGACGTTTACTGAGACGTGACGTAAATTGATGTAATTCGCTCTGATGGGTGTTTAAGCTATCTATTGGCGGATTGTTGTATTTTGTAGATTTATGTTAACAAAAAAATTATTAATCTCGACATTAATAAGAGAATAAATACATTTTGCAAAATCTTTGAATCCTATTTCATTAGATCAGATATATATATTGGCGATACTTGATTACTGACATCAAGCCTATTGTGGTCGACAGGAATATCTTTAGGATTTGAATGAAAGTTATATTAGATAGGTATGTTAGAAAACATTGGGCTGGATGATAAAACACAATAAAACTTTTAAAAGACTAGAAATTCTCGGATAGTATTGACGAAGCATCTGACATACAAGCTCAAACCATACTTAGATTTTGTTTCTGTTTCAAGTTGCTTGTCAATGGGCCATCAATACCCCGGCTGGCTGAGTAGCCATGTAACATGGCTTGAACGCTGATGTGCTGCTTCTTTATTGGAAAATTATACATGCATCATGCATTGCAAATTGAAAAGCAGTATGGCACATTGCCCTACGATCCGGAGCAATCTGTGCCCTGCTTGATAGAGGCTTCAAGTTGCATATTTATTGAATTCTACCTGCTGTCATGTTGTTAGTTATATTAGTTATAAATCTACCCACCGCCACCGTGCACCGGCATATTATTATCATGATCATGGATGTTCTTGAGGATTCTTCGTTGCGTCTATTAAGGATATTTGATGTTGTTACTTTAACAGGCCCCGTCGATTATTATTTATTGACCACCTCATGTTCAGAACATGTGGTGGTCAATAAATGTAACAAAAATTAATTTATTCTAGTATGTACCTACTATAGACAGTAAAATCCACCGTAAAGCAAGCCAATTTATAATTAACTATTTCACGATCTGCAGATGGAGAGGATCCACCCGTTACAGATTGGGAAAAATAAATCGTTTTTGCCGTCGGTAACCAGGGTTTTTCTTATCGTAAGACATAGGTACACGAGTGTTTAATAGAAAACCTGTTATTATACAACACAATTTAAATACTTACGGAGTGGTGTCTTCGAGCAGCGTCGTGTATGGAGAGAATGTGGGTGATTTTGAACTTGTCCAACTGCACTGGGTCCTTCGAGTCGCGGTAGTTGCCCACGTAAAGACCCGGAAGCACCTACGACCAAGAAAAAGGTGCTTAATAAAAATCTTTAATAATGATTGCCCTAAGAATCCCTAAGAAGTGCCTAAGAATCCGGCCTCTTACTCGAGGGGTTTCGAATTCCGATGTCACGCATCAAAGACTTTCTTTAAAGTTATGGCGCTTTATAAAATTAAATATCACTTGCTGTAATGGTGAAAGAAAACATAGCGAGGAAACCTGCATACTTAAGAGTTCTCCATAACTCTCATGGGCATGTGAAGTCTAGCAACCGCTAGTGCCTACATCCTTCTCATTTTAAACATCCTTCTCATTTTAAACGTTATCACCTAGACAACTAAAAGACGTTACTAAACATAATTCATTTTATCATAGATTGCATGTCTTATTAATTTTATTAAAATTGTTGCTGACAGTAGCACAAAAACCCATTATTCAGTAAAAGATGAAACTTCACACAAAAAGACCCAACCTTAAAATTTTTTTGTTTGCTGCGCGCCTCATAGAAATTCACGACGTTTATTTATGCAAAGAAAGTATCTCTTCAAGCTTCTGTGCATTGTTTGGTCCGCTTATGTAAATTAGCGCCAGTTTAAACAAATGCAGCCTAAATCCAAACAATATCGTTTGTATTTGATGTCAAGGGCGGTTAAAACGTTGACCCACTTCATCCCCGGGCGCCGTTTGTTCGGAAATCCAGCAACAATCGAAGCGGAAAAGAATTCATAAAGAATGGAAATTCAGAGAGCTTTGTCAACGTACGTGGGAGAAATATTTTCATATCTACGCTGCTTTCGTAGCTATTTGCTACGAGGAAAAATCTTTTTCGAGTTAGAACCCGTTACGCTTCTGAATAGTAAATTATGTTAAGTTAGTAAAATATTTTTATGAATGAGTCAATTCAATCGTGTTCACACTTACATCGAGTTTGTTATTACCGCAATTGTCCAAATGTTATTAGCCTTTGGTTATTCGCCTTATACCAATGATTTAGTGAAACTAGCTAATATGGGTTAACCGTGAGAAAATACCACTCTGCATTAATTAATTAATTAATTTGGATGTGTGATCTAATTTTATTAATTAATTAGTTTGTATCCTATAGTCTTCCTATACACTTTTACATTATAAATAAATCTAATGATCTTTTGGAAAATACAAAAAAGCTACCATTCATCGGATTGTTTATTGAAAATTGGAAAATAGATACAAGTTATTAATAGGAATGTTAAGATAACATGTCATCAAGGCGTGATATTCTGTCATACCTCGCATGTCCACCTACATTTTTTATGCGGTCCTCTTCAAATTGCTCTACTGATGATACAAATGCATTATTTGTATTTTAATAAAGAATAAAAAAAACATTTGTCTGCATGAAAAAATATAACAATTCCTTGCAACAATTTCGGATTGTTAGAAATGAGCCTGATTTGGACGTTATTACAAACACGCAGAATATTAAATCTACAACAATCTCTATTCCTAAGAAAACTGTAAGTAACAAAAAAATTTCACAATTGCGAAAATGTCTCAAATGTAAATATTACTTTTTAGTTGTTTTATTATCAGATACTATTTAATTTCAATTTAGTTGTTACTCTATGTTTTATTAAGTAATAATATTACAATAGAATATGAGGTCCCTTTCATTTTCTCATAGATGGTGATGAAAAGTAGAGTGAATCACTCGGGACAAAATATATTTTTGGCTCGGGCGACGTACTTCGAATCCACCGCTACGTTCAGGATTCTACTTAAGAAAACCCTTGCTACGCTCGGGATTCTACTCTAGAATCCCTCACTTCGCTCTGGATTCAAAAACCCCCTCGCCGTAAAAATATCATTTTGCTCCCTTGTGATACAATCTACTATGTTCATTCATAGGTTTAAGGCACTATAAATTAATGTGAAAACTCAAAAGGGACCCAAAAATAAACCATTATATTCGTAGGCTGTTCAATTTAAAATTCATAGAGCTTCTTTTTTCTGGAGCTCAAACAAATTAATGTCAACAAAATGAAGAATCGACAGGTCTGAATCGTTATGGGGTCAGATACTGAAGTACTCTTGAGGAGGGGTTAGGGGTGGCCAAGCCGATGGTCTTGATACCACACGCAAGTATTAAAATTATAAGCTTTTCGCATTAATTTTTAGTTTTTATTTTAAAGGGACTTGAAGCGAAATATTTTCGTACAAAAAACGCACAATTGGTTAAGGCGCAGGTGCTGGACGGTCCTGGATTTCTAATGGAGCAAACATTTGAATGATGAGTTTAAAAAATTATGTTTCTGGTCAGGTGTGTGTTGTTGTCTTCTTGTCTTGTCCAGTGAACAAGAACAACAACACTCACCTGACACACATCGTTGGATAAAATAAGGTGTAGATAGCACCAAAATTAAAAAAAATATCTAATATCACTATTAAAGCGTTTCCTAGCGATGGAATATCCAGCTAGAATATCCAATACCCAAAAAATAATTTTCTAGAATAATTATTAGTTGAACCAAATTTCGTGTAGGTACGTTACCCGTACATACAGGTTTAGTTTACTGAAAATAGGGTTGGGCTATGATGCAACAAGCCTACGGGTTAAGGTCACGAGCCGGCACTACCTACTAGCCACACCAAACCTATTCCTGAAGACGCGAGGCAATCATTATGTAAGTGTAACTAAACATTACAACTTACATGGCAACATGAATTTGTGATATACTGTTATATGTAATATACGATAGGGAATTATCATAACAATAAAATATAAAATCATCAGCTGTAACGTGAGGACACTTCCATGCCTGAGAGTTCTCGATAATATTCTCAGAGGAATATGAAGTTCATCAATAGGGCCAGCGTGGTGGACTAAGTCCTACATCTTTTTTATTGTAAGAGGAGACTCGCAGTGGGTCATTAAAGGGTAACAGTAACATGGGGATTACTAAATGGGAGAAATGCCCACTCATTGTTCTAGCTAGACCATTTTTAATACAATAAATCTTCAACTCTGTGAAACTTAACCATGTCTTCACTCTTTATTTACTTTGAGGAAAAGGTTTAAAATACCTTAATGTCTTTCAAAGGTTAAATTGAGAATGGGTTAAAGCAAGTCGTTGGGAGCGTCTGCATCACAATATTTTATCATTGCAAGTCACAATTCCGTCCCATTGTTGAGTTTCCAGTCAGTAACTACGTAACCGACCACACAGCTATTATTCTACATAATCAAGTTGACCTACGTCAATTAGGCTCCACACTTCGTTGCTTAAGACAAAGCCGCAGTAACATAATACAAGTGTCACCGGGTCATGAGAAACATGTGCTGAGCGCTCCGTGAATTAAGATACACGCAGCAGGGGCGTAGGAAAGAGGACTGTTTTATACGTGCTCACCCCATATACTCGGCCGACTTGACTTGGCTGGTTTAACCGTGCCCATTGCCCACCAAAATGAGCCACCTCTAAATATCCTGAGGCTCTGTTGATTGTCAGCAACCCTTTTATGGCCAACTGCTAAGCATGCTGCTCCAATGCGGATTCGTGGAGAAACGTCGGATGTTTTTCGTTCTCTTGGAAGCACAGGCACTGGGTAGGTACTGACAGCGACTCAAGTTGCTTAGCTATTTCGATCGCTTGCGACCTACTCAAGCAGCGGGGCTATATTTTGGGTTACTGATTCGAAACTATAGGTTAGGATCGATTAGTAGTCAGGCACACCCCATAGAATAGTTCTGGGTACAGGTAGACAAGGAATCATCTTTCGTAAAACCGAACTTGTTACAATCAATAACGTTACTAATTGCCATATGCCATTGGTTCGACTACGATCATTAATTTATCATTTTACGTCATGTAATGTGTACTTACATTAGGATCACAGCTAAACGCAAACGCAGGAACAGAAATTTAGGTAAAAATAGTTAATAAATATATTGATATGGTAATCTTTAACGGTTAACCTACAAGTAGGTACCTTATTTTTCATTCGACTTACTCACGGAAATAACCCAAAAACTATAGGTATAGACGTTGTTTGTGGCCAAAAGAAAGTGGATAACACGCCTTTGAGCAAACACAAGTTGTGCACAGATATCTTAACGCCTGTGCCTACATTTTTTACTTACCTAGTTTACTCATAGGTAATATCTGATAAAAGTTAAGATTTTTTGCTAAATTGATAGCCTCCTTTTTTAAGTCGGTTAAAAAGGTTTACTTACATAAGATAAATAATTAATCTTATTTTTTAAATTTTACCTAGTGTTTAGATATGAAAGTACACACGAATACTCAATTTCTATTTATAGATATAGTTAAATAGGCATAGTAAGAGTGTTTTAACATTTTCTCATTCCTGAGATGTCGTCACAGGAGAAGATCCATTCACTGTATAGCAGATAACAGATATTACTGATATGAAGATAAGAAAATAATTAATTAAAAAGCAGCACGATTTAAGTAAAATGTCCGCGAGTCAGCTTATCAACGTCTTTTAAAAAAGAATTTTAGTATCAAAAAATACCATCAAACAGAGTAAATTAATTGAAAATGCAATCAAGAGTTCTTGGTGCAACTAACCTCCAATTTCATTATAAATACTCTGACCAAATTGATATTTTATTCAAAACGCTCCAGCGTCTTACACTTGACTGACATACTGAGATTTATCTCCTGTAAGCACGAGTACTTATTTAATTTTATTTAATAACGCCTACCTACATGTACACGGCGCTTTCACGAACAAGGCAAAATTGTTGAAATGTTTTAAATGTGTGGCATGTTTATATGACGATGTGCTATATATAAAATTTGATACTACTTAACGGCTCGTATACCTATAACTGTCTGATAGAAACCTGTTATTCATCAATTTACAGCTTGAGCGATGAAGTTCCCCATCTTGACGTCTGCTGTTGTGGGACTAGTGGTAGCCCAATCGTTATACATGACCGAGGACGACTACGTAGACATAGACGCCGTGATAAACGACCTGCCCTCGCTTCAGAGCTACGTCGACTGCTTCCTCGACAGAGCTCCCTGTACGTCGCTGACCCAAAGCTTCAAAGGTAAATATTAGCTGTGTACCTTCAAAGCAAGACAGACAGCCTAATTAATCTTCTATACATCTTTTAATAAATTTTAAGTATCTGTTTGCAGTATAAAAATAATAACCGCTTTTTACTAGATGCATATTCTAAACATATTGTATACCTACTTGGTACATATATTAATAAATATATACCTACATGGTCTGTTTGGTCTGGCTATTATCTGGAACGGTTGGATCGATTTGACGGCACTTTCACTGGCAGATGGCTGATGTAATAAGGAATAAGAATTAACTTGGGCTACTTTTATTTTAACTGAACAATAAGTTGCACGCGGACGAAGTCGCGGGCACATCTTGTTGCCTTAATATAACTGTTTTTAGGTATAAAACATTTCTCGTGAAACCACGAGAACTTCCATATTCTGCAGCCCGGTAGATGAAAAGGGCGACGTCTTCATTACATTGTCTTACCTACACCTAATGATTTTGATGCGTCTATTTTGAAAATAATCAGTTTGCAAAAGATCCAAGTTTGTGTAGAATAACGCCAATTGTTATTTGATTAAGTATAGAGTAAAAAACAGAATGACGCCGTTAAATATTTACAGAAAAAATGTCATATCCTATCGACAGGCTTCGCTCAGCCTTTGCTCAGATTTTTATATAAATGTTACCCCAAATTGACCCCTTTATGGTTGAATTTTACGCGTAGGTACATAATCCGTCCTTAGCTAACGCCTCCTGCCCAGTAGCCAACTCTCTACTTTTATGAGCGAATATTATTATGATGACTTTGATAATGTTATTTATTTCAGACATAACACAGGATGCCGTTATAACGGCATGTAGCAAATGTAACGTACCGCAAAAGCAACGGTACGGTAGATTTCTTCAAGGGCTGCTGGCGAAGCTCCCACAGGACTACCGCGATTATAGGAATAAATACGACCCTGCCAACATTTACTTTGGTGCTTTGGAAGCCGAACTGTCCAAGTTCTGGAACTATGAGACACCTGAGCAACGACCTTCGGCTTAGATTCTATTAATAATTATAAAAAAGTTTTGTTTGTTTTGTTCAGTTTTCTTTTAAATATAACTTGTACTATTATGTATTCTGTGACATAACCTCCTTTTTCAACAATAAAGAGAATATAAATATGAAGTCGGTTAAAAATGGCTTGCATTTTGAACAGTGTTTACAACAGTAAATAGAATTTATCTGCGCTAGATACAAACAGCATTACCTGTGAAACACCAATTTATGTTTCCTTTTTATCTGATTTAACATTTACTTGTTACAACACTTACTTGTACTTATCTAATTAACGACAAAAATATTTGTACGTATAATTTAAAAAGAAAACTCTACAAAATACTTCTGAAACCTCTTCCTCCTCCTTCTTCCTTTCAGCCTTCGATAGTCCACTGCTGGACATAGGCCTCCTCTAATCGACACCGTTCCACCCGGTCCTGGGCCCTCTGAATCCAACGGATTCCCGCAGCCGTCTTCAGGTCGTCAGTAGGAGGGCAGCCTGTACTCGTTTTACCTAAACATGGTCGCCATTCAAGGACTTTTCTTTCCTATTGGTTGTCAGTGACGATGAGAAGCGATTCTGAAACCACTAAACCGATTCAAAACAAATTGTCATCAGTAGAAAGCTACATTATTATTTCTTAAAGACGAATTATGGGTTCTCCAGGGGTGCAGAATGGCAAACCTCAACAGATGTGAGGAAATGAACTCAAATATTTGCGATCATGCAATATTATTGCCAGTGTGAAGCCAGTGAAAGTAGTCAAAATTAGGGGCTGAGCGATTCCTGCCGGGTTAACTAGCATTACCTACATAAATAACACCTACATCTGTAGGTATACCTATCTCTGTATAATAATAATAGGTATATTATTATAGTAATATTTAAATAGTATCTTAAGTTATTTTTATTTATGTGCTATATGAGTGCTAAGTAGAATACGGAATAATAAACACATAAATCTTTTCTTGTATGGCCATAATGTTATTCAACATTCGATCTTATTTTCGATAACAATACCGAGTAACTTCAAGTAAAAATGTAAGCTCAGAGAAAGCAAAAACATGGCGATAAAACTCTGGAGTCAAGTCGAAAATAACATAATGGAAGAACAACAAGTCTGTCTACCTCCCTATATTATTGTAAGTAGGTGTGTACCATGTACTAGAGTATTGTACTGTGTACTACACCTGAAACACACACGTTGCAAAATATCAGGTTTTTTTCCTGTCTAAAACAAATAAAAGTAGACATTCTTTTATTATAAATTAAAAAGATAACTATCTCTTATAGGTATATAAAATTCTCATGTCACAGTTTTAGTTACCATACTCCTCCAAAACTGCTTGAACGATTTTTATGAAATTTTATATGAATATTCAGTAGGTCTGAGAATCAGCTACTATCTATTTTCTATACCCCTAAGTGATGAGGGTTGTCCACCCCTAACATTTTGATTTTATTTTTTGGTATTTTTTTTTATTTTTATTTTTTATAATGTGGTATTAAAAAACACATACAACCCTAAATTTTCACCCTTCTATCACCAACCTCTATTTTTAATAGTCATTTTAGTAATTTAATCATTTTCCATCCCGCTCGATAACTTATATGGCAAAACAACGTTTGCGGGGTCAGCTAGATTGATTATTAATATATACTTATAAGTACTTTGATATTTATAGTATAAGTATTCTCATAGTTAATAAAATTTAACAAGCTTTTGAAAATGTCCCGTAAAAACATTTCACTACAATGTTACTTTTGTTATTTATCAAATTACAATACTTAAATATGAATTATGCAGAACGAGACCAGAACGCACGAGACCTTGAGGTCCTGAGCATTGATTGATCTAGAGGGGCAACTGAGGGAACGTAAATTGCACGCTTCGCTTGACTGCACTATATTATTGAACTATAGGTATTTAGTTTCTAGTTTACAGGTTTTACTCTAGTCCACTTAACTGCGGGAAATATCTACGGATATAATCGTCAGCTACAAGGTTCAGAAGTCGAGCTGACTTCAGTGTTCTACGGATGCTACGAGCTACGAGCGGGCTACGTTAACGTTACGTAATGTGCCGCTTCCAACCTCCCCGCAGGGTTTGTAACGACAGGCATCCTTCCTAAAAATATGTAAATAAAAATACAGAAACCTACCTTGTTCATTCCATTCCCCATCTCTGAAGTTGTCAATAACTACTAATTAACCAACAAAATTACTGTCAACAATGCAAAAACACTGAAATAACCGACACCAAACATTTATCATGTTTAAAAAATTAACGGCATTTTATGCAGTATTTTAAGGTAGATATAATATATAAAGTTTCATTGAATGGTTTCATGTCAAATCGTCAACATGATCGCGTCACTATGGCTACATTGTTGACGCCGGGTGCTACACGCGATTCTATCGATGACAGACTCGGCACTTTGCGTAAAATGTGTATGATGAAATAATTTGGGTCGACACTAGCGGACGGGAGGTGAATGTAGATAAGTTTATTTTTTGTTTTGCACGCGGTTTTGTGTTATCGATCGTTAGGAGCGAGTCGTAGTGTGCTGGAAAGCCGTCGAGCGTGACAGGCGCGCTGTCGCTCCGCCGACGCGCGTGTTCTCTGAGGCCGCGTCGCGCCACTGCCGTCCCATGCCGGGCGTCACTGCGTCTATAAACCTTCTGAGGCATGAGAACACGAGTTTACTTTATATTATATCGATATTTGTGAGTTCCAGTGGCTTATAGCATTGTACAAGACAAGATAGCAATTTTCCCCATGAATAGCGCATTTTGATTTTTGCAAGTACAGTGCAACCTCGATATAACAAATCGGAGGGGAACAAGAAAATATTCGTTATATCAAGTAATTCGTTAAACTGAGGTTTGTTATGTTGAGGTTAGGTTGGTCTAAAATTCGTTATAAAGAGGTAAAAAAAAATAGTTTTATTTACCGTAACATTACGTACTCATCTTGTTATAGCCAATAGCGAGCAGAAGTGTTTACATTACTTTCCATCAAACAACAATGATTGTTTTACGAACAAAAGCTTATCGAAACATGTCGCGACATGAATTACATACATACTATGGAGAATAAGATTCATACGGTGGTGGGAACTTTATATAAAGGTTTTGGGTTGACAAAATTCGTTAATTAGAGGTATATACTTTTTTTTGATAGTGAAAAATTCGTTATAAAGAGGTTGTTCGCAAAAAATGTTCGCAATGTAAAGGTATATTTTATATTGACTCTTATGGACAATTCAAGGGGATTACGAAAAATTTGTTAAATCGAGGAAGTCGATATATTGAGGTACGTTATATTAAGGTTGCACTGTATTTACCTATTTGGTCAATTCAATAAGTTTTTGGATGTTCGAATTTGTGTAAGTCGACCAATTAAACAACTCTCCTTTTGGGTCACTGTTCACCATGAAGCAAATAATAAATATGTTATAATATAACATATAACGTTTTGCTTACCCGGTTATTTATGTACTTAGGTACTTTACATACCTATCTCTTTTTCTTAAATTTAAGTATGTAAATATCATCCAAAATATAAACACACTTATTGTATCGTATCGACATGTTTATTTACAGCACTAAAAATGAAAGAAGATTTTTATAATTTAAAAAAAACAATGACATGTGGTTCCAAAGAGGTTGGTTGTAATAACTGTTGTGGTTTGCAATAAGTCGTTTACTCAGTTCATTCGTTAAATTCTTTCAATCAAGTGTAAAGTAGGTATTTAAAAAAGTAAATTTTGTTCATGGGCTTGTAATCTATATGATAAGCAGTTCCCACGCAAATATTTGCAAGCTAATTTTAGGTGTCCCATTTTTGATATCCTAACACTAAATTTATTTCCCTAACATAACGCTTAACTTATGTACTTCATTGCCTATTTGTTGCATCCATGTCCACGTCCACGCGTGAACTATGACAATTTTGTAGAAAGAAAGCCATGCCTACCGGTGAATGCAAGCGGTGTGGGGGGGCTGGGTTAATTAATCAAAAAATAGACTCAATTCTATTTTACTTTGTCACTTAAATCGTAACTGAAACTAAAAATTTAGTTAAAATTTAGTTGATTCCTATCTTAAAAACGCATTTGAGGTTAATGGAAAAAGTAGTCAAAGTCCAAAACGAATAACTTGAAAGAAGTTCAAGTTATTTCTTAAGGATCTAAAAACATTCCCGTGGGTAGCGGGTAGTGGGAACCTATCTTTTTTTGTAATATCTTTCATATTCTTATTCTTAGTAAGTACTTACCTAAGTCCGACGGACGTTGGAGCAAATGGCTATTAGAGTGGAGACCGCGGCTCGGCATACGTAGTGGGACGTGGGACGCCCTCCTGCTCAATGGCGCGACGATTTGCGCCGGGCGGGGGGAAGTAGGTAACTGGATGAGAAGAGCCGAAGATCGGGCTCAGTGTGCGCCTTGGGATAGGCCTATGTCCAGCAGTGGACCAATGGCGGCTGAAGAGAGCAATCTTTTGTCGGCTAGTTTGAAAACCTCCGTATAGCTCCGATGAGGCTTTTTAACTTTTCCTATTTATAACGAAAGAACTGACGGGCGGCGGCGGCGGCGCTTTATGTTACCATTTCCATTAGTAACGAGACTAAGCTTATTTAGTTTTAACATTCAAATAAATCAATTTGACTAAATATTAGCTAACTAACTATTTTAGTTCTATGGATAGCAGAAAGATTTTGTTTTTTTCTAATAATATAGAAAAACTGAGTGCTGTTTACTTTTGATAACTTTTCTACAACCTACATTAATGTTTCAATGTTGGGCACAGATCTCACTCTGCATTTTGGGTAGTCCTACCACCGCGCTGCCCCATTGTGGATTGGTAGAGGACAGGTTGATGGTGGAAGGGTAAGTAGGTACTTACACATGCTAAGAGTTGGGAGATTTCTTAGCTAAATATGAGGGAAATTAAATACAATAAAATTCAAAATTGTAAACAAACTTTATAAAATATATTTCACAAAATTGCACATTGCTGATATACAATTATAATGTCGTTACCACAGCAGGCTTCCCCATAGTTTTGCCTGCGCAGGCCGGTTTGAACACGGAACACCGTGCGTGTGGTTGGTAAAACTGTATCACGCGTCAAAACCCACGGCGCGGCCTGCGCATTTTGAATTTGGCCTGCGTAAGCCCGCTTATAGTTGCCGTCACGAGTGCTGAGCAGAACTTTCATTGGTCGGTTTGACATTGACTGCGCAGCGGTGCACACGATTGGTTCGACAAACGTCAGTTCGTCAGTATGCGTCGTCTATTGGTCCAGCACGTTTTTTCGGCTGCTGTACATTGGCCGAAAGTATACAATATCCCTACCACTGATACCTGTGCGTGTGGTTGGGCGTTCAGTGTTCAAGCCACAGTCGAGGCTAGTCACATCTTTCTCATGTAACAGTCAACAATAAACGTATTCTTTTTTTTTTCTTTTCTTTTTCTAGTCGTCGAGAAGCTTGCGCAACCTGACTGTGGTGAAGCCTGCGCGTGTGCGCGCGTAGCAACATAATGACTCTCTAGTACTTAAAACTAATGCAATCTCGTCATCACTCACTTAAAACTGTTCACTTACTAATTGTGGACTCCTTGAGGAACCACCTGAAGTCAGGTAACATAGATGGAATACACTCTTCAGTTGCATTTTATATACAAAATTATAATTAAAACATTTTTGTGGTGTCTGACCTTGGCTGTCGTAAAAGGTATACATATTTTGTTTCTTCCCCAGAATAATGTGTTTCCGAGACAGTTGGGTTTCTAATTTAAAAAATTTAAGTTGATTAGGTACTCAGAGGCCTTATAAAATTAAATTATTCACCTGCTGTTAAGGTGAAGGAAAACATTGTGAGGAAACCTGCATGCCTGAGTTCACAAAAAAAGGCATGTGAAGTGCACCAACCTGCATTAGGCCAGCAGTTTTCGTCTAAGGCCTCTATTGTGAGAGGAGACCGACTCTGTAGTAGGTAACATTAATGGGTTACTGACACTCAGAGGCCTAGTGCTGGCATTAGGTATCTGGACTCTATGTTGATCTCAAAAAATTAACAATCAATATTGATTTCCCCAAGTAAAAGCACAATATTCTCGACCAGGGAATGGCCTTAACGCTAGTACTGTAACTAACACGGTAATTACACCACAAATTCTAGGCCTATTCCAAGAAAAAATCCTAGCAATGTCCATGACTGCATTCAATACAAATGTCTGAACTTGTTGTCATTCTGAATGCCTATGTTTGTCACTGGGGCGGGCAACCAGAGCTACGCCGGCTGTGATCAGCACTGCTCCCAGCCACCATCGCCATGTAGCATACTCGGCAAAGACTGCTACACCAATAACCCCCTGTTGGATATAAAGAAATCGCATTTACTTTTTTTGGCCATTATTAGCAAAGTAGGATATGGTATTTTTTAAATTAAGTATTTAATATGATTAACAAAATAAAAACATTGCAATCAAATGTGCCTATGTGTTATGTTAATCATTTAAAAAATATAAAAGACCAGAGGGCTTCAGCACTTTGTAGTGTGACTTGGGCCTCCCCTAATCAAGGCTACCCTGCCTAATCGTTGGCCCTTTGAATCCAACATTTTCCTGCTGTCTTCCTCAGGCCATAAGCCCACCTGGTCAAAGGGTGTGAATGTAATGTACCCCTATAGCTAAGACATGGTGGTCTTTAGCTAAGCTATAGCTAAGACATGGTGATTGACCATGGCCTGGACTGGAGTTATAGGCTTTGAGTATAAGCTGACACAACAGGCTTTCCTCTTCCAAATGAAGCAGTTTTATTCAATTTTATTCTCAGTTTCACCCATGGTTCATGTTAGTGGTCAACTAGTTTTCGATATTTGGAGAGAATATATTATCATATTATAATTAGTTAAGTATATTTACAATATATTATAAACTAATATAGGAGAGAATATCCTTTTAAGTTTTATAATTTAAAAAAATACTTACAGATAAAACATAAGAAGAAGCAGCTGATATCACAGTTGGGGCGGCAGAGTTGGTGGCAGCATCCAACGAGCGCAGGTAGTGTCGACAGCCCCAAGTGTTAGCCATCATCATTAGGACCAGTAGAGCTCCCAAAATTGCATAATGATCACCCTGTTGTAATTAATTCAGTGTCAGTTGTTTTCTTTATAATATTGTTATTTTTATGTAGTAAATATCTCCAGCAGTGGAGGTATAAGGGCTAATGATAAAAAAAAAGTAAAAAGGTTAATTCATTAAACTATTAATTTGCATCGAACCACCGCGCACCGGTGGTCCGACTGCTATTGTTTAACTATTATGTCTGTTTACTGGACATTCAATAGGTTAAACTTAGTCAATACAATCAGTGGCTAGGGCCCCTGTACTAGGTTGGAAACCTGTATTACGGGGTGCCCTGCTCAACCTCCAAGGCAAAAACAATGTTAATGAACCTTATAATATGTAAGAATAGGGTATTTAATTATAACTATTAATGTACTTAATATAATATTATTATCTTTTATGAATTTAAAAGCTTTATGAGTGTGTGTGTGTGAGTATGTGTGTGTGTGTGCCTGCATGTGTGTGTTTATGTGTACAGTGAGTAACTTATTTAACTAACTGCTGTGTGTGATTATGTGTTGCAATTTATACCATATATGTGTATATTAACACAATAAATATAAGTTAATGCAATATGTATGGCGTTCACTATAGGTGCACAAATTGTACCTGATAATAAATAAAAAAATTGAGTTTAGAGTTTAGAGATTGATTTATCGTAATTTCTGTGTAGTTGTGAAAGAAGTAACATCGAGTAACAGGTATAATAGAGGCACGATAAATTAGAAAACTATCAAGAATAGTTAGTACTTACAACTATTGTAGGTGTCCCTGATAATTTTCCTAAACAGCTGCCAATAGAAGCCCATATGCCTGCTAAGAAAGCTTCTTGCAACATTTTTGGTGAATGTTTTAAATTCCTGATGCAATTTTTATTCCATATTCAATATTAATACCATTACTTAATTGCCTAATAATTAAAGGGATTATTGTAGGTCCATGACGGGATACGTAATATTTAAATCCTGTTGTAATAACCAAATTTCATTTACAAGCTTTGTTTAAATAATTCACAATAAGATTTATTTCATTATAATTTTAAACAATTAAAGTGACATAATTATATATTTATATTACAATAATTGGCCAGCGGGGCAAGCCCATTTGGATTTTTTTTTTATATTATTGATAATTAAATGTCATTTGTGGTGTCATTTCTCATAATTATGTCACCTGTCATGACGAAGGCAATGATTATAATATTTGAGAATTAATAATAATAATCATTATTATTATTATTATTATTTGTAGTGTCTGCACATTCACAGGTCCAAGAAAATTGGACCTGGGCAGTAAGCTTGCGCGGGGACACAGGTCCAACACGTAGAGGCCTTTTTGACACAATTTAATGTTGTGATGGGGTACATATGACGGATACCATCCTCGTTCCTCGGCCGCACAATCTATCTAAAAGATTGTTCCGAAGATGGTCCCCGCCATATGGACAGGAACTATAGAAAGGAATCATAATAATAATAATAATAAGCATCATTATTATTATTATTATAGTACATCAAGTAATAGTAGAAAATTGAAAAAGCTGTAAGCAGCAAGCTACAAACAACAGTTTCAAAACCTTCCAGAATGGCGCTAGTGTAGACGGAGGTATGGTATGAATGTAGCAAATGTGTATGGTATGCATGAAGTTATAGAATGATGGTTTGAATGTAAACGAATTTATTAGAGTAGATGGCGCTGCGCGCTAGTGCTTAAATTGTCCGTCAAGTTCAACTATTCTTCAGACTTCAAAAAACGCTGCTTGTGCAAAGGTGAAATACTTTTCGTCTCATTTCGTGTACGTACGCGTGATTTCGTCGTACAAATTGATTGATATTTCAGTTTGGTTGGACAGTTAAGAGTTTAATCCTGCATACAAACCTTTAATCTACTAATTATTGATTAGGAATTTTCACCCTAGTGTGCTAATCAGCGCATGCATAGTGTGTGAGTGAACTTCTTTATAAGTGTGTGTGATCTGTGACATTCTGTGATATTGTATTCTTTACAAAACAAGATGTACAACATTGGAAAGGGTGATAACGTTTTGGTTATTTGGAATAAAACAGACCAAGATTCCTTAAATAAGTTTTATGCTGAAATGCAGAATTTAACGAATGGATCCGTCGTATTAGAAGACTGCGCAAACATTTCAACTTGTGAGTATAACAATTTTATTATATTACAAGTCTATACTTTCAATGTTAAGGTTAGATCAGATGGTTGAATGACAATTTGTTAATTCTGTTTTAGCTTCACAACCACTGTCAACGTTTGATGTGGTCCTCTCAAACACTTTGCCGCCTCACAACATAGAACACTCCGATGAACTATTGGCCTTCATCATCAGGGTATTGAAACCTAACGGCAGGCTGATAGCAAGAGATGCAAAAGACTTGACACTTCCTCTCAAACTTAATGGTTTCATTAATGTGCAGAATGATGGCAACACAATTTCTGCTCAAAAACCGACATTCGAGGTGAGTGTACTTTGTAATTTTATAAATACTTAGGTACTTACTTTAAATTTTACAATCCATATTTGGTATTGCCTTATTAATTTTATCTCAATCTCTGCATGTTCCGAGTCCTATCTGGGATATAATATTATGTCTAGTGATTTTGTCATGACTTAACATTTTATGCCAGAATAAATAGTCACTGTTATATGAAAATGTTTCCTCCTAAAGTGTCCTATTAACTTTTGTCACATTTTATCAATTGTTCGTTATCAAAGCAATTTAAAAAAAAACACCTCATGGAATTCAGGCCCCTCACCATGGTATCCTTATCTTTAAAAGCACCAGGGGGACTGGTGTTGTTTGTGTCAATCACCTATAAGCACGAGCAACATCAGAGTAGTCACTACTGTTAGTGGCCTTAAAGAAGGGCTCTATAGCTCTAAGTCTGTGTAATTTCTAATTTGTTAATACCCATAATAATTACCCATTCTAGGTTGGATCAAAATCTGTCCTGAAACTAAGTGATAAAGCAAAATTATGGACAGTAGACACCAATGAGGAGGACCCCTGGTTCAGCAAGGACGATGGCGAACTCATAGAACAAGACCTACTGATTGACAAAGAAGATCTGGCCAAACCTGACAGAGAGTCTCTTAAAGGTAAGGCATTGAACTTAAGATTTAACTCCATTTTACTGTTTTTTTTTTTCGATTTTATCGTTTGAAAGGTCACTGCTGAAGACAGCACAGAGAGTGTTCCAATCTGCATACTTTTTTCATGAAACTAGAGAACATACCAATAAAACGAAATGCAATTTTTTTTTGCTACATTAATTCTGTGATGTTGAAGAAAGCTATTTTACTTATTGATGATGACAATATGTATTTTTATTACTTAATAATGATAATGATGCTGTTGCTTTGGGGATGCACTTTTCTTTCATTCAATTATCGAATTATATGTAACAGAAAATCAGACGCTGAGATAACATTTATTATTAAAACATCACCTGAGGTTTTGTGTTCCGAGACTTCCGAGGTTTCAAGTGTTGAGGTTTTGTGTTCCGAGCGACGTGGTTATAAATGAAGCAGGGATATTATGTATATGAAATTTCGGATACAGATAGGTTTCGGATATAGGGATGATAATTATACCAGATACGGATACAGATAATACTAAGTATACTTCATACTTTATCACTGTGTTGTGATTTAAGATGAAGTTTTAGCTATGTAGTGTCACTTTCCGTGAAAAGCTTTTACCACATTGTTTACATTTTGCGGCATCGACAGTCATTTCATCAAAAAATGACCAAATTACACTAGATTAAGGACGCATTTTGTACCAATTCAATCAATTCCATAACACAACACTTTTGTTTCAATTTGTCGAACAATTTGTAAGTAAATGTAAAATTGCTCACAGTTAGTTAGTTACGAGTCATATCATTCATAAGTCATAATCATAAGACAGTATCAGTATCATAGTCATAATCATAAGACGACAACAGAAGAAAACAATCAATGCGCACGGCTTGTGTGTCGGCTGCGCCCGGCCCGCGGCCGATCAAAACAACTTGTCATAACGTCTCACAATTAGGCTCCGCCCCTATCCGATATTATCCGAAACTTTTATTTCGGATTCGGTAACGGTTACGGATATTTTTTATAACGGATATCCGATAGTTTCGGTTACGGTTACGGAGCTCCATAACTTCCCTGAAATGACGGTTAATGTTCCTTCCAGTCTCGACTCTCTGTTGCTGAATGATAAACCAATTTTGTTTTCCTTATAGGTATGTTCACCTAATAATTGTTTATTGTTTTGATCCTATAATCTAAAATAAAGCAACGATAAAATGCATAAGTGCTACCTATTAAAATATTTAGTTGAGGAAATAAAAAAATGGTTAAATACTGTCTCACTTATATAGGTAGTATTTAATTTAATTTTGTTTACACTGAACAGTACTTTTAAGTTTTTTATAAACTAGTAAAAAATTATGTAGGTGTAGGCACCTCAAAAAGTTGATCAAATTAGGCTTTACTAAATGCAATAAAAGTGAATAGCTCACTTTATTTAAACAATTATTATTGTTTCGAGGCCTAACGGCAGTGAAATTCATTGCTGTTCGCAGCTAATACGTTAGTTCGCAATTAGTCATGCACGTAATAAAAACGCGTGGAAAGACTGCGGTTTAAACCAAAATCGGTCAAAACCTCTGGAATGTTTAGACAGAAATTAGTTTCGCATATTTTTCGTCCCTTTAATTCGATCTCTAGCTTGTGGGATGACGAATAGTTAAAATTAAACAGATAGCGTGACTCAATAAGTCAGGATAGGCCAATTTTTTATAACAAGCTAAATATAGATTTTGTTTATCGACTTGTATTAGATATCTTTTTGCTGGCTAAGTATTAGAGATATTATAGGGCACGGTCAAAATTTGAATGTGTTGTCCACCCACCATGTGTGTTTGCGTTTCGGGGGGCACGAGCCGCCAGCCTTGAGTATTCGTTTATCGGTCATCGATAAGTAGCAATCGTGAACCTCGCTGATGTTGGATGGTATGACGTAAAATTTATTTGCGTGTAGTACGGATTTGCACCAGTCGTCCCTACCCCTAGAGCACTATGATGGAACTTGTTCTATGAAGTATGAACGTGGTGGGTGGTTTTCTAATTAAAATTTGACTAAGCAACAATTATTTCGACGTTGAATAAATTTTTTCTTATCTGCTCCAAATGATAAAACCCAGACTGAGAAATTTACATAATAATGTTACCCAGTAGCGTAACTACACCATCGGGGGCCCATGACATAGTCATGGGATGGGGCCCTAGTTTTGTTAGGCGCAACATTTCATCACATATAGTTATATGACCGGCCGTTCTGTTCATTTTTGAACTTTTACTTTAATTTTTATGCTAAGTTACTTTTGGGGCTTGTTGGACCGGGGCCGTGGCATCACTAACATAAATACGTGGCATAACACCCTATTATGTTATGCCACTGGATGCACCTAGCCACCTACATGTTACATGTGGACAAATTTTAGTCGATTTGGTTGGAACCAAACTTAACCAAATATGAAAACGTTTACTTTCCACGTAAACATAAAGTACCTACCTACACTAGAACTACTTACAACACGAACAAACGAAGGAGGGTCTGAGTAACATTGAGATCGGAATAATATTACAATTTTATTCTTGTGACAGCTGACGGGCGAAATTAGGCTAGGCAAACTAGAGGAATGTTTTGGGGCATTGCAAGAGTTCTTATTTAGGTAGGTTATATAGGTATATTAACATTTACGGGCCAATAACTTTCAAATAAATTAATGTGAATTGTGCCAACAATTAAACTTAATTTAGCGCCTAGCGATTGCTATAAACTACACAAAATACTTTTATATAGGGAACTGGTATTTATTACCCAGCGTATCTATTAAAATGAATGTCTCTCTGTAGATTGACCTAAAAAGTCATAATCCCATCTATCCCATCCATCATCCCATGAGACCCATCTTGTAGCTAAGTTACTCGGTGCATGCCATAAATGTTACGTGTACCAATGCTATCCCTGGTTTAGTTTAATAAACACACTGAAGAATATTTTGGCTTAGTTGTCAATCGTCAAGGTATTTCTTTAAACTTTAAAGCAATTACCTTATTTGAATGTTTGTTCGTTTTTAGCATGTGCGACGACAGGCAAACGCAAGGCTTGCGCCGACTGCAAGTGTGGACTGGCCGAGGAGCTAAAAGGAGAAAGCAAAATGAAAGAGGCCCCTAAATCCTCTTGCGGCAGTGTACGTATTTGTATATCTTAATTTATAGATTGATGAAAAGAAAAAGTGCCCACACCATCCTTGTAAACTGCCTTGAAGCAAGCAAGGCTACTTTTAGATTGAGGAATTGTGTCGCAATTCAATTGATTCGACCGCAATATTTTTGGACATGAACTTACCGTGCATGCAGAGCAGCAGAGAGAGTTCTGGTTGTCAAAAGAAAGATGACTGTCGACGGCAAGCGACCAAAAATGTTAAGCAACGTCGGGCGCGGTCTGTAGTCAGTACCCTCCGGGATAGGCTCGAAGCAATACTTAAATTATGTGGTTATTCAAAGATCGATTACCAGCGAAATAAATCGAAACGTCTGTTTTTGGCTTCTACTCTTATATTAAATCAAAAAGGGAAGATACGGCACTAGCGTCTCATGAGTGCGCGCCTAAAATTAGGTCCATGCTCACAAATTCACTTTAGTCGCTATTTGGCTAGCTATTGAAATACATGCGCGCTTAGAATACAATAATTGCGGATTTTCTATGTTTAAAAAGGTCAATCAATGCCTTTAAAAGGTTCACAAACAGCTCAAATACGAAAAACAAATTCCACGGCATCTCTTTTCATTCGTAAGTACACTTAAACTTAATTTTTCTTCGAAATCACTGATGGTTTTAAATGTAGTTCGCCATTTTTATCAAGAGACTCGCACCCTAATGATAAAACTTACCGCTCTGTCTCGCTCGCCAGATTGACACTTCATTTATAGGCGTGTGTGTGTGTAAGTTAGATAATAATTATGTAGTCGAGTCGGACTAATTTTATGATTGATACAAGTAAGCGTATGCCGTATCTTCCCTTTTTGATTTAATCTATGCTTCTACTATAGGAATCGTATCAACTTACGATGACAATATCATAATGTACATTATTGAACTGCCTTCAGACTTTTCTGCAGTAGAGAAAAAAATAATTGTATTTATAGCACAGTGTGACCTAAAGCCGCAGTTTACGCACGCTTTCTCGTGACCTAAGTAACTAAGTTGCCTACTTCTACACTAAGTGCGTAAATAAATTCTGTGACCTAAACTCGCAATTTACGCACTCTTTTTCGTGACCTAAGTTGCCTATTTCTCTTTCCGCCCGCTCCAGTCCGGGGCGGGTTCGTCACACTTGCTATAAAATAGTATACGATACTTCTGACCACTTAGGTTAGGCTAGGCTGCTTAGGTCTCGCGTATCGTAATGTACTATTATATTCTATTTCAGTGTTACCTTGGCGACGCCTTCAGATGTGCGACGTGTCCGTACCTGGGCATGCCGGCTTTCAAACCCGGAGAAACTGTCAAGTTAGACCTCGACTCGGATATTTAGATGGATTAGCTAATTGGCACCATACCAGTGTACTATTAGTATAACTTATTTTTTATTTTCATCGCTATTTATAGTTGCCATTATTCTATGTTATTCTCATTTTTTCCGAAACTTCAATTTGGGCACACATTGGTAATGTAACTAGAACTAAGACTTCGTTTTAAATACATTCATGTTTTTCAATAACTTGCGTATTTTTTGGAAGAAACGGAGTACCGTTTACTTACTCTTACTTTAATTAAAGGTTTTACTCATTAAAGACTATTCCTTTGTAGTAATATCTGACTGAAATAATAAAAAATTACGTAATAAATGTATAAAGGGGACATCAGTCATGCCAATATTGCCAATGATAGTTTGGCAAAGGGCAAGGGGCCCACCAGGCTGGCTGATCATGCCTGGGAATCGGCCGTGCTCCGATTACGTCATGTCGTGGTTTTTTATATAATATATTAGTCCAAGATTCCAGGGCCGCCGGACGGCACGTATTTTCTTACGAACGAAATGCGGACGATTGAGTAGTTTTAGTAGGTACTAAGATCGCATGCCTACCAGCTAGCTTGCTTAGACGGCCAATTTCCAGGTACCTATATTGTAGACAATATCGTTAAAAAATTGTCAATACTCAATACTCCCAAACACTTTCCGTCGGCCGTTTTGCTTAACAGACGCCTCAAAGGCCGTTTTTCCAATGTATGGCTCGCTTTCACACAGTACCGGCACCGGCGCGGCGCCGGCCCGGCGTCATACGTTTTTGCTTCCCCGCAGCGGCACAGCGGCGAATGGAAAATCGCCTAAAGGTCTGCTACGATATACAAAAGCCTAGACCATAAGAAGACAGAGGAAGAGGAGTATTAAAATCAAACAAATTTTAGCAAATATTCATTCAATTATACATATTTTCATTTTCTTTTTACAAACAGTTAACTTATTTTTAACATATTTCGGTCTATAACATTTTCCTTTTACATTATTCTGAAATAGTTTCTCATTCCGCTATACAATAAAATATACAATTATATATTTGCCATATTTGTATTATAATAACAATTATAATTATTTATCTAATAATTAAATGACACAACATTTTGCATTCTATATTTGGTACATATTGAAAACTGTGATCATGTTTTAACGTTTTTAGACTTTAGCAACACAAACAGTTCTCAATACGTCGTCAAATTGTTTTTGGAAAGACGTAATAATATCAAATATTTACTGTTGAGGCCGCGCCCCAAATTGGTCAACATCTTACCAAAAACATAGATAACCTATAACAAAAGTCTGTTAAGGATGGCACAATCATTTGTGTCAAAATTATATTTCATCAGTGTCGGCTATTGTTAACTAACATTACGGACTATGAAACCATTACTGGCCGTATCTAACATTGGCAACATCAAAACAATAATTATCTTGTATCTCGTTAAACGCGATTTATATACCTACCCTACAGTTCAGTCACACAGAACACTTGTAAATAACACACACTTTTCAGCATTCGTGTAATAAGAGTTTACAAGTAGGTAATAGAAAATTACAAATATATATGCAAATCTTAATTGTCCGATACAGGCTAAAAGAACAGTGTAATTTAAAAGTTTAGCCAAGTTAAACATTGATTTTCAATTACGAAGAATCAATCAAGCCATTTCCAGTGCCACAAAATAGATAAATTTTGTCAATAAAATAGAAACAATGAAATTGCTCCCTAACTAGAAAACAATTAATTTGAGCAAAGCAAAGAGTCCAAAGTTCATGGGTCTGGGAATAAGCATTCTAAAACTTTCTAATACAGTTTATAATCGTATTACTATGATCATATCAAATAATATTCAATCTATGATTAATAACGGTACATCATTGAAATATAGGAAACTATGGTAAGTATATTATTTGGTAATACATGAAAAATATATACTTTTACATTTAATTGTATTGTCTGTTATAAATTATTATTGTATTGTCTATTATAAATGACATGTCATACATGTACAAGGGAAATGAACTACTTATGAATGCCGTCCAGCCGTTCACTGAGGGAACCATGCAGGTATGTATTAAAATATTATATAATTGACACATTAAATAAATAGGAAGGCGCGGAAGAACTATGATTGTGCCGATAATTCTATTGAAAGCGACCAATAGGGTGGTTCACGCTGGTGTTTCTGCCTGTCTGTCCTTGTTGGCTCTATTCTCGTAATAGCTACTTCCTGTGATAAATAAAAGTGGCTTTCGAAATGCAAACATCGGAGAGGACTTAATATAGCCAGGACACTGACAGATAAAACAACAGTGTAGACTAGACCTATGTATGTCGCCCTTAACAAAGTTTTCGTTCGGATTCGTGCTCTCCAACATTCCTCAAAACATTATAGCACCTTTATTGATTAAAGTATAATACTTTTGAATTTAGATTTTGGGAAATAATACTTTTTGTAAAGAATTTTGTACTAAACGATTGTCCATCCTATCGGATACGGAGCTCTGCACGCTCGTTTATGCAATAAATGCTCCTATCTCATAATTTAAGTCATATCCTCGAAGAAACTACTATCCCACAACATTCAGTAAAGCGTCCCAGTCTTTTTAAAAGTTTATTTTCATCAAATTGAGATCTTGCTTAGACTTGATTGCGACCGGGCCGGGGCGACGCGGCCTCCGGGACCGGCCTTAAAGTTTGTGAGGTAGGCTTAGTCATGATCTAATGAAAGCGCCTTGTTAGAAAATACCGATTAATAAAATGAGATCGTTCATTACAATTACAAATAATAATATAAAGACGATAAAACTAGAATTACATACATTATACAACAAATTATTAACTTTTTACAACACCGTCGACGACGGCGCGTGCGTAAACTATGATAGTCGGTTATTATAATAACATACAATTAACAAGCACATAACAGTTTACGGTACAATGAAACAAACTCACAAATCGAATCGAAGCACTCATATCCATATTGTTATTATCCATGTTGAATCGTAACCGCCGGCAGGCGCAGCCGATTGTACCTTCGGTTAAGGGTTAAATTTTACATGTTCACTGAGAAAAAAAATATTGAATTTACAGTTAGTTGTTTTAAAAAACAAATCTAATATCATATTGATATTTCATATACGCTCTATTGCAGGTTCACTTTCACATAGGTAAGGCAAAATAAATTTAGAAAAAGTAACAAAATACAATTTACAAAAAAATTACTTAACAATATGTAAAATTAATTTGATTTTGATATGGCCATGCGTTTGTCGTTATTTTTGATAACGATATATGTATATTAATCACAGACTCTGCTAGTTACATCTCTTTCAGAATTTGTTTTCTGTGTATCATTTTTGAGTAAGTATACAATAACTATACAGTTTCTTACCAATAACGCACTTATTCTTCTAAACATATATATTTCTTTATTCAAGCAATACTTCATACCTACTTTGACCAATAACTACAAAATATCACAGACTGTGTGTTTATTATGTATACATCTTCTCATAGAAAAGTTATGTGTATTACACATGGACGTCAAAAAACCAATGAGATGGCATCTAATAACCATGACCATTAGACATATTATTTCTTTACAGTATATAGTATCAACAATATTTATATTAACATGATCAATTTATTTATTTGTCAGGAGAATTCCCAGTTCACCCAACCAACATATCTACTGTAGCCGCTATGTACAATAAATCGTACATAGAGTTGAGGCGTTCAATCACCGCTGAATTGCCGCATGGCGTATTGCAGTAGGTAATATAAAACCCGTCGATGGATATGTTTGCAGTCACAACCATAAGGGAAGAATGAAAACGACATGACTGCTAAATAAACGCCAGGAACCGGAAAACCCACATAACAAGAATCAGTCAAGACTTAGCACTTATCATTCCATTCCTATCTACAAGTACTATCTAACATTCATTGTACCTTTAGCTTTTGTTTAAAAGATCTGTCTCTGGGGACTTTCAATCTCATTAATTATCACAATATCTAACCTACTTTAAGATCTGGTAGTACGCGTTATGTTTTTGTGCTCTTATGACATTATATTTCCCCATACTCATTAAACAGAGCTAACTGAGAAATAATAAAATCCATGTCATGTCTTTTTCATAATTTAGCTCTTTTGGAAAGCGGTATGGCACTTGTCCGTGCCATTTACTGGTTTATGAAATTATTCTAATCATTGAAATATGAAATGGTTCAATTAAACCTGTATTGAAACGAAATACATAAAAGGTTTTCGCACATGTATCATTATTATAGATATGCAACATTGTGGTGTTATTTATTGTTTTATAATACATGTATTTTACCATAATGTAGCCTAAGACTTTATGTATTAAAAATAGTCGATATTGAATTTATTAGGCTTTGGTTTTTATTTAATATGCTATAATATATGTATGTATGTATGTATGTATGTATGTAGATAAAATTTAATATGGTATGTGTATAGGTATCAAAATAACTGGGAAGACTGCTCGCTACATTTTTGTGAAAAAGTTGAAATATGAAGGTAAATACAAGATTTCATCTAGGAATTTCAGGGGTATGTATCGTATGTATGGCTTACAAAATGGCACTCCATGCAATCCGAGACACTGTTTTGTACTGTAGGTACCTACGTAGCTGACATCATGCAGTTTAAATGAACAACAATTAATTATAATTATTCAGATGGTTTTACGTGATATTTTCCTTGGTTAATATATAAAGTTCCAACAGACAACAATGTGTTTCTATTTAATTAAAGAGGATAGGATTTTTACGAATAATTTGCTTGTTGCCAGCTTCGTATACCTAGTAGGTACGTATACCACTTTTTGTGACTTCGTCATGGAGTGGAGTTATGTTCTGATCTAAGTCATATATTTACAATATTGTACACAAACGCGTAAAGAAGCACCCGACAATAAAAAGCACCTAGAGTTCCCGAGTAGTATATTATAAGCCTGCGACGGTGGGTCGCCGATCGCTGCGGAAAATTATATGTATTTTCAATCATCATACGCACACATATGTATAATAACACGCGACTCAACTCACTGGGGCGATCGGTCTACGTCAGTCACCGCGACTATAATCAAGCGAAAGTTCCTCCATTATATTTATCGATAATTACTATTAAAATTTATTGTAATGAATGAGGTTTAAAACCTTAGAAAGTCCCGACGAATCTCGATCACTCAGCGTTTCTTTAAAGGGGGGCGGTCGTCCTCGCTGAGGTCGGAGGAGGACCAGCTTCGTTTCCGCGCGTCCTCCTTGACGCTGAGGTTTTCGGGGTGCGTCTGGGGCGGCGCCGGGGGGAGCGGTGCGGGGGCGGGGGGTACGTGCTTGCGCGCGACCAGCGACACGCACACGTCACCCACTTGCAGCCGCTGCACGCGCAGCCCGTATCGCGCCAGTGTGAGCTCCGGCTTGCACGACGCCCAGCCGCGCCCGTATACGAAGAATGGATGCTCTACTGTTGACTCGAGCTCCACCTGGAACCCATACATATACTTGTTTAGCCACAGTACGTTTAAAATCAGAAAATCCGTGTTATGTGATTTTCTGCTTTCGTAAGTGTTTTTGGCATATTATAACTAATATCAATATTTTTCCCAAAATTCTGTGTCACAAAATTTGCTAATAATAATTCGTAGGTGTATAATAACAAAAAACAAGCGTGCAGAACACATGACGTTAGGTTAATCTACTGATACCTATATTCAATCTCAAACTGACGTGAAACACTGTTTTTTAGGGTTGGAAAGTGATTAGAGCACGGTCACGGGTCACCTGCCGACTTTAATGTCCAACCTCAAATATGGTCAAAGAAAAGTTTGAGTAAATGAATCTTTTGGTACTCCTGAGAACTAAAATATGTAATTAAGAACAGGCAGTCTTACAGTTTGAATGTTCTAGGTTGTACACGTCATGTAGATTGTAAAGAGGTGATGATGGTGGTGATAAAATTTATTCCAATTGTATTCAGCTGACCTGTGATCGGTTCCTATCGTAGGTGAGCGTAAGCGCCAGGCGGTCTCCGCGCTCATCCAGCCGCAGCAGCGTGCACTGCGTCAGCGCGAGATCACCGCTCCTCTCGGCGCTCATCACGAAGTCTTCTGTCCTCATCTCCTCCACGCGCCGCAGGGAGCCGTCCTCGAGCCGGATCAGCGCGCCGCGACAGAAGTACGGCGCTGGAGTGCCACGCTCCGGACTTAAAGGTGGCTCCTGGAACGCAAAATAAAATTGTCGCTTGAGAATAATGATCGAACAGCAACAAAGTCTGTTCAGGCAAGCTACACCCCACTGATGTTTATAGATGGACTTTAGGGATAAATTTATAGGATACAAACACTATTTTTATTATTGCTCATTCAATATCGATAAGTACCTATATCGTTTTTATTTTAAGCTCACAAGAATTTTGGCAAGAAAGAAATCTGTGAGGCACTTTGTACTTTATTATATTTTAGAGTACTTTGATTGATGACAAGAGTTAGGAGAAGGGCGAAATGCATTCCGGAGGTAGTAGTTGATGAAGATTAGTTTGAATTTACCTCTCTCGGAGGAGGTTGCGGCTGCGGTGCCGCTACGGGCGGTGAATGCGGCGCCGGAGAAGGCGGCACGAAGCCCGAACTGGGCCGCGGCCGCATCGGGTACGCTGGCGGCTGCGGCGCACGCGGCCTCGCGTATAGGTAGGGCGCATAGGAAGCCGGGTGCGTGAGGAAGGGCGTGTAAGCGCCGGGCACGGGTGTAAAGGGCGCGGGCGCAGGCGGCGCCGGCATGGGGTCGCGCGGGCGCCGCGGCGCGTACCGCGGGTACGGCCGGGGCGGCGGCGCGAGGAACTCGGGCGTCATGGTGGGCGGCGGGTAAAGGTGGCTCAGCTGCAGCTGCCCCAGCTGGACCAGCGCCTCGCCGGGGAGGCTCGCTGAGATCATTGGACGAGCTGCAACAACAATGAAGCTTATTAGGAACATCTGCTATGTCGAGACTTAGTCGAGCAAAAATGCGGCACGCCCGTATCCTTTTCTCGAAGCAATTCAGGCCATTTTCAACTCCCTATAACTCCATTATGGATAAAACTGGGAGCCTGAATTTTTAGTAGCCAGGCAGGTATTGTATAAACGTACATACATGGATCTCACAACTTTTTACGGTGCAAACTGAGTTGCGAAACTTGGTTTTTTTACAGTTGTTTTTGATGGTATCTATGTATTACAAATTACATATGCAGTACATACTAAGTAGTACAGCAACTGCCTAACAATTTTGTGTAAATAACGTGTAACGTAGGTTAGGGGAGCTGTAGCTGTTGGTTGAGTAGAATGAAACGGAATAAATATGTAAATTATGATAACAATAGCGTTAAAGTTCTATTGGTCAACTATGAACGCTATTGCATCTATTGTGCCCTGGTGGGAAATGCATTATCATATTTTATTTATTATTTTATATCGCTTTTCGATGTGGTATGAGAAACGCTGTTACAATGGAATGACTATCGAGTTATGTCATTTTGTAATCAGTAGGCACTTCGATCATTACACAAAATAATTGTGTGATGTACGATCTTGTGGAATGTTTAAGTATTTAGCACAATGAGACCCTTGTTCGAAACGGGGCCTCGTTCGCGTAGTAAAATACATCTGCTAGTGCTTGTGTGAGCCGCGTTTGGTGTTGAGATAAGAATGTAGAGCGGGCAGCGTCAACTTTATTAATAGATTTTATTTGTAAGTATATACCAACGCTGATATGCTTTAGTAATTGTGCATACATGCAACGTGACGTGTTACAATTTGTAAAGCGAGTACTATAGCTAACGTAACACGAGCGTTATTATTAGAATTGTGTGTTTATAGGCGGCGAGCTTCTGTGGATAATGGATTGTTCGTTTTCCAATTCAATTAACAGGGTTGTTCAGTCTATTTTTAACGATGCTGCTCATTTGTTTGTAAATAATGGGTAGCCTAATGCTGTTATATCAACATGTAGGTGTAGCTAAATTGGAATACGTTATTTTATTAGCCTTAAGCTTTATGTTTATGTACATAAAAACTAACTTAAAAAGATAATGTTTGAAATTGAGTGCAAAATCCTTATAGGTATTGTGACGAGATATGAAGGAATGCGTAGAGATGAATCGGCATTCTTGCGGACAGTGTGGTGTATGTGTTAGTTTGGCGATAATTTAGAGAACAAAGCATCAACCGCCCCACCTGAACAAACAGTAGCCTCTCATTTGTTAGCACGAGCCTCTCTCGCTGAGGGAGTCGTGCTTTTACCACTTATCTGTGTAACAAATGTATTTAAAGAAGTATTGTTTAATCATTTATTGCTAGCTCTAACACGCGACTTCATCTGTGTAGACATTATAATTTGGTACAAAGATACATAAAAATTTCCAGATCCAGATTATAAAATACCAAATGTTCTGCATGTTTTTTTTTTCTTGAAAGTGTAAGAAACAACTATCTTTCTATTCATCTATTTCACAAATTTTCCCATTTATAATAGCAGTAGGAGAATAATGAATACCTTTAAAAGGATTAAAGGAGATCGTATTTAAAATATTGAAAACGCTATCAAAAGTAAAATTTAACTACTAACGATTCTAAAAGCGACTATAAAATTAAGACGGTATCGTGATGTAAACTAAATACCTACTCTACAATATCTTTAAGTGTAGATAAGTATTTACCAATTATAAACTTTATTGTCATTCTTAGGAAAAAGGCTTAGAAATCCAGATAAGATAATTAATTAGGAATCTTTCTTTAATAACTTACACATAATAGATGGGCACAAAGGGGTAGGGAAATAAAGTACCTATACAATAACCACTTACTTATCCGTTTTTAAAATTTAATTAAGTAATATTTATGCTAATCAACAAGTAGGGCAAATCTTGTGTCACCGCTTCTCTCGCACTGTGTCACCATTAAATAACACGAGTAATAAATATCAAAAATAGAATAAAATTGTCCTTAACTCAGTTAAATAATTTAGCGACTGGATAAGCTAGCCAAATTGCATATTAATATGAACATATTTCATAATATAATTTCGTGTATGTCACCTACAACAGCAAACTGGAACATCTGGTTTAAGGGTATTGACGTAATTTCCTTGTAGTTAATTAAAACAATCAGAGTTATATTTCCACGTATGTCTAATTTGTTATCCTTACTTAATTAAATCGATAAGTAGATCCAACGTAAGCAAATTTATTATCAACCCGTGTGATTACCTAAACTCATAGAAATATCACTTTGAATAATTAAATGATAATAAATTACCAACAACATAATATGATATCCCCTAGCAAGATTTTATTATCTTAAGGTAATAACATTTTACGATAAGTTGTTTTTTGGCGATCTCGGAAGTTACGCAACTTTTATCAGTATAATATTTTTAGAAATTCAATTAGAAATCGAAGTATTTCACAAGTAGGTAACTTTCCAGACCCAAACGGTCCTTCGTTCGGCCTTGTGTTCTCACAAAATCCACCGAATTGTTTGTTGGTTTTGATCAGAATTATTGCAACACAGTAGATATTTAGCAAAATATTGTAAGAATAGTCTATAATCTTGAACTGGAGCATGTCAGATTGTTATCAATAAAGCGTATTTTGCTATTTAAGTAAGTGTCGATACTAAATGAAGATAATGTGCAAGGTGTTAATATAAGGTTTTTTGAAAACTATGTTTGTCAAGTAAGTACCTATAGTCTAAAATCTACTATGGCGAGTCACCTTCTTAACCCCACTATTATTTTTTGTTTCCTTATTTATTTCCCTGAACACACGCGATTACTCACGCAACCCAGGTGAAAAACTGAAATTTAATCTTTTTACTAAAATTCCGCATAGCCAGGAATAGAACTCAATACCCTCCGCATGGTGCTTTGGCGTGATAATCATTGCGCCATACAGGTCAAGGTGGGTCTTATGTAGTACTGTAGTAAGTCTCCTCGGTACTAGGTACGTATCATTCAGGTGGTAACTAATGGTCATAATTTCCAACGTTTCACCTCATTTATTGATTAAGCAATACAATGATTTTCAAAGTATTGACGTAAATAAATTGTATTTGTTCAGGCATCTAAGTATTGTGAATTTTACGCTCTAGTTTTATTGTTTAGCTGAATCTGTGTCTAATCTGCGCTGCATTATTTTTGTATTAAGCGAATCATGTTATTATTCCCTAATATACATTACTTTTTTATCTGATTCTTATAACAATGTTTAAGTTATCTAAGCTTTTGCCTGGTAAATATGTACTTATATTTTTATATTTTAACCAATTTCATTTAAACAATTACAATATGAAGGACATAGTAACAATACGATTATTGCGATATAACTTATGGTAACCTAATGTTAAACTTATCGAAAACTTTTTTCGGTATTGCTATAAGTCATTCTTGGTTGTGTGAACCTTTTTGTTTATATTGTACACAGCAAGGTCTCAACGTAGGTTCGCGTTTGCCTTTTGTCAACAAGAACTCACGAACAGGGTAAAATTAAGATTCTTGCGTTCGCGAATGTGACTCATAAACAGTGAGAAGGCAGATCGTGACTAAGTCTTTAAAAATTCAAGCCAATTAGCTAGTTCCAACCACCGAGGCGTTTCGACAATATTAACTTGCCTTGTCTTAAAATAACATTTTCCACCAACTTAAATTCGTCACTTTATTTTATAAATTAATCAATGAAACTAAACTACTTTTTTATCTTGTTGACAGACTATACCACTTCCTTAATGTTAATGCACATTATCAACTCCTACACTATGTGCGATAGTAATTTACGTCATTTGATAAAACAAAATCGAAATCGTGTCGAGATTTCAAGCTACGATTAAAACACATCATTTAAGTTTAAACATCACATCATTTACATATGATAACTATAATTGATTATGTAAAGAAGGGGTATGATTTGGACAATCGATCGGGTTTATATGAGAGACACAAAGTAGGTGGCGTCGCGCCGCATTGCGCGTTTTCAGACTGGCAGTTCGAATCCCTTCATCGTGGGTTCGCCGCCCTATAGCGAAAAACTTTGCAATTATTGCGCGCACATTGTTATTGATTACGTAGCCAAGAATATTAGGTACTTCAAAGTATGATATGTCACCCTTCTTTTACTTTTCATCAACCATTAAACGTCTATTTAAAGACATAGACTTGACTACTTGTAATCGACGCCAACCCATGCCTTTGCTGTAAGTTGCGTGCTTTTACTAAGTCAAAAATCTAACCATCTAATCAAAAGTGAAATTTGGATTAGTTATTTGCTAACAAAAAAGATGACTATAATAAGTAATTAGTTTACATTTACACTAACTTATTTAGGTAGGTACTTATTAAATTATCTTTTCAGTTTCTCATAAAGTAAGAACGTTTTCGGAACTGAAACTCGACATTATATCACTTATATCTCGATCACAATATCTATGTAAATAAGATCCACACGCTAATGAGTATGAGCTCATAATATCGTTCCATGTTACGTATATATGTATATTAATAAAGTTTTTGTTGTGTAAAGATAGGATAATTACCAGTGTATGAACCCCTCTCAATATGAGTACCTATAGAATATTTCTTATGTTACTAAATGATATACATACTTACATACATAATGCTATCCTTATTGCATTCCTTACCATTATAATGTATTTACATAATTGCAACTAATGTATGAGATAACTTTGAATAGTCAGACAATATATTATATTTATGATAACTTTGTCTAACTTTACGATTGTATTTGAATAAATATACATATAGATAATTATGTATTTGAAATTGAATTTAAAATATTATTGATCTCATAATTATAGTTACTTTTTACATACTTTTTTCTAGACATATTAAGCTGCAAAATTTTATTACATATCTTTAGTTACGTAGGTACTGCCACATAATAGCAGAAACTGTTTTTTAATTCTCGTCAATGTTTCTTTTTTCATAATAAATATGATTATATGCACTGTTTTTTCTAAGGCTGGTTTCGTAGACGAGGCACTTACAAGTCATATTCCTCTACAACTAATGTAATAAGCAAATTTAATTGGTTCGCAATCCGATCTGCATTAGTCAATGACAGTTGACACGCGCCTCACTAATTGCGAGTCATCGGGGTAAACATCAACACGGTGTAGCGGCGGGGCGGGCGGGCGGTCGATAGGGCGCCGCCCGTAACCCACTTCCGGCGCCCGTGACCTTGCCGCCGCCATTCACGGCGCGTCTTGACACCCCACGCTCACCTCACCCTTCACCCCTCACCCCACCGACCAGACCCGGCTGTTTTACAGACTTACGCATTTTCAACGATTTCTCCTTCGGGCTCTCTCGCGTTTGTAGAAGTAGGTTGGTTATACAGACGACGAGACGATTGTGCTTTTGACTCCAAATAAACAGTGTTATCGAATAAAGTTCAGAATTATAGTCACTAGGTTAATGTACATTGTACAGTACATTTACTGACCTTTTTACCTACCTGGTTAGGGCCTCAGAGTTTTTAGTTTCACACATACCTATGTATGCTAACAACATTATAATATTACATTCATTAGATATTATCTTAATAATTAACAATGTCATTTGCTTTAAAAATTACCAAACAATAATTTTGTTAACACATAATTAATACTAATGTAATGTATTGCTTTTAGCAAAACATACATTGAAATTGTTAAATCATAACGAACGTCCAAAAAAAAACTAAATAACCGCAAGTAGAAAATGATACGCAGAAATTACATAACACGTATATCGAATTTTCATAACGTGATAATACTGATAGCACTTCAGTGATGTCTAAACTGCGTTAAATAATATAGCAACATTAGCTAACAATGTTGACACTTGCTAGAGGCGTGCCTGCATGCAATGGTTGTCACTTTAATACATTAAAAATATGATAAAGTAAGAATATTTAAGAACCCGAACCGAAAAATTTTTAAAAATCGATTTTTTAAAATTTTTGTCCGTCTATTTACAAGAAACCTACTTACAGCACTGATATTAATGAAATTTGTTAGGTATAGTTGTATGTAGACAAATAACATATTGTATGTCATGTAATACGCTAGTTACATGCTAATGTACTTATGATACTCTTTTTCGAGCTGACTAAAAATTTTATTTACAAATGCTTTTTTATTCAATATGAAATCTTATCTATTTTCGCGTATATTTTATCGCGTGCTTGTATTCTATTAGTGTATAGTTATTATATCTTATCTCTGTCTATATCTCGTACAATTTGTCAGAAACCTCCATTTCTAAAAGAGAGAGAAATTAATTAACTTATAATAAGTAGATAAAGACATCCTTTATTTCCCGTCAATTGGCAACCCTGATCACATGATATGTATGCAGCATTATTATTAAGTAGCAGCTTCGCTGATAGTCGTTGTGCTAATACACCTGTTACGTCCAGCTGTTAAATTCGTTACGATTATATTAGTATAATGTGTATCACGATGTGTAACTATCTCTATTAGAAGTTCAGATAAATGACCATACCATAACTGAATTAAGCTTTAAAGATCAATCTACACTTAATTAATGAACATTAGATTGGTTAGTACCTAATATACGTTCAGTTACTCATTTGAGACTTGTTTGGGTTTCTAAATCCAAACATTTAAAAAATAAACTTGATATTAGTGATATTATGACACCATTTAACAAAAAAATGAATTTGAATGTAGAGCAAAAGCATTCTTTGTACTGTGTTATTAAAGTATTAAAGCAATTTATGTATGCGTACCTATATTATTATGTATTGTAAATAATTTAACAAAATGTTTTATAAACAGTGTTAAATTTTGTTCGTAGAAGTTATTGTCTTGAATTGTTATGTGAGTTTCTTTGTAGCCAACTCGTAGATAACATTTTTAGCGTCCGTCATCATTAGTCTCGTAAAATTCCTAGAACATCATACCTAATAGCTTTTTATGTTGATCGTGCGCAACCAACTGCACACGTGTGTCGTCCGTAGAGTGAATGAACAAATTTTGTATCTGCTAAAGTTATAGGTAATAAAAATATAGGTACGTCTAGACATTAATTTGATAATGATCACAGTTAACCCACAATCCCCGCTTCCAATGACATTAAATAGATTCAGTACCAACTTGTCGCATTAGACATAGACGCATTAATAGACGATGTTCGAGATTCTTTCATGTACGGTAATTCAGGGTAAGCGTAAGTGTTGCTTGACGCGAGGCTACTAAATCCAGAGCAAAGACGCGCTCTTGCCATATACGAGTACGAGTAAGCCGCTTTAAAGTAAATTATCACTAGACATGACTCCGTCAAAAGAGCACTTAGTGCGGTAAATGTACATTTATGGTGAGGTGAGAGGTTAAGACGGTTAAGATTTGGGCTGTGTAGTAAGGCTGAATGAATGTCGGCGAGCGCCGAGTCAGGCGACGGCCGACGACTGATACGTAAAACGAATTTCCACAATGCCACTATGTTACCCGTTTGCGGTAAAAAGGTGCCTGGCGTGTTAATTACATTGCAGTAGGTAATGCTAATTGCAATATTAACATAGTGTATTAATTTACAACGTGTGAATAAACAAGTTCCGGTGCGAAGGATTTACAGAACCACTTTTGCCGGACTCGCCGCCTTTAATAATTAACACTACTTTTACGTGCCTACCGACTCTCTAAAGTGGTTTTTCGATCGATGGAAATTACGGTTAATAGATTGTTACGTAATCGTAATTGGTCGAAACACAGACTCATCTCGGCACGTCGCGCATCGTGCAAGCCGGTGTGTTCGTTTAAACGGTCAATTTGGAGTCTAACAACAGTTTTATTGAGTGGATCACGCAATAGGAGAGCCGAGGCAAACAACCCCGCCTACACTCGCGGCTCGACACTTGCCACACGGACACAATCTCCTATATTTACATACTCGCCATTATGCGATTGCGAGTGTACGGCGGCCGCCGCGGACTCCCGCGCCCACGCACCGGCCAACTGTTCAATGTGTGAACCGCCTCGCGAATTAGGCGCCATCGCGCCATCGGCATCGCGTTAATCACATGAATTCGTTTAAGAAATGTGCACGCATTAAAAACGTGCTACCAGATACATGTTTTCGTACGACTATTATAACATTTGAATAAAATATTATGCCGATTGAAATAGGTCCATGTTTCAAGTCGCGCGAAAAAAGTTGATTGTTGCGAATTTCACGGATGATTTGAAATTCAACGAACTACTCGCAAACGATAAAATTGAATCGAGTTACCGCTACATCAACATTTATTAAAGAGTTCGATAACCGAAAAGAGACGATTACAAAATAATCCTGTAAAATAAACAACAATTTTGCATGCGCAGCTGACTAAGCATTTCTATTTCATCCACCTATTGATGAAATGAATAAGTATGTTGTTTATTTTAATTATGCTTACAAAATAATATGCTGCTCACAACTTCATTGATTTCATTATAAATTATTACGAAGTACTTAAAGTAGACTCACAATATAAGGTAAATAACTTACCCGGATGCAACATGTATCTTTAATGGAGAAAATGTGTAAAGATTAAAGTACATTTAAATTAAAATGTTACTATAAATGCCATGTACTGTAACACATGCCAGACACATTAATTTGTGTAGTTTTAATGAGTTTAATTCAAATGTTTTTATTCTTTAATACTCAAAAATAAAACTTTTAAAAACCTTAGATTTGCTTTTAACATGGATAGATTGTGACAATAATATCTTTTAATCACAAGCATGATAAACATAACTGTGTGACGAATAAATAATGTTTTGATTGCGAATTATAACAAATTGCTGATGTCGTTGTTGGTAATTAAAGCTATTACAACATCCGAGTATCTGACTATCTGAGCACCAAGCGAGAAGCACAATGGTTGGCCGGCCCACGCGTCGGTCGTTACTCTCATACTCTGTGCCATCTGTGGCACTGTGCTAGAGATGTTTCATCTGAATCGAGCCCTAAGAATATCGATACACGGCCATGCGATCTACCGATTTTTTTATCGATTCAGCAGGATCGTCATCCACATAGTATTGTATGTATGGCTGCCTATAAGATAGTATGAAGAAATGTTTTAAACTACAACCTTTTTGACTGTAATATCTGTAGTATAAAAAAGCAACCTGGATTAACATATAGGATACTTTTTATCCTTCTCTGCACCAACTTCTAAAATCCACACGGGCGAAGCCGCGGGCACAGTCTAGTTAAGTATAATTAAGCTTTAAATCTAAAGTGCTTAATCGCATGTTTTAAATAGGCAACGTAGGTAACTGAATTTCTCGGTGAACATGAAAGTGTGTGATTCAAGCTTTTTCAACCTTCTATTTTAATAACCTTTCTTTTTTATAAACCTTCTATTCCACTATATTAATAGGTAGCCTGGATCTACGTGTTTCGTAGATTTATTTAACTCGTTTGAACACCTATTCAAAACGAAAATGGAGTGCAGAAATAATGTAGATGGAAGTGGCTGTCAGTTGCCGCCTACGTATGTCTGTTGTCTAAATGCAGCTATTTTGGAAGTTATATTCTACACATGCACATTGCACATGGTAGCTGGATACCTCGCAGACATTTATCGAGAAGTATTTGATGCATCGTAAAACAATTTTGAATAGCTTATTTTTAATATCCGAACACAAAAAATACTGACTGGGCTGGCGGGTAATGGAATTAGGTAAACCAAGCCCCAAAACAAGAGTTTGATGAGTTTTGAAAATTTGTTTAAAATTCTGATAAAATGGTCTGTCTCAAAAATAGTTATTTTTTTTTATTTACAAATATTACGTAGCACAATTCAGGACAGCATAACAGTTTTAAAGCTTCTCTTCCATTTTTGTACCATTAAAAAAAGTTTCGTAATAATTGGGTTAGCGTGGTAATAACTATTTAGGGAATGTCGATCGAATCGTATTCTTACGTCTAGGGATTCTGTCTTAAATTTTTTATTAATGAACCATGTAAATAAGTACTTCAATTAAAACTAAATAAGCGGTTTTACACGGATAGATTATTTAAACATCGATATGCCTTGCGATATGAAGATTGAGAAATAAATAAATAATTTATTTAATTTAATATTCAACGTAACGTATGAAATATGTAGATATATTTTAATTGTGTTACATAATAAATAATTATATTGAATTTTAATGAAAAATAAAACAAGATAATAATATACCGTACCGTACCTGCCTACGTCTTCGTTTCTGAACGAGTAACACAAATAGACGATTGTAGCTAATCAGTGTGCGATAGACTTGAATACAATTATGAATTAGACTGAGCATTAATTAAGCGGCTATTTTCAATTCAATCGATAGTTAACAGTAGGTACTAATCTGTTGCACGTTTATCGGCTGTAAAGTGGCACACAGCTATTTATAGCAACAAATTACGTCGACAATTGTTTTAATTTCGTAAGTTGTATGACTCGCGCACCATTGACTAGTAATAGGAATTTCATACAACGTACGAGTGAATATACGTACCTAACGTACCTGTGTGTGTATTTTATGACATTTTTTGGCAACAAACCAGACTGTTAAGTCTACCTACTTCATAAATAAAATTATAAACGCCTGAGCAAAATGTAGTAAACGACTATATCCATCATAATTATCTATACTAATATTATAAAGAGGAAACATTTGTATTTTTGTATGTTTGTAACGAATAAACTCAAAAACTACTGGGCCGATTTCAAAAATTCTTTCACCATTGGAAAGCTACATTCAGCCTGAGTAACATAGGCTATTAAATAAAAATAAAAAAAAAATAAAAAAAAAATCATTGGCAGAGCGAAGCCTGCTGGGTCAGCTAGTTATTTATAATTTACCAAGAAGTTAGGTTCGTGAATTCAATGTTCATTATTCTATAGTTTTACCCTCTTTTCTACCATGTCCGTGTAAAATATGATAATAGTCTTCCATGAGAGATATTTTCACAGGGCTGGAATGGGATTCTTCAAAAAGGGGGTAAAAAGCTCTCCCCGGTGTTGCTGGGTGAAACATATGCTTGTTTTTTATTTACGAACGTCTACCCATACTTTAAGTTGTCAACGGTGCACGTGTAGGCCGGTATGTGCGGTGAAATGTTGCCAAATCTTGAAATAACAAGAGTGTATGTTACGTCTAAGAAGTCCAACCAAGAATAGCAGGTGCTCGATCAATCGTTCATGTCAA